>CAXKVI010000004.1:105414611-105652111 GCA_964058755.1 Campiglossa producta | reverse complement strand
AAGAAATAAAACAATATATAAAAAAAAAAAATAAAATAAAATAAGACAAAATTGAAAAAACGTTTTCAATTCAAAAATTTAAAAATAAAAGAAAGAAAGAAAAAACAAAATAAAATAAAATAAAATAAAATGAAATAAAACAAAGAAAAATAAAATAAAATAAATTAAAATAAAATAAAATAAAATAAAATAAAATAAATAAAAATAAAACAAAATAAAACAAAATAAAATAAAATAAAAAAATGAGATAAAATAAAATAAAACAAAAAATTAAATAAAACAAAAAAAAAGCTATAAAAAATTAAATAAATAACATAGAATAAAAAATATCATAAAATAGAATTAAAAATAAGTTAAGATAAAATAAAACCAAAAAAAAAAATAGAGAAAAAAATTAAAAGTAAAAATTAAGTTAAATAGTTTCGTTTGATTTAATTATGAAATTAAATGATATATAATAAAAAATAAATTAAATTAAAAAACAAACAAATAAAAGAAAAAAAATATTAAAAAATTACAAAAAAAAAAATAAATTAAAAAAAAGAAAGAAAACAAGAAAAAGTAAAAAAATTAAAAATTAATAAAATAAAATAAAAAAAAAAAAGAAATAAAAAAATTTAAATATAATTAAAATTAAATATTTGTTATAAATAAAGAAAAAAAAAATATAAGAAAAAAAATAAAACAAAAGAAAAGAATAAAATAAAATAAAATAATGTAATATTCAAAAAAAAAAAAAAATAAAACATAATGAAATAAAATAAATAAAAAAATAAAAGAAAAAAAATAGAATAAAAAATAATACAAAAAAAATTGTTTATGTCTATAATTTACTTCGTGCGTTACCCACACCTGAGTATAATGAATTAAAGAAGTTCGAAAAAAATAAACCTTCGGGTTTATTTTGCATAAATATGTATGAGCTGGATCACGTTTGAGCTGCTGACCAACCCATTAGTGGTCTTTTTTTTCTAAATAAATAGATATTACACAATACAACAATACAAACATAGTAACTATATAACATAAAACATCCGTTGGATCAACCAGCTTAACGCACCCATCTATCTTCCTAAGTATTATCTTTCTATTATTCAAATTAAAAAATAGTTTAAAAAAAGTTAAGTTGACACATAAAGACATTGCTAATACTATAAGACTGGCGAATATGGGAATATGCGAATTAAGAGATGATAAATTAAACAGAAAAAAAGTATCAGAGAGAAACTAATTTGTTTACGATCAGTGCATACTTTTATTGGCTAATAAAATATTAAGCTGAACAGAAATAAGCACAAGTTCTAAGGTGAGGCTTTTTACACTGCATTACCGACATGGTTTGTTTTAGTATAATGGACAATATGTCCATCTCTTTCCATTTCTTCCCTGACGTACGTAAATAACGCTTTATTAGTCTCATATCATATCCCTTCTTATATATAAAACTCGGAAATAAAAAATGAAACGTATTTTTCAAGGAAAACTTAAAAGATTTTTAATAAAAAGGAGTAAAAAAAACTTTGTTGTTAAAAGTAGACAAATCGTTTCTTCTCTTAAAAAGGAGAAAATTCGTTCCTTAAATCACGTTTCCTTAATTCTTACGACCTGCTATTCATCATTCAAAACCGGATATACATAGATAATCACTGTGATCATCCCTTTAATGCCATTTACATACGATTAGAATCGACAACTGCTAATGACATCCATCCATATGTAACTAAATAAATCTATTCATTTCATAAATAATTTATGTTTTCGCTTTGATATATGTTTCTAATATTGCATTACAACAATTATTCACCAGCTAATGTGGATAGTCTTCTTTTAATTGGTTGCAATCTCCACAGCATTCTCAACACATCATTATGGCATTCCCATTTCCGAGTAGTAATGATCGCTTGATGTGATGCTAGAAATGATCATACTCACTCAGGTATCTTAAATCATAATGACACCAAATGGACTCCTATAAGCTATTCATAATATTTATTGTATGGTTTTACAAGTGTTTAAATATACATATATTTATTTACATATCAATTAATTTAATGCATGAACAAACAATGTCGAATATATTTGTTTTCATTAGTTGGCAATGGTTAATGTTCAGCTAATCGCTTGGCTTAGTCTTGCTTAACAGCAAACAACATAGACTGTATTTGGTAAAGTTGTTTCGGAACTCCGACTCTGATGAAATGGTATATTAATTTTGGTTCGATGTTTGTATGTTCGCGAAAAAAATGAATTAATCCAAAAATTAGTTCTTCGAGATGATGAGGTTGTATATTTATGCTCTTCTGTCCGAAATGATCCAAGTTAGTCCCGAAGTCCCGAAGTTATCCCGAAAATAATACCGAAAAAGTCTCAAAATGATCCCGAAAACAGTCACAAAGCAACCTCAAGTTCAATTCCGAAATTATCTAAAAACCATTCCCAAAAAGCCTCGAAATGACCCAAAAAAGTTCGGAAATGATCCCGAAACTATTCTGAAAACAATACCAAAAAGTCCCAAAATTATCCCGAAATCAATGGCGAAATGATTTGAAAACAATCACAGTCATGAAAAAGTCTTGATATGATCCCGTAACATCCCGAAATTATGCCGAAACCAGTCCCGAAGCTGCCTGGAAACAATTCCGTAATAATCCCGAAACATCCCGATATTGTTTGTATACAATCTCAAACTTATCTCGAAAACCATCCCAAAAAGATTTAAAAATAATCCCAAAAATATCCCAAAACCAATACCGAAACGATTCGAAAACCATCCGGAAAAAGTTCAAAAACATCCCGAAATTATCCCGAAAGAATAACAAAACTATGCCGAAAACAGTCTCGAGGCAATACCTAAACATTTCTCGAAATTGTCTGCAAACAATCCTGGAAAACTTCCGAAATTATCCCGAAACAGTCACTGAAAAGTTCCCAAACTATTCGAAACGATTCTGAAAAAAGTTCCGAAGTAACAATGCCGAAGTGTCCCGAAAAATTAAGTACATGGTTCCCGAATAAAACGAAGAAATCCGGTGGCAATACCGAATTGTCTGAAAACAACTCCTAAAAGTCTTGGTATGATCCCGAGACACCCCGAAATTATGGTGAAAACAGTCCGGTGGCAATCCCAAACTTGCCTGAAAACAATCCCAAAAAAGTCACAAAATTATTTTTAAAACCACGCTGAAAGGATTTGAAACAAAAATCCAAAAAATATCCCAAAACAATCCCGAAATGATAGGAAAACAATCCGGAAAAACTCCCAGAACATCCCGAAATCATCGTGAAAAAATCACAAAATTATTGCGAAAACAGTCCCGAGGCAATCCCGAAACCATTACAGATATTGTCAGAAAACAATCCCGAAATTATGGAAATAATCGAAACAATCCCGAAAAAGTTCCCAAATGATCAGATCAAAAGATGTTTAGCATAGATCTTTAATTGAGATAGCTAGGATCATGAAACTTTGAGACTTCCTAGAAAAGTTTTTCGAACAGAACTACAAATCGATCGCATGACAAAATTTGAATCAAAAACGCCCTATCTCAAAAAAGTTAGTATTTGAATAAAAATGTAATACATTTTCAGTTGAGGCGTGGCGTTTTTATACCCAGCGTACTAGTACTAGTACAAGGGTATTATAATTTTAACGGTACTACGTAACGGCACAAAATAATCGAGATAGATATAGAGTTCCATTTAAAGCATTCACCGCCCACTTTTAAGGGAGGCGTTTTTGAAAATTCGACTGGTCGTAACTTTTAAACTGATTACGGTAGAACGATGAAATTTGCACAAAGCATACTAGTATCGTTGGGAGTATACCTGATGAAATTGGGTGAAATCGCCCTCCAAGCACGCCCACTTTCGATATCGAAATCTTCGAAAATCACCTAAATTGATATAATTCGGTAACGGAAATGGCTAAAATGATATATATATATATTGAAGCAAAATCAAACTCACAAATAGGCCGTATTGCACAAAATTCATTTCCATTTTTTTCAATAGCGTCCTATCTTAAAATTTGGTTTAACAACGTCCCATCTGAGAGTGAGTTTAAAAAAATGCAATGTTTGAATAAAAATTAAAAAAAAAATACCCTTCCCATAAATCTAGTTTGAAAATTCCAAATACAGATCCGTTTCTAATAAACTAACAATCCGTAACATCCCTAATTGCTGTATGCAAAGTTCTATGTAACAGTGTATATAAAAAATCTTTTAATATACTGAATTACATTTATTAAGCACAAATCACAGTTCCGTCACTTTTTAATCGGTTATGTTATTATTGGGTGTGAAAACTGCCATCAATTATATGTATAACTTCTCTGAGTACTAATTAAATTTATACGACGCACATTCTATGATGGTCTTCTGGGTGTTTCATTTATGTATGTTAACGCCTTCTTTTTATTTTAGTTAATGAGCATTGTAATAATGTAATGAAATACAAAATGTTCGGAGTTTTTATTAAACTATATGCAAAAAACTTTAGAAATGCCGAGAATAGGAGGATACAAGACTGGGTCGAAAGATGATGATGATGACGTGTGATTCGAAATCTACGAAGTATGTAGTACTGAAAACTAGAGAGATCTAAACTATGGAGCTTTAAAGTAGTTTATAACTAAAAAAAAAGATAGTTGTGGTAGATATCGCCAATGAAAAATATGTACATTTTTAATCAACCAGTGAGGTTTCGCGCACTAGTTCATAACACGACATTTTTCCTACGGGGTGGGTGTTTTACGCTTGAAAGGCCAACACTTGTCAGAGCGTTGTCGTGATTATTAAATGTAGAGTTGGCAATTTTAGTTCAATAGCGTGATCAGAGATTTCGAACTAGCTCACCAAAATGAACTAGTTCGTGCAGTTCGTTTTTAGTTCCTTTATTACAATTATTTGTATTTGTTTCCCTTAGGAATTTATTGCTAAAACACGTCCAAAAATGTTGGTAGGGGTATCAAAAGATGCCTTTTGGCCTCCTGCTACACTTTTCAACGTGTTTTTGCAGTTGACTCTTAAAGGAAACAAATACCACCTTATGTACGGTAGTATAAACCCTGCTAACCAGCATTGGATAAAGTCTTGGGAAATTACTGCGTTGCGCTTACCAAAAAAAAAAAACAGAATAAAAAAGTGGGTAATTTTTTTCAGCGAGGTCTTTTTCTACCCATGTTGGAGTTGCTAATTTGAGTCGAAAATGATCGAATTATGTCGAATTATGCGTAGTTATTTCGATGCCTACTCTAAGCCAGTCATTTTTGGTATTGCACAGCACTAATTTGTGATTTTGTTTTCACCATGGCTAGCCCTGGTTGGCAAGGACTTTACTTTTGGTTGGGGTCTCGGTATTTTCTCATTCTAAAAATTTTTATAAATTTGACTAAAATTTTCAATTTTTTTTCATATAGTTCAATTGAAATTTTGAACTAGTTCCCACCATCACTACCATGATCTAGTTCATGAACTACCCAAGTCTAATTACTTGACATAAGAAATTCCTGAGGAGCTGTGATGTTGCAAAGAAATGTCCAAAAGGCGAAAATACCGTTCCATTACCTAATGCTAAACTTCCCCTTCAGTTAAAAGAAATGTAGAAAAAAGTAATAATGTTACAAAAAAAACCAAAATCAGCGAAATAAAAAAGAAGAAAGGACGTATTTGTGAAAAATTTACAGTTTTGACGTTTATGTGTAGCTTTATTCCAGGTTCCATGGCGTTTTTCGCAAACCCGTCCATGCACTCTGGGCACTGTGAGCGACCTAGCAAACATCTTGTGGGGTTAGGAGACTCCGGCATGTTCGGCTTAACGAGGGTTGCGTGTTTCGAATCGTTTTTGATTCCATTTGCGATGGCTTCGCCTTTCAAATCGACGATACTTTCCTGGTTAGTCAATAAACAAAATCTCCAGTTTTAAAGACTATGATTTGCGAGCATGCGTCTGGAGTGTCCAAATCCTGAGTTGGGAGGACAGCGCACCCCTAGTGGTTGATATTCTCGTGAACTATAACCCTTCTGCGACACGCCTTACGGGTTTCCAATAGGAACCAGATTTTGCATGTGATATCTCCAATCTCTACCGATTTCGAGTATTAGATAAAAAGAAAATTCACTTTAATTTTTTTAGTCTCCATAGAACAATTTGATGTTTGCCCCCTGCACACGCCTGAATCATCTCCAATCGAAATACACATTTTTGTGTGATATCTTCGGCTGTATTACTATGGGTTTAGGGATTGAGTCTTTGAAAATCGCATGATGGAATTGTCCACCCTAATTTACACACATATGTAGGAGCGGAAAGCCCACAACTATTTAATGAGTGCGTTTGTGTGTTCAAATTCAACTTTGTTCAAAGCCAAGTTTAAAACCATTTAAATTTTGCGCCTAAAATTATGCAATGACAAATATTTTAAGATAAGCTTTAACACATTTTCGCATATGAGTACAAATATTACGACCCCGTTATGCTGTGCAGCATTTTAGAATAACTGTTAGTCCCATTTTACACCAGGAAATTCTTGAATTCAACTCTGCTGGCGTTCTCTTATGTGTTTTCTAATCGTGTCTACACTTGTAAATTTATCTTGAAAGCAATTGTGAAACAAAATACGGGCGTACAAGGTGGAGTGAAAGAAATAGCAAGAAAAACTTGAAACGAGTTGACGGTACTCTTTCAAGTGTACTCTTCCCCGCTCTTCTCACCGCCTTCGCCTATGTCGCGGCAGACTTGAGTGCAACAATTGCCTAATGTAAAAGACCACTTAGTCTTTATAAATCACTATGGGGGAAGGGGATTACAAAATGTCCAAAAGTGCATTACGTGATCTATGGACACCCCTAAGTGAAAAACTAAACCCATTTTCTGTCGACTGGCCCTCAGACATAGTATGCTGACGTAAAATTATAAAATTTTTTCTTTTAATTTTGCGGACATCTTTTATTCACAGTTTTTTTTAAAGCTGCCCTTTTATGCTTGTAAGGGCTATATCAGATTCAAGTTATCACTTATGTTAATCATTTAAAAAGTTGCCGAATGTGTATTATGTAAACGCAAAAATATGTGTTTGCTGGGAGTTTTACTAATTTTTGTGCAATTTTTTCTGTATTTTTTGCGTAATTTTTATTACACTTTTTGCGTTTTTTTACTGTATTTTTTGTGTAAATTTTTACTATATTTTTAGCGTAATTTTTACTCTTTTTTGCTTAATTACACTTAAAGTATTGTTTGTGTAATTTTTACTGCATTTGTTGCGTATTTTTTACCATATTTTTTGTGTAATTTTTCTTTATTTTTTGGGTAACTTTTACTATATTTTTTTTGTAATTTTTACTTTATTTTTTGCGTAAATTTTACTTTGTTTTTTAATTTCTACTTTTTTTCTGTAAATTTTACTATATTTTTTGTGTAATTTTTACTATATTTTTTGCGTTTTTTTACTATATTTTTTGTGTAAATTTTATTGTACTTTTCGTTTCAATTTTACTATATTTTTGGCGTATTTTTTACCATAATTTTTGTGTTATTTTCTGTAAATTTTACTATTTTTTTTGTGTAAGTTTTACTATATTTTTTGGGTAACTTTTACTATATTTTTTGTTGTTGTAATTTTTACTATATTTTTTGTAATTTTTACTTTATTTTTTTGCGTAACTTTTATTGTATTTTTGTGCAATTTTTACTATATTTTTTGTGTAAATTTTATTTTATTTTTAAACTCTTACTTAATTTTTTCGTAATTTTTACTGAATTTTTTGTGTATTTTCACTGTATTTTTTGTGTAATTTTTACTTTATTTTTTCGGGTAACTTTTACTGTTTTTTTGTTGTTGTAATTTTTACTATATTTTATTTGTAATTTTTACTTTATTTTTTTACTGTATTTTTGTGCAATTTTTACTATATTTTTTGCGTTAATTTTACTTTATTTTTTAGCTCTCACTATATTTTTTCGTAATTTTTACTGTATTTTTCGTGTCATTTTTACTATATTTTTGGCGTATTTTTTACCATAATTTTTGTGTTATTTTTGCCATATTTTTAATGTAAATTTTAAAAAATTTTTTGTGTAAATTTTACTTTTTTTGTGTGTAATTTTTACTACATATATTTTTTGTGTAATTTTTGCTAAGAGTTTGAGAGAAGAAGAAGCTGATTACTGAAAAATTTTCAGATATTTTTTTCTCTTTCCAATCAAGTTGTTTGATGTTTTCTGTCTGCTGACTGAACCAAAGCAATAATCCTTGTTGTTTATGTTTTTCATAACACTTAAAGTTTTCCTAACCATCAAAGTATACCATAAATTGTTACTAAATTCTGCAAATTCAGTTATTATGCAGCAACATACATAAATTTAGTCTGCCGAAGGACTAACTTGATGTTTTGTTTATATTGAATATGGAATTATTACGCATACAAATTTGTAAGTTTACATTTACATACTTAACATTTTTTCTCTTGTCATACCCTGCAGGAAAATTTTTGCTTTGCTGCCTGTAAAAATTAAAATGCTGAAAAATCGTTTTCATGGTAGTATGAAGAGTTACCTTGGTACATATACATACCTCTTTCAGTCATCATGCTTGTAAAATTTATTTGTGCACCATTTAATGTTAATTTTATTTAATTGGAATGTTTTTAAGACCATATAATAAAATTCTAGGAATTTGATGTAAGATATTCAAGAAAAACTTATAGGAGGGGTAATTTTTAAGCCAATAGAATCCATATCATACGTGTATTTGTGGGGGAATCATTCAAGCCATTGCTTTACTAGATGTCTAAATTAAGACTTAGGGTATCCCTTATTTCGAAAAATCTCCGGGTTTGACCAATATGAGGACCTCGATTAGTAAACTAACTAACTATGTGACTTATATGAAGCTGTGGCTGAAAGAGATACCTTGGTACGAGTCATAAATACGGATTTTCGGAATATCTTGATTCCAGCGCCACCTAGCGACGGTTTTGTTAATAGCATAGATTTTGCCTTGCGTATCAAACATATGCGCCAAAAAACGAACGGAATGCCGAAAACCGAAAATGCGGATTTTATAAATATACCGAGTCCAGCGCCATCTAGCGGGAAAAATATAGCCTATGTCAGGAATTAACTGTAAAAAAAGTGAGCTATTTTGAGTACTGCGTTGCTACGCCAAAGAAAATCACCTGAATAAGATTTTACCATTTCTCGGAAAATACATTATCTCATATTTTATCAAGATGAAACGCCAGCTACACGCCAAATATCAAGCTCATCGAGTCATAAATATGATTGTTTAGAATATATCGGGCCTGGGAAACTTCCTGGAATACAAATTATCCCACACTTTAACCTGAGCATAACGCTACATACATATCAAATTTCAAGTAAATCCAACCATTTATATGATGGTTTAGAAAAGGTCAGTCCTGGGTCCACTTTCCGGAAGAAAATTTATCCTATATTTTAATCTAAACATATATGTAGCTACCTTCACACCAATTTTCAATCAAATTGAGCCATAAATACGATTGTTTAGAATAGATCAGCCCCTTGTCCACTTCCCGGAAGAAAAATCATACAATACTTTAACCTAAGAAAAACGTACCTACATACAAAATTTCAAATATATCCAGCCATTTATTCGATAGTTTCGATTAGGGCGGTCCCGGGTACACTTCCTTAAAAAAAATTTACAGAAACACTCTCCAGGCTCCTACTAATCTATCCCGAAAATTTGAAGAAAATCGGTCGAGTAATTTTCGAGTCCATAAGCTACATATATACATACATCCAATTTTATATATACAGAAGATTAAGGGCGGATTTCTCGACTGCCTGTTAACGTCAAAATTCAGTCAGTCAGTTTAACAGCCAGTTCATTTGCCCTTTATTTAACAGGAGGATGAACTGCCCGATAAAATTTAAAGTGAGCATTAAGTTGACGGCTAGTTGAGAAATCCGCCCAAAAACTGTCGAACTTCCCAATAGCTCTAACCACTCTCTACAGGGCAACAGACATATGTCTTACGCCAAACGAGTTTATGCCCTTTCCCTTAATTGACAAAGGGTATAGCGCAAAATAAAATCAACCCTCTAATATTATAAAGTGGTACATACGTACAATGCATGTCTGAATGTAAGTGGAGCTACATAAATGCTTTAAAGCTATGGCGTTTGTCCATTTTGTGCTTTGATTCATGAACTCCATATGAGCCAAGTGATGTCATCAGCTGTAACAATCGCTGAAGGGTAATTCATTTATGACTGACACACATACATACATATGCATTTAAAGCTTAACATTAAAATTTATTTGTTTGAATATGTAATTGTTGATACTATCAAGTACCCAATGTAGACATCCACAAATAATATTTAGACATGATAAATTGGAGTCATTTGGCTGGCATGCTGTAATTTTGTTACAAATGACCATTGGTCAGTCAAGAAAAATGCATCCAACTCAATTAGGTTTAGAAACTTATCTACATACAAATGGGTATATTTAGAAGATGAGTGAAGAAGAAGTTTGTAATATGCTGAAAAAGTTAGTAGTAATTGATATTAAGTGTGCTGGGAACAACTCATAAGAAAGGCGACCTCGAACATCATGGGAGTTGTAGATTTAGAAAATTACTATTCGGTGAGGAATCAAATGAGATTGGTCCTAACATATCCCGAATACTGCCCGATAAAGGGGAAACACGGATTTTCGGAGAGTAGTCGATATAAAGAACTAGGTAGGTTAGGTTCAAGGCGAATTCATTCTAAAGGTGGGTTCGTGCCACCATATGGTTTCTTCTTCCCTGTGTTGTCGAGACTCTTCAGATAGCAGAATCCCGGGACTGACACTCCTAAACCGTTACTCCCCCTCGAAACAATTAGAAAACTTTGTCCAGCTCCGCGACCTGGCGTAGACTATCCATGAAGGGAACTCCGAAAAATCGCATTCGCGCCCCGCCTTAAAGCCGGGCATTTGCTGATAAGGTGCTCCACAATTGCCCTCTCCTCATCGCATCTAGCCAATAAGGCAGTGTTCGGTTAATACCCCCAAAGAACTAAAAATCCGTGAAAAATCAAACAAGATTAATCCTTAACACCCTCTTGAAAACGGGGCATACGAGAAGAGGGTAGTGGCATTACCCTTGAAAGTTCGATTTTTCCACGTAAATATCTACAGAAGTGTTTATGTTGGACAATACAACTAGGGAAGCAGGTTAATCTGGGACAATATATACAACCAAAAAGAAACTGTGGATTTAGGGAAAAGGGGGCCGTAGGACCCCTCCATACAAATAAAAGATTTAATGTAAAAAGCTATGGAAGTGTTAGTGTTATAACAATGGAACTCGAGAATGATTACCCTAAAGGAAAGATTGGTCCAATCACTCAAAAAATACCATCCTAGGTATATTAGCTTTGTATCGATACCAAGGAAGGATGGCCCAAAAAATGTATGCAACGTAAATTAAAGCAGGTGAATTGCACTAAAAGTAGCCCGAATCTAATGAACAAAATGTGAATTTTTTCTCGTGCACATAGTATCAATTTGGTCTACTTACAAACTTTACAGTGTAGTTTTTGGTGTGGACTAAGTCTAGTCTGAATTTCTACAGGGTAATATCTAAACCTTCCAGGAAAATGTTGGATCATGGGAAGAGGGCGTGGCAACTCCGATAAAAATGGGGTTCCTCGCTGTGAAAATAACTATGGAAGTGTTTATGGGAGAACAATAAAACTCATTTATTGACGCTTAACCGCTTAGGCGTATTTGGCCGCTTCGTATCAAAGCACGGCAGTCGTTCCTTTTTAGCAACAACTGACGCCAATTGAAAATACCAAGGAAGTTTAAGTCATCCTATACTTGAAGACTGATTCCGCGATAGCTGGTGCGGGAAGAAGTTAAATTTAGATAATCTCAGAAACCTCAATGGAAATAAGAGTCTTGATGACTCATGGCATCCCTTTGCCATATTTTTAGTTTACGTTCTTTTCAATTCAAATGTTCCAGCTTTTCCTAAACTAGGCCCACACCACAACAATACAAACTAACTACTTTTATTACACCAACTTCCTTATGATTATTGCTATTGTCCACCCTCAATATTTGCATAAAGTTGTTGTTGTTGTTGTTGTCATTTGTTGCAGCACTACCAGGGCAAACTTTTGTCATGCAACTGCAATTTGTGCTTTATTGTTTTGACTTCGACATAGACCATGGTGTCCTCCATGTAGACCATATTTAAGTGTTGTTTGAAAAGGCATCGATTACGTTGGCACGAACAACTAAATAAATATGCAAACATAAAGCGACACAAAGAGACCAACACGTTTCAACCATCACCACCATCCATTGTCCACTAAGTACTAGCAGTTAAGTTGAAGAAGTAAGGGCAGTTGAGTTAGTATGGAACTGGAAGCGGTATAGCAAGGGGTTGGTTTTAAAAATGTCTTGTTTTTTTACAAAAAATTCTCGATTATAGTTGGATTTGCTGTAGAGCTGTAGCTTTCTAATTTGATGATGCATTTTTGTATGTGCGTTTTATAACGTGGGCGGATGGGATCGTGTGTAGAAGTCCACGCAAGTGGGGAAAATTTCTGATCGCCATTCAACTGGGAAAGGCCACAGCCATTCTTCTATGTGCGGTCCAAGCAGCTTACTACGTGCGAGTCGTATCCTCTGGATAGCCGCTGAACATCCGTTCGGTGGTGAACTGATGTGAGAAGGCGACAACCCGACAAGGCCACTCCGACATAATTGGTTTAAGGGCTTGTCAGGGGATTGCAACAGCAGCGCCTGTCATCATGAGATGCGGCTGCAAGCGGGCGTCTGTCTTAACTTAAATGCAACTCCCCGAGAAACGGGTTGTGCCTAGGTTTTGGGACCGGCCGCGTAAAACAAAATTCCAATGAGATGTAACAGGCAGACCTCGGATTAGACGGCCAAAATCGCCTAGGCGGTTAAAGGCTATTTTAAGTAAGTAAGTAAGTGAGTTTTACAACGTGTGTGCTGTTTTTGGATGCATTTTTTCATTCCCACGACATATGGTTTCACGTGCCGGAATGACTTGGATATTAGTCTTAAATGAGCTTTTGAAGGGCTTTTGCATATTTTCAAGCCCAGATTTCGTGCATGACTTGATGTTTTTCTGAAGATATGGGGCCTTTTTGATGTTAATTTCATAGGCGGCGATATGAAGTTTTGATTGAGAATCTGAGAAAATGGCTGATGATGCAATGGAAATTATGCAAGGAAATAGAAATTGTAGCCGACTTTCAGGCGTAGGCGATTTTCACCACGATGATTAGCTGTGCAAATCAATAGGAGGTGGATCTAGCTAACATTGCACAATTTGTAATAGTTAGGCTGAGCAGAATTCATGGGTGTTGCCACTTATGGCGGTTTACAGGGTTGCCACCTATCCCAAATTTGTTAAAAAAAATAGCTAGATATGCCAATATGGGTATCAAATGACAGGTATTTTCGACCGTATTCCAAATAACATAATTTCAAGCAGGTTGTCACTTAAGGTTGCCACCTAACCGCAATTAATTTATTTTTTCGTATATCTCGGGAACTGCTGGACCGATTTGGATAAAATCTGGCATATAGACAATTTGATTCATTCTAAGATTATATACATGGGTGTTGCCACTTAGGGCGGTTTACAGGGTTGCCACCTATCCCCATTTTTTTTTTTAGTATAGAGCTAGATATGCCAATATGGGTATCAAATGAAAGGTATTTTCGGCCGTATTCCAAATATAAAAATTTCAAGCTCCATGTCCGGAGGTAAGAAATTGTGAATCTAAACCATTCTTACACCTTATTCATATTTCGTTATTTCTGAATCTAAGAAATTGACTACTTTCACGTGTACTGGCACACGCGGTTTTTTGTTTTTATTACAAAAACAAAATAAATAGCTTTCACTCAAAAAATCGAGGCTGAGCAAATGCTCACCTTTTATGCATGAGGGCCTTTGTGTGCATTGTTAAAGAGACTAAAGCTGCAAAAAAAGATTGTTTCCAGCTTAAGAGACATACCTAAACTACTATTTTTATTGTTAGTTTAAAAAAGAAGTCTAATCGCAACTGGGTATACAAAAAAAAAAAAAATACCAACAAATAAGTAAAGTGAAGCGAACTTAAGTAAAGACTGGCAGTCTGGATGACGCTTTCAGTATGTCCAGAGTAACCAACGGCTGTCAAAACAATCGAACCCACACTTTTTTTTATTTACATTCTTTTTGTTGTTTATTAAAGTTTATGTTGACTTCAACTGCCACAAAAGTGCAAACAAACAAGTTCAAAACGAATTTAATGCATGCAAAAACGCCGCCAATGTGCCATATGCCATATGCCAGCCGTAGCTAAACCATAAATATATGGTCAGCGTGTAATGGCTGTAAGATGAGGATGAAGAAGAAGAAGTACCTAGTATGCATCAACAGACGTTTTCAAGCTCAAGGAACCTAAGAGTTGATGTTGGTATTGAATTACTAAATGTGAGTCAGTTACTTTTTGAAGTGAAAAATTTACTTCTAACCATATGACAGGGTTAATTTCACTTTCTGCTGATGGATGCAGCTACTTAAGCGTTTACAAATTTAAAGTATGTAATCATGTATGTAATTCATATACGTAACTGTAGTGTATGGTATGTTTCTTTGAATAGTTATAAAACCTAAGTCTACCCATATCTTGATTAGGCTGTTAATTATTGAGTTAACAGCAACCAACAACGCATGCGATTTTTATGACCCCACAGAATTAGTACACCCTGTAGGAAAAGTAAACTTAACTTCAAGTGTAAACTAACTCTTATTTATTTCATTTTTTTTTACAGATATTCCAAAATTATTGGTAAGGGGAGTCATTATTGAGTCAATAGAATCCAAAACAAGCAATTTTTAGAACTTTTTTCTGACTGTCTATATGTTTGTAGGCGTATCACTGAAAAACTGTTGAATGGAATTAAATGAAACTTTCACCATTCTGTTAATAGACGTTTAACTTAAAATTTAAGTTATAATTTATTTCGATAATTCGCCCGATTCCGGAGTTATCGACCAATATGTGGACCAGGCATAACCAAAAATTAGTTAGTACAATATGGGTATCAAACGAAAGATGCTAATGAGTGCTGTAATAAGCGATGTGATTGATTTAAATATCTCAACTGGTTTCGGAGATATATTCTAAAATGTGACAAAGATTTTAATTTAATTTATTTAATTTTTTTACTTATTCTTTTTTGTATTAAACTTTATCATATTTATTTTGATTCTATATTATTTCATTTTTTATTTATTTTTTATTTTATCTCTTTTTTTTAATTTTTCTTTTAAAAATTTTGTGGACTTTTGACCTGTAGAATATTTTTTATCAAATTATTCTTTTGAGTTTTTGGCGAAAGCAAGTTGAAAAACGCTACCTACAATACCAACTACGATGATAGCAATTTCGATCTTGTTGAAGGATCTTTTCAAACCGCGTTCTATTGTTGCTTAGAAATTTTTCATCACCTTTACTGGTCATCGAACCAAGGAGAGGAGATTAGGAATTTCTAAACCGCAATTTGTAACCATTACACCAGACAAGATCCTTCAACAAGATCGAAATTGCAAACATCGTAGTTGGTATTGTGTGTAGCATTTTTCAACTTGTTTTCGCAAAACTCAAAAGAATAATTTGACAAAAATTATTCGACAGGTCAAAAGTCCACAAAATTTTCAAAGTTCGTCAATATAATGATAATAAGAATAACTTAATTATTTTTTTTCTTTTTATTAAAATTTAAGCAACAAATTTCTCTACATGGTCACTGAGAGTTACATATATGTATCCGACTTAAGTACTGGTTTTGCAAATTAGTACACCCCAACAACAGCACAAGCCAGTCACTCTTATTTATTTTCTTGATTTTTTAATCCATTCGGGAAGTCAAAGTAAAATTCTAGCTTTCAGACAGTTCTAGTGCGGATTGGTTTAACTCACGTCTATTGCACTATCATAAACACCACCCACATAAATAGCACATATCACAGCCACACACCCGTATAAGAATCTATAAAACCATTGTCTGAATACAATAAAATGCCATACTAGTCAGAAAAATACTAGTTTAGAACTAGAGTAGTTCGCAAAAGATTAGACTTAAGGGTGCTAGTGTACAGGTCTCGTTTCCATTAAAGTCGGGTTCAAGCACCGCTACTGCCAGTGTCCATAAAAATCTTCGGTCCTCCTCTTCTAGACAAGGGTAACTAGGCCTTAAAAATTTTGATTAAACGGGGCATCGCTGTACTAAAACACTCTGGTACTAAAACAGAGACTTCATTCAAATGAATAAAGGAATCTGTTAAAAACAGTCTTGTACCAATTGTTGGGTAGTTCATTTCGAGTTGGTTTGACTCCCATGCCATGTGCTTCGATTTTCTGCTACACCTCTGCGGCATGTTAGTCATGAGTCTGATGTGTGGTGTCGCTATGCTGCTCTCTGCCATCAACCCACAATGAAGCTCGT
Organism: Campiglossa producta; assembly: GCA_964058755.1. Lineage (NCBI taxonomy): Eukaryota > Metazoa > Arthropoda > Insecta > Diptera > Tephritidae > Campiglossa > Campiglossa producta. The sequence goes on along the minus strand of CAXKVI010000004.1, from coordinate 105,635,592 downwards.
AAAACCGATTTTTTGCATTGACCATCAGAAAAGCTAAGTAGCTGGATCGTAAAATGTATTAATGAAATTATTAATCACACTTCAAGTCATAAAAAGTTGTATACGATATCACTTGACTTGGTGACAATGGTTTGATTTCTAATTGAACGAGTTTGCAGATTTATGGCTAATTGTTTGTTAGTCGTTGGCGTTTCGTGGAAACTAGAGACATACTTAAAATTTTGAAATAACTTTAAAATTTTCTAGAGAGCTACTTGAATCAAGACCGCTAAATGGCTACTCTAACAGCTCTAACAGGGTTCTGGAATCTTTAAAAACCAAGTAGCAATCAATGTTCTTATAGGCAAGGCATCGTTAAAGCCAGAAAAAACAATGATTTTAATCAGGTAAGCCTAAGAGAGAGGGCTAAGTCCATGTACGGAAATAAAAGCAAACAAAAAAAAAATATAAAAATAAAAATAATAAAAAATAAAACAAACAGAAAAATATAAAATGAAATGAAATAAAATGAAATTAAATTAAATTGAATGAAATAAAAGTTATACAAAAAAAAAAAAACAAAAAAAAAATAAAAACAAAAAAATAGAAAAAAAATAAAAACAAAAAAAAAAATTAAAAAAAAAATAAAATAAAATGAAATAAAAACTATATAAAAATAAAACAAAAAAAAATTTTAAAAAATAAAAAAATTAATAAAAAGGGAAAAATAAAGTGAAATAAAAAACATACAAGAAAAATAAACAAGAATAAGAATAAAATTGAAATAGGAAAATTAAATAGAATGAAATAAAAAATTAAAAAAAAATATACAAAAAAAAAACAAAAATAAAAATAAAAAAAAAGGAAATAAAAAATTCAAAAAAAAAAATTAAATAAAAAGGGAAAAATAAAATAGAAATAAAAATCATACAACATGAAAATAAAATAACACCAAACAAAACAAAAGAAAAATAGAAAAAAAAATTAAAAAAAAGATTCAAAAATTAAACTAAAAAAAAAAAAACAAAAAAAAAATAAAAACCGAAAAATAGAAAAAAATAAAAACAAAAAACAAAAAAAAAATAAAAAATGAAATAAAATGACTGGAAATGAAAACTATATAAAAATAAAACAAAAGAAAATAAAAATAAAACAAAAAAAATTAAAAATGAAAAAAAAATAAAAAATTAAATAAAACGGGAAAAATTAAATGAACTGGAATAAAATAAAATTAAAAAATAAAGTTAAATGAAATAAAAATTATACAAAAAAAAAAAAACAAAAATAAAAATAAAATTAAAATAGAAAAATAAAATAACATGAAAAAAATTAAATGAAGTGAAATAAAATTAAAATAGAAAAATAAAATAAAATGAAAAAAACTTATGAAAAAAATAAAAAAAAATAATAAAAAAAGAACTAAACAAAAACATAACATAAAATAAAATAAAATTATAGAAAAATAAAAATAAAATAGAAATAAAAATCAAACAAAATAAAAATAAAATAACATAAAACAAAATAAAAGAGAAATAAAAATTAAAAATAATATAAAATAAAATAAAATGAAACAAAATAAAATTAAATAAAATTAAATGAAATAAAAGTTATAAAAAAAAACAACAAAAAAAAATAAATATATGCCGAAAAAAATAAAAAGGGGAAAATATAAAAAAAAAAAAATAAAAACATAAAACAAAAAAAAAAATAAAACAAAAAAAAAAAAATAAAAATAAAATAAAAATAACAAATGAAATAAAAAGGGAAAAATAAAATGAAATCAAATAAAATAAATTTAAAAATAAAATAAAATGAAAAAGAAATCATAAAAAAAAAACAAAAATAAAAATAAAATCGAAAAATAAAATAAAATGAAATAAAAAATTAAAAAAAATTTAATAAAAAGGGAAAAATAAAATGACCAATTGTTGGAATCACCCAAACATCCAACTTATTGCCTTCTTACTCTGTGTGTGGCTTAACACTTCAACCTTACCATCATATAATTATGTTAACATAAACGTATAGCACCAATCATAAGTCACATATATTGTGTATTATAACCTGTGTAAGTATCGAGTCATATAATTAGCCTGCATTGTACCAATATGGAGTTCACTTATAATTCAATTTCTATCGAAATTCATTACCAACTGTAATTGACATTCTGATATTGTACGAACATTCATACACTCATAACTATCATACCATATGAAATGTAACATGAATGCGAACATATCCTTAAGCACAAACGAGCACTAACTGCTCTGGAGTCAAACGAACTAGTTATTGAATAGGTCGGGACTAGTACTAATAGTAGTCAATGTTTAGTATACATAAGTGGTGGGAAGAAGTATACCGGTCGTATATAAGTTCAAAATAGAATGAATCGAATATTTAATGTCGCCGAGTGAAGTAGATAGTTAAGTACGCGGCTCCCATTACAGAGGCCATCCGTTCAAGCTCTGGTTACGGAAACAGTAAAATTGAAATGAAAAGTCTGAGGGTCACATTCAACACTTTGAATATTGAATATTTCGTTGGTTATATTATGTTCTTTTTGGTCTAGTTTCATATTAGTCAGAAAATTCGGGTTCTAAACGAGTCACTTCTATATTTAGTTTGATTTTTTTTACTGCCTACTATCTTCAAACCAACTTATGTATTTATGTTTATTATTTTCAATGTATATGCCAACTTAACAAAGATTACAGCTATTGTGGCATTGAATTTTTTTATCGCATGTCTTTTGCCAAATTTGGCTTTGACTGGCGCCATTCGGTTGGCCACAACACGTCTCCGCATTCCCCGGTGTATACAAGGTGGTGTTTTGCCGCCCGCTGCCATATGTATATCGCGTTGTATTCCCCCTTTGGACGAAGGGTGACTGATAAGTTCGGAACCTAGTTAGGGTAGCTGTAGCGGAAACCCATATTTTCTCCCTCCATCGGGCTGAATCTTGCTCGTTTTTAAACTTCTTTCTTATGTCGCTAAGACATTTTTTGGAGAGGTGCTCCTTAGGCTCGGGTTTTCAGTGCAAGTTTAAGAGTTGACTAGAGTTCATCCCTGCCACTTTGTATGGGATAAACCCTAGTCAAACGGGACTTAGTCATATAAGTTAAATTCGCCTCTAAATAAAGGTAGCTGGATATAATGCCCGTTTGAAAGGGATAGGCATGATAGAAAGTTGGACGATATTAGAAGAAATTTAGTCCTGTTTGCACTTCATACGGGAAAGATAACACTTCTTCGAAGAAAATATAAAGCATGAGCAATCGGTGTCTCAGCAAATTGTGATGTCACATCAGTGACCGATGTCGCACCAGCTACCGATATCACGTCAAAGTGAAAAGTCATATCAACAGCCAATATTGCAGCTTTTGCATGCAAAGGAATTATGCGTACCAGGCGCCCATAACAAAATTATAGGCGTATCATCAACTAGTGATATCACATCAGACCCAAACTCCCCCAAAATTAAAAAGGGCTTCTGCGAAAAGAAAGATAGCTAGTCATGTGGCGTCAAACATTTTTCTACCATTGCATAACCGACCGCCCCTCGTATGCTGTAAGTCGATGTGTGTAAGCATATGTATGTGGTTGTGCGTGCAGGTGAGTATGATTATTATGACAGTCCAATGATAGCGCCAATTAATCGGACCATATTTAGCAACGCTAACAGCGCTAGCGGTCGATAAATATTGTATATATTACCTGCATACCAGCAAGTTTATATCTAAGCACAATGCTTCATAGTTACCATTGAATAAACGCATGTTGCAGGCAGCAATTTTTGCGCACTTGTGGCATTTTGTGTGGCGCAACGCCGCCACGCATGCCGCACTCGACAATTTACACACACATATGTACGCACTTCAGTTTGACTGATCGATCGATTGTGCCGCATTTGTTTGACTGAATTGAACGCCACACGTCTGCAGCAGGCCACGCCTCAACTTATACGTTGTAAGGCCATAAACTACTACAAGCGGCTTCAATACGCATGCGCGCACGCGACTAAAGTGCTGCTGTTTCAGTTTTTTTTTCCTCTTTGAATGCATTGCCATCACTCTGTGTGTCCGTGTTTTAGCTGACATCTTAGATCAGACTATTGGCACACGATTCACGGAAGTGTTCTAGCGCATCTCATCTCATTCTGTGCTTTTTGGTTTGTTGGATGGATGGACAGTTTGAAGCGCCATTGTCCATTTTCGGAGAACGTGTTGTGCGTTGAGGGAATTGAGATGCCTACATGTCAAATGAATCATATTTGCACGAATACTTTTGTAGTACTTGGTATGCTTGACGTGCATTGCTTACATAGCTTTAGCGTTGTAATTTTTGTGTAGAATCAATTAGAAGTGGAACTTTGTTGTAATTTATTCTTGATTGACGATTAACGGATAACGAAGACCACGGGCCGTCAATAAATCAATGCAGATACCAAAGTACTTGGTTGGATCAAGCTAAAAGTCTAAGAATGCTGGATATTTATCTTATGGTGTAAGTCTATTCTGTTCGCAAGGTTCTTCTTTGATGTGAAATGAGTCGTTGATGTCACATCACTAGGGGACCTGACACTTCTTTCTTTATGTGAGCCAAGTGCTTGGGATTTGTTTCTAGGCTAATAATGGAATAAATTAATGCGATATTACCCGCTGAATTGACATCACATCATAATACAATAAACAATTGATGAGATATTTCCCGTTGATGTGATATCAATCTTTGATGTGACATGGGTCGTTGATATGACACCTCTTGTGTTTTAGGGAGCCTGCCGCGGCGGATTTATTTGTAGCAAATCTTTGCAAGATCAGGTGCTGATATATCATCGCAATATTAATGGTCGACGCGACCTCACTAGCTGAAGCAGCAATTTTTGTTTTTATGGACTCCAGATGCTTAGGATTTAAAGCGACCTTTATCGCTCAGGCGACACAATTTCATTGTGACATGATATCCCGTTGTTGTCCATGTCGCATCAACGATTACTCTAGCACCAACAATGTCGCACCAGGCGCCCTTAAAAAATCATAAGTCCCCTCCCATCAATTAAAACAGTGAAGTCACAGCAGCGATCGATGTTGCAACATATCAACAGCCTATTTTGCATAATTTGTCTACAAAGAATTCCTGTCCACCAGGCGCCCATAAAAACAATACATAGGTGTCTCATCAGCTACTGATATCACATCAGCATCCGATTTCGCGTCACCTAACGATATCACATCAATGAGCGATGTCATATCAGCAGCCTATTTTGCAGAATTTGTAAACAAAGAAATCCTGCGTGATATCAGTAGGTGATCCGACATTGATCACTGATGTGACATCACTAGCTATTGAGACACCTATTGTTTTTTATGGGCGCTTGATGCGCTGGACTTTTTTGTTGACAAATGCTGTCATGGTGAATAAATCCTGCATCCCAGGCGCCCCTTAAAAACGATAACGATTTCATCAACTAGTGATGTCACATCACCTACCGGTATCACATCAACAAACCATGTCATATCAATAGCCTGTTTTGTAGAAATTGCCTACGAAGATATCCTCCGTACCAGGCGCCCATAAAAAACGACAAGTAGCCCATCAACTAGTGATGTCATGTCAGCGGCCGATATCAAATGTCATATCAAAAGTCAATTTTCAGAATTTGCTCGTAAAGCAATCCAGTACACTAGGCGCTCATAAAAAATGATAGGCGTCTTGGCAGCTAGTGATGTCACATCAGTGGCCTACATCACATAAACTAGCGATGTCATATCAAACGCCAGTTTTAACAAAATTTGTTTACGAAAAAATCCTGCATATAAAAAAAAGATAAGTCACCTATCAACTAGTAATGTCACATTAGCGACCGTTGACGTGTCACCTAAAAGTCATCAGAATTTCCCTACAAAAAAAAACCTGCCCATAAATCTATAAAAAATTGCCAACGATCAGTGATTCATATCAGTGACCGATATCGCGTCATCTAAATATCGCATCAACGTGCGATGTCAAATCAAAGGTCAACTTTGCAGAATTAGCTTACAAAGAAATAGAGACAGGTGCGGCCGATGTCGCAGCAATTACCGATATCACATTAACGAGTGATATCACATCCACAGCCAATTTTGCGGATTTGCCTACAAAGAAATTCTGCTGACTAGACCGACGATAGGTGTGCTATAGACTGGTGATATCACATTAAAATATCAAGTGAAAATTAGCACATATCTCATAAAAATTATAGGGTACCACACAGCCTATGCATTGTACGAGTAGGAAATGATATTTGTCACATCGAAAGTATTTGACACTATCACACAAAATATTATAGCAAATATCGAAAGAAGTCAACAATATCAGCAACAAAAAATAATATAATACAAAATATCACAACAAGGGATCTTAACAATTATTATTAAGCATTCTAGCAGTTCTTTGAATTTTTACAATTTCGGAACCCAAAATTATGTATCACAAATCCTCGCACCTCCCAATATTTTCCGCTTATCAAAAAATTTCCACACTTAAGTAGCATAGAAATATCACTTAAGTAGCATAGAACTATCACGATAAAAACTTTCCTGTCACTAACTGCAAATTTTTACATTATTTCAGCAAAACTATGAGTTAGTACTTAAACATGCCAATAATAAAAATAATAACGATCCAACAATGTATAAGCTTTAAAATGTATATAAAAAGAAATATACCGTAAATCAGTCAAGTCACAAAACGTGAGAATTAGGTAACAATGGAACAAAAATTTTCACTTACTACAAATGTCAACACAACAACAACCACAACACAACAAGAAAAGGGCAAGAGAGTTTTGTAATAATAACAAAAGTAAAATAAAATCACTTTGTAAATAAGTAACGACCGAAAACTAATAAAAAATAAATTTATATTTATGTCGATTTGTACATATATATTGTATGGGATTATAAAAATATTAACATACATATCTACACTTAGTTTGCGCCTCATAAAAATCTGCAATATACTGTCGCAAATTTATGAGTTTTCGCGTAGCACAGCACAGCGCACAGTGATTGTGAGTACGAGTTTGAGCGGTTGTTGAGCTTTCCTGTTGTTGCTATTGTGTCTCGTCTGTATAGTGGCTTACAACGCCAGCAACATAAAATCACTGGAAAAATATATAAATATAAAAAAAGCAAGTGAATAAAATAAAATCACAAATTCACTAATTCACAGTCATATTCTATAGACGTTTGGGTGTTTCTAGCTTACGAAAATACTAAAAGCAAAAAAAAAAAAAAAAAAATTTATGGTAAATATCGAGATTTATGAGCGGCATAAATTACAGGCATACTTATAACTTAAAAATGTAACTACAAATATGTAAAGGGCATCCACTTCTACTAAATTTGTTATTAGGCTTGTAAAGTATAATGGCACAGGGTGTGGCAATAGGAGGATCATGCTACGAAGATGCCAACTCGATCAGTTGTTTTAGTATCGACTCTGAAACGCCGATTTTCGAGTAAAAAAGGTCATACGAAGAAATGTTTTATGTTCTTAAACCTCCAGGCGATGCTTCTATATTTCAGTCATTTTAGAAGTCAGGCAACTTCTAAGAATCCATTCAAAGGGTCTATATCTATTTTTCTGGATATGTATATTTTTGGAAAAATATCCGGATGATTTATCTCGCTATCGTTTATTTTCGTATCACCCCATATCAATTGGATATTCATCTTATTGGTCATAAAAATACATTTATTCCACAATAGTAAAATCACTAAAGCACTTAGCTACTTTTAATGAATTCAAGTGACTATGGATTTGTATACCCAGTTGCACATAAGCTTCTATATTTTCCTTTTCATATAACGGTCGAAACAGCGCGAACACTTGAAATTTTGTATCGTCTTACCATTTTGGTTTCAGAGATATCAATTTTTTCAAAATTGCGTAAGCGCTTTTCTGACTATATAATAAAAATAAGGGCCCAATTTTTAAAATGTATTTATTTTCGCAGTTATTCTTAGGGGGCGTCCATAAATCACGTTATCAACTTTCGCGCATTTTGGAAGCCCCACCTCTCATAGTGATTTTTGGTGATTTTAGTAGTCCCCCGCCCCCACCACCATGCAAAATCACGTGATTGTAGGTATACTGAGAAATTCCTTTATTTCATTTATCCCTTTAAACAAAAAATGTAGAATTACAAAAATTCAATTAAGAACAATTTCAATTTAAAATAATGCGATCGTATTCCACCCGACAACTTGTAAGTTTTCGGTTATGTATGTATGCTATTCAATTTTCAAGAAAATCGCGTGATAACATTAAATACCTCCCTCCCCCCAAAAAGAGATAATTTCTTTCTAAGTCTTCATCCAAATGGAAGTATTAATTTATATATACAGTACCTGAACATGACCCAAAAATGACCCCAAAATTATCCGAAAGTGACCATAACATTACCCCAAAATGATCCACAAATAGCCCAAAAATTATCCCAAAATGATTCTAAAATTATCCAAATATAATTCCAAAATATTTCCAAAATATACAAATAAAATGCGGTAAAATGTCTTTCTACATTATATAAAATGAAATAGAGATATGTGGCAGCCCTGTAAACAGCCCCAAGTGCAACACCAAAGTGGGCAGTCTTAGAAATCGCATACTATCTCTATACCAAATTTTATAGAAATCCGTCAAGCGGTTCTCGAGATAGTACCAGATATACTGCGATAAGCAGGCAACCCTAGGTGGCAACACTATACTTGCAAATATTTAAGTTGCCATGCCGCCGAAAATACATTGAAAAAAAAATTTGATAGGTTGCCACCCTGTAATACCCCCCAAGTGGCAACTCCCAAGTGGATAGTCTTAGAATCAAACATACTATCTCCATGCCGAATTTCATCCAAATCGGTTAAGCGGTTCTCGAGATAGTACCGGATATACAAATATACTTCGGTAAGGTGGCAACCCTACTTGAAAATATTTTAGCTGGCATGCCGCCGAAAATACCTTGCATTTGATACCCATATTGGCATATCTTGCTCCATAATTAAAAAAATTTATTGAAATTGGCAACCCTATAAACCACCCCAAGTGGCAACCCCCAAGTGGATACGGACTTGGCCCCGCCTCTTCCAATCTATTATGGCCTTAGTCTGCAACGACCAATCAATATAAGACGCAATTCCTACTAAATTCAATGGACAAATTTATTTTAGGGGAACTGTGAAAAACGTGTATGTAAATAGCATATGGGATATCACTATATCTAACAACTAGGTATAAAAAATTTAAATTAGGCTTTCTCAATTTTAGATTTTTTTGTTCAACGCAGACATTTACGTAGTACTTAAAATATAAATTAGTTAAAATGCAATAACAATTGTTTATTTATATTTACTAATTAATTTTAAACAAATATCATTCACAGCAATCATCTAAACCCATACAGCTACGGTCACAGCTTTAGCGCACTCTTCCGAGTTTATTTTGACGTTCCTCAAAAACAGCCTATCCAAAATTCTTTTTCGAGGACGCCCTATCTCAGAATTTAAATAGCACGTTATTAGACCAAATTCTGGAAGGTATTATTGAAAGAAATGTTATCTAGGACTTTCTTGAAAAAAAAAAAAAAAATCTGAGATATGTCGACTGTTTTCAAAAATATTTTTTTTATAATTTATTTTAGGAAGATATTCTTCTTTAATAGGAACACCTTTTGGGGAGAGGCGCTTTTTACTAGATCTACAGCTGTTTCCCACCTGTTTCACTTTGCAATTCTACAAACTAATGTCGCTCAAACGTCTTTGGTGTAGTCTTCTTGATTCCATTGATCAGTTTTCAGATTTTTTTTTTTTTAATTTTGTACAAAATATGTCAATATGGGTATCAAATGAAAGGTATTTTCAGCGACATGCCAACTTAAATATTTTCAAGGGTTACCACCTTGCCGCAGTATATTTTTATATCCGGTAAAGGGTTACCACCTATTTAAATTTTTTTAAATTATGGGGCAAGGTATGCCAATATGGGCATCAAATGTAAGGTTTTTTTCGGCACATACCAACTAAAATATTTTCAAGTGGGGTTGCCACCTTACCGAAGTATATTTGTATATTTCTTTATCCGGTACTATATCGGGAATAGCTTGACCGATTTGGATGAAATTTGGCATATAGATGGTATGATTAATTCTAAGACTATCCACTTGGGGTGTTCACTTGGGGGGTGTACAGGGTTGCCACCTATCTCAAATTATGGAGCGAGATATGCCGAAATGGGTATCAAATGAAAGGTATTTTCGCCGACATACCAACTAAAACATTTTTAAATAGGGTTGCCACTCAGGGTTACCATTTTACCGTATTGTATTTGTATTGTATATTTCTAGGATCATTTTTGGATTATTTAAGGATCATTTTGGGATCACTTAGGGGTCACTTTGGGGCTATTTTAAGATCATTTTGGTTTCAATTTTGGATTAATTTGGTACAATTTTGAGGTCATTTAAGAATCGTTTTGGTATAATTTTTGGGTCATTTTGGGTTCAATTTTGCATCATTTTGGGAAAATCCTTTTGGGGTCGTTTTGGTTTATGTTAGAATAGTTTTGGGGTCATTTTGGATTATTTTGGGTACATTTAAGGGTCTTTTTTGGACCATTTCTGAATGATTTTTGTATCATTTTGAGGTCATTTAAGAATCATTTTTGCGGTTATTTTGGGATTATTTAAGGGTCTTTTGGGGTCATTTTGGGATCATTTTAGGATTATTTTAGGGTAATTTTGGGATCATTTTGGGTAAGTAAAGTTAGCGCAAAATTGATAGCACCGAGCAAGCTCGGTCCACCTAGGTACTGAAGAGATTAAAGAAGAGGCAAAATCAGGCGCTATAGCGCTGTCCATAGCTGTATGCCGCAACGCATTTAAGTAAGGAAATGATTGAAAACCGACTTAAATGACAAACATCGTCACAGTTTAATTGTTTTCAACAGTAAAAATTAACATTTAAATTGTATTTGCTTTTGGAAACAACAACTAAAACATTAAAAGTGATCTGCCATGTGCACTTGAGTAATAACTCATTATTTTAAGAGGTGAGTTTAAGCGATACATTGTATAGCTTATCGATTATAATGTATATGTTTTTAGAAATTTGAGTTCAGAATGTAAAGAAAAAACAATTATCTGGATTAAGGCTAAGCAAGACTGGAATTTATATTGAAAATATCTCTGCTCATTATAATGTTAATGCGAGGTTCTCATCAGTTAAAGCCTTTTCGTAAGTTGTCATTAGAATTTTTAAACTAAAAAAATGTCGAGACCCTGTAAAAACTTGCTATGGGCAACACCTAATAGGGGAGCATAAAATTCAAATGTTCATCCAAATTCGATTTTTTTTCTCTCTCTCTGCATTATCTGCGTGGTAGACTTACCTGGTCTAAAGAGCCTGGTCTGATAGAGCCCTATACATGTATCCGATATGGAAGAGATCAACTCCGTAATAACACTACTCAACAAATTTTGATCAACTTTAGTTGCCAGGAATTAAAAAGGCCTCGCCTAGAGTAAAATTTTCTCCTTTTTCCGAATATCACATCTATTTTCCTGTGGCGGATCTAGTTTCTGATATATCGGTGAAAATATAAAAACAAAACCTTATTTGGCTGAACATTCTTTATACAATGCGTTAGAAATTTCCATTTTTCCTCCTATCGATTTAACCTTTGGACTAGTTAGCCCTGCTATACCAGAGGTTTCAAGTATTTGGTTTCAAAGTATAACAGTTTAAGCATTTTGGCTCCAAAGACAGGGCTTCCTTAAACTAAATAAGTAAACTATTCCTTAATTTAAAGACTTTTTTCCTAAATTTAAAGACGTTTTTCTTTAAATTGAAGAAAAAAGTCTTTAAATTAAGGAAACCATGTCTTTGAGCCAAATAAGGGAAATTTTTCCAAGAAATAAGGAAACTCTTTTTTGAGTGCGAGATCTATCTATATATGTATAAATACGCCACATGAAAAACTTTAGGAACCTCCTATGAGCGAACCGTTTGACCGATTTGAATGAAATATGCACCGATGGAAAGGAAATTGAAAAAAAACTGAGGTATAGGCGGTATATTTTCAGGGGCGTCCCCGAAATTTAAGGATGTGGGGTACGGGGCTAGCGACCCCAGATTTTATTAGTCGAATTTTCGATCACAAGCGATACTAGTGTCCTTAAATTTTAGTTTTTGAGATAAGAACAAAAGTAGGATTACTGATTTGTCAATAGCTCCGCCATTACTGTTCCGATTTTTATGATATTTGATTTTGAAAGTAAAAATAATTAAAATCGCCGTTAACAAAACCCCTAAGGGTTAAGTTAGAGCGCTAATTTTTTGCAAGACTTATTTTCTCATCAATACCTAAAGTTTCAGGGGGTAAGAACGAAAAAAAACATCTTACCGCAGGGGGGTCATCCAAGAAAGTCACGCAGTGTAGGCATTGTAGGCGGTTTAGGCAGGGTATATTGTATTCTATAGGCATTGTAGGCAGGGTCGATTGTATTGTATAGGCATTGTAGTTTCGGGATCGTTTTGGGATCATTTCGGGATTGTTGATGTGTCAACATCTTAGCGCGGGGGGTCATCCAAGAAAGTTACTCGGTAGGCAGTAGTCTGTAGTATGTAGGCAGTATAGGAAGGATATATTGTATTGTATAGGCGGTATAGGCAGGTTATATTGTAGTTGTAGGCAGTGTAGGCAGGGTATGTTATAGTTGTAGTCATAAATGACTCGTTGATTAGTCAAAAAAGAATCATCGATCTGTCAAAAACGACTCATTGAGTAGTCAAAAATGGCTCATTGATGAGTCAAAAATGACTCATTGATGAGTCAAAAATGACTCATTGATGAGTAAAAAATGACTCACTGATGAGTTAAAAATTACTCATAGGCAAGTCATTCATGAAAAGAAGTTTCATGCAGAATACACATGTTTACACATCAAACATCACGAGTACTTGGTACTGGGGTGTAAAAGTAGGTCGCCTCCCAGTTGGTGCACCCTGGGTAACGCTAAATGACCTACATAGCCTGCACGGCTAGTTTAGTTTCTTGTATTGCCGGATCTACGAGAACGGTACCAGTACTTGTGCTGTACCCATCGTGCCGAAACGACCCGGGCCGTTTTCTTATATCGACCCGGCCAAGAGCAATACACTCGAGGTGACCCTGTCTGACATTTGGCAGGGCTACACCTCGTTACAACAACAACAACAAGTACTTGGTACTCACGCCTTTTTTTGTCGTGTAGTGTAATTGGCGCAGTTTGTGGGATCGATTTGCGTTTGGATTGAGCAGAGTAAATATAGTCTTTTGAGGCACGAGAAACATCCCTTCTTTCCTTTATCATAATCAAACAAATTCCATATAAATAAAACAACAACTATTTTATTTAATTTTAAATTTTCTTTTAGTAATTTAAATATTTTATTTGTTTTCTTTTGTTTGTTCTTTAATGAATTTCAAAAATGTTGTTAGATCTTTTAACTATATATTTGCTAACTTAAGTTAGAGTTGTTTGTTGCATTATAATTACAATAAACAAATTTATTTTAATTTTCATTTCCTTTAAGTAAGTAAAGATAAATATTTACTTTTGTATATGTATGTGTTTAAGTTATATTTTAAATAGTACATAGTTACATACATACATGAAAGTTTATAAGCAACTATATTTGTATATATTATTAAGTATTTAAGTTAAGAGTAAAATAAGTTTGTTTGTTTAAGCAAAATACTGTTGTTGTGCGAACTTGTTTGTATATATATATATATAAATATATAAGTTTTTTAATATTAAGTAATACAATTTATTATACATACATACAAAGATATTTATTAATATATAAATATTTAATTAAATTTTATTTGGTAGGTAAGTACATAAATTAATTATAGAAAATAGCTAATTGCGTTTTAATTTACTTGTTTTATTCTATAAAAAATTTTTTTTTTTGTTTACATACATAATTATTATTTATTTATATTATATTGTTAACATTTATGTGTAATGAGGAAGTGAATTTATTACAAAAGTTTATGTGTATTATTTTTATACAAAAAGTTTTTTTTTCCAACAATTTTGCAATTAAGCAAAAAATAAATATGCGCTGCTTAAAATTACTACCATACATACATAGTATTTGTAGGTTTGTAGATTAGAGCGAGTCGTTTTTTATGGCATAATAAAGTTTCAAAATCGATGCGGTCTAATGTAGATAAATATATCGAGCCCCAACCGCCATAAAGTCGTAAGCGACAAAAAGTAAATATTACAGGAATTTTTTTTTCGTAAATTTTGATACTTAGAGAAAATTGACAAAGATTTACACAGCGATGGACACCATGACGCGTTTCGGAGTTTCCAGGCTCCACATTACTATAGGGCATCGTAGCTGATTTGTTAAAAGCAATTGCTTTAACCGCTTCGGTGCAGACACAGTAGTTCCGTGTCCGAAAAGCCATCTGATGTGGAGCCTGGAAACTCCGAAACGCGTCATGGTATCCATCGCTGTGTAAATCTTTGTAAATTTTCTCTAATTATCAAAATTCACAAAATTTCGTGACACCAAATGATATAGGCCCCAGGAGGATTTACCTAATAATTTTTATTTTTTTATGTCAAATAAAAGTCGAAAATATTAAAAAAAAAAAAATGAAAATGATAGATAGAACGATAGCTAGGCGATTTGGTGAGCAGACGAATCGTTCGTCTGAGCTATCGTTCGTCATACATAGTGAGGAAATTTTCGATATCGAAATTGGGCGTGGTTGGAGAGCGATTTTATCCAGTTTCTTCAGGTATACTCCCAACGATACTAGTATACTTTGTGTCAAATTTCATCGTTCTACCGTAATCAGTTTAAAAGTTACGACCAGTTGAATTTTCAAAAATGCCTCCCGAAAAAGGGCGCGTGGTTAGCATCCGATTTCGCCCATTTTCAATAGGAAACTACCTTGGTCAGAAAGTAACCTGTATACAAAATTTCATGCAAATATCTCAATTTTTACTCAAGTTGGTGATTTCGAAAATGGAAAAAAAAATTTTCGGCACCCTGTAAAAACAGCGAAATTCGTTTTTTGCTTATAATTTTTCTATTTGGTCTTTGATTTTAACGAGCAATATATTGTTGTAAAGGTTTTAAACCGTGTCATATTTCGTCCATATAAGCCATTAACCTGCGACACCAACTTTAGATTTTATTCAAATTTGTTTAAAACCAACACCCTGTTACTGCAAATTAGAGTCAAGGATAGATTTAGCATAAATGCATTACATTTATTTCCTCATTATATGCAGGTAAATAATCTTTTTTTCTTAGTTTTCAGGAAACCATTTTTTTTTTAAATACAGGGTGTTGATTTTAGTAAAGATTAAACAAAATCTGAACTTGGCATGATGGGCTAAAAGTTTCTATAGATGAAATATTGCCTTGGCGAGTAGCTTTCTAAAAATGTATCACTTTTGAAAATCGAACGTAAAATATAGAAATTATAGAAAAAAACTAATTTCGTTGTTTTTACAGGGTGACAAAAAAAATAAAAAATTTTTTTTTTTCTTGAAAACCTCATAAGGTAAGTGTTCAAACTGGGGGGAACATTTTCAACTTTTTTTTCTTCCTTACACCGTGATACGCTCTAGTGTACACGGACAGACGGACGTACATGCCTTAATGCACTTTTTTCCCAACCTAAGAAAAATTATCCTGATTTACACAATTTCGTATAAAAAAACCATTTTTAAAATCAAAATTTCGTAAAAATTCGACAAACTTTCGAATTTGACCAGCTCAGCGATAGTTTGACCGATCCCTACATAGTATACGTCGTTAGAAGCGTATTTTAATTTCCTTTCGAATAAACTATTGCTTCTGTAACATTGGCGAAATGAATTTATGAAATGAATTTACGAAAACCTGCCGCTACAAAATTTTTTTTTAAATATGTTCAAAGCTCAGCATACCAGTGCCAATTCAAACATATACATGAATCTCTTATTTGTAGACTGGTGTTATTGAGTCGCTTACGTCTTTTGTCCATACCTCAATATATTGTATATTAACTAGGTACCCTCAGAGTGTGTATGTATGTGTTATTGTAATAAAAAAGCTACATGTAGATATATTTAAACATTAAAACTTACTTTTTTAAAAATAAATTATGTTTAAAGCTAAGCATTTGATTACAATTTACACTAACAACATGCAGCATACATTGTTCATACATACAAAATATAAAATATACATACATACACGCATACACGCATACATAATTAAATATCGAGATGAATGAGATTTTCTTCTAAAATACTTAGATTTACAAAAAACTTTTTATTTTCGACTTTGTTTATGATACTTGAATGCTATCCAGTTTCCTCGTTTTGTTGATTTTGTATAGAAATGTATGCAAATTACTAGAGTCTATGCCCTTTCGAAATAGTTTCCCCAACTCAGAGATCTATAACCAGGCTTTTCTTCAAAAATCCATAAAGTAATTGACGATGGCTTTCAGATCCTCGATAGATACGATAAAAAAAAAACATTTATACATTTTTCAATTTTATGTAATCGGCCTGTTGCTAATAACAGTACAACGTCACACTGTTAGTAGTATAGCCTAAATGTAGGCAACGTTTACAGATCCAATTTTAATGTAATGTAATGTACAGCTCCATTTGTATGTAATCGGCCTGTTGCTAACATTAGTACAACGTCATACGCCTTAATGTAGGCAAAGTTTATATTTATTTTTGTCAAGTTATGTTGCTAACGCCGTACCTTTTAACATTTAAAAAAGTCCGTTACGAACTTTTTTAACATTAACATTTTTTTCATTTCACTCCCACCGCCAAGGCCTGCGATAAAATCTATGCAATAGCTTAAAAAAATATGAGGCCCTATATCACATTATCCTTTCTTATACCAAAAACTGTAGATAAACCAAAAAAAGGAAGGTAAACATATCAACCTATCTCAAAATAAATTTCATAAAAGCCCTATCACAATTTTTTCAACAACGCTCAAATTGAGAATTAAAAAACAAAAAACAGTTGAAAATGTATCGTATTTTCGATCAGATAGGGAGTTTTTAAAACTTATTCAGAGATAAGGCGTTCTTGAGCCAGATTTTGAAGTGTGGCATTATTGAAAAGAAAATTGTTAAGGCATTCTGCAAAAAAATTTGAAATAGCGCGTTTTCGAAGATAATAATATTGATATAGGGTGATCCTCTAACCCAACAAAACCTGAAATTAGATATCAATTAGGTATCAAACGTTAGAGAACGACTCGAGAAACACTTGAGAACATAGTGGGACATAATTCTCATATCAAGAAAATCATGGTTCTCCAATCGAGTTCCAATGTCATTCTCTAATGGGATTCGAATGTGAATCGAATTTGTATTATTTCTCGAAACATTCTTGAGTCGATTTCTAGTATAGTTATCTAGTATCTTTCTCGACTCGAGAATTGCGCTACTTATCAAATCTGGAAATCTAGATTTCTCTGACGTCAGAGACTGTGGGATTGAAATAAAATTTCACTATAACTGGTTTCGATAGTGTCTAAAAATCTTCGCGATTCAGCTACATATGTGTCACATTCAAGTTTCCTAAGTTTTTTTACTAGACCCTTATATAAGAAAAGGTTGACCCAGTTATTGAAATCATAGTTTGAGGGTTAACAGAGTTGACGATGGTAAGCATACTAAATAGTCTAAAATTATCGAAATGGTCCTGAAAAAGTTCCGAAATCTTCCAATCTCTGATTCCTTCACCGTTCATAACACGCCGACCTAAATAAGAGCGCTCAGCGTAGCGTTTTCTTTCGCCAATTTTAGGCAACGCGCACAAACCCAAATAAAAGTGCTTAATTCCTCTCCTTTTTCTTTTCTCCCATACCCCCATATCTCACTATGCCCTGAAACACGCAGTCAAAGTTGAAAATTCCAAATGCTCACCGTTTACGCCGCGCTGTTTGCGTATGGTTCATACAAATTGTATGGACATGAGAATTTTTGACAGCTATTTACGCTTGACGCTCTTATTTAGGTATGGCTGTAAGAACACCAAATTAAAATAAATGTCACACCGAAGAGATTCCGGCTGATACCGTAAAGGTAGCTCGACTGTAGATTTAAGAGAAGACGTTGGTGGAGACGAAGGCGAAGTTAGGGACGGATATAGGAATCAAAAGGAAGACCGATATGGAGGCGTAGATGTATGTATATGTATATTGATATATGTATATTAAGATGGAAATCGCGATAGGGGTAGAGGGGTGGATCGGAAAGAAAGGGAGTGGAAGGGGAAGAGTATAGAATGGAAGACAAAGATGCTTTGAAAGTGTGTGAGAAAATGAGCAGTGGAGTGAGAACTTTTTTTTTAAATGGAAGCAGGGCTTATGTTTGGGCGGGAAAAACGGCTGTTGAGCCTGTACGTTGATACTAACGGTAACAACACACATACAAAGTTATGTAAGTTATGATCAATGAAAAGTCTAACATAGACCAATTTAATGATAAGTAATTTACGGATTCGTTTATCTGGAGTGTTCCGAATAAAGGAGCACATGCAGGTACAATTAGGGGCTCTAAAGCAAAAAAAAGCTTAAATGCGTGGTTTTGGGGAACTTTTTCTGTAAAATTTTTTCTTGTTAATTGGCCGTCCTATTCAGCTTAAAAATATATTGAAAATCCTTGAATTTAGTGACCTTATGTTATTTTAGCTATATGTAATAAAAGTTATTTAATGAGCATTCAATTTGTATTGTTTCATTATAACGACATGATGTTTAAGAAAGGTGTGAAAATGTGTTAAGGTATTTATTTCTTCTAGCTAGTTATGTATTATTAAATCTTTATGTTGAAGGCCTTAAAATATTTTTATTCGAAAAAATCGCACATTCATCTCGCGTGCTAAAAACGTTGATTCGCGCAGTTAATAGCAAATTTTTATGTGTAAAAAAATATTAAATTACTACAACTGTTTGAATATTTAGAAACTTAATTAATTTCTGGGTATAAACAGAAATTAACAAGTAGACAATTTAGTTTGTAAGCAAAAAAAAAAAAAAAAAAAAAATGAATGGAATTTGCGGTTTTTATTGTGGAGACCGTAACCGATTAAAACCGATTCAGTTTTCGAAACCGAAACCGTAACCGTAACCGATTCAGTTTTCGAAACCGAAACCGTAACCGTAACCGATTCAGTTTTCGAAACCGAAACCGTAACCGTAACCGATTAAAACCGATTCAGTTTTCGAAACCGAAACCGTAACCCTAACCGATTAAAACCGATTCAGTTTTCGAAACCGAAACCGTAACCCTAACCGATTAAAACCGATTCAGTTTTCGAAACCGAAACCGAAACCGTAACCGTAACCATTTAAAACCGATTCAGTTTTCGAAACCGAACCCTAACCGATTAAAACCGATTCAGTCTTCGAAACCGAAACCGTTATTTTGATCTGAAACAGAACGAAACCGACACCGTTTCAAAAGTCGTAACCGGTTCCAAACGGTTTTGAATTTTTTATATGCCTTTTTTCTTTTACCAAAGGTTACCCTGAATAGCTTTCGTGGAAGATTGTCGAGAAATGTTACAAATACACGTTTTGAATTTTTTTAAAGAGATTAAGCCATAAGTAAACAAATGGCGCCCCCCGTTTTTCGAAGTTAACCTCCAAAACGAAGTTACGGGCTTTCGAAGTTCGATGTTGGACCCTTCGAAAATTTGGTTTTCTAATTGTTCTGTTTAAAAAAATAAAAAAATAAAAAGAAAGTGCACCAATCTAGTAACAGCAGCAAGAAGACCACGCCCACATTTAATCTATTTAATTTTTTAAACAAAACAATTAGAAAACCAAATCTTCAGAGATTCCAACTTCGAACTTCGAAATCCCGTAACTAAGTTTTTATTTGGAAACCGAAATCGGAAAGAACCCGTAAATGAAACTGAAATAAATTTTGAAGTACGAAACCGGAACCAAAACCGAATCGTGTTACAGAACCGGAGCCAAAACCGGAATCGGTTTCATAGCTTGATGATTTTTGAATGTGATGAAAACAAAGCTTTTTTTTGCAGTAGCGTATAATGGTAAAATCGTATTATGGCCATAAAAATTTATGAGTTTAATTAATATGTTAGAGAAGGGATGGAACAATAAAAGATGTATTGATTCTTTCAAAATATAGCACAAAAATTATTATTGTTAAAAATCGAGTTTCGAGGCGTCAAAGGTATTAAATTTGTCCTTTCAGGGTTTCAGCTATTGGAGATAATCTCCCTGTATGTGTCCATCTTTAAAAGAACCCAAACCATCAGAAATTCGTAGGTGCGGAAAATAATTTTTCAAATTATATAGAAAATAATCCGATTTTATCCGGTATGCAAGTCTTCTAGAAAATATTTGGATTGTTAATTTAACGAGTCCGCTTATTCCGATATATCTCGCACAAATACCAAAAAACTATGTAAGAATCTTCAATCACACCTATCTATGGTCGCAAAATCATAATTAAGAGATTACGCACTCACACGAAACCGTATCGAAGTCCTTACTGATAACGAGATAATATGAAAACCGTAACGAAGTTTTTCCGAAAATGTTACTGAAAAGCTCCAAAATCAGGATTCTTAACGGTTCCCGAAAAGGCCCTAAAAAACGGCGATATTGCTTCGATAATAGCGCACAAAATAGTCTCCCATTAGTCCAAACAATCCTAAAATCTGAAAATGGCCTTGAGTTTATTCCTAAATACTTTAAACAATATTCTTATACGGTCCCAAAAAATCTCGAATCGAACCAGAATATATTTAGTCTCGAAATGGTAAGCCGAAGTAGGCATACCGGTCGTAAGAGGCGACTAATATGCACATAGGTAATGACGTACTAACTCGATGGTTGATCTACAGATATGATGCCTCTCATCTCTCATTACCCATCTTCTCCTTCCTTACGGTCGGGCAAAACCGCATGGGAGTGCCGGAGAGTACCGGGTTCATATCCGGGCAAGGACTGTCAGTTTCGACCTCACTCCCCAAAACCTTCGGGGAGTATTTTTGTTGTTAACAACAATAACAACAACAACAACAACTACCTATTTATGTATCACGAACTAGGTTAAAAAAGTCTCCAAAGGTGCTCCGAAAATATACTCAACTCTTAGATATAAAAATTCCACATCGAGAGCCTGACCTACTGAAAATTATCCGAAATGGATCCTATAGAGAGCGGACAAGCCAAGCGAGGCTACCATAAAACTAATTGAATGGCAACTGTAGGGTTTAGAACGCGTTGCCAAGTAAGACAAAGGTTGATAGTTAAAGTTTTCAAAGGTTTAGCTCTGGGTTGGTTCTGAGCCTGAAATCCCTAGAGTACGTGTCCACAGGTAGCGGATAGGGGAGTGCCTCCCAGATATGGGTGGTAGCAGAGAAATAAAATATATTCTGCCGGCCGCACAGGCCAAAGAAGACACTTCATCAAGAAACCAATGTACCAAAAAATACTTTTTCCTTTCTGGTAAACGAACAGGTGGTAGGTGGGCTGTTTGCCACGTAAAGAGCGGCCTGTTATGAGTAGTCCCTGACCTCATCACTCACTGATTGAAATTTAGATAATATTTTAGCATGGATCTAAACCTTCTCTGAACATCTGCGCCAAGGAAGCAGGAAGGATCAAAACCTTAACGGAAACAATTTTCCACGGTGTAACACGCAGATGCAGGAAATTCTTATCTTTTAGTAGGTTTTTGTGCAAAAATTTCTACTTATATAAAAAGCGTGTTAAAAACCTGATAAATATTTAAAAAATTCGGCTCAATTGCATGACGGCGAGTTATCTTTTAAACTCAAACTTAATTTGAAAGGTTGTCAAAAACATATAAGTTTAACGTCACATTTGACGTTATATCTCAGCTAAGAGTATATATTTTTGTTGTGCAAGTGAGCACAACTGAAACAAAAGTTAAAGTAAAAACCTACAGCAAAACTGCATACACTTCTTAGAGCCTATTTCTGTAAAAATCAGTGACACTTTGATTCACAGTAGGACAAAACGTTATACTACCTGTTCCAAATAAATAAAACATAGCTTTTCAGATTCACTCGCAGTTACTGAAGTGAGCAAAAGCGAAGCTTTGCACTTTACATAATATGTCCCTTAGTAGAACGTGCATGCGCATACATATGAATGTTATGAGTAGAAACCGTTACGGTTCAAATACGGAAATTTTGCTAAACTTCTATTAGAAAAAAACAAAATAACAAAAAAAATACTTAAGAAACTAACATAAAAAACTAAAAAAAACAAAAAAAAAAAATACTTGCAAAAGCAATTAAAGCAAATGAAACGTAAAAGCATTCATGCACTGGTGTACATATGTAAGTAGAAAATGGTGACACTTAAAACTACATGCAACATGTAAATATGAAAGCTATACAGATAATTTAGTTAGCACACAAGCACTAAAAAACACGCAAAACACACACACGCACACACATATACACACACTTACGTATACACAGAGAACAATTATTAACGCTTAGCAAACTAAAGCAATATGCTTTTTCCTCTTGCAAAATTAACTTACATAAGTAAATTTTAAATTTTTTTTACTTCATAGCCTAATGTAGCTTATTAGTTTTGAATATGCATGCGCGCATGCGCAATAGAGCGCATCGTTAGCGCAATTAGTGCAACGGTGGCGGTGTTCGATTTGGTGCTTTACGCACCAGCAAACTCTTCGGCACATGTTTGGACATAAAATTGTGTTGTAGTTGTTGATCGTTTTGCTCTTGCAGCTGTTGCAATTGTAATTCTAATTGTAATTGTTGTTTGCGTCGCCGCGCCTGCGCACCACCACCACCACCACCACCGCCATCCCATCTTTGATGCAGCTGCATTGGCTGTAGCGCCATTTTTGTAACATTTCGACGCCATGCGCCCGCTGGACATTTGGTACGCCTACGCCACTCTTCCGACACCTGTACACCCAACCGCCGACATTCGTGCGCATACGCCGAAAAACTATCGCAATGACACATACCATTCGGACATTCGCATACATCCATTTTGCACGCCTCAAAATAGTTATTGGGATTTAATCTATTATCACAGTTACCAAATACTTCAGATTCGCGTAGCCAACGGCAATAGGTGTTCGCTTTGCGTTGTTTGCAGTTGGGACGCGCTGCAATATTTTCCACACGCCGCGAACACGCTTTCGGTCCGCCCACCTTCCATGAGTTGGCGAAGCGCCACACCTCGACGTCTGTGTGATTGTTGCCATCGCGGCTAGTGAGATCATCACGTCCAATACCGTTATAGTTGCCGCATAAACCGCATAATCTTTTTTTAAATGAAGATGGCGCTGTGACTTGTAGAAAATTATTACCATCCCACTCGAGACTCAAACCCAAATCGGTTACTAGAAAGATTGTGCTTTCACCACGTCGTTCAATGCTCACAATTGGTCCTTCAGGCTCGCCTTTATATGGTAGCAGCACACGACTACCATTCACTTTGATACGCAACTTTTGTCCCAAATTCACGCGCACTCCGCGCATCTTCAACGTTACCGTTTTCGCCCACGATGAGCGTTTCGTACCACGCCCATCATTTGTTAAACGTATTGAGAATGTTTGATCGCGACAATCGGCAGCTAGTAAATATTTGCACGAACCTTGAAAGCTGAAGAATTTGCCGTCAAAGGTTTTGAAATGCGGATCACCAAAGACCGTGCAAGTGCCAGCGGTCTCTATGCAACGCGCACAACATTCCCCAGGCAATGTTTTTCTTTCCTCATTCGAACGGCACTTGGCGACGGGACAACGCATCTCTGAGCAACGTATATTACCGGCAGTGCAACGACACGAACGGCAAGGACCCAAATTCCAGGTTTCGTTGTTCATATAAGTTACGCCGCTATGTATGCATTCACTACGCACTTCAGATGTGATGCAGCGTGGACAACAACCATCCATTTCCTGATACTCCGGCGAGCACTCCAATATTGGGCAGGTGTTGCGTTGACAGACTGAGGTGCCGTTGCTGCATGTGCAGTTCGTGCAACGATCGGGCATGAATTGGGTCTTGTCATAGTAGACTTTGTTGTTGAAAATACATTTGCCTGCAAAGAGCGCAAGAGAACAAAAAGAGAAGAGGTAAATATGGAGAGCTTGTGATATTTTTCGTGTTGAAGGTAAACGGTATAAAGATCAAGTCTGAATAAGTTGTAGGGCTTTTAGCCAACCGACTGTCCGTGACTATGAGCTTAAGCTGTGCACCTCTAAAAGTGTTAACATCTTTTCAAAGCTTACGAAATTCCTTTGAAAGCTCTACTCCTAAACACACCCCTTTTTTTCGGAAAACGAAATTCCACTCACCTGTCACTGGCATAAACTCTCGATGCTCTGTACAACGTGGACAACATTCGTTGGGGTTTTGCGTCTGTTTTGAGATGGGACACAATAGTATAGGACATGTTTTCTTGGCACATGTTAGCTGATTCTTCGAACATTGACACACCATACAACGATCATCAATGGAGCCAACTACTTCCTGTCCTTCAGCAACAACTTGTCCATTGATCTTACAGCCTGAAAAGAGAAAGAAAAAAATTATGACTACTTTAGCGAATTATATTTGTGATCTGGTTTAAGTAGGGCCACTTAAGACACCAAATTCCGCCAGAAGTTAGTTGTTGTTGTAACAGAACTTTGTCTTTCCTAAGCGGTGCGTCAATTCAACAAGATTATACTACGCTATCCTTATACGGGTGAAAACCCCGAGTCATAATGGTAAGTAGAATCCTCCGTCATGGGAGTGCCCAATGAGAGGGAGTGAGAACAATGGCACAAAGGAACGAAATGCACGGAAGCCAAATGAAGATCGACTTTTTCTTCTTACTTACTTAAAATAGTCTTTAACCGCCTAAGAGCAACGACATAAGTCACAAGTTTAGTCTCTCAGATTCCCAAATTGAGCATTTTTACAGTCTTCTTTTTCTTCATACATTTGAGAGATGCAGCTGGCCCGGCAAACTTCGTTCTGCCCAAAATAGATTTTTCATTGAGCTCATTTTCATGTGTGTATAGATTAAACCCCCGATTCTGTTTAATATGGGGTAAGAACGTTCAGTTTTTATGGGGAAGTGCCATGCCGTTTTTCTGTGAGATTGGTATAAGTTATCTATCTAAATCCTTCCTAATTTAACCCCGGTGAGAGATATTTAACCTGAAACATGAAGTTTGTGTGGCAGGTGCCGGCCCTCTTTTCTGACAGCTCGAACATTTTTCTGGAAGAATGGTATAATAAACCTGTTTTGAGACACACAAAACACTTATAGCGGCGATATACGAACAAGTTATCATTATAACCACTAACGAGATCTTTGGCCCGAGCTTCTCTTCCAATTTGTGGTGTGCTGCTTTCAATTTTTCCCTACAAATTGGTGGGACCTACAGTTTTTTGCCGACTCGGAACGGCATCTGCAAAGCAGATGAATTTTTGCTGAGAAGGGTTTTCATGGCAGAAAAACACTCGGAGAGTTTGCCAAACCACTGCCGTGGGGCGACCCCGTTAAGAAAATGCTTTTCCTAAATAATTTTTTTTACTGTTGGTTTGACCGGGATTCGATACCCTTGGTGTAGTAGGCACACTACCGCTACACCACGGCGGTCGTCATTTGAGAGGTGCCACGACACCTTTTCCGTTAACACCCACTTTGTTTTGTGAGCATGGTATTGATATCATATACATAGCTCTATACCATTTTTCAGTTTATTTTCTTGAACCCTTTTAGACATAATCAGCTTGTATGGGAAGTGCCAGGCCCATATAGCTTGATATTGAGGCAATAAAATTTCATAATGGGACATATACTTAACTAGGTATTGAGAAAATTTGACTTGATAATGAGAATATCGTTACCCTAAGGGTTCATTTACACGGATCGATTTTCTGATCGATTTTTTGACGTTTCACCGTGTAAATAGCAATTCGAACGATTTACACCTTATATTTGAAGTTAGAAAGCCGTGGAACAACAAAAATCAACCAGAACATCGACCCGTGTAAATGAGCCTTAATATAGAAAGGATTGGAGGTAATGCAGCGTGGACAAGAACCATCCATTTCCTAATAATGCGGCTATTTCGATCAAATTTTATTGCGGCTTAAATGATTTAATTATTTTGATTGGCAAAAACATGAGATTACAAAAAAAAAAAAACTAATACCGTAATAACATTCCATATTTTATGGGCTATGAAATTACTCTTGTTGTTGTTGCTGTGCCGCGAGTGCGAGAGGAGATTAACAAAAATCAACAAGAGAAGTGATTGCGTTAACTAAGTCGTCAAAATATCAAAGTTAGTCGTATTTTTGAATGTTGAGCCAATGTTCAGGAACTATGTACATATATGTTTGTATGTTTATGAGTCGTCATATGCCTAAAACTTGTATCACATTTTCACATTTTCAGGCTTTACTTCGCTTCTTATGATTTTTGCAATTTTTTTTTTAGATTTGCTCAGTTGTGATTCTGTCATGATTTTGGAGATTATGGGAGTGATGTTTTTTTCTATAACCAGATGCAGACGTGCAAAAAAAATTTAATTGTTTCCGCCGGTGCCAGCAAAGGCAAACGTCTGTTTTTACGTCTTTCAGCTTCAGTTTTCTCTATAAAAAATCGTCCTAGGTTTCTTAGAAGGTGAGTTATACTTTTTTCCTTTTGCCTTGACTATGTCCGGTATTTTTTTTAAGAAGCTTACAGGCTCTATTTGAGTTGAGGCCCTATGCTCAAATAGGAGTTAAGGAAGTTGATGATGTTGATAAGCTCTTTTAAAGTCACTTACCTTTACACGTTGGACAACATTCGCCCGGTTTCGGTGGTATAACGTTTTCATCGTCACATTGATTAAAGCATTTCATTGTCGTTTCGGTGACAACACTGGCAACACATTTGTATGTTTTACATGGATCTTCGAGATCCGACCACTCAGAGCCGCTTGCATATGGAATACCGCGAAAAATACAGCCTACAAATGAAAAAAAAAGGAAAAAATATAATTTAATATGTGAATAAGTAAGTGATTTGAGGGGTAAGATACTTGATAAGAAGTATCGATTCCAGAACTAATATCGAAACAAATCGATATGTAAGCCGATTTGAATTTAAGGGCCTCATTCTCTATGGCGAACGATATTAGAATGTGACTGCCAGACGAAACATCAAGACTCAAATCGTTTGTGCGGATTATCGTTCGCCATAGAGAATGAGGCCGTAAGTATCCTACGAGAATCATGTTCATAGCTTACCTTTACATCGTCTACAACATGTGTCTGGCGTCTTGGGATCCAATAAATAGCAGTCATCAATTGAGGGACAGCTCTCTTTGTCACAATTAACGAAACCATTCTAAAAAGAAATACAAAATTTAAAATTGACTTTATTCAACTATAGACATATAGGCATCTGGAGATGGATAAAAAGGTCAAATCACTGATGCTACAAAATTATGAGGCTTTCTTATGGAAGTTAGATTCCGACATATTCAAAAATATTGATCGGACCACAATTAAACCACTGTTCTGTTGTAGGTCCACATATGATATTGTGACGAAATTTAAATGTTATTGGAATTATTTCTATGGAAAGTAGTGTACTTTTTATGTTTGAGTGGAAAAGAGAATTTTGTATTTCGAAATGCGTATTTCAAATTGAGTTTGTACAATCATGATTGACCTGCTATTATTTTATGAATTGTTCGAGAACATGAAGAAGACGTATAAATACGCATTCATACCTAGCTGTTAGTTAGTTTTAGTTGAGTTGTAACAGAGTTGTGTTACTGTAATAAACTTACTGTTAAATTTTTATGGGCTCGAGTTTTATTTAGCAATTAGCATCTATGTTTTGCTGCTGGGTTCAGCTACTGCCGCTTGTTATTTGCTTTTGTTTTGTTGTCTCTATAATCACAACCAATAATAGCAAATGCAAATTTCACAAAGAGATGCCGCTTGCGATTCCAGCTTTTATCAAAAACCAAATAAGCTTATCTTTTTTTGTGCTTTTAAAAAATAAATCAACCAATTGTACTTTTTTACTTAGGAGATTTAGAAGAAATCTCTTATAGGGCTGATACATTATAGACCAAGATCCCAGAGCCTAAAAGCGTCACTTATTTTATAATGGATGAAACCAATACCGATCGATAGTCCTCCCCGAATCTAGAAAGAATGTGAAAATTTTAAAGCTGTACCTATGACAAGGGCCTAGGAATCGGGGGTCAAAGTCGCCAAAAAATGACCCTAACTTCACTTATTTTATAATGGATGATTTTCACATATTTGACGTAGATTACCACCCCGCGTCAGTATCAAGTGTTGTTAGACCCGTACCAGTGACAAGGCTCCAGCCAGACACCCCCATTTCGCGGATTTTCCTATGGAAATTTATTCTGTTTTACTAATTTCACGCATTTGGGCCACTTTGGCTGCTTTTAACTATCCAATATTTTCCCATTTTTTGTGGAACACTACCCTCAAGTAGTATCAGGAATTTTTAGACTTCTTCCCATGGAAAAAACTTCAGCCAGACACCTCAAAACTCGGGGAATTTCACTAATTTTTACTGCGCTTTCACATGTTTAAGCGGATTTGACCAACTTTGGCCTCTTTTAAATAACAGATCTTTACACATGTATCGTAAAATGCTACCCTTAAGAATAATCAAGAATTTCTAGACATCATCCCATGGAAAAAACTTCAGCCAGACACCTGAAAGTTCGAGAACTTTTATTTTCCTATTAATTTGCTTTCTCTTGTTTGTCCCACTTTTACTAATTTTAAATGATAGATCTTTTCACATGTGTCGTAGGACACTACCCTTAAGTAGTTTCAGTAATTTTTAGACCTCGTCCCATGGCAAAAACTTCAGCCAGACACTTCAAAACTCGGGAAATTTCACTCATTTTTACTGCGCTTTCACATGTTTAAGTGGATTTGACAAACTTTGACTACTTTTAAATAGCAGATCTTCACATATGTGTCGTAAACTGCTACCCTTAAGTAGAATCAAGCATTTCCAGACATCATCCCATGGCAAAAACTTCAGCTAGACACCTCAAAGTTCGGGAACTTTTATTTTCCTATTAATTAGCTTTCTCTTGTTTGTCCCACTTTTACAATTTCTAAACGACGGATCTTTTCAGATGTTTCGTAGGACACTACCCTTAAGTAGTTTCAGTCATTTCTAGACTTCGCCCCATGGCAAAAACTTCAGCCAGACACCTCAAAGCTCGGGATTTTCACAAATTTTTACAGAGATTTCACTTGTTTCAGCAGGTTTCTCCAACTTTGTCCACGTTTAAACGGCGGATCTTTACACATGTGTCGTATAACACTACCCTTAAACGGTATCAGGCATTTCCGGACTTCATTCCATGAAAAAAACTTAAGCCAAACAACCCAAAGCACGGGAACTTTTCATCATTTTTACTGTGCTTTCACATGGTCAAATGGGTTTACCCAACTTTGGCTGCTTTTAAATGGCGGATCGCTACAAATGTATCGTATAACACTACTATTAACTAATATTAGGCAATTTTAGACTTCGCCCCATGACAAAAACTTCAGCCAGACACCTCAAAGCTGAGGAAATTTCATAATTCTTGCTGCGAATTCACATGTTTAACTGCGTTGGTCTAACTTTGGCTGCTATTAAAGGGCAGATAATTTCACATGTGTCATAGAAGACCACCCTTAAGTGGTATCACGTACTTTTTGACTTCGCCCCATGTCAAAAACTTCAGCCAGACACCTCAAAACTGAGGAATTTTTATAATTCTTACTGCACTTTCACATGTTTAAGCGAGTTTGTCCAACTTTGGCTGTTTTTGAAAGGCAGATCTTTGCACATGTGTCGTGGAACACTATCTCCAAGTAGTATCAGGCATTTTTATACTTCATCCCATGGAAAAACCCTCAGCTAGACACCTCAAGCCTGAGGAATTTTCATAGTTCTTACTGCTTTTTCACATGTTTAATCGGGTTGGTCCAACTTCGGCTGCTCTTAGAGAGCGGATCTTTTCACATGTGTCATAGAAGGCCACCCTTAAGTGGTATCAGTTACTTTTAGATTTCGCCTCATGTCAAACACTTCAGCCAGACACCTCAAAACTGAGGAATTTTTATAATTCTTACTGCACTTTCACATGTTTAACCGAGTTTGTCCAACTTTGGCTATTTTTGAAAGGCAGATCTTTACACATGTGTCGTGGAACACTATCTCCAAGTAGTATCAGGTATTTTTAGACTTCATCCCATGGAAAAAACTGCAGCCAGACACCTCAAGGCTGAGGAATTTTCATAGTTCTTACTGCTTGTTCACATGTTTAATCGGGTTGGTCCAACTTCGGTTGCTTTTAAAGAGCAGATCTTTTCACATGTGTCATAGAAGACCCCCTTAAAGAAGTATCGGGTATTTTTATACTTCGCCCCATGTCAAAAACTACAGTCAGACACCTCAAAACTGAGGAATTTTCATAATTCTTACTGCGATTTCACAGGTTTAAGCGAGTTGGTCCAACTTTTGCTGTCCGTAAAGGGCATATCTACACACATGTGTCATAGAAGACCACCTTAAAGAAGCATCGGGTATTTTTATACTTCGCCCCATGTCAAAAACTACAGCCAGACACCTCAAAACTGAGGAATTTTCATAATTCTTACTGCGATTTCACAGGTTTAAGCGAGTTCCCTGCAGCGAAACCTCAAACTAATCAGAAAAATACTAGTATACAACTATAATTTTCTGGCAGAACTCATACTAGTCAGGAAATATCCATTTCATACCAGTATACAAATAGATTTTTCGGCTGAACCCATACTAGTCAGGAAATATCCATTCCATACTAGTATACAACTAGATTTTTCTGGATGAAATTATACCAGTTGAAAAAAACAAAATTCATTCGTTTCGTTTTCTTTTATAATTCATAGATGCTTTTTCGTGATTGGGTAAATACAAATAGCCGCTGCTTTCTTAAGAATAAACATGAAAATAAAGTCAAATGATAAAATAAAGGGTAAGCCAGGAAAATTCTGGTTGAAATCATACTAGTCCAGGTTAAAAGCCTTTTTGACTAGTATATTCCATACTGGTCCTTTTTGGACTAGTTCATTTTATGGAAATTATACTAGTCCAGGATGAACTAGTATGGAACTGGTATCTTACAACTAGCATGAAACTGGTATTTCTGAAATTGACATCTTGTAGGACATCAACACGTAAAAAATACCAGTTGCTTATAAAAAGACAGAACACCGGGCCCAACTAGTCAGTGTTCTGTCTTTGTTCCATATAAGCTCGGTGCACCAACTAGTTGTAAAGTAGTTTTCAACTAGTTGCTTTCGCTGCAAGGTAGCGACATAAGAGTGACATTGTCTGAAATGCAACAAATTCCACATCTGAACACTTTGTATGGGCTGAACTGTTCTAATTTGCTTGATCATGTCCTATGGAGAGATCAATTGCGAAAAAAAACTCGAGCTCTGAGGTGTTTGGATGTAGTTTTTGTCATGGGAAGATCTCCAAAAATGCCTGATACCACTTAAGAGTTGCGTTCTACGACACATGTGTAAATATTCGCCTTTTAAAAATAGTCAAAGTTGGACAAACCTGCTTCAACAATCGAAAGCACAGTAAGAATTATGAAAACTACCCAGATTTAAGGTGTCTGGTTAAAGTATTTGTCATAAGGCGAAGTCTAAAAGTACCTGGTACCACGTAAGGGTGGTCCTCTATGACACATTGAAAATATCTGCCCTTTAAAAGCAGCCAGAGGTAGACGAACCATCTCAAACATGTGAAAACGCAGTAAGAATTATAAAAATTTCTCAGTTTTGAGGTGTCTGGCTGTAGTTTTTGACATGGGGCGAAGTATAAAAATAGCCGATCCTTCTTTCAGGTGGTCTTCTATGACACATGTGTGAAGATATGCCCTTTACGAACAGCAAAAGTTGGAACAACTCGCTTAAACCTGTGAAATCGCAGTAATAATTATGAAAATTCCTCAGTTTTGAGGTGTCTGACTGTAGTTTTTGACATGAGGCGAAGTATAATAATAGCCGATCCTTCTTTACGGGGGTCTTCTATGACACATGTGAAAAGATCTGCTCTTTAAAAGTAGCCGAAGTTGGACGAACTCGCTTAAACCTTTGAAATCGCAGTAAGAATTATGAAAATTCCTCAGTTTTGAGGTGTCTGGCTGAAATTTTTGACATGGGGCAAAGTATAAAAAATACCCAATACTTCTTTAAGGTGGTCTTCTATGACACATGTGTGAAGATATGCCCTTTACGAACAGCAAAAGTTGGACCAACTCGCTTAAACCTGTGAAATCGCAGTAATAATTATGAAAATTCCTCAGTTTTGAGGTGTCTGACTGTAGTTTTTGACATGAGGCGAAGTATAATAATAGCCGATCCTTCTTTAAGGGGGTCTTCTATGACACATGTGAAAAGATCTGCTCTTTAAAAGCAGCCGAAGTTGGACCAACCCGATTAAACATGTGAAAAAGCAGTAAGAACTATGAAAATTCCATGGGATGAAGTATAAAAATGCCTGATACTACTTGGAGATAGTGTTCCACGACACATGTGCAAAGATCTGCCTTTCAAAAACAGCCAAAGTTGGACAAATTCGCTTAAACATGTGAAAGTGCAGTAAGAATTATAAAAATTCCTCGGTTTTGAGGTGTCTGGCTGAAGTTTTTGACATGGGGCGAAGTCAAAAAGTACCTGATACCACTTAGGGATAGTCTTCTATGACACATGTGAAATTATCTGCCCTTTAATAGCAGCCAAAGTTAGACCAACGCAGTTAAACATGTGAATTCGCAGCAAGAATTATGAAATTTCCTCAGCTTTGAGGTGTCTGGCTGAAGTTTTTGTCATGGGGCGAAGTCTAAAATTGCCTAATATTAGTTAATAGTAGTGTTATACGATACATTTGTAGCGATCCGCCATTTAAAAGCAGCCAAAGTTGGGTAAACCCATTTGACCATGTGAAAGCACAGTAAAAATGATGAAAAGTTCCCGTGCTTTGGGTTGTTTGGCTTAAGTTTTTTTCATGGAATGAAGTCCGGAAATGCCTGATACCGTTTAAGGGTAGTGTTATACGACACATGTGTAAAGATCCGCCGTTTAAACGTGGACAAAGTTGGAGAAACCTGCTGAAACAAGTGAAATCTCTGTAAAAATTTGTGAAAATCCCGAGCTTTGAGGTGTCTGGCTGAAGTTTTTGCCATGGGGCGAAGTCTAGAAATGACTGAAACTACTTAAGGGTAGTGTCCTACGAAACATCTGAAAAGATCCGTCGTTTAGAAATTGTAAAAGTGGGACAAACAAGAGAAAGCTAATTAATAGGAAAATAAAAGTTCCCGAACTTTGAGGTGTCTAGCTGAAGTTTTTGCCATGGGATGATGTCTGGAAATGCTTGATTCTACTTAAGGGTAGCAGTTTACGACACATATGTGAAGATCTGCTATTTAAAAGTAGTCAAAGTTTGTCAAATCCACTTAAACATGTGAAAGCGCAGTAAAAATGAGTGTAATTTCCCGAGTTTTGAAGTGTCTGGCTGAAGTTTTTGCCATGGGACGAGGTCTAAAAATTACTGAAACTACTTAAGGGTAGTGTCCTACGACACATGTGAAAAGATCTATCATTTAAAATTAGTAAAAGTGGGACAAACAAGAGAAAGCAAATTAATAGGAAAATAAAAGTTCTCGAACTTTCAGGTGTCTGGCTGAAGTTTTTTCCATGGGATGATGTCTAGAAATTCTTGATTCTACTTAAGGGTAGCATTTTACGATACATGTGTAAAGATCTGTTATTTAAAAAGAGGCCAAAGTTGGTCAAATCCGCTTAAACATGTGAAAGCGCAGTAAAAATTAGTGAAATTTCCCGAGTTTTGAGGTGTCTGGCTGAAGTTTTTTCCATGGGACGAAGTCTAAAAATTCCTGATACTACTTGAGGGTAGTGTTCTACAAAAAATGGGAAAATATTGGGTAGTTAAAAGCAGCCAAAGTGGCCCAAATGCGTGAAATTAGTAAAACAGAATAAATTTCCATAGGAAAATCCGCGAACTGGGGGTGTCTGGCTGGAGCCTTGTCACTGGTACGGGTCTAACAACACTTGATACTGACGCGGGGTGGTAATCTACGTCAAATATGTGAAAATCATCCATTATAAAATAAGTGAAGTTAGGGTCATTTTTTGGCGACTTTGACCCCCGATTCCTAGGCCCTTGTCATAGGTACATTTTCACATTCTTTCTAGATTCGGGGAGGACTATCGATCGGTATTGGTTTCATCCATTATAAAATAAGTGATGCTTTTAGGCTCTGGGATCTCGCTCTATTAGCGCAAATCCGGAATTAACTGCGTTTTTGGGAATTAACTTGAGCATAATCTTCATTATAAATTGCCTAAAATTAAGAAGATTTGAGCAAATGTGAGAAAACGAACTAACGATTTGACCGCTACTGTCATCGATAAATAAACAAAAATAGCAAGAAATACTACCAAAATGACGGCTAGATGTCGCCAAAAATAAACAATCATCAGCGACATCTAGTTTTAAACCGAAAGAAATACAACCAATCTGTTAATCTTCAATGTTGTGTGTATCAGGCAAGAAATGAAAAGGAAAGGAAAAGAAAGGATAGGAACGAAAGGATAGGAAAGAAACAAAAATGCAGAAAAAATGTGAAAAAGTGAAGAAAAGAACACCTTAGAACAAAGTTAATTGAAAATTATATTAGCTAAAATAAATAGAAACAAAAATTGATACTGCGTTATTTAATGGTGTAGAGAGTAAAAAGCAGAAGGAAGAAGAATGCGAAGAGAGGAAAAATGTAGAAAAGAGAAGGAAAAAACGCTAAATCAAAGGAAAGCCACCTCAAAAAACGTAGTAAATTTGAATAAGGTTTTGTGGTTGAATTTCAACCAATGGGCAAAATCTTGTAAAATAAAAAAGTACAATGGAATAATATAAGATAAAATAAAATAAAAAATGAATTAAAATTATTTAAAACAAAATAAAATAAAACAATATAAAATAAAATTAATTAGAATAAAATGATACAAAATAAAATATAATAAATTGAAAATAAAGAAAATATTATATATAGAATTAAGCTAAAAAGTAGAGTTAAATAAAAAAAAAATTAAAAAAAAAAAAAAGTAAACGGCGCATATAAAATTATGTATTAAGACTATTTAGAGGGGTATTATTTGTCCAATTTATGTACATAAAAGTTAGGCATAATTAATATTGTTTTCTTGCAAATCAAAGTTTTATGTTGAAAATCGGATAGGGCAAGTTTATAGAGCCAACAAATAAAGCTTAAATTAGCAATGAATATGCAATGTTTTTTCTTATTTTTACTATTTATATGGGTAATTATTTTTTTATTGTGTATTATGCCTTTATGACTTAGATTTGTTACCCAGGCAATTATAAAAAAAAAAATATTTCCATATTTAGATATGTACATATTAGACTGAGTCAAATAAAAAAAATTGTTGAAAAATTATAATGATATTTTTTTTTAGAAAGAGGGAAAATTCCTATAAAGTAACAGATCATAATTTTAGTTTCTAGATGTCGATCATTACTATGTATGTACATCATTCAGATTTTTGAAGACTGATCTAAATGTTTCATTTCAAACTTTCAAACCTTTTAAGTAAAAAACTTAGCTGGTTAGGTATAATTGTGTAAGAAACTGCAATTTTCCACAGTTGGGCCGTAAGCAGGCTTTCAACATTCGTATGGTTGTCTACAGATTCCAAAGAGCATTCACTGAAACAGTTCCAGATAGGAAAACAAAACGAAACGCACCCTGATGCATATACATATAAGTATTTGTATAAATGTTACTCATTAACGTTATAGCATTTCAAATCGATAACGTTTTGAATCGACAAGATGAAGCCATAATTTGAATTTTATGAAGAATAATAATTTCATAATCATAAAAAATATTTTAATGAGCAAAAATAATAAAAAAAACAAGTAAGGAAGTCTAAGTTGGGGTAAACCGAACATTAAATAGCCAGCGGTAGTTTTCATATGATTTTCGAAATATTCTATTTCGGAAGTGGGCGTTGTTGGGAAGCGATTTCGTCCAATTACATCAGGTATACTCCATATTATGCTATTATGCAAGTTTAAAAGTTATGACCCGTGAAATTTTCAAATATGGCTCCCTGAAAAGTGGGCGGTGCCACGCCTACTTTAAAATATTTATGAAAAAATCATAATAGTATGACTAGGGGGTTCATCCTACCAAACTATATCATTTTAGCCATTTCCGTTACCGAATTATGCCAATTTAGGTGATTTTCGAAGTTTTTGATATCGAAAGTGGGTGGTGCAACGCCCACTTTAAAAAATTTATGGAAAATCATAAGAGAATGACCAGGGGGATTCACCTATAAAATTATATCATTTTAGCCATTTCAGCTACCGAGATATGCAAATTTATGTGATTTTCGAAATTTTCGATATCGAAAAAGGGGGCGTGGTTATCATCCGATTTCGCCCATTTTCAATAGCAACCTACCTGGGCCAGAAAGTAACCTGTATACAAAATTTCATGCAAATTTGTGATCAAGTTATCGTGTACACGGACAGACCGGCAGACGGACGGACATACCTTAATGACCTTTTTTTTCCAACCTAAGAACTTTCATATATGGAACTCTATATATATCTTGATTATTTTGTGCCGTTACGTAGTACCGTCATGTGGACAAAATTATAATACCCTTGTTCTAGTACTAGTACGCTGGGTATAAAAAGATCTTTTTTAAAGCAGTTTCAAGTTAATGTTTGATTGTATGCGTGCACGCGCATGCGCTTGAGCGGCTTAACCCGTGCGCGTTTTCAACGAAATGAACGGCAAGTAAATTGAGTTGATGCTGATCAGTTTGGAGACCTTATCGCTACTGCTATTGCTGATGTCATAAAGCAGGCCGACAGAAACAACAACAAAAATTGATTTTCAATCCAACTCAAGTTGAAATTGAATCTGATTTTAAATCCGATTTAAGCGCCGCCATAACAAAAGCTAAGCCGATTTAGAGTGTTAAGACAGCGCACAGCGGGCATTATTCAAGTGTTACAACAACAAGTACAGCAATAACAAATAAATTATTAAATAAAATAGAAATATACACAATAGAATGAGAGAGAGAAAAAAATTTAAAAATTAATAAAAATAAACAACAGCAAAGAAAACAAAAGAAGCAAATCAGAAAAATCATAATAATAACAAATCAAATATGAGCAGAGATCGCTATGTGCTAGGCATGCGAATCCCGCGATCTCGTGCTTTAGTTCTTTAATCTACCTCCAATTAAAATCTAACTCCATGGTTTGTTGGGCTATACCAAACCCACGATCGAATATTTTCCATTTATTTATTGAATATTCTAATTTTGTGTTAATTGAATTTGACAAAAAAAGTCCCTTTTAAGTGTACAAAGTTTCCATCAAAGGCTGTGTGTTCCGGTAGATGTTCGAAAATCGTAAGTTTTGACAGACCGACGGTAAATTCTGACAATTATCGTGGTGAATTAACTAACTTCCAAATCCAGGGCCAATACCGGAACCGCGGGATTGTAAAATCAAATCCCGAAAGTCCTGGGATCGCTACAATTCAAAATATTGTTATCCCTATTATATACATCGTGTGTATGTCGCACAGACGCGTCAACAATAGAGGTGGCGCCAGAGAGTTTTTGGTTACGCCCACTTTATAAATACTAGCGGCGCATGATAATCACAACGGCAGCAGCGGTCACGTATAGGGTTACCAACAGTTGGAAATGGATGAATCGAGCGTTAAAGCGGTAAAGGCGGAATTCCATTAGTAGTCTCTGGTTCTAGACATAATTTCGATTTTGACTGTCTAAATGATGTACATATATACCTTTAAAAACGAACAAGAGGATTCATTTTCTGGACTCCTCTAGCGGGCTGTACAAAAAAAATGTAAAAGATATAGATCGAGATGGGAATACGGATAAGGAAAGGGATAAGGATAGTGATAAGGATAGGAAGAGGGAAAGGGATAGGTATAGCGATAGGGAAGCAGATAATTGTCACCTTTTCTATTTCTTTACTACCTTACAATGATTTATTAATAGATATATCAGCGGTGCAATACCAAGCGCCAGCATAAAAAACGCCGTCGTAAAACAACAACAATCTTCAAAACACATCGGCTCTGTTAATAAAGCCAAGATCCAATCACTGACCAGTTTAGAGCATTTAATATTTAGATCCATTTAAAGCGGCGTCGCATTCCAAGTACTAATTTATACAAAATTGAGCGCTGCCGCTATCACGACCGCAAAAGCGCCAGAGAGCTCAAACTTGTCGCAAATTGTGACGTTTCGCAGACACCATAGATAAAAGGCATACATATGTATGTACACATATTTATACATCAAGAAAATATATCTATCTAATAATCACTATACCTATGCGCCGCGTCGCACGATCAACGTCAAACGCGTAACGCTGATAGATGACCGCGTACCGCCTGCTGGGTAATGAGACGGATGCTTGTCGCGTCTATAGCCCCAAGGTATTTTTGCTAGGAGATTTCTAATAGTATTGTTGTTGCTTCGCTGCTCTTAGATATAAAAAAAATTGATAAACGTGCCCGCGATTCTGGCGCCAAGTGTGCCAAACGATCTCGAACGTCATCATTTTTATATCGATTTTCACAAGAAACTAGTTTGACGACCTTGACAACGTAAGCATCGATGTTTTTATTTAACTATTTATAGATGAGGTAAATAAAGAGATGATTAGATGGAGATATGGTGAGTGAGAGCCGAAGTAAGAATAATTGTAAACTGAAGTTCACATTTATTTTGCAAAATATTGAAACTAAGACCAAAAACTTAACGGTTAGTCTGTTTATATGTAGTATTTTTTCTCTGTTCTATCAGTATTTGTTTTATAGAGAGACTACCTGACCGAAACTCCTTTACATTTACACGTTTTGCGCTGTGATCAACCCACTCACATTTTAGTGGTGAAGGAAAGGGTGAGGGAAAGGCAAAAATGTGAGAATGGAAGACACGTACACAAAACTTTTGGGACTATTCTTGATTTGCTATTAAGAATGTGATTGGACCGCGTGCCGTAAACAGAGGGTCCCTATTTCTATCCCTATCCCAATCCCTATCCCTATCCCTATCCCTATCCCTATCCCTATCCCTATCCCTATCCCTATCCCTATCCCTATCCCTATCCCTATCCCTATCCCTATCCCTATCCCTATCCCTATCCCTATCCCTATCCCTATCCCTATCCCTATCCCTATCCCTATCCCTATCCCTATCCCTATCCCTATCCCTATCCCTATCCCTATCCCTATCCCTATCCCTATCCCTATCCCTATCCCTATCCCTATCCCTATCCCTATCCCTATCCCTATCCCTATCCCTATCCCTATCCCTATCCCTATCCCTATCCCTATCCCTATCCCTATCCCTATCCCTATCCCTATCCCTATCCCTATCCCTATCCCTATCCTTATCCCAATCCCTATCCCTATCCCCAATCTCTCTCCCTATCCCCATCCATATCCCCATCCATATCCGTATCCCGATATTCATCATAATCTCAGTTTCTAAACTCCACGAATCTGGAATGCAAAGGTCTATTAGGATCCATGAATATCGGACATGGCCAATAAAAACCCAAAAAGCCTTGTGAACTCGTATAGGAACTCTAAGAGCTTCATAAAACAAAGTAAATACTTATGGAAGTGGACAAAATCATATTTAGGTTAGCAAATAGCACTAAAACATTGTCAACCTAAAAATAAATAACAAATTATTTATGCTCACATAAGTCTGCTTACGCTCATATGTACTATGCATGCATGACCACACTGCCAAAAAATTTACGCAATAAAGAAGGATGTTGGTGACTGTCATTTCGAGGATTTTAAGCTCAAACATTTACTTGGATTTCAGTAACGAACTTCTATTTGTCATTGCTCTTAGATTTCAGCAAATATGGGGACATATGTAGATACATATCACAACTGTAAGAGATGAGTGTGGAAGGATATCTGTAATCCCGATACCGCTGATTCGACCATAAGTTTTAGGTACCACAGGATAATGGGGTATATCAGCAATTTCAACGGAGCTTTCCGTTGGGAATAATTCGTGAAAGTCAATATATAAGTCCTCTATCAAATTTCGATAAAATCGATTAATTATCTATCGACTCTCCCGAATCACTCCCAACGGGAAGCTCCGTCGGAATTGCTGATAGACCCCAATATGTCCCTAAAACGTTCATCTCGAGAGCGTAAGACTTTATACCTAGGTGCTACAAATCAAACTATACGGCAACCTCAATAAATGGAGGGCAAACTTCTGTAATCCTAATATCGTCCCGAACTGTGTAGTAATTTTTTTTAAAGAGAGTTCCACTACACCCCTCCAACTAGCGCCCATCACTTATACTCTAACTTCCATTCATACATCCGATTATATGCAATATTTGGCTCATATTTCTGTAGCTTTAATGTTGCCAAACATCTGCCTACGGAACATTTCCTTTTGCTTGAGCATAAATCACATTATTTATAAAAATGGTATAGAAATGTAGTTAAAATTGGTATGTAGAAGCGGAGATGACAAGAAATACGAGCCGAAGGAAATGAATGGCGGAAGTAAATACATATGCTATTTTATTGTGTACATATTTGGATAAATTGAAATTGCACTATGGCCCTGGCCTGCGTTGGACTCAATTCAGAAGTGGACACTCTGGTACATACATACATACATCACAAGGAAGCAGATTGAGAAGCATTATACATATTTGGTCAATGGCCAGTTCATATTTATGGTTCCAGTTTATTTTATACTTGGTTGTGCTTAACTTGATTAAGCTTTTTCTTTTAGAGATTTTGTTTTTAAAAGAAATTGTACCGTAAAATCTTTCACTCTCTGTAATTGCCTTTGTGAGTGAAAGAGACATATTTATATTTTAAGATGGGTGATGTATGTTTAGCTCACGGTTACCAGAGTTGGTAGTTTTCTACCAAACTTTGTAGTTTTTTTTTACTTTTTCGAATTTCGTAGTTTTTTTTCTAATTTGGGAGTTTTTTACTTAGATATCATATCGAATCGATAGAACTCCCAAATATTTTTTTTAAAAATTAATCTTACATGTATTTAATACTATTTTGTATTAAAAAATTTTTTAATACATTTTTGTTTCATTACTTACTTACTTAAAATTTGGTAGTTTTTTTTAAATATGGTAGTTCTTTTCATTTGATAGTTTTTTTTTTTGAAAAATTTGGTAGTTTTTTTTTATTTGGTAGTTATTTTTTTTTGGTAGTTTTTTCCAGAATTTGGTAGTTATTTTTTTTTGGTAATTTTTTTCCCAGAATTTGGTAGTTTTTTTTTTTAAAGTGGCAACCGTGGCTTAGCTACTCTTCAAAATATATAGCTTTTTCCGATATTTGATAAAAAAAATTTGGTTTCCGGGACCGTGTAAACAAACTAGGTTTTACCTTGGTTTTCAAAAAAATTTCGATTTTTGTTTGATTTTGCTTACCTTTATACAAAAAGGGGGCGTGGAACTCCCATACAAGTAGAGATTTTTCTTTTTGCCTTTCTCTGGAAGTGTTCATGGTAGAAACACTTGAAATGGGTGAAGAGTTAAATAGGATTATCCTCTAACACCTCAAGAATTGAGAGGTATGGAGAAGAAGGCGTGGCACCACCCATACAAATTGGATACTCAGAGTACATATCTCTGAAAGTATTAAAGGTAGAATATTGGAAATCGGTGAAGAATTAAATGAGATTGATTTCTAGCACCTCAAAGGGGGGTATGGGATGGAGATAGGGACAGGGATATGGATAGCGATAGGGATAGGGATAGGGATAGGGATAGGGATAGTGATAGTGATAGTGATAGTGATAGTGATAGTGATAGTGATAGTGATAGTGATAGTGATAGTGATAGTGATAGTGATAGTGATAGTGATAGTGATAGTGGTAGTGATATTGATAGTGATAGTGATAGTGATAGCAATTGGCATTATAATAGTGATAGAGATAGGCATAAAGATTGTATTGGGAACAACCCAGTCTAATAAGTATTCGATTTAAATGCGTTTTATAGCAACTGGGTATAAAATGTTAATTTTCAACTGTATTTTCACTTTACCCTCTTAGCTTTTAATACAATCTTTCGATACTATTTATTACTCATAGCTTTGCAGCATTCATCACTATCACAATCTCAACCCCACTAATTTGTATGCTGAATATTTGGACACAGAACGTAGTCGCCAATATACGCATCGCAATTTACGCATCCTTAGATTCTCCCTTCATCAAATATCAACGAATTAAATATTCTAAAGCAGTTGGAACTGCATAGCAACAAAGTCTAATCGCAGTGGGAGATTGGGAAAAGCATGCTACAGAACAGTAGGATGTACGGAATATAAGAGCTTCATCCTAGACTCAATGCAGTCACTATTTTAAATGGATTTTCTCATATAAATCATGCATTGTTTAAACAGCGCAATGCCATACACACAAACCAGAGCTCACATAATCGAAGAGGCAAAATATGATCTCCACTTTGACTTCCGTCTGTTTAATTTGCAAAAGCGCTTTATGCGCTGAAGCTTCATTTGTGTGCTTGTGTGTGTGTGTGTGTGTTTTCAGCGCCTGGAAGCGCACTTCTCGTTTGTCTGCCGTCACTTCATTATGAATTTTCGCCAATGTAAAATATTTGGGTCAATAACTTGGCTGCTCATAGAAGCGGCAAAGGCGGACATAATAAAAACAACAACAACAACAACAACAACAAGTACTTAAATATACGCTCATGCATAAATATTTTAGTTGGCAATAAGTTGTGTCTGTTTGCAGGATAAATTATAATCGAGTGAATCGACCGGATGGGCTATATCAGCGAATACGAAGGATAATGCTTTTGTATGAATATACTTTAGAGCGCCACAGAAATGTATGGAAAAAAATTTGTTTCGAAATGTGTAACGGATGTGCGAAGTTTTATTGTTCTAATACAAGTTCCGATTTTTAGGTGCAGTTTTAGCTAGCACCTTTTACTAAGTTTGCAAAAAACCACATTAAGGCTTCGAAAATCATATAGTTTTTGTATTTTTCCCATAAATAAAGGACAGTGTAACAAATATCTATCTTTGAATTTTAATAAGGACAACAGGATCCTTTACAAGGATATTGAAAAAATGTATTCACCAGAAAAGAGCATTGGAATTTGAAAAGAATTTTAGTAGATTGCCTAGCAATGTGTTTTCTAGCAAAAATAATTGTGTATATCTTGAAACTTTGCAATTATAGCGCACTTTTTATAGGCCATACATGGCGTATGAGGAATATTTAATTATTCAAGTAAGAAACGTTTTGGTAAATTGTATTCCAAGTTTTGATTGAATACTCCGAAACGGACTGAGATATCTGAATAAAACTTGCACTACGTTGAGGCTCTCTGGTCATGATACCCATATTGTAAAATCAATTTCTAGGGTATATCTTGTCCACATTTTTGGTTATCCTTAATTATATGTATATACATTTTCGGGACTTTTATTAAATCATGAGCATCTATCAAAGAAACAAAAATACCGAATAACTTATTACGAAGCCCTTACACTGTAAGGATCTAGTAATAGTAGTAAAACGAGTACAGAAATAATTTTTGCAGTTAAGGCGGCGATATGAAGTTTTGATTGAGAGTAGAATTTGAACAAATTGATGATGTTGCAACGGAAATTATGCAACGGAAATAGAAATTGCAGACTTTCAGGCGTAGGCGATTTTCCCCACGATGTTTAGCTGTGCAAATCAAATAAGAGCTGAAATTCTTGAATCTAGCTAAAATTGCACAAATTGTAATAGTTAGGCCGAGCAGAATTCATGGGTGTTGCCACTTATGGCGGTTTACAGAGTTGCCACCTATTCCAAATAAGATAATTTCAAGCAGGGTTGCCACTTAGGTTTGCCACCTAACCGCAATTTATTTA
This sequence comes from Campiglossa producta, assembly GCA_964058755.1. Classification (NCBI taxonomy): domain Eukaryota; kingdom Metazoa; phylum Arthropoda; class Insecta; order Diptera; family Tephritidae; genus Campiglossa; species Campiglossa producta. The sequence continues at coordinate 105,591,425 of CAXKVI010000004.1, read as the reverse complement.
TTTTTTCGTATACATATCTCGGGAACTGCTTGACCGATTTGGATAAAATTTGGCATATAGACAATTTGATTCATTCTAGGTTTATTACATGGGTATTGCCACTTAGGGCGGTTTACAGGATTGCCACCTAACCCATTTTTTAAATATAGAGCTAAATATGCCAATATGGGTATCAAATGAAAGGTATTTTTCGGCCGTATTCCAAATATGACAATTTCAAGCATGGTTGTTACTTAGGGTTGCCAGCTAACGGCAATTTATTTATTTTTTCGTATATTTCGGGAACTGCTTGACCGATTTGGATAAAATTTGGCATATAGACAATTTGATTCATTGTAATATTATATAAATGGGTGTTGCCACTTAGGGCGGTTTACAGGGTTGCCATCTATCCCCTTTTTTTTAATATAGAGATCAAAGTACTATCGGGTTTTTCATAAAAACTTTAACCTTTTCCTACTTTTATAAAGTTGTGTTGGACAAAAAGTCACGATTTCAGAGGCCAGCGTGGAGAAATATTTTCAGGGACTGCTGGTAAAGCAAAGTGCTGCTAAAACTTTATATAGAACACCCCCGTCCATTTTCTTCCATTTTGGAAAGTTACTTAAAAGTCGATGGCAAGATGTCCAAATTTGGTAAAAAGTTCCTTCACCGCTTTCTGAACTATCTAGGAAGTAGCGAATTTTTAGCTATGTTGTTGTAATAGCAGTACTTTAAATTGCTTAATAAACACGTCTAGGACTGGAGTTGTGATCAAGCTCTTCCAACTAAAGTCTTAGCCAAAATAGCACTTTCATTAGGATTGGGCCTAAGTGAATTAGGTGTTTAAATTTTCGCCTCAGTTAAAAATATGAAAAGGTTTGGAACGTCGGATACTAGTTCGGACAAAAAAGACTAACCACTTCAAGTACATCTACGGATCAGGCCAGAGTAACTCGCGTCTGCGTAGAGAGATCGTGTTCTTCTACAGCCCCTGCTGGCTCATATTACGTCGTTCCCCGGGCGAGGGGCAGTTTCTGAACAATTTCGGTTTTTTTTGGAGTAAAATTATGTTAAAATTCAATGCATAATAAATATAGAAAATTCTCAGTGGGTATTTTGAAAAATCAGGTATTTTTTATTTTTAACTAAATAAGACTCACCTTGCAGGCACATTTAAAGCACTTTGAGTTCCATTTTATCAACTCTTGAATTTGTACCTCTTCACCTTCGTTGGAACACGATTGTAAATTACCTGAAATAAAATAGAAAATTATTTAATATTATTAATTCTAGATTTCATTTTTTTTCTAGGACAACGGTAACCCGTGTCGATTTGTAGGTGAACTTTTAGTTCGCAAAATATTACATTAGGGCTTCGAAAATCACATAGTTTTTTTTCCCCCATAAATAAAGGATAGTGTAACAAATCTACATCATTGAATTTTTATGAGGACAACAGGATCCTTTACAAGTATATTGAAAAAAAGGTATTCAGGAGAAAAGGGTATTGGAATTTGAAGTAAGTGGCGCTCAAAACTACCGCAATGTGAGGAAAAAGGAAGACGTGATCCCAGCAGGGTTTGGAAGTCATATATTTCTTCAAAACTAAGAAAATTTGTGTTTGATAGATTTAGGTGAAGTCAAATTCGTAGATGACTCATCGAATCGCATGCAAGTTTTAACTACCTTTTGCGGTACCATGTACGCACATATTCAACATACCTGCTAACAATTATTTTGACACAAAACCAAAAACGGCGTCTAACAGAGTACATCTTAAACTATTTTGAAAAGCATCTTATCAACACACTTAAGGTTGAGTGAATAAGCGGAAATGCTTCAACAATAAACAAGGTTCAAGTACTTGCATACATGCACCTACAACGAGCGTATTTAACAGGTACACTTATAAAAACAACAACAAAATATGTAGTGAAATTCTAAACAGCAGCCAAAAGAACAAGAATTAAAGACACAAAATTAGGTAGAAAGAATTTCCGTTTTTACTTATGCTAAGATCAAATCAATATAGGTACACATACGAGAAGGTAAGTGCCCGACAAGTTGTTCGCCGTTTCGGTTATTTGAGCTCATTATTGTACTTCTAACAGGTACATACATATATATGTACATGTTGTTTGTTGTACAAGTAGTTAATTTTTGTGTGTTTCTGTATAAATGTTTGTTCTTTGTTGATTGGTCTTTAAGTGCTGCAAATAAGAGTAGCAGACACATTGTTTTGTAGTTGTTGTTGTAAATGGCGCTAACATATTTAGTGTACAACAACATAAATGATGGACAAATCATTGTACTAGAGATGGGGTTTTTTTGAGTGTGTATATAGAGAGCCGGGTTCGATGAGTCCTGTCGAAGGTAAGGCTAGGACATCCAATCCTTTGAAGCCACCTTGAAAACTACTTAAACTTGAATACATACTTTGCAGTGCTGGCGTGGAGTCAGTAGTAGAATAAAGGACCTCCTGCATATATACATGTATATCCATTCTATTAAACAGGGTTGCCACCTTGTTCTATTTTAATTTTATTTTTTGCATAGTAGTTCTTCGAAAACGAATTAAATCATTGGTATGAGCTGTCAAGCTCTCCTACTTAAGTGGTGATACTGTTGTACAGGGTTGCCACCTATCTGACATTTTTTTAAAGTAGAAGACCGCGGTAGGGGGTCTAAGTCGATAGCTACAGGGCTACACTACACTTGTGATCACAGCTCCGCTTGGTACTACATCACGAGAGTAGCCTTTCTCTGTCGCGATGACAAAGATCTACCCCAATTGAGGGTGTTATGCGGTAGCGGGCCCATGGCACGTTTGCAGCCGGGAGGCAAATCGTAGCTGTAACTATGGTCTTGCCGCGGTATGAGGCTCTGCGTGACGGACGATACACATTGCTCTTACTCTTCCCTTCACTCTAAGATGACCTCGGTCGGCGAGGGGTCGCACGAACAAGATGAATAAAAATACTAAAATAAAACAAACAGGAACCTCTTTTACTGCGCAGCAGAGGTGAACAATGCAGGAACAAGCGAGAGCACAACATCGGGGGAAACCCTCCATTTCAATGTCAAACGAGGACAAGCGGCGATGGCAACTACGGGTCGGTCAACTCTGGATACTAAGGAGACAACCCGCACACTTCTATCAAGCAAGAGTGACTTGGTGGGAACTACCACTAGTGCGGCTGCAAACGCATTTAAGCGGACAACGACTTCCATTAAGCGCAGGTACGAGACAAATATCTCATTGTCTGTTTCAGTGGTCTCACGACCTGGGCTCAGCGAGAACGAAGCCGTATCTGAGCTTTCAACAAAGAGAACTACCGTGATAGCACCTACGGGTCCGAACTCCTCCCAAGAGACATCTCCCCCTCTCTCTGCGTACTGGAATAAAAGAAGGTTCCCTAAAACCCCATCCGAAGCGGAATCAGAACACCCACGGAGTAGGCGAATTTAGTTTTTCTGAAGTGATCAAGGTACCATCGACCGAGGTAATGACCGCTAGGCCATCCCTAGACACCAGGAACAAAATCGGGAATGCCCTTATCGATGTTATTTAGGAGTCTACGGGTGGTACGGCGCGAGGTACTGATGCTGGTTCGCAAAAGGATCAGATCAAAGTATTCGCAGCAGCAGCTGCAAGACTGGGTAAAGCAAGCGTAGACTGGAAAGACATTAGGGTTCGACCAAAGGCAAGATCATGCATTCCTGCCATCCTAAAAAAAGAGTTCGGCAAAAAACTTGGGGCCAATCCTCGTCTAGCTATTCGCTAATAACTTTACACTGGTCTGAAAAGAAAGACGGGCTACCAAGAGGAATTCGGATCACTCTGCCGGAACTTCTGTCTGAATAATGTTTGGCGTTGATGTTATACTGTATATCCAAAAGAAATAAATCCGGATCTTAGATCACAAATAAATACATATGAATGTAGTATATACCTAGTTACTGACATATGTACAGGTGAAATTCTTTAAGACATTTAACTACATAAATATCTGAATGATAGCATGGCATTTGGCCTTTTTAAGCCTCACAGTTTAGTCCATTCTTAAAACGACGTACATCAGCGTCAAGTCGAAAGAAGAAGAAATAAACCTTTTAAAATCAAAGAATTTTAAAGCAATGAAAGACGTTGAATGGTAAAAGGTAAGAAGGTGGAGTAGGAGTGTATGAGAGGTAGTAAAAGAACAGAGGACCGCTATATGAGACCACCTGCATGGCAGTGGCGCTGGCGCTGGAACGTGCTGTGTGCTGCAGCAGCAATCAACATTATGCCATTGTTACACTGCCAAGGGTCAGCTTGGATTTTTTTATTCGCATGCGTGTACAGTGGCGAGTAGAGAAAGTTTCATTGTCTTTGGAAAACTTCGAACTTGGGGATTAGTATCTGTACAGCGATCCTTAAGCTAAGCAAGGGGAGCATTTAAAATGCACGACCAAAAGTACAAGACATGGGGGTGCTTGTGTCTAAGGACTCGCAGACTCGTTCAGGGAAAGGATGAGGATAAGAAAGCTCAAGGAAATCCACATAATTCGCGAATGAGAGCATACATGAGTTTATGTACGTTCGTAAACGAATTTTGATCTTTATGAAAAAATGTTCGCAGAAGGTTGTGGAAGTAAATTTAGAACCGGTCACGGGATATCGAGCGAAATTTAAACCAAAAAAAGGTATTTTGCCGGGATTACTTAATTTCATTTGAAGAAAAATTTACGGACACTTTTGAGATCTGTTCGGGATTACTTCGGGAATTTTTCGGGATTGTTTTTAGGGATTTTTCGGGATAATTTCGATTTCTCTTCGGGACTTTTCAGAATCGTTTCGAAATGGTTTTCGGAACTGTTTCTAATACTACTTCAGGACAATTTCGGGAATTTAAGTATTTAATTGAATCCCGAAGCCTGCTTAAAGAGAATATTACATGCTGATCTTCTAGCGTTGCTCATTTTACGAACACAACTGTACGGTTGTATATGAATGCAGCAAGTTCTACCAATGCAGGAACGTCCAAAGAGATATTCATCCGCACAAACGAAATGAAAACATCAGTAAAAAACACTAGCGCCAGCTAAGAAGCGCCGTAATTACCGAATGATGTTGGCAACGAAAAAAAAAATCCAAAAAAAAAAAAATTAACTCAAACGGCAAGACCAACAGCAATGCCAATAGCGTCGGAAAGTAAAAACTCGACATGCCACACGGACAACGGACCAAAGGTGAAGCAGGTGAAGTAGAAGGCGAGCACATGGGCTGACATTCTTTTGGTTGGTTGCTTGCTTGCTTGCTGCTGCTGGCCACTCATTGACTGCACGCCAAAGATGCTTATCATCGTCGACTTGTCGTCCAGACAAAGCATAGCAAAGCAATGCAACAACAAAATCTACAAAAAAAAAAACGCAAAACAAAAACAAGTGAAGCGTAGCAGCCAAAGGGACGCAACGTCCCGAGTGTGTGTTTGTAAGATTGTGGCAACGGATGCAGGCCAACATAATCAAGCCATGCAACGGGGTTCACAATTTACTCTTCTTTGGTTTGGTAATTCTCAGAAAAGGGCCAAGTGCGTGATTTAAGGCTATGCGCTGCAGTGTAGAACGCAGTGCAGTGCAGTGTAGGCAAGATGAGGGCACAGTGTGTGGCACCGATAATAAAATAACATGCAAAGCCAAAGGAAATTGCAACGATAATTCAGGAGTCAAAAGCAACAACAACAATTGCAACAAAGTAACCGACACAATTTTGTCATTCATTTGTAAGAAAATGTTTCCTTTTTTGTTGCATCTTTTTTTTTAGTTGCGCTGTTTTTCGAAAGTACATTTCTTGTCCACAATTTGGCTGTTGAGATTTGGTTTAACTTAAACAAGAAATTAATTGAATGAAATTCCGATGTTATCGATCAGTGGTGTATCAATGAAGTCGGCAAGATGTATGTATATATACGTGGCTTCATATAGCTGAAAACATGGGCGTAGCCAGTCTTTAAAGTCTTTTTTACAAAAAAAAAAAAAAAAAAATCTGATTTAACTTTAGTTTTCATTCAAAGTTTCATCAAAGCTGACCTTTTAAGTTTGTTTTTAAAAACTATATATATCTACATTTGTTAGTATGGGCAATGTCAGGTTCAAGGTATCACTTATGTAAATCGTTTAAAAAGTTACCGAATGCGTATTACGTAAACGCAAAAATAGGAGTTGGCAGTTTGCTGGCAGTTTTACTATTTATTTGTGTAATTATACCTTTCATGAACATGAAATGGTATTATAATTTTGGTCCGATGTTTGTGAGTATGAGAAGAAGAAGATATAGACCCACTTATAAGTATACCGTTATGATCAGGACGATGAGCTGATACCATTTAGCCATGTCCGTCTGTCCGTCCGTCCGTCTGTCCGTCTGTTTTAGAGATATCTCGATGATCATTTGTCGGAACCAGCAAGATCGGACCAGAACTAGTGATAGCTCCCATACAACCGATTGTTCCGATAAACGGATTTCGGGCTATAACTTCTGTAATTAAACACGTAGGAACCTGAAATTTTGGACGTAATGCTATTTTTATATGTGAAATATCGATGTTGAAAATCATTGAGACTCGATTAATATTTTACATAGCCCCCATACAATCGATAGTTCCGATAAACGGATTTTGGGCCTATAACTCCTGTTATTAAACAGGTAGAAACGTAAATAGTAGTGTATTCATGTTTCAAATAACGGGACTTATACTCATGACAGGTATAAAGCCTTCGGCACAGCCGAAGACAGCCTTTTCCTTATTGGTTTTTCCTGTATTTTTTGCGAAACTTTTACATTTTTGTGTAATTTTTACAAATTTTTTTGTGTAATTTTTAGTTGATTTTTTTGCGTAACTCATACTGTGTTTTTTATGTAATTTTTCCTTTATTTTTTGCGTAATTTTTACTGTATTTTTTAGTAAATTTTACTCTGTTTTTTGAGTAATTTTTACCATATTTTTTGTAGTTTTTACTATATATTTTGGCTAATTTTTTACTACTAGAGTTCGCCCAGTGGTTGAAATTCAACCACAAAACCTTATTTTATTTTCCTACCTTTTTGCTATTTCTTAAATTTTCCTTTCTTTTCCATATTTTGTATATTTTTGGTTTCTATACATTCCTATTCATTTTGCCTTTTCCTCCCTCTTTACACCATTCAGTAATATAGTTTCAATGTTGATAATTATTTATTCTACTTAGGTCGTCTTCATACGTATTTCTTTCCGTTCATTTCCTTAGCATTCATTTGCTTTTATTTCCTTTCCTCTCCTTTCATCTGAATTTATTTCTTTTGCTTTTCTTTCCTTCTCTTCCCTTTTATTTCCTTTCTTTATATTCTCCGTTCTTTTCCCTTTCTTTCCTTTTATCTTCTTTCCCTTTCTTTCCTTTTCTCTTCTTTCATTTCATTTTATTTCCCTTCTTTCTTTCTTTCTTTTCTGTTCTTCTCTGTTCTTTTCTTTTATTTTTCTATCTTTTCGTTTCTTTTATATTCTTACCTGATCCTTCTTTCCATTTCCATTACATTCCTTTTTTCACTTTACTTTCTTTTTCTTTCCTTTCCTTTCGTTTCCGTTGCTTTAGTTTCCTTTCATTTTTTTTTTCATTTCATTTCTTTTCTTTTATTTTTTTCTTACCTTTATTTTCTTTCACTTTTTTTCCTCAATTTCCCTTCCTGTCATTTCGTTTCCTTACCTTTCCTTTACTTACCTTTCCTTTCCTACCGTTTCCTTATTTTCTTTTGTTCCTTTTCGCAACTCCTTTGCTTTTCTTTTTCTTTCATTCATTTCCTAACTTATTTTTTTTTAGCTTTTCATTACCTTCCTTCCTTTATTTTTCTTTCTTTTTATTTTCATTTATTTTCCATACCTTCTTCCTCGCTACATTTTCTTTCCCTTCTTTTTTTCTTCTTTCCTTTCTTTGTCTTTCTCCTTTTGCTTCTCTTTTCCACTGTTTTACCTACATTACATTTCCTTTCTTCCCTTCATTTTTTCTTTTCCATTCCTCTCCTTTCCCTTTGATTTTTCTGTCATATTTTCGGTTCCTTACTTTAACTTACCTTTATTTTCCTTTTATCCATCCCTTTCTTTTCCTATTATTTTCTTAATTTAATAATTTTATATATTTCGTTTTGTTTCATTTTTTTATTTATTTTATATTATTCCCTTTCCTTTCATTTCCAACAAATTTTATTTTTTTACTTTCAACCACTTTTCTATTTCTGATTTTTTTTTTTTTTTTTTAATTTTATCAATTTTCCATTTTATTTTATTTCACTAAGTCTAGGCCCTTCCTTGTGCATGATCTAGCTTATTTGTGCTTTTTTCAAAAGCATTTGCTTCTCTGAATCCCCACGCACATATTTTGTTTTTGTAAACACTGTTTGTACCTAAGCTCAATAAAGTTGACGCGCTGGCTCATGTTATCTTATTGCTGCCAACAAAACAATTCACCCTACTGCAATGAATGCAAACACAACAATGTAAGTGGTCATACCTACATACACCCATAACAGCGGCTCTATAAAGCGAATGCGTGTATAGCAACTGTAGTGGTGTGATTTTCAAATCATATTATAATTAATTTTTTTAAATTTTTGGTTTGTTGTCGGCCACCCTGCTCGGCGAGACATATCGTTACATACCAAATTTTATATACCTTAGAATTGTGGTTATTGCTAAAAAGGGAGGAACCAGTTATGTTTGCGCATTTATATATAATAGATATTTTTTTCATAACTCTTACTGTGTTTTTTGTGTAATTTTTACCATATTTTTTGTTTAGTTTTTACTATATTTTTTGGCTAATTTTTTACTATATTTTTTCATAACTCTTACTGTTTTTTTTTGTGTAATTTTTACCATATTTTTTGTTTAGTTTTTACTATATTTATTGGCTAATTTTTTACTATATTTTTTTCATAACTCTTACTGTGTTTTTTGTGTAATTTTTCACATATTTTTTGTGTAGTTTTTACTATATTTTTTGGCTAATTTTTTACTATATTTTTTTTCATAACTCTTACTGTGTTTTTTGTGAAATTTTTCACATATTTTTTGTGGAATTTTTACTATATTTTTTGGGTAATTTTTTACTATATTTTTTTCATAACTCTTACTGTGTTTTTTGTGTAATTTTTACCATATTTTTTGTGTAATTTTTACTATATTTTTTGTGTCATTTTTACTATATTTTTTGGGTAATGGTGGTACTGTATTTTTTTTTAGTAAATTTTAATGTATTTTTTGAGTAATTTTTTACTATATTTTTTTCATAACTCTTACTGTGTTTTTTGTGTAATTTTTACTATATTTTTCGCTTAATTTTTACTATATTTTTTGTGTCATTTTTACTATATTTTTTGCGTAATTTTTTCTATATTTTTTGCGCAATTTTTACTGATTTTTTGGTAATTTTTACAATATTTTTCGCGCCATTTTTATTTTATTTTTTGCGTAACTTTTACGGTGTTTCTGTGTAATTTGTACTATTTTTTACTGTATTTTTTTTTTAAATCCTTGAACCGAATTGTACTTGGCAGGTTCCAAGGATAAATGCGTATGGAAAAATTACTGGAAAAAATATGACTTTTTGGATCCCGAAACTGAAAAACCCTCTCCGTGGATGATCCTGAAGGGGGCGGGGGGTTGACCTGAAAACCCACCCAGTGGATCCGCTGCTGGGTATGGTTATGGTAGGGTAATGGTATGTAACTTTTGCAAAACTGTTTTTTGTTTACTATTATAAAAAATAAAATCAATATACATCATTATCAAAAAAAAAAAAAAAAAAAAAAAAAAAATTGATTTGGCCCAGTCTAATATATAATCTACATTCATATTTATATTTGCTTTTATTAACAAACAGCCCTCTAGCTTTTGTGTATTTAATTCTTTCATAGCTCTTCAACTCTTCTCAGCAAACTCTTTAGAGCGCGCTAATCTAGTATTAACAGCTTCGCGGAACTACATATCACACCTGTCAGAATTTTAAACAAGTTAAATAAATAATGTCACTTTTTATGAAGTTAACTGTCTTCTTAATTACCTATGCATATATTTCATAATAAAAAGTTCATAAAATTTTGTTTGCCAATGTGCCTTCATGGCGCCTCAGCAAACAATTCGTTTTGATTAGAATGAAGCGTGGTTAAATAGTGGTTGCGCCACTTTGAAAATTGATATGGTCTTAAGTAGGAAATGTCTGTGATGTTAGTTTTAGATATATATGTAGATATGGATTTGGAGTATGCGATAGCGGCAACTACTTTTCATGGACCGACACAAGAAGTTCAGATTATACCAGCGGTAAGGTATGCCTTTGGATTTTGTAGATTGACGCACGGCGACGATAAGTTTCTACTGCTGGGGGCAGTAGTTAGGGCTCCGAGTAAAAATTCATTCATTCATAGTACATACTTTCTCTGAACTTTAGACATTAGCTAGACTAAATAACTAGATCTCTGCTGGAGTTGAGTATCTTACAAAGATCTTCAACATACTATTGTCTCTATTGTGGAATCCTTACTGCCAACCCCATATAGGCTTCATATTTCTGTCCCGTCCGATCTAGGTCTGGCAGAGTACTCATAGTTGTTCTTTAGAACCAAAAGCACTTCCTGGAGTTGTTATACCCCGACTGTCATTCGAACAATTTGATTTCACAGACTTCGTCAACCTTCCCAGAATTCTAACCTTGCTTATCTCTGCATATAATAAAACTATAACAGGTCGATGTCTGTACATTGCTGATATCAACAAAAAATTGATTGGGGAAAGCAGTATTAAGCGAGTAGAATCCAAATCAACCATTTTAAAAATTTTTGTGTTTCTGTCTGTCTGTCTGTCCGTATGTTTGTGGCCGTATCACTCTGAAAGTAATGAATGGAATTGAATGAAACTTTTTTCGTTGAATTTCTCGACGCGCAACTTAAAATTTAAGATATTACTTTATTCGATATCTCAACCGGTTTGGGAGTTATCGCCCAATATGTGGACCATGTCTGTCTGTATGTTTGTGGTCGTAACACTCTAATACTACTGAATGGAATTGAATCGTTGGATTGCTAGACGCTCAACTTTAAGTTTAAGATATTATTTTTTGCGATATCTCAACGGGTTTTGGGGTTATCGCCCAATAAGTGGACCAGGGGTGACAAAAAATGTCTTATTACAATATGCGTGTCAAACGAAAGGTGTCAATGAGTGCTATAATATGCGATGTGATTCATTGAAATATCTGAAATGGTTTCGGAGATATCTTGAAATTTCGATAGCTCAACCGGTTTCGGAGGTATCGACGAATATTTCCACAAAAATGTGTTAGTACATTATGGGTATCAAAAAAAAGATGTCTATGAATGCTGTCGTAAACCATTTGATTAATTTCAATACCTAGAATAGGGGAAGGTTGCACTAACTCGAGCTGAAATTTTGATAGTGAGATATTGTTGTTTTAAAAGTACTTTTTCGTCGGTACTTCAACGCATGTTTTACCTAAATACCTGAAACGCGTAAAACCCTGTGGCCGTCGCACAGACACCAGTATCAGTTTCCAGTTCAAAGCCACTTCCATTCGATTCGCTGCAATTTTGGTGCAAAAAAATTTACATTCGAATATCGGCGACTTAATCAACATGTTTGCCCGTTCGTTTGTCAAGCACAATGACAACATCAACAACATCAACAACAATCGTACAACAAGAAAGCTTAGTTAGATGCTTGTTGTCGAAGTCGTGCGTTTATCATTTGAGTCAATCGTAAATCAATGCGCTTCGCTTGTCGCTATTTCGTTTTTACGACTTTACTCGTACAAGATCGTTTATTTAATTTTATTTTAATTCATTTATTTATTTCGCATTTGGCGGCTAGACGAAAAAAATCCTATTTGAGTATGAGTGTAACTAATAAGCCTTTAACCAGGGATCGTAAAATCACAAAAGTAAACAAATTGCTTTCACTTTTATTCAAAATTTTACAGTTACTTCCAAAGTCGAAAAAAAATTAATTAAATTTAAAGATAATCAAAAATTACTGTCAAAAATTATACATTATTGTGTATGTCAGAGTTCTAAGTTGAAATTTTAATTATATTTTTTAAGTCAAAAGTTACTGTCAAAATTTTCTTCATTAATCAAAAGTTACTGTCAAAAATTTTACTTTAATTTTGTTGGTCAGAATTGAAATTCAAAATTATATTTTTATTTTTGAAGTTAACTACTTAGGCGGCGATGTAAAATTTTTATAGAGAGTGAAATTTGTATGAAAAAATAGTGGCAACAGTGGTTGGACTTGAGGCAAAGAAGAGTGGCAACGAAGGGTGGCAACGCACTAGACTTGGGTAGTTCATGAACTAGTTAGTTCATTGAACTAGTTCATGGAAGTGATCGCGGCAACTAGTTCCAAATTTCAAATAATCTACATATTTGAACTATGCAAAATTTTCTTTGAATTTATTGAGAATGAAAAAACACCGAGAAACCAAAACAAGTCCTAGAGTGCCATCCCGGGGCTGCTATGGTGAAAACAAAATCACAAATTAGTGATATGCAATACCAAAAATGACTGTGGGTAAGAGTAGGCATCGGAATAACAACGCATACTTCGATAACTTTCGATAAAAATTAGCAACTCCAACATGGGTAGAAAAAGAACCTCGCTGAACAAAATTGCCAACTTTTTTATCCTCTTTTTTGCTAAGCTCGACGTAGTATCTAATTTCCCATTCTTTTATCCGTTGCTGGTAAGCAGGGTTTGTACTACCGTACATAAGGTCGTAATTGTTTCCTTTAAGAGTCAACTGCAAAAGCACGCTGAAAAGTGTAGCAGAGGTATCGAAAGACACGCCTCTCGATTATTGAGGCCAAAGGGCATCTTTTCATACCCTCGCAACATTTTTGGACTTGATTTAGCAGTTATTTCCTAAGGGAAATAAATACAAATAGTTGAACTAAACGCGAACTGCATGAACTAGTTCGTTTTGGTGAGCTAGTTTGAAATCTCTGATCACTTTAATGAACTAAAATTCCCAACTATACAATGGACTTGAATATATTATACATTATAAATATTTCGATAGTAACTATGCTTCATTCTGTGACTTTCTACTTGGGTGTTGTCAATTCGGGCAGATTACAGGGTTGCCACCTATCTAATTTTTTTTTAATATTGATAAATATATGAAAATATGGGTATTAAATGAGAGGTATTTTCTGCCATATTCCAAAGAAGATATTTTCAGGCAGCGTTGCCACCTAACCCCATTTCATTTATTTCTTCGACCCATATCTCGGGAACGGCTGAAGCGATTTGGGCACAAACTTGATATATAAATAATATGCTTCGTTTATAGACTTTCTACTTGGATGTTGCCACTTCGGACGGTTTACAGGGTTGCCACCTATCTCGTTTTTTTTATACAATATTTAGCAAGATATGGCAATATGGGTAGCAAATGAAAGGTATTTTCGGCCGTATTCCAACTAACTATGCTACACGCGTTGTTTTTTAAGTAAATAATGAAATCAATCTGGTCGCTGCCCTTAACCCATTGAAACAACTCTACCTTTCTAAAACAAGAAAAAAATAAAAAATAAAAACTTACCAAACAAACTATCCGCCTGTGCACTCTGCACCAAACAAATAACAACGATGAACACAATTGTTAACAACCACCAAACGCTGAACTTTGACCTTTGTCCTGGCCATGATGGTCGCAAGTTTCGCTGCTGCACATGCTCGTAATGTCGCCGTCGTCGTTGTTGTTGTGCATGTTGCTGTGAATTCTTTTGTTGGTACTTTGGTTGTTGTTGTGAAGATGAGCCCGTGATCAGATGTGTTGAATGTTGTTGCCTTTGGCTTTGCTTCTGCTCCTGAGAATGGCTGGAGTAACATTTTTTGCTTGCGCAACAACAGCCCATCAACATCTTTTCATCGCTGCCGGCTCCGGTGCAGATACCCTCACCAACAACAACTAAAGTTGAAACATCATCACCATTGTCGGCAACAACTGTCATTGAGCTCACGAATTCCTTGTCTATGGACAGCAATATTGGTGTTGTTGTTGTTGTGCTTTTTATTGTTGTGGATGGCTTTGTTGTTGTTTTTTGCTCTTGTCCTGTTGCTATTTTAATTGCATATTGGCGTTGTTGTTGACGTCGTTTCGGCTTTAGCCTTCGTCGCATTATTTCCATGTGCATTGCAAATTTAATTTTTTTTTTTTTTTTTTGTTTCAATTAGCTCTTCTTCGTGCTTCGTGCTCCTGTTTTTTTGTTTTTTTTTTCTATCTCGTTTTTTTTAACAGAATTGCACGATTAGTGGCATAACTTTGCAATGCTTTTCATTTTGTTATTTGATTTTTATTGTTTCATTACTGCATCGCGGCCTGCAATTGAAAAACAATGAGAAAAGTGTATGAGTGATAGGTTAGAGATTTTAATATAGATTCAAACAATTTTTTAATAGAAATAATAATAAAGCTCATACTAAAATACACCAAGTTACTATTAATATCTCATTTTACTTTAGTTAAGTTTTTTATCTTATTTTTTGATGTTAACTTCTTGGGCGGCAATATGAAGTTTTGATTGAGAAAATGGCTGATGATGCAACGTAAGCTATGCAACGGAAATAAAAATTGTAGCCGACTTTCAGGCGTATGTTGCAGACTTTCAGCGTAGGCGATTTTCACCACGATGTTTAGTTGTGCAAATCAAATAGGAGGTGAAATACTAGGAGCTAGCTAATATTGCACAAATTGTAAAAGTTAGGCCGAGTAGAATTCATGAGCGTTGCCATTTATGGTGGTTTACAGGGATGCCACGTATCCCAATTTTTTTTTTAAATATAGAGCTAGATATGACAATATGGGTATCAAGAGGAAGGTATTCTTGAAATAACATAATTTCAAGCAGGATTGCCACTTAGGGTTGCCACCTCACCGCAATTTATTTCTTTTTTCGTATATCTCGGGAACTGCTTGACCGATTTGGATAAAATTTGGCATATAGACAATTTGATTCATTTTTTAGATTATATAAATGGGCGTTGCCACTTGGGTCGGTTTACAGGGTTGCCAACTTTCTCGATTTTTTTTTCTAAATATTGACCAAGATATGCCAATATGGGTATCAAATGAAAAGTATTTTCGACCGTATTCCAAATATGACAACTTCAAACAGGGTTGCCACCTGACCGCATTTTATTTATTCTTTGTTATTTCGACCACTATATCGGTTGCCTATTGACCCATTTGGATGAAATTTTATTACAGTGTTAGTATCCTTAATTGTAATTGTTTCCACCTGGAAGTTGCCATTTGGGGTGTGTTACGGGGTTGCCACCTATTTTTTTTTTTTTTTTTTTTTTTTTTTGAAAATCTCATTTGGAAAGTTTATACTGTTGGTAGGTAAGATTTTGTGACAACTTCGAGAAATACCGAGCAAGCTCAGTCACCCAGGTACTAAAAAATTATTTAAGTAGTTGAAGGAGTAGTTTTAGCTGATTTTTTAAGTTGTATGCCTAGGTGCTCATAAAAACAAGCAAGCAAAAGTCTCATTCTCATTTGATATTGTCATGGTTAAATGCTTCTTCTTCTTAAATACTGCTTTCACGTGTACTGGCTTCACGCAGTTTTTTTTCATACATTTTTGGTACTCTCTACTGGGTATACAATTTTATAATTTCGTTTTATTTTAACCAACTAAAATAAATTTTACACTTTTCAGCTATAAAAATGTTAATGCCTTTTGACTGGCGCCAGTTTTGTAATTCTATCTTTCGTTAACCAAAAAAGCCACCAGTAAATCTACTAAAATAAACCTCATTCAATGTCCAGTCAGCCTCTTCTAAACGTATGTATCTTAAGAAAGAAAACGCGTTTTCAAACAAATTACTTTACGAGTTTTTTCTTTTATTATCATTGTCTTTTTTGTGTGACCTAACTTCAACTAGCGCGTAGGCAAATGTGCCCAACTCAAAAATTTAAAACTTGATATGAATTAGGGTTGTGAAAGAAAAAGTTCGATTCTGACTTAAAATATTCTCACATGACTCTCAATGGCAATCGCTATAACAACAATCACCATCGATCATCAGCGTTATGCTTAGCATCGTCATCTTCACTCCTTCATCATCTCGCTATTTTCCATTTTCTTATATTCTTCTCTGCTTCCTTTCGTTTATAATTCTTATAATTTTTTTTCCTTTTCACTATTCCTTTTTCTCTTTTCCTGCCTTATTTTTCGACTTCGCCTGCACATTTCGCTCCTGTTTTTCTTTTTGTTTCTCTCTTTCCTCCTACTTTTTCCTTTCTTCCCTTTTCTGTTGTCGTTAAGACAAAAATACTCCCCGAAAGTTTTTGGGAGTGATGTCGAAAATGGCAGTCCTTGGCCGGATATGAACTCGGTACGCTCCGTTACTCCCTTGCGGTACTTCCCGACTGTCTCGGGAGCGATTTGGTATGACGATTGGAACCTTCTAGGTCATGTCATCCCTACATCCGTAAGGAAGGAGAAGAGGCGTAATGAGATGTGAGAGGCTCACCTCTCATGAACGGTATGCCTACCTCGGGCATATTCTAAACCCCAAACCCGCAGGGGCACTTCCCTTTTCTCTTCCTTTATTTCTTTTCTTTCTTCCTTTCCCTTTATCTTTCTACTTTTTGTGTGCTCTTTTCCTTTATCTTTTCTATTTTTCCTTTTCCCTTTCTTCTTTTCTTACTCCGTTTATTGTTTCCTTGTCTTATAAATTAAGGTTCAATTTCCGAGGTTCATTTAAACAAATTCATTTTACTATTTTCGGCAAATTTTCTAATCACCCTACTGCCATCCGAACTTCAAAGTGAAGTGTAACTGATCTGTTCGCAGTAGTTCCGCCATTAAGCAGGTAAATAAATGTTCAAATAATACGAGAAAACCCAGCCAACAATAAGAAAAAAGTTCTTAAAACTTTGAGAATATAGATGGTCCAATCTCAAAGTCGATAAAGCTTCAAGAACAAATCCGAATACTGTTCAAATTGAAATACAATCTGAAAAAACGTTAAAATTTGATTAAAACACTGTGTTTCACCTGGAGCTCCCTAGCCCATTTGTCGGCGATTATCTTTCTTTGAGTTGGAAATTAATGTCTCAACATAATGAGACCTCTCTTTGCGTCGACCACTGCTAACTCTAACTTAGAGAACTAGGCTTGGTATCTAATAACTATTTCTCTAGTGTTTGTTGGGTAAACGCATGTCTTTAGATTTATATTCGCAATTGTAAATTTGCCACAACTCAATTTAGTTAGTTTCCTAACAGTTCGTCCAACAGAAAATGCCACTGGGCAACTAACGGTTAGTTAACAAGTCGCTCAAAACGCACTACTCGTTAAAGGTACCCTATAAAAAATCTAAGTATAATTTTAAACTTTTTAGTGCCTTATGAAAATTTCATCTTTTTCTTTCACAGGGTTTGAATGTTAAGCTAACATATATCTAAATAAATAAAATAAAAATAAAAAAACACACAGAAATTATTTTAAGATTTTACACTACTCTATTAAGATATATTTAAAATCTAAAACGTATAAAACTAAAAAAAAAATATTAGTTAAAATTTTCTACAAAAAAAGTTAAAAAAAATTTTTTTTCACCGTGTACCAGTCATGACAAATATATCCAATTACAGTTAGACTTTATGAAAATTGCTCACCCACGCGCAAACTCAATCACAAATTGGCTGTTGAATTAAATCATAAAAAAAACTTGTTACTATCTTTGTCTATAACCTCTGTGTCGGTGTAGCCCAGCCACTCTGGACCCCCCCTGCCAAACTACCGGTCAAGCTATTCACAAATCCATACACCCACTCACCCAATTGTCTAAACCTTGCATTTGCAATTTGGTGCATAACTAATTTCCCCACAAATCTCAACTTTCACAGCTGCCATCAAATGTCAGTTAGTTTGCTAATGAGCTGCCAGCCGTCAAGACAACTTCCTAGACAATTGCACTATAAATTATACATGCAAAATTTTATTCCTTATTTTGATTGCGTTCACATTAAAATGCGTTCATTTACGAGTCTAGAATGTAATTAAAATTGAGTTTGAACGCATGACTGTGATTTTACGAGGGTAGCGTTATACACACAGAATAATTTTTGTCAACATGAACCATGTTAAACTAACAAGAAAGATCCTGTTAAATTTGCAGATTGTATTCTTTTAACAGAAATTAATGTTAATTTAACAGGAAGCCATGTTAATTTAACAGGAAGTCATGTTAATTTAACACGAAGTGAAGTTATTCAACATGAGCTTCATGTTAAAAGAACATGATCGATAGTGTTGAAAAATAATAGCCTGAAAAAGTGTTAAAAAAGTTTTGATTTTACATGAAAATTATTCCTTGTGTACTTTTCGTGACTTTGTTAAACTAGTTTTTTTCTTCCGTGTAAATAGGTATAAGAAAATATTCCTGAGAAATTTTGCTTTCGTATTCTCCGAGGACCTTCTTATCTTCCGTCGAAAACTTCTATGACCTCGAGCCGTACTTTCGGATTAAATTGATAGACTTAAAGAGGGTGATATGTTTTCCTCGAGACAGGACTTTAATTCTCAATTGTCGACCCATATCAATATAGCTGGTGCCCGAGTAGACGAAATCTACACTTTCAAGCCATGATAGTAGCCCTAGTATCGACATTCTATTGTTCCATTCAATTTAGCTTTTATGTCTAGCGAAATCCATCCTTAGTTTTAAGTTTGCGGATATAAAGTGCGAAATTGAAATTAATTACAACAAATAAAACTTTGAGTGCTTTGAGATTATTCTAACCTCAAAGGCCTAATGATAGTTACTATTAAACTGTGGCATTGATATCAATTATTAGCAATACAAGTTTTGGCGAGTTTGAGTTGGAGTTAGACATGTTTAGAGAACTTTAACTCGTTGGGCTTTTGGTCGGGTACAAAACCCCGAATCATTTCGGTACCACCGACATATGTTTAATTGATTCCGATAAATGATTAATCTCGCATAGAATGATGGCCGGACACCAAATTTCAACCAGATATCTCTAAAACTGAGGACTAGTTTGCGTTCAAACAGACGGATATGGCTAAATGAACTCAGCTGTATGCTTCTTGGTGGGTCTATCTCCATTTTTTTGTGATCAAGGAACCATAATTTTATTTTGGTTTTTATATTTGGCGGCATACAGATGTTCCATAGTATAAAAAATTGGGGTATATGAAGCAAGCTATCTAAAAAAAATCTCTGACAAACCATGCGCTGCAGAGCAAACCTAGGGTGACCCTAAAAATCTGACTTCAGATTCGAATTCAGCAAACCCAACTGCTTAAAAAAACTGATGAAAAAGTAATATTTGAGCATTCATATTTTGAAATTTGCAATGCTCACAGTAGTCCGGTGAAAATAGGTTAAATAACAATAAATTATTCGGGGTCAAAGGTCAAAATTTCGAGTTTTTTGGACTTTTATCGAAAACGGTAAGTTTTTCGAAAAATTACCTGAGGCCAAGTTGTAGACCTAAATTCTCTATAAATCGCCTACCTATCTATCATTTTCGTTCGCTCCGTACATTTTTTTTTTTTAATATTTTCGACTTTTCTTTGACATAAAAAAACAAAAATGAAAGAAAATGCGATCGGTAGGCGATATTGTGAGCAGACGAATCATTCGTCTGAGCTATCGTTCGTCATACATAATTAGGCTCTTAAGCTCCTGACTAAAAAATTGGCTCTTTGGGAATTTTAGTTATACAAGATAAACTAAATTTACCGTACTAGTATTTTTTGATATTATGCATGGAGAAAAAGAGGCTCTAGCTCGCGAACTATAGGCTTTACAAAATATGGATGAATAAAGTCCTTAAATCCCTTCTATATATTTTTAAATACACAGTTAAAAATTTGAGACTAAATTTTGAACTTTTTGGACTACATATATGAACAGACCAAATATGGTTTCAAATTTCATTTGCAATTTTTGTTTTTTTCCAATAGTTTTATCATTTTTATAAAAAAAAAAACTGCGTGTATTGCAATCATACAACCAAGCAAAAGCATTAATGAACATTAACACCATTATTTGTGACGTGGCGCAAATTGTCAGTAAGACAGTCAGTCAGTCAGTCAGTCACTCGGGTAGATGACGGTCACACACTATCAAAACAACTGACTTGAGGCTATTTGGTTGATGGATGGCTAGATTTTATGAGTTAAATAGATATGCACATAAAAACATAAATACTTGAAAACCAACTAAATACTATTCAAGCTACTCAAAACGATTCAAGCGTAACAAATAATTCATATAGGCGCGCATGCGCCAAGCGCGAGATTAAGTGTCTGCCAGTTTTATGAGTGGACCGTCATGGTTGAACACTTGAATACTACGTCAACTTTAAGTATTTATGCTATCCTTAAATATTGTTGTTACCTTCACGGTTTGTTTACAATTTGAAGCGCATGCGCAAAAACTATTTTTATGATGATTACTATTTAACCTCAATTATGATTGTTTGCTTTGAGGTATTGTATTTTTTAAACTTTTTTTTCGCATTTGAAGTGTTGGTTCAACATAAAACTTTTGCAATTTGCCAATGCAAATCATTGAAATAGAAATAAATTTTTGATTTATTTAACTGATTAAGGTTTAGACAGCATATTTTTATGCTTTGACGCGCTTGATTGCTCTTAAGCTGCATTGATGTCGCCGTGAGTACTAGGCAATTGTGGTACCCACACACTATGCATTTTGTTTATTGATAAATATTAAATATTGCCTTCATCGGTTTAACGATGACTAATGATCATTGACGGTCAATACTTCAAAGCAATTTGTGCAGATAACTTATTTGAGACATGGTAAATATGTAAGTTGATATATGCGAAAACAAAAATATCTGCTATAATATAAAAAGTCATACCGCCATCGACGTACCCTCTTTAGCTAAGTAGCAAAACGATTCATTGTGCTTCCTTTACTTAAGTTTGTAAAATGAAGATTTATGATCTTGCAATTTGTTGTCATTCATGATTTTTTAATAGAATTGTCATTTCGAAACTGTATGCTTGGTTGGTCCATTTTTTAACCGTACGGCCCTAAAAATTCATCTTCCGAGTGACTGGATCAATACCGTTAATCTGGGAATGATAGTACGCTAAACTTAAACATCCTGAAGAGAACTGAAGTACCATTTCAACCGGAAGTCAAGCTCCGAGACTCCACTTCAGCAAGCAACTCATCTTATCTCCATACCATTACCATACCATTACCATACCACTACCATACCATTACCATACCATTACCATACCATTACCATACCATTACCATACCATTACCATACCATTACCATACCATTACCATACCATTACCATACCATTACCATACCATTACCATACCATTACCATACCATTACCATACCATTACCATACCATTACCATACCATTACCATACCATTACCATACCATTACCATACCATTACCATACCATTACCATACCATTACCATACCATTACCATACCATTACCATACCATTACCATACCATTACCATACCATTACCATACCATTACCATACCATTACCATACCATTACCATACCATTACCATACCATTACCATACCATTACCATACCATTACCATACCATTACCATACCATTACCATACCATTACCATACCATTACCATACCATTACCATACCATTACCATACCATTACCATACCATTACCATACCATTACCATACCATTACCATACCATTACCATACCATTACCATACCATTACCATACCATTACCATACCATTACCATACCATTACCATACCATTACCATACCATTACCATACCATTACCATACCATTACCATACCATTACCATACCATTACCATACCATTACCATACCATTACCATACCATTACCATACCATTACCATACCATTACCATACCATTACCATACCATTACCATACCATTACCATACCATTACCATACCATTACCATACCATTACCATACCATTACCATACCATTACCATACCATTACCATACCATTACCATACCATTACCATACCATTACCATACCATTACCATACCATTACCATACCATTACCATACCATTACCATACCATTACCATACCATTACCATACCATTACCATACCATTACCATACCATTACCATACCATTACCATACCATTACCATACCATTACCATACCATTACCATACCATTACCATACCATTACCATACCATTACCATACCATTACCATACCATTACCATACCATTACCATACCATTACCATACCATTACCATACCATTACCATACCATTACCATACCATTACCATACCATTACCATACCATTACCATACCATTACCATACCATTACCATACCATTACCATACCATTACCATACCATTACCATACCATTACCATACCATTACCATACCATTACCATACCATTACCATACCATTACCATACCATTACCATACCATTACCATACCATTACCATACCATTACCATACCATTACCATACCATTACCATACCATTACCATACCATTACCATACCATTACCATACCATTACCATACCATTACCATACCATTACCATACCATTACCATACCATTACCATACCATTACCATACCATTACCATACCATTACCATACCATTACCATACTATTACCATACCATTACCATACCATTACCATACCATTACCATACCATTACCATACCATTACCATACCATTACCATACCATTACCATACCACCTAGTTACTAAAAGCCACTATCTAACTAAAAGCGAACAATGAAGCTTATCCTGCAAATGAAATGCCACATTTTTAGTCTTAAACAATTACCAACAGCATAAATTTGTTTTCTAAATCGACCTCATAATGCCCATGCACCATTGCTTTGTTTGTGTATTTAGGCATGTAGCCTTTACATGGCCCCATTACATTTTGACAAGAAATCATTCAAAAAATTGTGTTACATTATTTATTAAGGCGAACCACTTAAAATGCTCAAAGTAGTCAGTCAGTACGAGTATCACGCCCAAAGACGTTGAAAAGTAAAAATTACAACAATGATTTACTTAGACTATTTTATGCATTCTTAATGTTTGTATGCTTCAGTACGCATGAAAAAAAAAAAAAAAAAACAATTCACACAACAAAAATACTCAATAAAAAATTTGTTTTATATTTAGGCCCGGTTTTTCAGTGCCAGTTTAAACCACAGACAAAGTTGACTAGAGTTTATCCCACACAAATTGGCCATTTAAACTGAGCTTAAACCCGCACTGAAGTTTAAACTTGCACTGAAAAACCGGGCCTAAATCTGCTAGTCATTAATTATCAAAAATTAGAAAAAATTTGAAAATATAAAACAATTAGAAAACCAAATTAAAAAAAGGCCCTGACAAATTAGGAAGAAAAAAAAACATAAATCATAATAAATAAATAAAGAAAAACACATTTAAAATATGTGGCAACCCTATAAAAACATCCTTAACGGCAACACTTGAGCGTGGGAGCCTAAAATGTGGCCTAGTACCTATATTTAAAATTTCATCCAAATGGGTCAGTTCGCTTTCGAAATTATAGCGGACTTGCAGTAGACAAAACACCATGAGGTGGCAACCCTAGGCGATATCCCTACTTTTGATATTTTTATTGTTAAATACGACTTAAAATAAGTTTTAAGTGTGGGCATATTTAATCTCAATTTTAACACGATCAGATAGGTGGCAGCCCTGTAAAAACAATCCAAGTGGCAACACTTAAGTGGAATAGCTTGAAAGGTAACATATTATATATTATGCAAAAGCCTAAGTCGTTTTCGGGTTATATGTAAAAGATATGTATGCAAAAAAATGGATTTAATAGCATCAGGTGGCAACTCTAACGCGCAAAATTTAGTTTTTATTTACAATATTTCTTCTTATCACTTACAAAATTTCTTCTGGGTATATCGTGTACTTACACTTTCATATATATAAACATTTGATTGAGTGTGCTGCTGAGCAACGGTCGGAATTCCCCCCAGCAGACAACACAGACTGTTTGACAACAATTTACTCGCGTACATAATTATATACGAATGTTTATTAGATTGTGTTACATACAAATAAATAAATATCTCGTGGTTTGACCAGCTGATTGAGTGCCTGATTGCCCCACTGCCAGCTGGGTAGGGTGGCAAGTTGATTGGCAAGCTGTGCAGATCATGCACGAGCTGACCGGGCGTAAAATTCGTTAGCACAAAAGTATGTCGACATGCATACAATAAATACATATCTACATACATACATAGAACCGTGCATGGCTCTCTTATTTAATTTTGGCCTGCGAGTAATTTTTGTAAGTGATCATCTCATCTACTGTTTATATGGGGGCAATTCCACTCAATATTGAATTATTCGATTGTTTTTTTTTTCGATTTCGGTGAGAAGAAGGATAAGAGTGTGATGTCTTCTCTAGCAAAGAAAAAGTTTATTGCCGATCACCCGAAAAAGTTCCTAAATCAGTGCGAAAAACAATCCCGAAATTCTCCCAAAAGATCCTCGAAATGGTCATGAAAGCAATCTCGAAGTATTCCCGACCCCTGAATGAGATACATTTTTTTCGAAGCAGTACTCACTTCACTCAAAAACCCTCTAACTGTAGTATTTTTGGAAAAAAAAAACTTTTTTTATGGTATGTAGTTACAATTTCTGTTGATACCCCACCCTCAAATCCGCCTTGTCGATTTCACTTAAATATTTTTTTTTTTTCATCTTAATTGTGTCATTATGTGCAGCAGCGCATTTTGCGCATTTTTCAGAATTGATTGAGTGCCGAATGATTTCATTTTGCACATTCACAGCTACTTATTTGGGTCAATGTGAATTAGCGTTTACCACAATTCGGTATCAGGGAGCTACACGCTGTTCGATCGATCAAGCGCATCATTGTCTATTTTACAATAATATTATATCCTAATACAAACATCTTAGACCATTTCATTAATAAGAGAAGAAAATTTGCAATATCACCTACACAATAATGTCTGCAAGTATGTACATTAGGGTGCCTCACCACAAAGTTTTGTATACCCGGCGGATGTTATTCCGCTCAATGGTGCAGATATTGGTTGATAACGTTGAAATCGGTCGATAACTTCGAGATCAGAAGAGTTATCGAAATAAGGGATATCTTAAATTTTAAGGTGTACGCCTAGTAACAGAACAGTGAAAGTTTCAGTAAATTCCATTTATAAGTTCTAGAGTGATAAGGTTAGGAAAGTCAGTCCCGGGACCCGGCCATATTAAAAATCCCTGAGTTGTTGGGATTCTCCACATAGCCGAATCCCGCGACTGACACTCCTAAACCGATACCGTTACTTCCCCTTGAACCACTTAGATGACTTTTTGAAGGCCATCAAGTCCTTTAGGTCCAGCTCCGCGATCTGGCGTTGGCTTTCCAGGAAGGGAACTCCCAAAAAGCGCGTTGTCGCCCGCTTGAAGTCGGGCACTTGCTCCACCGTTTCCTCCTCTTCATCATCTTTGCAACTCCTACAGCATCGTCGGTAGGGCATACCTAGCCTTTCTGCGTGCCTACCGATAAGGAAGTGCCCGGTTAAAACACCTATTAATATGGAGATTTCTCTCTTTCTTATGGCGTGAATGTCTCTAGATTTTTTATGATCCCATTTTGGCCAGGTTTGTTTGGATATCCTGCACCCTGGGGATTGTTGCCATATTTCGTTCGCTTGACGGAGTGTGTACTCCTTCAGCATTAACTTGCATTTGGCAAACGGCATACATGAGCGCTCTTTATCCCGAAGAACCTGCGCGGTCGTACCCTGCCTGGCAAGTTCGTCTGCCCTACAGTTTCCCTCAATGTCCCGGGACCCATGTGAGGTTCACGCGGTTCTGTTGGCCCATCTCTCGAAGAGGAGATCGACGACAGCTGAGCGTCAGTTTATCAGCCAAGTTCAGGCTCACGCCATTAAGTTCTGGTAGGTCCACTTAAGTTATGGATAGGCCACTTTATTTAATAATGATCCGTACAAGTTTCAGGCAAATATGAGCATACTGTCATGGAAAAAGACGTTCCGGTCTAGAAGGAAGATCTATTGACAATCGATTTTGTTGTGAGAATAAAAGGGGGCCTTTTTAGGTTACGAAAAACAGACGAAGTGTGGCTTGGCCTCCTTTGGTGTTGCCAACTGACATAAATTATCGTAAAAAAAACAGAATGTCTGTCAGGCTTCGTAACGAGCTCAAAATGTTTTTTTTTCTTCGTACGGATGTGACATTCTAATTTACTAAGATACATAATAAGAGAGACAAACTAATGTGTCTATCATTTAAGTGAACTTTGTACTAAACACTCGCAATTTAAGGAAAAAAAAAAACAATTTACTCATCATTTTGCACAAAACGTCCGCCCAATTGCATTTGTTGCACTTTACGTATGCCAACAACAACAACAACAATAATCTTAATTAACAGCTGCCACTATTTGTGTTACTGGCACAACAATTTTTTCATTTGTCCATCTGTCCACCCAACCAGACATACATACACAACAAGTCGGTATGTAATTTAACAAGTTAGCAAGTGAGCCAGTCAGCCAGTCAGCCAAACAATCATTCATCCAAGTGAACAACTAATCATACGTTCATTAAGTTGTTGAACTATTTCAAATACTCATACGGATAATTGTAAAAAGCAGTGATGCACAGTGGGGTATACGGGAGATATACAGATTTAAGAGAAAAGTTGAGCCCGGGTGGAACATGTTTTTTTGATCGGTGATAACATTGATGTCGAAGGATCTAGGTCATCCTAGCCAAGAATCAATTTACTACGACAAATCTATTGCGCTCCATGCTGTGCATCACTGGTCTAATGCATATGTACATGTATTTGAATAAGTGCATGTAAATTCGCCGATTAAAAGAATTTTTTATAGGTTGGCACATATATAGTACATTAGACTGTTCCAAATAAAAAAACTTACATATTTGTTTTGAAGATTTTATCGATATTACTTTGAACTTTGAAAATTTTTGACCAGTCGAATAACGATTTTATGAAATTATTCTTTGGAGCTTTTGCCGAAAAGAAGTTGAAAAATGTTACAAACGATACCAATTACGATGACTGCAATTTCGATTTTGTTGAAGGATCTTGTAAAACCGCTTTGATTGCAAGAAATTCCGAATCTCCTTGGTTCGATGATCAGTAAATGTGATGAAAAATTTCCAAACAATACAAAGCGGTTTAGAATAGATCCTTCAACAAGATCGAAAATGCAATCATCGTAGTTGGTATTGTTTGTGTTTGTAGCATTTTCATCATGTTTTCGCCAAAAAACTCTAAAAGAACAATTTGATAAAAAAAATTATTCGTCTGATCAAAAGTCCACAAGAATGGCAAAATAAAAACTTAAAAATTTTCAGACCCTAATATTAATTTCATTCTGTATGGCGAACGATAGCTCATACGAACGAAAATTATAGATAAATAGACGAATCGGTTGTCTAAACTATCGTCAGTCTAAAAAATAACAATAATAAATGAAAAAAAAAAAATTATAATTTATTTCGCCCAGTCTAATATACAACATACATTTTGTTGCATATTTTTGTAGATTGCTCATAATTTGATTAGAAATGCAATTTAATTTTGGAAGAGAAATAGTTTGCTACAGACGGTATAATCTCACAATCGTCCAGACGAAGGAATTCGACGATCCAATCGGATCTGCAAAAAAAATTGGTTACAAAATAATCATGTCACATGAAATATTCAAGTAATGGAGAAAAGCTAGCATAAAAGAGGAGGTACAACGAACAAAATGAGCTAAATTTTTTATGACGCCACCTAATGAGATAATTTTATGTAGCATGTAGCTCTTCCTTCATAATAAGCATACGTGGTAAAAAGTAGGAAAAACGAACCATAAATTTGTCTTAATATCACGACTCCAGCGCCACCTATCGCTGAGTAGGTTTGGAGCTAATTTAGTTAGTTAATGTAATGTTTTTTTTTAAACGCTCTATTTCAAAATTTATTTGAGGAACACCCTATCCCAGAATTTTTCAATAACTCCTAATTAAAGAATTAGTTTCAAGAATTCCCTATCACAGAATGAGTTTCAAAAATAGCCTATCTACATGAAAATTCAGTAAATTTAAAACTGAGATAGGGCATTTTCAAATCAAATGCTGAAGTAGAGTGTGGAAAATCTGAGACAGAGCGTTTTTGAAAAATATTTTGGAACATTGCGATCTTCAATTCAATCGTCGATATATTAACCTTTGTAAGGCGGAGGCAAAATTTTCCTTAAAATGGGTTCTTTACTTGCCACATTTAAAAATTGAACCCTGCACGGTTAAAAAAATGAGCCTAAATTTCAAACCCCTCTAAATTTTAAGCGATTTTTTAAACTTTTTTTGGAATATTTTAAACCTTCTAAATACCTATAAAATTTTAAATTTTTTTTTGGTTTCGATTTAAGATCTAGAAGAAAAAGCAGTTTAAAATTTTCAGGCGGATGTGACTCCAGAGCGCTTCCGTTCGAATCCTATCAAGTACCACACTTTTTTAAATTTTATTTTATTTTTAAAACTTTTCGGTTTAAAATTGAAAACTTTGGGTTTAAAATTAAAACCTTTTCGGTCTACAATTTTTGTTTTGATTTCATTTATTTTTTAAAGCTTATTTAAGACTGAATTTTTTCCACAACATTTATGTATGCGATGAAGCTCAGTGGTAGTGCAGACGGGCATGATGCGGGAGTCTTGGTTCGAATCCCAGCCAACCGAAAAACAAAAATATTTTTTTCTTTAAAAAATTGTTAAAAGTTGTGGTTTAAAATTGAAATTTATTTAGAAAATTTTCTTGAAAACTGGTCTAGATTTAATTTGAAACCAAATTTGTTTGGTCATACATACATATATGTAGTCCAAAAAAGTTTATAAATTAGGCGCAAATTTTTAACCGTGTACAATGCAAATCGTCTCGTATATGATACTCGATTTACTCCCTTAAAAGAGGAGGCAAGAAATGTTCAATACAGTTTGAAGGTGATGTGAACACCTCAGCAATTTCTCACGTTTTCTCTCTGCCTTCAACGGGTTAAAACGTTGTATCACTTCAACTAACACAAATTATAATTTATATGCGAGACGTCAAAGAACGCACATAAATTTTGTAAATGCAATTTCAATTCCACAAAAAGTGAATTACAATTTTTGGAGTAATTCAAATAAAAAAAAAAGTAAAACTTAACATCCAAAAAAAAAAATAATAATTTTCGCCATAAACAATTTTTATATTCTCGTGCATAAATTTGCAAATAATCAAATGTATAATTTATGCCCAGATTTCACCAGAAATCACAAATCGTATGCAATTTTAAACCAAACTCCTCACCGCTCGAATTTAAATCATTTAAACCCCTGACTCACGAATTGCAAATCAGCGAATCAGCTGGCGATATTCATATTTCATTCAGTCTAAAAAAGAAAAGGTACACAAATTTCAGAAAAGATCAACGTACAAACCCAGCGTACGTAGTAGATATGTTTCATTACCGATTTATATACAATCTTTTTTTTTGTGCCTCCCTCCCACCCTCCACTTCGACACTCGAAACACTTATCGATTAAGGCGATCAAAAAACAAAAGCGTCCAACAAAAATTTGTATGACATAAAAACAAAGTCATTGGACTTGTCGGCACAATATCGATTCTTTATAAAGTATTCATAAAGCGTAAAATTTACTTTTCAACATTTGCTGATTATTTAAATTATAACACAAACGCCCAGAGACACTAACAGATGTACACCCAAAAAACGAACAGTCGCAAAGAAGTCTAAATTTGTGGAAGAAAAAAAAACAGCCAAGCGTCAACTTGAAGCGGCTGGCCAAATGATCAAATGGTTAAACGAACAGCCAGCCGGCCGGCAGCCAAAGCGCCAAAAAAGCTAAACAGTCCAACAGCCACACAAACAGTGCTGAGTACTCAAAGTAGCTGAGTACGTACAACATATCGAAAAAGGCATAACCGGCGGTACTGTGAGGGGGCAGCTGTGTAAGCGGGAGTTGATACCCCCAACTCATATACATAACTTTACAGGTAACTAGTTTGGGTTCTAAACAGTTTTTAGAGAGTATAAAATCACTCTATTTCCATATATATTTCAAAAGCGCTCTCTCTCGGCTGAAAATTTATTAAATTTATGTTCAGATTGGCAATTCCAGAAACTCATTCTGGGGTAAAGCGCTTTTAAAGCAAATTTTTAAATAAGGCGTTATTGAAAATCAATATTAAAACTAATTCTGGGATAGAGAGCTTTTGAAGAACATTTTGAAATGTGGTTTGTAAGATTTTTTTTGAAAAACATTTATAAATAGGGTAATTACGATTACTAGACGAAATGAGAGAGGAACCATCCAGCTTGCAGACTTACTTAAATGACCAGTTTAAGCCCCTACGCAGTAATTTTTTGCCCACTTTATCCATCTATTTGAATTTCCTACGGGTTCTGATAAAGTATTTTCCAAATAAATTGTTCACTTCCGGTGGGGTTTCTGCTCCAAGACTGTGACATTTAAAGCAATACCGATTTCGGCTAGGCTAGTTCAACTCGCATGTGGGATCGCTGGGTCGATGACTCAAGAGCAGAGATTTACACAAATCCCAATAGGCAAACTCCTGGAAATTAGAGATTCGAAATAAAGATAGGATCAACATGCGGTGTACTATGCTCTCCTGAACCTCATGGATCATGATGATGTTGGACTATGGGGTCCCGAATACTTATCACTTCAGGTTCATAGATGAACCCAATGATGATATCGCATTACGTGAGTTCCAATAGGTTTGAATTCTTTTCGAGAAAGTCTGGGCAAAGGGTGTACTTCCACAGATAAGTGGAAGGCCATCCCGTGCTAAATTTAGTTTAAGGACTGCCGTAACTCAAAATTAAAAAAAAAGAAAAACACCCTGAAAAACTACCTATCTCAGAATTGGCACCCTACCTTAGCTGAAAATTTTGAGCTAGGGTCGTCTTCAAATAAATTTGTAGATAGGGCTTTCCTAAACCATATTTTTAAATGGTACTTCAGAGCCCTTCTTATTTTATGCTCCAACGATCTCTTTCTTCCTCGTTCCCTATTTCGTAGTGTCTTCTTTCTTTCGGTTTCTTCCTATTCCTATCCCCATCCCTATTCTAGCATTAATACTTCCAGAGATATTCAGTAGGAGAGTCACTATTGTCACTGTTGAGCCCCGTCTTTCCTCCACACCCGACTCCACCCCTGTTTAGTGGCAGTCGATCGATTGCTTGCAGCTATCTACGCGCTGCCAAAAAAGCTAAGAAAACTTCCCAAAAAGCATATATGAAATATGATTAATGTTCGTCATTTCATCACTTGCCACTTTTGGTTGATTTACGCTCGCGCAGACATACTGTCAATTTGTATTCGAGTGCATACGAGGCGTAAGCATGCATGCAGTAAGTTTGAGTGTGAGACGCATATTTATGTTTGTACGCGCAGCATGCATCGCCAATTGCCCATTAGCTGACTTACGACCAATTTGACTTTTGGATTGTGTTGATCGGTCAGAGACTTGTCTACTGCTCTATCTTGCTTATAAGTATTTTTTTTTTTATGTTTATGAGTCTACCAGACAGACATCTTTCTGTTTCTTAATTTTTTTGTTTTTTGAGATTTCGTGTATGTAGATTTGTATGAATTTATGAATCTCATGTTCGTCTGTCCTCTGTCTGTCCACTACGTTTGGTCATAACCAACTCGTTTATCCATAAATGGTTTGCTTTCCATGCCAAGTCAATGGTTTTGATTGTAGCTGCTGTCAGTGTGCGAGCTGCTGCTGTTCGACCTTTCATTGTGAATCATCGAATTCATCGGTCAATTTATTACGTACTAGATCCAATGAGAATATTCAATCCCGAGATTCGGGAGCCTTGAGGAGGTTTTTGTTTAGTCTCTGTATTGGATAGGTATAGCTAGGGAAGTTTGTGGGGAATCGTTAAAAAGCTTTAGCTTCACAATTTTTAAAAAGAGGAAGCTTTTATTCAATCCCGAAACCAACTTGTAGAAAAACATTATTCTTGGGTACTAGTCTAAACAGAGTTAAAACTTGTTTTTCCGCAAAATAGTGAAATTTTTCCACGAACCAGAAAATATTTTCTCAAAAACAGGGACGTTCTCACAGAGAGAAAATTTCCCCCGAAAAGAAAAAAATTTCCGCTCAACAAAGGTAAATTTTTCCTCGAATGGAGGAAATTTCTCCACATAGCTGGGAACATTTTCCTCGTAAAAAAAATTATCCCTAGTGAAGTTTATTTTTATATCGAAATAATTAAAATTATCTTTATATCAGGGAAAACTTACTAAAAACAGATAAATTACAAAAATATTTATTTTTAAATATGTACAAGAAAGAAACAAGGAAGAAAGTTTTTTAGTGAAACAAAGAAATTTCTGTAAAAAAACGATCACGTTTTAGCTCAAACAGATTTATTTTTCGTCGGAACAAAGGAATTTCTTCTTTTCTTTTTTCTTAGAAACACGGAAACTTTTCATCGAAACAATGAAATTTTTCTCTTCGTTTTGGAGGAAAGGATATTTCTCTTGAAATCAGAAAAATTTTTGATCGAAACAAAGAAGTTTCCCTTTAAAGCACGAAATGTTTTCTCGAAACAAGGAAATATTTGCGAAACACTGATATTTTTCCTCGATTTTTTTCTTTAGGCAGGGGAATTCTTCTTCAAAAAAATGAAATTTCTTATAACAGGGAATTTTTTCATAGAAAAAAAATCGTTTCCTCAGAAACACGAAATTTTTCCTCGAAACAAGGAAATTTCAACTCAAAATCAAAAGCATTGAAAATTTCTTATTTTCCTCCTAGAAAGGAAATTTCTCCATATAAACGGGGAAAACACAAAACTCTTCCCCAGAAATGTCGAAATTTATCCTCGAACAAGAAAACTTTTTGTCATTGTCCAAATCATAGAAAACTTTTATTTTTTTCTTTTTGAAGAAAAATTTGCTAGAGAAATGTACCGTTTCGGAATAAATGTCTTCTCGAAACAAGGAAATATTTTTCCCTTTAAACAGGGGAATTCTTCTTCAAAAAAATGAAGTTTCTTCTTATATTAGGGAATTTTAAAATAAAAAGCTCTTTTCCTTAAAAAACTATGAAATTTTTCCTCGAAACCAGGAAATTTCTACTCAAAATCAAAAGTATAGAAAATTTTTCACTTTCCTCCTAGCAAGAAAATTTCTCTATATAAACGGGGAAAACAAAAAACTCTTCCCCAGAAATGGCAGAATTTATCCTCGAACAAGGAAAAATTTTTTCCTTGTCCAAAGCATAGAAAACTTCATTTTTTCTTTTTAGAGAAAAATTTGTTAGAGAATTGAACCGTTTCGGGATAATTTTTAGGGGTTTGGCATGTATGTCTTGATTAGGAGAGAATACACGTTTATGATGAGGCCTCGGGATCAAAAGCATATCTGGTCTTCTAGAACCGAAGAGCATCTGGAGTAAAGGTTAAATGATGAGCATTTTAAGTAGGGTTCTAAGTCGGATCATGAAATGGGATTCAAATTATTGGCAAGAATCGAAAAGAAACGTTGGCCTCAGATCAACCATTGATAGCTCTGTCGTTCTAATATAAAGCCCACGTTTGCCAGGAGAGGAAATTAATATCATTGAACCTCGGATATATTTGGCCAAGTTCGAACTTAGCCTTATATATTGTATATTCTTTCAACAAAAGGGTTTTTTTCACTAACAAATTGTTTTTTTAGAGCCCGATGCTGTGTTCAGTATATAATTCATTGGTCCTAGTAAGCTTTGATAGTCATATTTTCAAAAAAAAAAATTCACACACCAGAACTGGTCTTGGTAACACTCACTGAGGACCTTATCTAACGCTATCCTTATCCTTGAGTGCTTTTCTTAATTTATTCTCTTGTGGAAGTTCGTAAGCATCGCAAACCATTTCATGACAATCATCCCGCAATCCCGTTTTTTTACAAGGGTCCGGGTTTTATTGCCTTAATATACACCCGGGTTTGTCCGTTCGTGCATAAGTAATGCATTAAATGTTTATGGTGACGTGATATCAAATTACTTATGAATGCTTTTTTCAACGGAAGCGTTGAGTGATTCTTCAATTCACTAAAAGCTTTTTGTATTGAACATCATTTTATCCACTTAATCCTGGGTGGGGACAGTTACAGAAGTTAATGCATAACTGAAATTTACTGAAGAAGAGATAAGTAAATGCATTTTTGTTAAAGGTAAGCTTTAAGGCGTTGAAGAGATGACTTTCTTACATGAGATTGGAGAAAATTCAGTTCCAAGTGGAACAATGGCTTGGCATGAAAAAAACCCAATATGCCCAGCTGCAGTAATGCTTTTCTTATGAATGCTTTTTTCAACGGAAGCGTTGAGTGATTCTTCAATTCACTAAAAGCTTTTTGTATTGAACATCATTTTATCCACTTAATCCTGGGTGGGGACAGTTACAGAAGTTAATGCATAACTGAAATTTACTGAAGAAGAGATAAGTAAATGCATTTTTGTTAAAGGTAAGCTTTAAGGCGTTGAAGAGATGACTTTCTTACATGAGATTGGAGAAAATTCAGTTCCAAGTGGAACAATGGCTTGGCATGAAAAAAACCCAATATGCCCAGCTGCAGTAATGCTTTTCTGGAGACATTTCTTTATTTTGACGTACAATGTTCCAATTTTCTTGGATTTAAAGAAATTTTCCTTAATTTGGGAAGACATTTTGTTTTATTAGAGGAATTAACTATTTTTGAAGAGAAATTTTCTTTTTATGAGCAAAATGCTCTCTTTTTTCGGAAGAAACTTTTTTATTTCGAGGAAAAGTTTCCCGGTGATTACGTTGAGACACAGACCACTATTAGCAGTCAGGTTTGCCACTTTAGCATTTTTTTCCTACCAAAGCCCATCTGAAAACCTACCAAAATGGTATTCATGCTACCAATATTATTTCAAAGCATCAACATTTTTTTTATAAGTTTTTTTCCTGGTCCACAAATCTTATATCCGGGTTTTAGAAAAACATGTTAGAAAAATACTTCAATAGATATTGTGGCATTAGAGTGAGAAGATTTCTATTTTTATAAAATCGTCATTTCGGAAAATGCTCTGCGGATCATTTTAAGCTACTTTGCTGAGGAAACCATGGTCTAAAAGTTTGATCCCCTCTTTACGGAACAATCCTCAAGTCAAGCATAACCAGAATTTCAACCCACCCTACCGTGACATTCTCTATGAGACTGAGCCCTTTTTTAGCGATAACTGGCGCCAATTGGAAACCCTAAGGGAGGTCAAGTCATCCTCCACCTATTTGTTTCCATATCAGTCAAGGTCTCCCGCTTCTTCTGCTGCCAAATTCGGGTGACAAGAGGAAAACGTTCTGGGCTGGAGCTTCTTTGTCCATTCCATAGTAAAGCTCGTACAGCTCATCGCTAAATCTCATTCGATATTCGCCGTTGGCATCACGGGAAGGGCCATAAATCTTCACTGTCAATGACTCCGAGCCACACATTAATCCAATGAAAAAAAAAAACATGATAAAAAGCTCTGGATTAAAAGTGTCCTAACTTCTTTGTTATGAAAACCCTTTCTTCTTTGCACAATAATGAGACATTACCGTGAAGAATTTGAATTTGCAGCAAGACAGTGATGTTATTTGAAAGTATGTAAAAACCTACCAAAATTCAAATCGTCCTACCATCCTACCAACATGGAAAAAAAACAACCAGTTTTGGTAGGAAAAGCCCATATATCACATGCCTGTTAGCAGTGCTACGTTATCTAAATTTTTGTCTATAGCATCGCAGACTGGGAACCAACCTGTGGAGCTCTTCGCCATGATGCATGGTAGAGAGAGGGTGTAAAAGTAGGTCGCCTCCCCGTTGGTGCACCCTGGGTAACGCTAAATGACCTACATGGCTTACACGGCTAGTTTGTACGTAGATATTGCCGGTGCTACGAGAACGGTACCAGTACTTGTGCTGTACCCATCGTACCGAAACGACCCGGGCCGTTTTTTTATATCGACCTGACCAAGAGAAATACACGCGGGGTGACCCTGTCTGACATTTGGGCGGGGCTACGCCTCGTTACAACAACAACAACAACAACAGCAAGGCATGGTAGAGATAAACTCTATTCACCTTTATCTGTGGTTTAAAATTGTCCTGAAAAACCAGGCCTAGAATTCTTTTCATGTAAAAGCAACACTTTTTGAAATTAAAATGACGTCCTGTTAAATTAACTACGCTTCCTTTTATATTAACTATGCTTCCTGTTGAATTAACTACGCTTTCTGTTAAATTAATATAACTTCCTGTTAAATTAACATTACTTCCTGTTTATTAACATACCTTGCTGTGTAAAACAACATGTATTCCTGTTCTAACAACATTATCTGTCTCGTTAAACCAACATTGTCTCATGTTAAAAACCTGTAAAATTACGGTGTGTTTTTAAAGCTCGGAACAAATCAACGCTTTAGAGCGACACGCAAATAGACATAAAAATCATCAAACAAATCTGTCATTAAAGTATTTTTTTGATTAAACAATTTACATAAATAATTCAAAAAATCAATTTCATGCTTAACAAATAATTATTTTATTACAAAGGTATTTATTAATTATGCATGAAATGAAAATCATTAACTCTGAACTTGTAAGTATAAAAAAAAAAAACAGAAAAAATTACAAAAACAAAAAGTGTATGGGAAAAAATGAAGCCGACCGGCGCCAACGACAAATGCCAAGTCACTTTGCTCAATTCATTATTATTTTAATTTCTTATTTACTTATCGAGTGTTCACTATAATACATTTTTTTTCCTCGTTGTGTTTATACAAAAATTGTTGTTTTGTAGCTAAAATAAGTGATTGAATAGTGAAACTCTTTGCAGCTTACTTCAGGTGAGCATTGATGTGATATAGCGTGATATGGTCGTATGTGTGTTTGTGTTAGTCGATTTGAAAACAACCACATTATATGGAAATCGCAACATTATAGCGTTAATAAATATTTTTACAAACTGACACACGCACATACACCTCCACTCAAGATCCATGGAAATGAGCAAAGACAGAATCGATCAACCTATGTGGTCCACCGACCAACCGACATGACAACCTGAATGAGCCATGAACAAATCGACAAGCGATCCAAATACGTTGTGAGCACAAACAATATACTACATATCGACATGGCGAAAATTTAACCACAAGGCAGAAGCATTGAAACTGACGGATAATCAGCAGGATTGAGCGTATCGCAGACATGGCTAATGTGGGGCCTAACCTGATTTCGGTAAAAAAGATCACATTTTAATTTAACTGCTGTGCTGGATTCATGTTGAAACAACATGTCTTTCTGTTAAAACAACACTTTCTGTTTCGTTAAAACAACACTTTCTGTTTCGTTAAAGTAGCACTATATTATGTTAAGTTAACAAGATAGTTTTTTTGTTGCTTAAATTAACACGACTATCCTTTATACCAACATTCCTTTCGTTTAAATTAAATGTACCCCCCGTTAAATTAACATGACTTCCTGTTAAAACAATAATATCTGTGTCGTTGAACTAACACTTTGTAATATTATTTATTGCCTTTACGTGAAAATTTCGCTACCCGGCTATAAACTATTTGGGGTTACACTCTCAATATTTGGAATAAAAAAGTGTTTTTTCATGGCAAAACGATGACTTTGCATTCAAAAATGTTGCCAACGTCTGTGAAACATTGAAATTCCAATCTCAAACAATTTCAACCAAAGTGCATTCATTGAAAGTCATTTTTTTAAGTATATTTTTTCGTTTTGTGAATAGTATTTCCTGATGGTGAGAGACATTTCCTTGTTAATTTAAAACCTACCATAACCACGGTTGCCGTTTTGGGTGAAATGTACCATTTTTGGTACGAATTTTTTTCCGTGTACGTAACTTCCAAATTTGGTACGTTTTTGAAATTTTAACGTACTCAATTTTTGATTTCGCTGAAGCACTCGACCATGTTAAACATAAACTAAATTATTTTTAAAATATTTTGAAAGATTTTAATTTTTTCATAAAGTTTTGAAATTATTGAGCAAACTAACTTTACAGAGCTACTCATTACATTTGTTAAAAAAGGTTGCCTGCACAAAAAAGCAGAACAAAAACAGAACATTTGAATAAAAACAGAACATTTCCGTTATTTTCCTTAGAAAACAAAAAAATACGCAGAACAAGCTCCTTAAAAACAGAACTGTTCTGCCAAAAACAGAACGGATGGTCACCGTAGGTATAAGAGTAGGTCACCTCCACGTTGGTGCAGCCTAGGTAACGCTAAATGATCTACACAGCCTACGCGGCTAGCTTCTACGTATTGCCACTTCTACGAGAACGGTACCAGTACTCGTGCTGTACCCATCGTACCGAAACGACCCGGGCCGTTTTTTTATATCAAGTTCTCCCACATGAGGGAACTGACTTGGTAAATTCAGACAAATGTTCGGTCTACCCCAAATTTTCCACATGTACGAAAGTGTGTGATAAAAAGGTTCAAAGGCTACTGAAAGAGTTTTTGCCAAATTTATACAATGAGTTCTTTGGTTAAGTCCTCTCGACAGAAGTTGCTTTTATTCCGCTGGATGTCGCTGGAGTCGCCATGTATGCAAATTCGCTATTTATGCTCCGATTCGATCCGTTTTTGGCGCGTATGTTTGATACGTACCTCATTGAAAACTATGTCACGAAAAAACAAACCGATAAGTGGCGCTGAAGTCTGAACACAAAGCAGTATTTATGGTCCGTTTTTGTAAGTTTCGCAGACAAAGTCGGGCATCTGCTATAGTTTTATAAAAACTCAATGGATCAAAGGAAAGAAAAGTAGAGAAGGGATTTATATGACGTTAAACATTCCTTAAAATTCGGTTTTTCGTCCAGTACGCTTTATTATTTTCCAGTTACCTCAGCAAACTTTTCTTAGTTCCCCCCATCAATGTACTTACTTTGTGTACGATACAGTAAAGAACGTCAGTCAGTACGTACGAATGATTGAACAAATAAACGTTCGAATGCACATTCGACAGATTTCCATAGACCACAAAAAGATTTCTCAAAAGCCGCAAAACTTAAAGCCAAAGGTAACGACAGCGACGAAGCCAACAAGTAACAAACAAACCGCAAGCAAAACAATAATAAATGCAAAACAAATTAACAATGTTGTTGTAAGTACTCGTATTGTAAGTATAATATTTATGTATTCAATGATCAATTTTTGCCCACATTACAGACCTACAAATATACAACCAACTTTTAATGCGAACAACTGGCAATGGATGGATGCTAGAGATACGCAAAACATGCAATTGCTACATGCCACACACACAGAGGCGCCTACAAAACTTAGTTTTGGCGTTTAAAAAAAAAAGGATGTAAACCATGCAAACCCGTTTCCGTTCGGTGGACTGGGACATGACCCGTATGGATTTAGGTGTGCCTCTGTCTTTCTCTATCTCGCTATCGCGATTGATCGCTATTTCTACCTTTACTCCAATTCAAAGTCCGAAAAATTGCACAGCTCGATTTCAACACGGTTTGCTACCATGCTGTTAATGTATTTACAACCCAGCTCGCTATAAAATAAACTTTTATGCTCATACGTAAGTACGCGACGATATTGTTGTGAGTGAGCTTTATTTGTGGTAACGCCGATCTCGTCTCGCTGAGTTGTGTTTGTCATAATATTTACATACGCATTTGCGACTTAATTTGACAATCGATGACGTTGTTATTGTTATTATTTATTTATATTATTATTATTATGAGTTTTGTGGTTGTGGTGTTTTGAGCGCCAAAGCCAAATCCGAAGCCTAACTTGAAGTCGCAACCACATACCTCTAGGTATTGGTGTTAATCAGCAGAATTGAACATTTTTACAGTAAGAACGGTTTTAAAAATTCCATGAAAAAATTGGTCTAAACATATTCTAACATCATTATCATTATTTATTGACGCTTAACTGTCTAGGCGACTTTGGCCCTTTCCTATCAAAGCCCGCCAGTCAATCCTTTTTAGCGACAACTGATCCGATTTGGAAACACCAAGGGAGTTGACGTCATCTTTCACCTGTTGTTTCCATCTCAGTCGAGGCCTCCCCTTTCTTTGCTGCCGAATTCGGTTGTCGATAGGAAAACCTTCTGTGCTGGAGCTTCTTTTTCCATTCGCATAACATGACCCAGCCAGCGGAGCCTTTGGGCTTTAATTCATTGGACTATGGTCACATGTGCCTAAAGCTCGTACAGCTCATCATTAAATCTCCTACGATACTCGCCGTTGGCATCACATGAAGAACCCTACATCTTCCGGAGATACTTTCTCTCAAATACTTCAAGGGCCATCTCATCTTTCCTTGGCACTGTCCGTGAGACTTTACTTCTCAATTGCCTACTCAGTCCGAGGATTTCTATACGCATATTATTTTCGGTGTTAATGTTGGTTCGCAACTAGACGAAGTCCCTCACAGTTTCAAAGTTGTAACTATCAACAGTGAGGCGACTGCCAAGGCGGAGGTGTGCCGATTCTTTCTTTCATGATATTAAGAAGACTGGTACCGCGATGGTTGGTGCGGTTAGAGGGATCGCCTTTTTTGGGGCACACTTAAATTCCAGTCTGGAGGCATGTGCTCGTCCGATCATATTTTGCGTAAGAGCTGATGCATGCTTTTTACCAGCTCTTTGCCTCTGTGTTTGAACAGCTCGGTGGGTAGTCCGTCTTTTCTAGGCGCTTTCTTATTTTTGAGCGGGAATATATCTATCCTCACTTCACCATAGTCAGGTGGTGGAACGAGTTTTCCATCGTCAGGGATTGGGGTATCGGGTTAGAGAAGTGAGGAGAAGTGTTCCCTCCATAAACCTTCCGTCATCCGCCAGATCTTTTCATAGGATTTTCGGGCATCATTCTTATTAGCTAGCATATCAAGCTCCTCACGCTCGCGCCTTTCAGCCTCACGTTTCTTTTTTCTGAAAAGACGGCTCTCATCCTTCTTCGCCTCACGATAGCATTACCATATCCTGCGGGTTGCGCCCGTTCCTAACGTCTCCCTGTAGACAGCGTTCGTCCGAGGCAGTGCAACATTCTTCATCCTATCAGTTGTTCTTACGGGCTCGTTGAAACCCTATTATGGCTTCAGCGACGGTACGTAATGAGTGAAAAATATGCTCCCATTGCTCGGTTACATCTTTAGATCGAGGATTGCTCTCCGATAGCAGGTGTGAGAGTCGAGTGGAGAAATTATCAGCTGTCTGTGTCGTACGCAGCTTCTCAATGTCAAACGTTTCTTCCGTTACAAGTCCGAATCGATATTGGGACCACGTAGGGTGCGCACTTCCAAAATAGTGGAGCTATGTCTGCTGTCGATCATGACATTATCAATCTGGGCTCATGTTCTTTGATAAGGGGGCAAGCAGGTGGCCTGGTGTATTCGTTTATGCTCGAGCCTAGTACTACAGATAACCATATTACGAGCAGCCACAAATTCAATGAACCTAGTGCGGTTGGAGGATGTTATATCGCGGAGACGAAATTTTCCAACTGTAGGACCAAAGACTACTTCCTTGACAGTATAATCTTTGTATAAGTTCTTTGCGTATATGCTATAGTTTTCCCGTTAGATGTCGCAGGTGGCATTATAGTAGCAAAATCAATATTTATGACCCGATTCCATTCGTTTTTGGCACGTGTGTATGTTTGATATGTAATCAAATATAAACTCGCTATATGGCGCTCGAGTAGAGGATAGTAGTCAGGCCGATTCTAAACAATTTCTCACTTTGCGAATTTTCTCACTCTCACATAATTTGTGAGCAAAAATGTATGAAAAGGTGAAACGGTTTGCACCGGTTCACTAGTGAAAAATTATTTAAAATTGGCATGATTGTGTTTTTGAAAAACATTCTGTATGTAGCGTTTTTGAGTTAGCTTGTGAAATAGTGTGATCTTCCACTCAACCGTCGATATGTTGATGAAAATTAACTTTATGCAATTTTCCACACAAACACACATATCCATACAAATTTATGGAAAAATGCTTGCATGATAATTTGTTGATATGCAAATGTTTTGTTTTTTTTTGCATTTTAAATATGAATTACGAATGCACAATTCAGTCGCGTGTGTCAATTCTAATTACGAGAATTCATATATAATTAGATGCATATTTATTTTTATTATATGCATGCTCATTAGGGTGGTCCTTATAATCAAATGTAGTGCTTTTTCCAGGCTCACCCCCTAGATCGGTTGCACTACGGTCAACTATACGGATATGGTTTAGGCGTGTCGCAAAGGGGTTAAATTTCAGACCATACCATGGAGACTGAAAAAATTAAAGTTATTTTTTTATCTAATACTTGGAATCGATAGGATTATCGTGGGAGATATCACATACAAAATTTGGTTCCGATTAGAAACACTTAAGGAGTGTCACAGGGGGTAGTCTAAACTTTAACCCTCCTGCGACACGCCTTAGGCGTTTCCAATCCGGACCACATTTTGCTTGTGATATTTCCGACCATAGTGCTACCGATTTCGAGTAATAATAGATAAAAAGAAAAATGACTTTTATTTTTTGAGTCTCCATAGCGCAATCCGAACTTTGAACCCCCCTGTGACACGCCTAAACCATCACCAATCGGGATAAAATTTTTTGTGTGATATATTCGGCTATATTACTATCGATTTAGGGGTTAAGCCTTTAGATACTGATGATAAAATTGTGTCCATACTAATAAGGACCACCCTAATGCTCATATTTGTTGTTGTTTTGTTC
This sequence comes from Campiglossa producta, assembly GCA_964058755.1. Lineage (NCBI taxonomy): Eukaryota > Metazoa > Arthropoda > Insecta > Diptera > Tephritidae > Campiglossa > Campiglossa producta. The sequence goes on along the minus strand of CAXKVI010000004.1, from coordinate 105,548,509 downwards.
CCATTATAAGTGGGCCGTCTCGATTTCATTTTTAGCTATTTTTAGACAAATTGTAATCCAAGTAAAATTAATATTGTTTGGCATTGACAACTGACTGAACTATTTATAATTGACAAAAGTTAGAAATAGAAATTAAAATTACTTTTAGTGGATATTTATTAGAGTGTCCGAAAAATGTATGGAAAAAAATGTTGGTTCGAAATTTGATATGCATAATCCGCTACATCGGTGCGTTTAGCCTAAATAACATGTGTGCGAAGTTTTATTGTGCTAGGCTAACAGTAATCCGTGCCTATTATCAGTTTTATCTAACAGCCTATACTAAAATTATTTAAAAAAAAAAAAAACATTTTTCTAAACGGGGTCGCCCCTCGGCAGTAGTTTGGCAAACTCTCCGGCAGTATTCCCTCCATGAAAAGCTGCTCCGCAAAAACTCATTCGCTTTGCAGGTCCCGTTCGGAGTCGGTAAAAAACTGTAGGTCAATTTGTAGGAGAGCGGCACACCACAAGTTGGAAAAGAAGCTCTGTAAAGGTTAAGATAACCTGTTGGTATATCGCCGCCATTCGTTTCATTTATACTAAGTTCGCAAAAAAGTCCACAAAGGCTTTCAAAAACACATAAATCAATTATTGTGTGCACAAGTCTCTAAATTCGAATTTTTATAAGGACAAGAGGATCCTTGCCAAGGATATTGAACAAAAAAACGTATTCACTAGAAAGGGACATTGGAAATTCAAAAGTGTTTTAGTAGATAGCGCAACAATAGGTTTCCAAGCAAAACAATTGTGTATATCATGAAATGTTGCAATTAAAGTGCTCTTTTATAGGTTATACACGGCGTATGAGTAACATTTAGTTATTCAAGTAAGAAAAGTTCAGGTAAATTGTGATCATGTTTTGGTTGATATCGCCGCAACGAATTGAGATATCACGATAAAACATACATAGGACATCTGCTGTCCATCTCTTGTGCATTCTTTAATATTTTTATATATATATTTTCAGGACTTTTATTCGATTACAACTTTTTATACCACAACGAGTTTTTAGAAAGTTGAAGGATAGTAACTTTAAAAAAACATTATTTCTATGTGTCTGTGATACGAATTGCATAAAACTTTGGCAGGATAGTTTTTGTTGCTTAATGGTCAAAATTAGAGGGTATGCAGTTAAAAAAAAACAACTTTGATTTATTGGAACAGTCTAATATTTATGAATAATTTTCAAGATTTCTTTGTTATACATTTTACATGAACAGACGCCAGGTTCTAACGAGTTCCACTTCAAATCGGAAATGCCAAGTCAGTCATTAGAATATAATTTTAATTACATTGGTTTTGACTTGTAATATTGCTGAAAATTTTTATAGAGTATTCTTAAATCAAATACTCGCTCATAACCTTTTGCTGAGATATCTCATTAACTATTTCGGACTGCCAGCCGAGATAGCATGACCTTCCTTCCTTCCACTCATCTGTCATCACATATTCAATTCGAAAGCTTTCACAAATCAGATTTATAATTTTACCCATCAAACATTGTTATGTTAACATTTTATCGGAGATGCAAGATTAAATAACAGTATTTTTCTTTCCTTTTTTTTTTTGTTCGTCTAGCCAATGGGAATTCCCAAGGTATTCGAAAAAACATATTCAAATTGTTTTATTTATAAAAAGTGGCACTTTTATTAATGATCCCTTCGAATGTTTCTCAAATGACAAAGTGAATTAATGATTAGACACAAAAAAGCAAAGTAAAATATTGAAACAAAGATTAGCAGACGTCAGTGCTAACCTGCTTAGCAAGCAGACGGGCACGTTCCAAATCATGCAGAACCATACAAAAATATATATATATCTACATTAGACTGTCCCAAAAAAATTAAAGTTATTTTATCGCATAACCCCTAATTTTGACCTTTATGCATCAAAAACAAGCATAACAAAGTTTTATGCAATTCGGATGACGGAAATCCGTACCGACTTGCATTTGAAGTTTTCAAATTGATTCTCTATTTAACAGTGGGTTTGAAAACAAAACGCATTACAAATCAGGAAACCCTATAAAGAATATAATTTGGTTGAACTTTTCTTACTTGTATAAGGAAATGTTACTCATACGCCGTGTATGTCCTATAAAAAGTGCACTATTATTGCAAAATTTCAAGATGTACACAATTATTTTTGCTAGCAAACATATTGTACTACCACACACTTTTGAAATTCTAATGTCTTTTTCTCGTGAAAACGTTTTATCAATATCCTTCCAGAGGATCCTGTTGTCCTTATAAAAAATTAAAAGGTGAAGATTTGTTACACAGTCCTTTCTTTGTGAGCAAAATATTTAAATAATGTAATTTTCGAAGCCTTGATGGGCTTTTTTGCGAACTTTGTACAAGCTGCTGGCTAAAACTTTAACTAAAGATCGGCACGGGTTGTCTTTGGAACATTAAAACTTCGCACACTTATGATGCATATCAAATTTCGAACCAAAACTTGTTTCCGTACATTTTTGATACGCTCTAATGTACATGTATGATTGTCTGCTTTTGCAAAATTTATTGCTTCTCCAAATTATCGACGTCATTGCAGGGTTACGTGTTGTTGGTGTAAGAAAGAATGCGGGATTTCGTTGAAAAAAAAAAATGTATTTAAATGTTAAAAGTTGCAATTTCTGATTGAATATTAATTTATTGAGCCACTTTAGCAGGTTGCCTGGTAAGCACGTACGAAGCAGACATCGGCAAGCAAAAAAAAACTTTGTTGGAAAAAGAAATTGTACCCAAATTTTGAAAAAAAAAGGAATTTCTAAAAAAAAAGAAAATATTTTTTTAATACAATTCGTGAAATTAAACCCAAATAAAAGTTTGTTAATATTTAAATTGGCAAAATATTAATTTATTAAAATGATCAATTGTTTTTTAATACAATTCGTTAATTGTTAAGACCCCAATAAAAACTTGTAAATATTTATATCTGCAAAAAATTTAAATATTAAAATATTCAATTATTTGTTAATAAAATTCGTGAATGGGGATCATTTTAGGGTAGTTTGGAGTCATTTTGGGATCAGTTTGGGATCATTTTGGGATCATTTAAGATTATTTTGTGGTCATTTTGGGGACGAATTGGGATCATTTTAGGATCATTTTTGGATCGTTTTGGGGTTAATTTGTGATCATTTTAAAATCATTTAGGGATCATTTTAGGGTAAATTTGGGGTCATTTTATGAACATTTCGGGGTCTCTTTGGGATCATTTTGAGGTTATTTCATTTTTAAAATAATTTTGTGGTCACTTTGGGTTTATATTGGGATCATTTTGATGTCATTTTGGGATCACTTGCGGTCTTTTTGAGGTCATTTTGGCATCATTTTGGAGTGATTTGGGGATGATTTCGGGGTAATTTGGAGTCATTTTGGGATCAGGTTGGGTCAATTTGAGGGTTCTCAAATCCGCCCTCCTTAAATTAATAAGCTCTTTGTGACAGTTCTACAAAGAGTTTGGCCTGCCTCTGTCCTAGGCTGGCAAGCCAATGCTGTATAAATTTTCCCTTTTCCCAGTTGCTTATGGTATGCCCATAGAAGGGTTCCCTACCATAAAATAATGTTAGAGCGCCTTTGTTCTACAAGTTGGTCTGCTTTTTCCGTCATCTCCTTCATGCCCTGGGACACAACTTTGTTTTTGGAATCCAGATCATTAAGAACTGCGATACACTCACCAACAAGTTTCCAAGTTGTAGTGTAAGACTGCTAGGCACATAGGGCATATTGTAGATCCGTCTAGAAGATAGTCATATTCGGAGGCATTCTCTACAACAGATCTCTATTGAATGGATTTCGGCTTGAAAGATAGTCGGACAGTTGCCCATTGGTACCGATTCTTTGTAATTCGGTCCATAGATACCAGCTCCCGTTTTACCATATTCCAGCTTCGATCCATGCATGAGTCTACTACTATCTTTCGCCCTGACTTTATTCTCTATGAGTACCTCTCTACCTATTTCTCTATTTTTATCTTCTTCCTCTGTATCGCGATCTGTATCTCTTTATTTGCATGTTTTTTTTCGTATTTCTAATTCCCATTGTCTTACTGCCTGGATGAAGCAGATCGATTATGATCAGCACTGCCTATCAAGGGTCCAACAACGTTTACACGTTTCCGATGCTCGTTCCACTTGAATGAGCCTGTTCTGTCATCCGACTGCGGAACAACATAAGAAGTCGCCTTCGATTGCATCTTTGCCGGTCACATCCCTGACACGTCCGTTTTTGAGTTCCGTCTTATACTCCACTACAGAGTAAGTTATTTGGAAAAAATGTTAAGACCATCGAGCTTGGACACATATCTACTTCACACATTCCAATGTCTGATTAGACTTGGCGCCTCTAACTGTCCCTTTTTGTGTGTCTAGCATTTAACATAAAAATACAAACAGATCTTTTACACTCGAAGTTTTAGACACAGGCTTGACTTGCTGGCTATTTGAATACATCAACAACAAGAAAAAAACAAAACATCAAAAAATTGTATTAAGCCAAAGTGAATAACAACTAACTAAGATGAACAAACACAAAGCAAAAGGTGAAAATTTTTAAAATAAGAACAAGTCAACTTGCTTAGAGACCGCTCTATCCCTCAGCATCGCTATCATGGCAATATCGGCTCTTGCTGCTGGCCAGCCTTGTCATTGGCGACTTTCGTCCAAATGCTGATCAAAGATATTTCTTCACTATCGAATATATAGCTACCGGTTTACACGGTCGTTACGCTTCATTATGCCATCTATCGCCATCTAAATGTAAATAGGCACAAACAGACACATGCATACAATGTTCAATAGATAAATTGGGATTAGGGTGTGTCGAAAAAAAAATTTGTTTTTCTTTCTTTCCCTCCTTTTTTTAAGCTTAAGCAATCCAGATTCTATAGTATTAAATCATAGCTTTTAAGGCATTTTTTCGATATATTTCGATTTCGGTTACGGTTCCGTTCCGGTTTCGTTCCTCAACATTTATTTCAGTTAGGGTTACGGTTCCGTTCCGGTTTCGTTCCTCAACATTTATTTCGGTTTCGGTTACGGTCTCGTTCCGGTTTTGGCTTCGGTTACGGCTCCGTTCCGGTTTCGTTCCGCAACATTTATTTCAGTTGGGTTTACGGTTCCGTTCCGGTTTCGTTCCTCAACATTTATTTTGGTTTCGGTTACGGTTCCGTTCCGGTTTTGGTTTCGGTTACGGCTCCGTTCCGGTTTCGTTCCTCAACATTTATTTCGGTTTCGGTTACGCTTCCGTTCCGGTTTCGTTCCTCAACATTTATTTTGGTTTCGGTTACGGTTCCGTTCCGGTTTCGTTCCTCAACATTTAATTCGGTTTCGGTTACGGTTCCGTTCCGGTTTTGGTTTCGGTTACGGCTCCGTTCCGGTTTCGTTCCTCAACATTTATTTCGGTTTCGGTTACGGTTCCGTTCCGGTTTCGGTTTCCAAAGAAAAACACGAACACAACCAAAGTTAACTACAAAAACTTAAATATGTAGCTTTAAAATGCATAGGTCTGAATTTTCATAAATTTTTTTTTCGGATGTCGTAAATCTTCCATCTTCAGGGTAGGTACCTTTTTATAACAGAAAATGCCTATGTATGTGCCCACTAAAAGAAGAAGACACTGAAACAATTCAAAAACGTTAGGAACCGGTTCTGGCCTTTGAAATGGTTTCGGTTTCGTTCTTTTTCAGATAAAAATAACGGTTACGGTATCTGTTTTGAAAAATTAATCGGTTTAAATCGATTACGGTTACGGTTTCAGTTTCAGTCCTATACAAATTTCTGAAAATGGGCGTGCCACCGCTCTTGTAATGCCTCAGTAGCTCGAGGAGGACAAACATTTTTGGTAAAAATTTGCAAAAGTTGCAAATTTGCCACGCCCACTTTAGTGAATATAGGACGGTATATAATATTTGAAAAGCGATATCGCTGAAGCCAAAAGAGCTGCAGCATTGAAATTTGAAAGAGAATAATGCTATGGATACACACACGGAGATTATCTCCAATAAATCTTCTTTAATCAGATCCAAATTTTACCCTGACACACACAAAATTGAAGATTAACAGCATTGAGAATTACTACTTTGGTTCTAATTGCATCATATTTTTACCTACCTCGGCGACATCTAGCTTTCGATAGTCGGATTTTACAAACCAGCGCGACGCCTATCTGTCAGCTACCCTTAATTGCCTAGTGTTTCTTGTTGTTGGTGTATATTTATCTACAAAGTGTTGCCAGTGCAAATTTTTTAAAACTGCTAAAATCTTCTTAATTTTTGCTAGTTTATAATGAAGATTATGCTCAAGTTAACTCCCAAAAGCGGAGTTAATTCGGAATTTGCGCTCATGTATCAGTCGTATAAGCTACATGCAGCGCATTAAGATATAGATTGGGAGTCATACCACCTAGGTAGCAAACTCTCTCATCGTCCAGTTCGCAAAACCGACAGAATGTTGTATCTGACAGAAAGCTAGCTTCAGGTTAGACATCTCACAAAAAAAAATGCTTTAGGCATACCCTAATAAGCGTGAATTTCACAACATATGCTTCTAACCTTATCTAGACGCCAAGCATTCACACACATACAAACATTTGTTTACCTAAATACGTCTATATTCGACTGATTATATGAAAATCCAGTTTATCTTCTGATCGCGTGTGCAAGTTTCAACTAAATTGGTTGATGGTTGATGGCTGATGGCTATAATCGCACTTAACTATCAACAACGACGGATATCGCATATTGCGACAAATACACCTGTTTGACTCTCGTGTAATTTACATGCGATTGCTGCAATTTTAATAACATAGGTTAGACTGTCCCAAAAAAAAATCAAAGTTGTTTTATTTCAATCCCCTAATTTTTACCATTATGCATCAACAACTATCCTGACAAAGTTTTATGCAATTCGGACCACGGCAACCTGTGGCGACTTGAAAATGTATATAAAAATATTAAAGGATAGTCCAAAATATGGACACGATATACCCTAGAAACTGATTTTACAATATGTTTTATTTCGATATCTCAATCCGTTTCAGAGATAGAGGCACACTTAGGCCAGTTTTGAAAGGCCCGTTGTGATACCACCAACACAAGGAAAGTCAGTCCCGGGACCCGGCCATATGGAAAATCCCTGACACTCCTAAACCGACACCTTTACTCCTCCTCGAACCACTTAAATGACTTTATGTAGGCCATCAAGTCCTTTATGTCCAGTTCCGCGATCTGGCTTAGGCTATCCAGGAAGGGAACTCCCAAAAAGCGCGTTCTCGCACCGCTTAAAGCCGGGCAGGTGCAGATGAGGTGCTTCACCGTTTCCTCTTCCTCATCATCTTTGCAGCTCCTACAGCATCGTCGGTAGGGCACACCTAGCCTTTCTGCGTGCCTACCAATAAGGCAGTGCCCAGTTAGAACACCTATTAATATGGAAATTTCTCTCCTTCTTAGGGCGTGAATGCCTCTAGAACTTTTATGATCGCATTTTGGCCAAGTTTGTTTGGATGTCCGGCACCCAGGGGATTTTTGCCATCTTTCGTTGGCTTGACAGAGTGTGTACTCCTTTAGCATTAGCTTGCATGTGGCAAACGGCATACCTAAGCGCTCTTTATCCCGAAGAACCTGCTTGGTCGTACCCTGCCTGGCAAGTTCGTCTGCCTTACAGTTTCCCTCAATGTCCCTGTGTCCCGGGACCCATGTGAGGTTCACGCGGTTCTCTTGAGCCATCTCTTGAAGAGATCGACGACAGCTGAGCATCAGTTCAGAGTTGAACGAATAAGAGCCAAGAGCTTTGATGGCCGCCTGGCTGTCGCTGAAAATAACGATGTCCTCGCCGATAGCGCGTTTACTTATCCAAATCGCGGCATCCAAGATTGCTGAGACTTCAGCCTGGAAGAGGCTGCAGTGATCAGGTAGTCTGATGGAGAGCTCAAGTTCCAGATCCCTTGAATAAACGCCTCCTCCAACTCTGCCGTCTAGCTTCGACCCGTCAGTGTAAACAGAAAAGCCGCCATTAGTAGCGGGGCAGCGATCCATCCTCTCCCATTCTTCGCTGCTGGGAATGTTTGTTTTGAAACAGCTGTCTCCGATTGTTGTGGCCGCACATCGATCAGTGCTCAGAGGGAGAAAACTGTAAGATCCTAGAATACTGGATTGTCCAGTTGTGCTTGTGCCCCAGCCAGACGTTTCCCATAGGCGCAGAGCCGCTGCCGCTGCTGCCTGGTACGCCTCCATATCGAGTGGCAGAATGCCTAGAATGGCCTGAAGAGCTTCGTTGGGCGTTGTTTTTATCAACCAAAACATAAATACAATTTACCTTAACTTTTCTTACTTTTATAAAAAGTGCAAAGATTTTAGATGTAAACAATTTTTTTTTTTTGCTAGAAAGCCTTTGGTAACGCAATCTACTAAAACAGTTCTGAAATTGCAATGTCCTTTCCTAGTGAATACGTTTTTTTTTTAATATTTTGTAAAGGATCCTGTTGTCCTTAAAAAAATTCAAAATTTAAAAAAATCATGCTATTTTCAAAGGCTACACTATTTTTTGCGAACTTAGTATAACTAAGAACCGGCACGAGTTACCGTTATTCTAAAACAAGATAAACTTCACACACATGTTCCTTAGTTTAAAAGGCACCAATGTGGAATATCAAATTTCGAACCAAAATTTTTATTTTTTTTTTTTTCATTTTTAGTACGCTCTAATATACGTATTTCTGTCTCTATGCCTGTCAGTATGTTTGCTACGCATTTTATTGCCATTGCAGCATTGACTTGACGCATTCGAATTGATTTTGATTTGATTTAACTAATTGTATTGACTTCGAAAAAGAAGAAGAAAAAAACTACCAACAGCATAATTATGACTAATTGGCTGATAAATTTTGTAATTGCAATATTGTAACAGCTCAGGCAATTAGCAGCAAATGCCAAATTGTAATAGCAGTTAATTAAAAGTTAACATAAATGCAATGCAATTAAATAAATAAAATAACTAATAAACACAAAAACTGAAAATTGAAAACTTGAAACACAAATTATTTAATTTATTATTAAATGTGCGCAATTGTATATTTGTTGTTGTTTTAATAGCGTAGAAACGTACAAAATATATAATTGCAGTTCGTGTAAACATTGTCTGCCTTTGCTGATTAACACCTTCAACTGAGCGTTCAAAATCAATAAATTCAATTAACGAAACCATTTAATTGTTTGTCGATTTTTATATCTTTTTATTTTTTTTTTTAAGTTAATATGCTTGAAATTTCCACTCTATAAAACAGAAGCATTGAAGCATGAAAAAAAAAGTAAATTGAATTGCATTTTTCCTGTAGCTACACTGCAAAAAATTGTGCACCTTATCTCTAAAGAGACTGAAACGCGATTGATCTCTGTCGTCTATAGTGAACTGCAACTGCTTCCAAATACTCCCTTATGGGCATCAAATCACGCTCCTTTTCGAATCACTAATCTTTCTACACTAATCACTTTTTTTACAGTGTATACACACATATGTGTATGTACTTGTATGAAAGTATATAAGTGCTTGTAATTTGTATGAAAATTAATAGGAAGGAAAAGCTTATCGTTTAACGAATGCGGACGTTAATACGTAGTCCATATGCATATGGGACATTCCATGCCAAATCGACAAATTTTTTACCTGACCCCCTTCGATTTCGCAAAAAATTTGCGAAATTTGTCTACCCCCCGAAAGACATTTTTCAGAATTTTTTCAAATTTTTTCCCCAAATCAAAAAAAGCTTTAAAATAAAAACTTTTTTTTTAATGCTATAACTTTTTCAAAAACCGACCGTTTGGGATCATTTTTTTTTAATTTTTGTTTTTAAATGTAGTTTTCGGGAAAAAATAAAGAAATGTTTAAAAGCCCAGATATATAAATTTTTTTTTTTCGAAAAAAAAGTGCGACCTTTTTTTATTCTAATTCTGCAATAAGCCGCACTAATAGCAAGATGTGCCGACAATCGCTTCTATTTTTTTCAGGGGTAGAAAAAGATAGCAAATTTTTAGCGAAATCGAAGGGGGTCAGTTAAAAAAATTTGTCGATTTGGTTTGGAATGACTCATATATGACCAAACCAAACTTGGTTTCATATGAAATCTAAAACAAGTAGTTGAGTCTTAAGCTACATTTACACTGCACCAAATGCGTCACTTTTGGCCAAGTTTTTTCGAGACCGTTCATTCGTAGATTGAATTTGATCACCAAATTAGGTCAAATTAAATTAAATTCGTCTAATTTAGCAAACAAAATCATTCTGCGGACAAACATTCTCGAAATAACTTCGCCTAAAGCGACGCATTTGGTGCAGTGTAAATGTATTATTAGCTCGAGAGGAACCAAATAGTATATACTTAGCTGTGAAGTTTAGAAACAAATTTGAAATATGTATATATAAAAATTTGTTTCTTCATAGAAAACATGGCGTTACAAAAAACTTTGATATCTACACGCAGAAAAATATTTTTCTCGAAGCTAAAGTGGCCAGCCTTAGAATCAAGCATATTATCTCTATTCCAAATTTCAGCCAAATCGGTCAAGCGGTTCCCGAGATTTCAGATATTTCAATGAATCACATCGCATATTATAGCACTCAGTGACACCTTTCGTTTGGCACCCATATTGTACTAAGACATTTTTGGTCACCCCTGTTCCACATATTGGGCGATAACCCCAAAAACCCGTTGAGATATCGCAAAAAATTTAAGTTGAGCGTCTAGCAATCCAACGATTTAATTCCATTCAGTATTTTTAGAGTGTTACGACCACAAACATACAGACAGACATGGTCCAAATATTGGGCGACAACTCCAAAACCGGTTGAGATATCGAAAAGAGTAATATCTTAAATTTTCAGTTGAGCGTCGAGCAATCCAACGAAAAAAGTTTCATTCAATTCCATTCATTACTTTGAGAGTGATACGGCTACAAACATACGGACAGACAGACACACAAACATTTTTAAAATGGTTGATTTGGATTCTACTCGCTTAATAATGCTTTCCCCAACCAATTTTTTGTTGATATCTTTGCAGATATTTTTTGCAGACATCGACCTGTTACAATTTTATTATATGTAGAGATAACTCGTTCAAAGTTATATGATTAAGATCAGTCTTCTAAAATGCTTTACCAGCTATGCAAATTTTACAGTAATTTTTTAGCCATTCTAAAAAATATAGACAATACAATATTTAAAAAAAAACTACGCCTGAAAGTTTGCAACATACGCCTGAAAATCGGCTACAATTTCTATTTCCGTTGCATAGTTTCCGTTGCATCATCAGCCATTTTCTCAAATTTTTTCGCTCAATCAAAACTTCATATCGCCGCCTAAGAAGTTAACTTGAAAAATTATTTGTCCCTTTATCTACTGAGCACACTGTTTTTAGTGTAAAAAATATTTTTAACTTTTATTAAGTACTTTAATAAATAAAATCAACTCTCCCCCATTTAATATTCAAAACGTCGCTTGAGAATCTATTGGGCTAGCAATAATTATACGCGACACATAATTTAATATACAAAATAAAAGTTATGTGCAAAAACATATGTAAATAACTATATGAATATGTGACTGCCAGTGTTTATATGGTTAAAAAGTACTTACACGTCAATAAAAATGTCCACAAAAAAAATTAACAAAGCCTTATTTATCGAACAAAAACTATTTAGTAATAAGTTATATGTAAAGTGCATGAAGTATTAATAAGTTTATATGAGTATAATTTGAAAATAGTATGACGTTCGGGAAAGTGACAATAAAGCAACAAAAAATCCACATAGCCATACACAGTAGCAACAATAGCGGAAAAAGCTGATAAATCAAAGCTTGAAAAGTTCCGACAACAAAACGATTTACTGCTATTATTTATTCATAGATTTTGTCGCACTTGAACTGCTTTGTGAGAACAAAAGGTACTCCGGCGTAGTAAATTTACGTAGTATTTTGTAATGAATGAGCGACGGAAAAAAAGTGCATAAAAAAATTGCATTTTATCGTTATTGTAAATTTTTAAATGTATACATAGAAATGTACATTAGACTGGACTGGAAAGAGATTTTGAAATTAACGTCTTAGGCGGCGTTATGAAGTTTTGATTGAGAGTAAAATTTGAGAAAATGGCTGACGATGCAACGGAAATTATGCAACGGAAATAGAAATTGTAGCCGACTTTCAAGCGTAGGCGATTTTCACCACGATGCTTAGCTGTGCAAATCAATAGGAGTTGGATCTAGCTAGCATTGCACAATTTGTAATAGTTAGGTGGAGAAGAATTCATGGGTGTTGCTACTTATGGCGTTTTACAGGGTTGCCATCTATCCCAATTTTTTTTTTAATATAGAGATAGATATGCCAAAATAGGTATCAAATGAAAGGTATTTTCGACCGCATTTCAAATAAGATCATTTCAAGCAGGGTTGCCACCTAACCGCAATTTATTCATTTTTTTCGTATATCTCGGGAACTGCTAGACCGATTTGGCATATAGACAATTTGAGTCATTCTAAGATTATATAAATGGGTGCTGCCACTTAGGGCGGTTTACATAGTTGCCACCTATCACAATTTTGTTTTAATATATAGCTAGATATGCCAATAAGGGTATCAAATGAAAGGTATTTTCGGTCGTATTCCAAATATGACAATTTCAAGCAGTGTTGCCAACTAGGGTTTCCATCTGACCGTATTTTATTCATTTTTTTTCGTATATCTCGGGAACCGCTTGACCGATTTGTATAAAATTTGGCATCAAGATAGTTTGATTCGCTAGGTGTAGTACAAAAATGGTAAAAAAATTGCAATCAAATTTTTAGTCGTGTAAGAAAAAGCTTGATAAAAAAAACTGGTTGGCTGAAAATTCTTTACTTTCATCTGCAAATAACAAAAAATCACTTAACTATGATAACCTCCTTCTCAAAGTCGGCAAAGAAAAAACCGAAAAGTAATAATCTCATGCAAATTACAGGCTTAAAAGTTGGTAAACATATTTTGTAATGAATATACTATTCACATACAAGATACGCATATCGTAAGATTTTTTATTTCTTATTACATTTGTATGCATGTAATCAGCAATGGAATACAAATGTTTACAAATGGCAATAAAATGTAGCCGTTCATGGCATATTATCGCTGTGCTGGATGTTGAATTGCTACAAATATGCCTTGAAAGCGAATCTTATGATATAAATTAATTCAAAAGTTTATATTTACTTTAAGTGGGCTCAAAATCGACGCTGTCATAACAAGTCAATTTACCAAAAGTAGTATTTGTGCAACATTTATTTATATTATAAATAAATAAATACATTCATGTGTATAGACGCGCCCTTTAATTGTAAAATTGTGTCCATATTAGAATGGTTAAAAAAAATATACGTTTCAGAAAATAATGACTTTCATACAACTTCATTTCATTAAAATTTATTTTATTTTGATCTTTTTTTAAGTACTTATGTATTTATGTTTTTTTTTTTTATTTTCTTTTTATTTCAATTTTTTTTATTTTTATTTAAAATTTTTTTTTATTTTTTTATATTTTTTTTTTTGTTTTCAATATTTTTTATATTTCAAATTTTTTTTTTATTTTTTTATATTTTTTTTTTGTTTTCATAATTTTTTTTATTTCAATTTTTTTTTTCACATTTTTTTTATTTCAATTTTTTTTTTATTTCAAATTTTTTTTTATTTCAAATTTTTTTTTATTTCGTATTTTTTTTTTATTTCGAATTTTTTTTTTATTTTAAATTTTTTTTATTTTAAATTTTTTTTAAATTTTTTGGTTTTTTACATGTACATTTTATTCTTAATTTTTTTTATTTTTTTTTAGTTTTTTTTATTTCGTTTGTATTTTCATTGTTTCTTTGATTTTTTTTTATTTTTTGTAAACTTATCTTCTTTTTTATATTCAGTATATTTTTTTTTTAACTTTTTTTTCTTTTTTTTTCTCTTATTTATTTTTGTAAATTTATTTTATTTATTATCTATCTTTTATTCTTTATCCAATTTTTTTTTTATTTAAAATTTTTTTATTTCAAATTTTTTTTTAATTTCAAATTTTTTTTTATTTAAATTTTTTTTTCATTTAAATTTTTTTTTTAATTTTTTAGTTTTTTACATGTACATTTTATTCTTAACTTTTTTATTTTTTGTAGTTTTTTTTATTTCGTTTGTATTTTCATTGTTTCTATCATTTATTTTTTATTTTTTGTAAACTTATCTTATTTTTTATATTCAGTATATTTTTTTGAACTTATTTTCTTTTTTCCTCTTATTTATGTTTGTAAATTTATTTTATTTATTATCTATCTTTTATTCTTTATCAAATTTTTTTTTATTTTAAATTTTTTTTATTTTAAATTTTTTTTTATTTCAATTTTTTTTCAATTTTTTCCATTTTTTTTTTATTTCAAATTTTTTTTTTCAAATTTTTTTATATTTTAAATTTTTTTTAAATTTTTTAGTTTTTTACATGTATGTTACATTTTATTCTTAACTTTTTTTTTAGTTTTTTTATTCGTTTGTATTTTCATTGTTTCTTTGATTTTTTTTATTTTTTTTTTTAAACTTATCTTCTTTTTTATATTCAGTATATTTTTTTGAACTTTATTTTCTTTTTTCTCTAATTTATTTTTAATTTATTTTAATTATTATCTATCTTAATTTATATTAATTTAATTTAATTTTATTGATTTGTTTATTTTTACTTTTATTTTATTTTATTTTATTTTAGTTTTCTCTATTTTATTTTTTTATTCTAGTTTCTTCTATTTAATTTTTTTTTTATTATTTAATTTTTTTTTTGTTTAATTTTTTTGTATTTTTTTTGTTTATTTTAGTTTATATCATTTTATTTTTTTTTTCTTTTTTTGTATGTTATTTGATTTAATTGAATTTTTTTATTTTTATTTATTTATTTTGTTGATTTTATTTATTTAAATTTTTTTATTCTTTTTAATTTTTTTTTTTTTTTACTTTACGTTATATTATTTCGTTTTATTTTATTTTTTTATTTTTTTTATTATTTTTTTTTTTTATTATTTTTTTTATTTTTTTTATTTTGATCTTATTTTTTATATTATTTATTTATTTAAATTTATTTTTTTTTTGGTATTCTATTCTATTTCTTTTATTTTTCTTTATTTGATTTGTTTTTGTAAATTATTATTTTTAATTTATTTTTTTACATTAATATTTTTTTTGTTGTAGTTATTTTATTTTATATTCTTGATTTATTTTATTTTTTTTTTAAATTTTCCTTTAATTAAATTTTTTTTTTTATATATTTAGTTTTATTTATTTTTTATTCAATTTAATTATTTTTTTCATATTTTTATCAAAACTTTTTGAGTCTCCCTTATTCACATACATCTGTTAATAATGAACTGAAAATCGGCGTGAGTGAAAATTTGAATAAAAAATTCAAAAAATGGGCATCTTATCATAACTTACTCGTAAAAATTTATGTGGGTGGGTGTGTGAGTGCATGTGATTGTGAATATGGCGATATGCTGCGTCTACAATTTGTTTATAGAGCCTCATTAAATAAATAAATATTGAATGTACATGTGTGTGTGTATGTTTATTTAAAAGAGTAATTTAGCTGCTTTTTTTTTTGTTTTTGTTATTATTATTTTGTTTAGCAATTTATTGTTTAGTGTGATAAGTGAGCGCGCGACAAAAAGCTTGCAGACTTCTTGTCACCGCCTTAAACAATAAACTGTAAAGTATGAAAGTGTACATCTGTTTATACAATACACAAGTTTTACTATGCCCTGCAAAAAATTGGTCGACTAACGAAAACAATCTCGAAATGATCCCGGAAGTATATCGAAACAAACTAAAAAAGATCCCGAACAAGTCCGGAAAACAATCCCGAACAAGTCTCGAATTTACTCTAAAACAAATCAGAAAATAATTACGAAATGACCACAAAATGTTCTTATAAAATTTCTAAAATGATCCGGAAATAGTTCCGAAACAGTTCCGAAAATAATCAAGAAAACAATCCCAAAATGCAAACAAAATGGACGCAAAATTATACTGAAAAATGGAAGAAATGGCCCCTTAAACAATTAAATAGTTATCCCGGGAGGTTACCGAATAAAACTAATAGCGTTTTCTTTTCTCCACCAAAATGTTGCCATTTCGTAGAGGAACATTTTTATAATTTTAACTTCGCCCTGTGAAATTGCTGCACACTTAAAATTTTCAGTGTCACCCTGCATGTCTTCAGAAGAAGAAAACACCGCCGCCATATGAAATGTCAAAATTGTGTGTGCCTATCGGTTCTGCTTTATCGTGGCTGATATACATTTGTTAGAAAGGGACAGATAGTATACTGTTTTTTTTTTTGTTATTGCCATTTATCAGGGCAAATAACCGCACCGTCTACGACAGCGAGAGCAAGAAATGTTGCCTTTTTGCATTTTTATAGGGGAGGGTGGTTGAGAAAAGATAGTTATTCCCTCTATGAAGGTAATGCCCATTTTACAACAGAACGTGGCTTTTAGCAGAAAAGAAAACGCTATAAGTAATAATTCCAAAACCTGATCAAAGCTGCTATTCACTCGAATACTCTTTTCCGACTCGTCCCCGACTCATCGTCGACTAATCACATTTTTTGCTGGGTATACAAATTGTTACAAGTTAGCGCTGAAAGCATATTTAGGATTTCGTAGCGACTGTAAAGTACTTCCATAATAACTGTCACACAGTCAAATAAACACACCATGGTGTATGAGTGCTTTTAAAGAATATTACGAGTATTTACCCAGCAAACATTAAGGTTAGAGAACGATTAGAAGACGATTCGAATTCTAGTGAAATTCTCTAAGGTATAAAGTTAGTGAACGATTTGAGAAGCTGTCGAGAACTAAAGCATGCTCATCAGAAAGCGTACTTAGTTCTCGATATCGAAAAAAAAAAGTTAGATTTCTAATAGCATTCTAATGTACATATTTCTCTAATGTGATTCAAATATGCTCGAATTTACTTTAGTTCTTTAACCGTTCTCCAGTCAATTTCTAGTGTAGTTTTCTAACATTTTTCTCGACTCGATAATTTGTAATGTAAAACACAAAAAACGTTAAATTCTGTGTTAGCTGGGCAAATATTCTTTTTGTTACAGTCAATTGAATGGAAGATAAAATATGAAAATTATACAAAATTTTTCCCAGAATTGACTTATGTATATAGAGAATGCTTATCATCGAAGCTAATCTAAATTATTTATTTTAAGTTGAGATGAAATAGAGGCTCGACGGCGGTGTAACTCTACTCAAAGGACTGTCACTTCTGCTGCATTCATTGAATTTTTCTTTTTTTTGCTTCAAAGCATCGCAAAGATCTCGCCGTTAAAGACACTTTTTATACCCAGCGTACTAGTACTAGTACAAGGGTATTATATAATTTTGTCCACATAACGGCACAAAATAATCGAGATAGATATAGAGTTTCATATATGAAAGTCCTTAGGTTGGAAAAAAAGTTCATTAAGGCATGTTCGTCCGTCTGTCCGACCGTTCGTATGTTCGTGTACACTTTCGTATTCGAAAATTTTCGATATCGAAAATTTCGAAAATCATATAAATTGACATCGGTAGCTGAAATGGCTAAAATAATATAACTTTATGGGATCATCGCTCATGATTTTTCCATAAATTTTACAAAGTGGGCGTGGCACCGCCCACTTTTAAGGGAGGCATTTTTGAAAATTCGACTGGTCGTAACTTTTAAGCTGATTACGATAGAACGATGGAATTAAGCACAAAGCATACTACATAGTCGGTTGTTGGGAGTATACTTGATGAAATTGGATAAAATCGCTCTCCAACCGCGCCCACTTTCGATATCGAAAACTTCGAAATCACCTAAATTGATATAATTCGGTAACGGAAATGGAAAAAATGATATAATTTTATAGCTGAATCCCCCTGGTCATTATATAATGATTTTTTGATAAATTTTTTAAAGTGGGCGTGGCACCGCCCATTTCTAAAAATTCTACTCGTCGTAACTTTTAAACTGATTACGATGGAACGATGAAATTTGGCGCAAAGCATACTAGTATCGTTGGGAGTATACCTGATGAAACTGGAAAAAATCGCTTTTCAACCACGCCCACTTTCGATATCGAAAATTTCGAAAATCACCTAAATTAACATAATTCGGTAACGGAAATGGCTAAAATGATATAGTTGGATAGGGAAATCCCCCTAGTCATTCTATTATGATTTTTTGATAAATTTTCAAAAGTATGCGTGTTACCGCCCACTTTTCAGGGAGGCATATTTGAAATTTTCACGGGTCATAACTTTTAAACTAAATACGGTAGAACGATGAAATTGGTACAAGATATACTAGCATAATAGGGAGTATGCCTGATGTAATTGGACGAAATCGCTTTCCAGCCACGCCTACTTCCGAAATGGAATATTTCGAAAATCATTTAAAAACTACCGCTGGGTATTTAATGTTCGGTTTACCCGAACTTAGACTTCCTTACTTGTTAATATTTATTTATTGCGCAAGTAATACGTGTGCGACTACCAAAAATTTGTATGTAATTGTGCAATCGTAATTATTTACAATTTCGCATATTTTATTGCGTTGAAAGACCACTGAGCGTAGTGCGTGCTTGATTAATACCTAGCTCTTTGTTCGTTCCTTTATTTTTTCTTATTTTTGATAATTTGTCATATTACAAACATTTCCGGCATTTTTATCATTTTTATTCGGTGACTTTGGCCATTGAAGTCTTGACTTTGTGTGGTTTATTTTCATCCTAATGAAATTTATAAATTTTGTATTCGTATATGAAAAAGCAGGACGTCGTAAATAATCTTATAAAAATTTACATTCATGCAAATGTGCAGTACTTACTCAACACAGTGATTGTTAGTCTTATTCATTGCTTAGTAAGTGGATATTGTAAGCAAAAATAGCACGTAGGAAAATCTTCCTGTGCTACCAGAACAAGTCCGGCATTTACCCGGTTTTTCAGAAGAGAGAATTATGATTTTCTCGATTTGATAATTATGTCCTATTTTGTTGGCGAACACTATAGTTATCTAGGCTAGTTATCTAATCTATCTCTAATCGAGAAAAAGGGATCACTTTAATCCAACTGATATTAGTCGAATGTCCGTTTGCGACTAATCCTGGACTCATCCTAGACTAATCGCATTTTTTACAGGTTGCATACATTCAGACATAGTGTAAATCTAGAAATATGTGTATACGCTTATAAATATTGCACTGCAATCAGAACCCTCAGACAATGCGAGACGTGCCTTGTTTCGCTGACATACAATGACTTGTCAATTTATTAAACAAATTTTGATTTTTTTTGCGTTCATTTTTATCAAGTAAGCACAATAGATGCGTCATTTACGTGCAGGTAAAAGCATGCTTAGTGATATATACGGTGACCATCTGTTCTGTTTTTTTTTTGGCACCATTTTGAGTAGGTTCCGAATTAATGCTTGGTGTCTCCAATAGGTACCAGTAAGTAAAAGTACGTAAGAAATTTGTGGTTACTGTAACTATGTGCGGTGCCACGCCCACTTTAAACAATTTATCAAAAAATCACAATATAATAACCAGGGCGATTCACCTATAAAATTATATCGTGTTAGCCATTTCCGTTATCGAATTATGTCAATTTAGGTGATTTTCATAATTTTCGATATCAAAAGTGGGCGTGGTTGGAGGGCGATTTTATCCGTGTATGCTTTGTGGCAAATTTCATCGTTCGAACGTAATCAGTTTAAAAGTTATGACAAGTCGAATTTTCAAAAATGCCTCCCTTAAAAGTGGGCGGTACCACGCCCACTTAAAATAAATTCATGGAAAAATCAAAATAGATGACCATGAGGATTCACTAATAAAATTATGTCATTTTAGTCATTTCAGCTACCGAATTATGTCAATTTATGTGATTTTCGAAATTTTCGATATCGAAAAAGGGGGCGTGGTTATCATCCGATTTCGCCCATTTTCAATATAAACCTACCTTGGCCAGAACGTAACCAGTCTACAAAATTTCATGCAAATATCGCAATTTTTACTCAAGTTATCGTGTACACGGACAGACGGACAGACAGACAGACGGACATGCCTTAATGAACTCCTCTTTTCAAACTGAGAACTTTTATATATGGAACTCTATATCTATCTCGATTATTTTGTGCCGTTACGTAGTACCGTTATGTGGATAATATTAGAATACCCTTGTACTAGTAATAATAGAATTACCAGAGGGATTCACCTGTAAAGTTAGGTACATCATTTTAGCCATGTCAGATTTATGTGATTTTCGAAATGTGCGATATCGAAAAAAGGGGCCTGGTTATCACCCGATTTCGCCCATTTTCAATAGCAACCTCGAGAAAGCGGACCTTAAAGCATTTTTTTGATTGCCCTTTTAAAAAACCAATAAAATTTTGAAAAATAAAGTTTGTCGGTCCAGTCTAATGTACATACAGATCTAGACTTGCAAAGATAATGAATATGACGATACTACACATACATACATATATACACGTATTGTATTATACCAGAATTAGCAATTTATGGGAGAGATGCAGTTGCTTACCTACTTAATTTCACAATCATGTTCGATATCCCCATACTACATACGTTCCTACCCTGCAGGGAACTCAGGCACTAGTGACACAAATTTCAGGTTCAGAACTAGATATAAAATGGCCAATAAGAACTACTACGTTAGTGATTACATTTTCACTAGTGCCAGTGTTTGAGGAGTCATTAAAAGGCATTTGGTTTCGTATTTGAATTTAAGTTTTCGTATTTAATTTATATTCGTTTCTATGCTTAGAACTGGTTCAGAACTATAGAAATAGTACCAATAAACGAACTAGATCCAAACTGTCGTACTAGTTCCAGCCTATGATATCGTCATGTTAAATTCGCGAGTTGATTTCATGTAAAAAAGATATTTCGCGCACTAGTACTGGTTCGGAACGCACTAGAAGCGAACTAGCTCTGAACTAGAGATTTTCCCTACAGGGTACATACTTAAGAAAGAAAATGTCATGTACCTAACACAGATTAACAAGTCTCGATTTCCTTATGGCAATATGTACATTTTTTCAAAAAAATTTAAAATTTTCTAAAAATATCTCAACCAGAAATGGACCCTCAGTCCTTTGGTACACTGACGTCTCGGGCCTAGAAGGTGTTCCAATCGACAAACTAGTTTGATCGTAGAGCAGGCCTGTGGACCTAGTGGGACAACTGTCCAAAAATCTTAGAATCAAATTCTCACAGACTATTACGCTCTTTGCTTATAGTACATTTACACCGCACCAAATTTGGCGAAAAAATGGAAATTTTGCGCTTTTTCCATACAAATCTCATTTTCTAAATTTGGAATTCCATCACATTTGACCTCATTTGCCGAACAATACAATTCACAGTTCCTCAAAATATTAACCCTGCGGCATTTCCACATTTAGAATCGCCCAGCAAGAAATAAATAACAATTTCAAGTAGGTTTTTTTTTAAGAAAATGGAGGGAATTCTACCAGGAAAAGACAGTAGCCTTATTGAGTCTTCTTTTATTATTACTCTACAGGTGTTTAAATCACAACGGTAATACATTATCTTTCGGTGGCTTTTTTGTCCTGGTAGAAGACTCTTGCAGGGAAGGTAAAGCCAAATGCAAATTTGTCAGTGTAAAAGTTGTCGAATTGGCTCATTTGAATTCGCTAAATTTGGTGCGGTGTAAATGTACTATTATGCCCTCGAACAATTGAATTGTTGCTGCGCTTGTGAGAGTGCTATTATTGCACTGACCAATCAATGGATGTCGTTGGTTATCCTCAGTCACTAAATCTACGTTTACACTGCACGAAATGCGTAACTTTTGGCCACGTTTTTTCGAGACCTTTCATCCGCAGATTGAATTTGATCACCAAATTAGGTCAAATTAAATTAAATTCATCTAATTTGGCAAACAAATTCATTCTGCGGACAAACATTATTGAAATAACTTCGCCAAATGCGACGCATTTGGTGCAGTGTAAATGTATCATTACTTGCAAGCTACGACTCAAAAACATTAGCTGTTATTTCGGTACTTGCTAGTGAGCGTGGGAGCAAAAATAGATAACAGGATTTGAGTGATGCGATGACAGTTCTTTCACTAATACATCCTCACTTCCAATTGCGCCGAGCCCTGGCGGAGAGGAATTTTTAAGGCTTCACTGAGTTAGAAAAAAAGAGGAAGTTTAGGGATGACCTCGCCTTCATTGGTGTTTCCAAAAGATGTCAGCTATTGGAGCAGAAGTTGTAGCTTCCGCGTATTTTGATTGTCTTAGTTTTTATGGCTCTTCTTTCATTAATTTAGTGGATTAGGTGTTTCTATTTTTAGTTTTTTACAACATTTTTTTATGACAGCCCAAAATAGAGCTATTAAGACTCATTAACACAGAAAAAACATTTTATATAGATGTATTTAAGTACGTTTTAAAAAAATTTTAATTCATGCAACAACATAATTAATTTTTTATTGCTTTCCTAAATCTGAGTTCCGCAATTCAATAAAATATTAAATGACAAATATCTAGACAATTCACATGTAGGTATGTATTTTATGGCTTACCTTATGACATATTTACGATTGAAACAAAACTGTCAAAAAATTATGTTAAGGTAATAAATTTCGCTATGAATTTGACGGCACACCACTAACACTAAACTTCACTACAAATTTTATATTTAAACAATCATTAAAGGGATTTGGGAAAAGTTTGTATTGTTGTCGTGTGAGTGGTTTGTGACAAAATTAAATGGTTTTTACGAAAGTAGCTAATAAACTTTAACCCTATAGAGCCAATTTTTTTAAACAAAAAGTGAACAAACAAAATGGTGCTCTGAGCGTGTATGAGTTAATGCTGGGCCGGTGTTCAACGAAAGTACTAATTCCAGCGTGACACTTAAAACCCTGCAAAGGTCAGTCGACTCTCACTGCTTTGCTGAATCGCAACCATCATAACCTAAACTAACCTAAAAACTCTAAGGTTCGAAAGTCACACCACATCTCAAATTCGCTTAACCCTGCTTGATAAGTTGAGCCCTATCAACACCTCTCTTTTAAAATGCTTCACATATCAGTCAATGCCAACGTAAATGTATATAAACTTCGTGAACATGACGAAATTCGAACCAGAGTTTATTTGAAAAAAAAAAAAAAAAAAAATATTTTGGTTCTTATTTATAAACGCTTGCCACGCGCCTTCCGTACTTTGTACTTTGTTCTTGTGTATGAACGTGAAAAAAAACGCTACAAAAATTACGAGGTCTGATGAAATAAAAGCTTCGTTTGTTTAAAGAGTAATAAAATACAGCAAAATCTTCATGACGTGATGACGCATATCGAGAGTGAAGTGTTTTATGCCTTCATGCAAAATTATCTACATTACACTGGGCGAAATAAAAAACAAAATTCGTATCAAAGCACGCCAGTCATTCCTGTTTAGCGATAGCTGACACCAGTTGGAAACCCCAAGGGAGTTCAAGTCATCATCCACTTGTTGTTTCCATCTCAGTCGAGGCCTCCCCTTCCTCTGCTGCCGAATTCGGGTATCGATAGGAAAACCTTCTGTGCTGGAGCTTCTTTGTCCATTTGCATAAGATGACCCAAATGATGGTTTTTAATTTGCTGAACTATGGTCAGGTCTGCGTAAAGCTCGTACAGCTCATCGTTAAATTTCCTTCGATACTCGCCGTTGCCATCACGGGAAGGACCATAAATCTTTTTTTTTAATAATAATAATTCCCAGACGGATTACCCACCATATCCCGCCCAACCGGCACGAGGGGCGCATCCGCATAACGCGCGGATTGTTTAAAGTTTCCGAGCCGTTGAAAGGCATTGGTACTCCAAGGGCCATCTCATCTTCTTTTGACATTGTCCATGAATCTGAGCCATACATCAGGACAGGTATGATGAGAGACTTATAGAGCGTGATCTTTGTTCTTCGAGAGAGGACTTTACTTCTCAATTGCATACTCAGTCCAAAGTAGCACTTGTTGGCAAGAGTGACTCTCCGCTGGATTTTTAGACTGATATTATTTTCGGTGTTAATGCTGGTTCCCAAATAGACGAAGTGCCTCACCATTTCAAACTTGTAGCTATCAACGGTGACCTGGCTGCCAAGGCGCAGGTGCGCCGATTATTTCTTTGATGTCAGCAAATACTTCGTCTTGTCCTCGTTGACCGCAAGACCCACTTGTTTCGCTTCCTTATCCAGTCCAGAGTAGACAGCGCTTACGACGCCGTTGTTAAGGCCAATGATATCAATATCATCGGCATGTACTCTTGTGAAAGATTCGGCCTTAACCCACTTCCTCCCAAAAAAGCACTACTATTTTGTTTCAGTTTTTTGGGGTTTAGCCAAATTTAGACAGATAATCCCAAAATAATCCGGAAATTCCCCAAAATGACCTCAAAATGATCTCAAAATAATCCCAGAATGTTCCCCAAATTATCTCAAGATTATTCCAAAATTACCCCAAAATCATCCTAAAATTACCCCAAATGATCCTAAAATGATGACCTCAAAATTACTTCAAAATGATCCCAAAGTAGTCCCAAAATTACCCCAAAATTACCACAAAATGATTTCAAAATAACCCCAGAATGATTCCAATATGAGCCCAAAATTATCTCAAAATAACCTCAAAAAGAACCCAAAATGACCCCAAACTATCCTAAATTGACCACAAAATGATCTCAAAATAACCCCAGAATGATACCAAAATGAGACCAAAATGATCTCAAAATGATCCCAAAATGACCCCAAAGTGATCTCAAAATAACCCCACAATGATCTCAAAATGACCCCCAAAAGATCCCAAAATGATCTCGAAGGGAGCCCAAAGTGAGCTCAAACTCATCCAAATATAATCCCAAAATTACCCCGAAATGGCCCCAAAATGATCTCAAAATGACTCCAAAATGATCCCAAAATTACCCCAAAATGACTTCAATGACCTCAAAATAATCCCAAAACGCCTCAGAATTTTTTTTTGGTGACGCTGTGTTTTGGAATTTCATTTGAAAGCTTGACCAAGGGAATATGCTTTAAAACCGGTTTTTAAAAAAATGGCACTTACAACGTTATTCCCGATGATGCTTAAATTTTAAGTCAAACTTGAGATAGATTCTGAAAATGTAAACTGGTAATGATAGACCTCTAGAAAAAAAGGTATTGTTTTCACCATTCTTGAAAAAAATAACAATATAATTTTCAAGATTTTTTTTTTTTATTTGCCCAGTCTAATACATATAGACATATATCTATAGCAGCAGCGAAGGTAATTAAATTTGGTTTCAATATGCGTATAAACTTTCTATCGTTTCGTCCCTACTTCGTTTGCAAGACCTTTTCGCAAATGCTCTACAATTACACACTGACCGAGTAACTAATTCCCCATCCCCAAAGTAGGTACGCGCGTACCTTGCGTGGGCCGCAAATGCGTCATAATTCTACTCTATCTAGATAAGATAATAAGCACGTCCATATTTAGCAAATAAATATTTGTTTGTCGCATGTAAATGTTTATGAAACGGCAAAGGGTAGTGGCGACGTCCGTCGATTAATAAATTGTTAGAGGATTGCTTTTTTTGCACTTTAAAAATACAATCAACTTTCCTGCTCAAGCATGCAAATATTTAGTTAGATATGACACAGAGTCAAACAAACGCGTGTAAATATGACACTTGTGACGCAGGGCCAATGACGAAGTCAACAAATCCAGCTGTTAAATGAAGTGTTTAGTGTATGTTAGTGTGAAGAGTGTTAGAGCGTCATGAAGAAGGTGAAAAAAAAAACAATCAGAACAACATTAATACGTCAGAGTCCATAGGTCTGCTTCATACGGTTGAGCTTATCAGAGAGTGTTTTGTCATGGGTGTATACAGAGTGAGTGTCTGTGTTTTGATTTGGCATAGATTGCTGAGCACTTAATGACACATAAAATAAATGAGAAGAGTATTATGATACATTTACACTGCACCAAATGCGTCGCATTTGGCGAAGTTATTTCGAGAATGTTTGTCCGCAGAATGAATTTGTTTGTCAAATTAGATGAATTTAATTTAATTTGACCTAATTTTGTGATCAAATTCAATCTGCGGATGAACGGTCTCGAAAAAACTTGGCCAAAAGTGACGCACTTGGTGCAGTGTAAACGTAGCTTTAGATTATAATTGATCTAATTTAGTATCAGAAATGTTTTGATTTGTAAATTTTTCAATGAACTTTAGGACTTTATATTAAGCATTATTGGCAACCCTGCACAAAAAAAAAAAGAAGCTAAAAAAAATTAACCATTAATTTTGGCATATTTAAGTAAATTTTAGAATAAAGAAAGATAAAAATGATTAGAATCTAGTACATTACCTGCTAGAGCTACTAGGATATTTTAGAAAATTGTTTGTGTAATTTTCGAACTTTTACCCGATAAACATATACATAATTAAAGTAATGTGGCAACCCTACTCAAAAATATTTATATTGAAAAAAATATACATATAAAAGCATAATTAATGTTAGCTGGCAACCCTGACCAAAAAGTTGTACTAAAAGCAAGTAAGAATATATTCCGATAGATAACCAAAAGACGTATCTTATAACTTTAAACGAGCTAAACTTGTATATTTGTATATTTCTACATTTGTATATCCAGACTATCTCGGGAGCCGCTTGACCGATTTGGATGAAATTTGGCATATAGATAGTATGATTCATTCTAAGACTAATCACTTGAGGGTGTACAGGGTTGCCACCTATATAAATTTTTTAAATTATGGAGTTAGATATGCCAATATGGGTATCAAATGAAAGGTATTTTCGCCGACATACCAACTAAAATATTTTCAAGTAGGGTTGCCGCCCAAGGTTCAATTTTGGATTAATTTGGGACAATTTTGGGGTAATTTTCGGATAATTATGGAGTCATTTTGGGATCATTTTTGGATCATTTTGGGATAATTTTTGGGTCATTTTGGGAACATTTGTGGGTCTTTTTGGGGTCGTTCTGGGACTATTTTAGGACTATTTTGGGAACATTTTTGGATAATTTTTGGGTCATTTTAGGGTACATTTAAGGGTGTTTTTGTGGTCATTTGGGAATAATATTTGAATCATTTTCGGATCATTTTTGGGTCGTTTTGGGTTCAAATTCGTATCATTTTGGGAACATTTAAGGGTCTTTTTGGGATCCGTTTAGGATTAGGCAAGCTCGGTGACCCAGGTACTTTTATTTTATTTAAATAAAAATTTCAAAAAGGTGGCAGCTCTGCAGAGCGTACTATATGGCATCGCCACAATAATAGTGCTTAAATCCAGTACATTGTCTACCAATAAAAACAATAGGCAATTGTATAAATACATATTTCCGATTATATGGCAGCCCTACTCAATAATATTTATAGCTACCCTAAATGCCCCTCGTTTGATACCCATATTGATATATTTTAAATTAATTTATATAATTCCGAGTAGGTGGCAACTTCGAATTTTCTTCCTTCCTCAGTGGCAACAGCAATGGTTGAGTAGAAGATCAGCTTATTTCCCATATATTTTCCCGAAAAAAATAGGCACCCCTAAGGGTTAAGTTAGAGCGCTAATTTTTTGCAAGGCTTATTTTCTCATCAATACCTACCTAAAGTTTCAGGGGGTAAGACCAAAAAAAACAAAATTTTATTTTGAATCACCCTAATGATTAATGAAATTGATTTTACAATATGGGTATCAAATAAAAGGTGTGCACGAGGGCCTCAACGTAGCATAAGTTTTATTTCGATATCTCGATCCGTTTCGGAGATATCAACCAAAACATGATCACAATTTACCTGAACTTTTCTTACTTGTATAGCTAAATGTTACTCATACGCCGTGTATGACCCCTATTGCACTATAATTGCAAAATTTCAAGATATACACAATTATTTTTTTAGACAACATATTGTTACGCAATCTACTTAAATACTTTTAAAATTCCAATGCCCTTTTCTTGTGAAAACGTTTTTTAATATCCTCGTAAAGAATCCTGTTGTCCTTATAAAAATTCAAATATGGAGATTTGTTACACAGTTTTTTATATATGGACAAAATATTAAAACTATGTAATTTTTGAAGCCTTAATGTAGGTTTTTGCGAACTTAGTATAAGCTGCTAGCTGAAAATTTAACCAAAACTTAGCATACATGATATAGATGGTATACATATCAAATTTCAAACCAACATTTTTTCCCATACATTTTTGGGACGATCTTTTGCATTCTATAACAAAAAGTTACTCATACGCCCTGACACACTGTGGCATATGAAAGCAAAGATCTTCACCACAGCATACATTTTTGGTTATTGCATCTGATTTTGAGCTAGAGCTCCATTTTCGAACGAAATTTTCAAGTCGTCTTAGTAAATTGAAGTTTGAAATAGCTCTCTCTCTCTCTCCTGCGCTCAAAGGGTCATACGAATACGTTCAGGCACATAAAATTAAGCGATAAAATTTGCTTTCCACTTTATTCCACTCTGAAGTAAACATAATACTTTTAACAAAGTATTGACAAGATGTCCACTATCTTGTCCAAACTATCAAAGTAAACTACTTAACAGAGATTTGTAGAGTGCACATGCCAAATTTTCACTTTAGCTAAATTGTTTTGTTCTTATTGCAAAAAATCTACGAAATGTCAAACTTAACTTAATACTGAGTAAAAAAAAAAACGGAAACAGCTAAGTGGTCAAACCACTAATTCCCTTAGGAGATGCGGGGTCACTCTCCTCATTTATCTGTTTACTTTTATTTATGGCATTTCAACGCCCTCAAGTTCCTTTTTTTCTTTTCCTACATTGTTTTTTTTTTTTTTTTTGTTAAGCAATTCGTACGCATTTATAAATTGATGTGCGTGTGCCAAAGTGTCTAGTATGTATGTGTTTGTATATACATACATATCTGACAACCGGAGCAATAAATACTCACCAGTCAATATGTTGAAAAGTCCATAAATCATCGACATTTTATACATTTATTTAAGTTTACTTATGTATACATATAAGTATGATTTTACCCATTGACGCGTGCGAATGAAGTGTGCCTCCAATTTTCACTTAGCCCTGAGGAGGGATCCCAAATAACTCTAACACAATTCAAGGGGTAGCATCTGGGCGACCGATACCCAAAAGTTGATCCAAATGGGACAACACGTTTTCGAGATATTAGCGTAAATAAAAAATACAAATTATTAGGTGGCAACCCTATATTATACCTTGTTTAAAAATATTTATTTTAAAATACGACGTGAAATACTTTTCGCTTGATACTCATATTTCCTAACATATTTCACTTGACTTGAAAAAAAATCAAACATATGGTAACCTTGTTAAAAATTCATAGAAAAAAGTTAATCATATTTTTAATATTATTTGTGAGTTGTTTTTGACACAAATACCGTGAATATAAAATAATAAACATAATTATATATGTAGGAGCAGGTGGCAACCCTGGCTGGTAAATTGAACTTTGTATTGAAATTTTATTGAAAACGTTGACATATCTTAAATGAATATTTTTTTTTAATTCCAAATAGGTGGCAACTCTCTCTCTAAAAGCTTAGATTTTAGCAGATTAAAAAATTTCATAGAAATTGGTCAAAGTTGTTTCCACCTAATAGAGGATATTCACAAAAAATTGTATGAGATTAGTTGGCAACCGTAGGTGGTAAGCCTAATTGGAAATATTTTTGTTAAAATGTGATATAAAAAATCTTTTGTTTGATACCCATATTGACATAACGTACTCGATTTTTTTAAATTATAAATAGGTGGCAACCTTTTAAAAACTTCCTAGTGACAACACTTATGTGCTGTTCATGCTGAGCCTGCATTTTACATTTTAACATTTAGCCCAAAAAGCAGCATTTTTTCCATACAATTTTGAAAGCTAAACGCAACTAAATGCTACTTTATTTCTGCAGTAGCCTAAGCATCTTCGAAGATACAGTACGAACAAAAATTTCCTTGTATGAAGAAAAAGGGAAAAAATGTTGCATACTTTTGGGCGAACCGCTGTTTATATTAGGATATCTTCTCACTAAGCAAGTCAACATACTTATGCAATAATTTTTCCTGTTAAAAGTTGCATTTTTCGGGGTGAAGAGCTTCCAAGTTTGTGTAGAAAGACGGTTTCTTTACCCACGAACTCATTTTTATAAAAAAATGGAGTTTATCTGAAAAGGCAAGCATACTTGCACTTGCGGCAGCATGAACGCATCTTCGAAATGTACGACCGAAAATGGAAAATGCTGCTTTTAAAACTCAGCATGAACACAATATTTGAAGTTCATCCACTCGGGTCATGTAATTTTCGAGATATTAGCGGATAAGCTACAAAAATAATACAATGGGATGAGATGGCAACCCTTACTGATTTTTTTAAATGCTATATATAATTTGTTTCTAACAAAATCCAGCTAGGTGACAACCCAAGTAGCAACACTTAAAGAGGAGAGCTTGAAAATTATCATATTAGTTATATTCAAAAGTTCATTCAATGTGTCAAGTAATTTTCGAAATAATAGCGGATATGCCAAAAAATAAATATAACGAGGTTGGATGGTAACCCTAGCTGACAATTCTATCCAGAAATATTTGTTTGATAAGTGACGGTAAATAAATTTTCTTTGATATCTATATTGGCATAACTAAATTAAATTTTTGCAAAAATCTATATAGATGGCAACCCTGTGAAAACAACCAAAGTGACAACACTTATATAGCAACGTATTTTTTTGTTTAATTTAACATATTCAAAGTTCAACCCATATCTCAAGTCTTTTTGGATAGAAGCGGGTATGCAAAAAAATATATGTAATAGAAAGGTGGCATGCCTAGGTTAATCAAAAGAAGGATCAGGTGGCAACTCTCGTAACCCTATCTTGAAATATTTTTTTTTTAAAGGGCGATTGAGAATAGCTCTCACTTTATATCCATATCCGATCTAATTTCATCAAAAATGAAATGTGATAGGTGGCAACACTGAAGAAATATCCTACGTGGCAACACTTAAGATTTGTAAATGTTGTTTACTGTATAAGAGTAGGAGAAGTGTATGCAGAATATTGCCTATATGGAGTTTTTACAAAAGAGTCAAGTCGGTTTCGGTATAATAGCGGGTAAGCAGAAATTATATAATGAGATTAGATGGCAACTCTTCCTACAGATATGTATATATTTGTAGTGTCGCTAGTAAAACTATATTTTGAACTGGAAATTTCCAAAATATTTCTAAAAATACGAACGCTGTTCGGCAAATGAGGTCAAATGTGTATGGAAAAAGCGCCAAATTTGCCAAATTTGGTACGGTGTAAATGTACTATAACTGTGCCCTGCCAATGATCCATGCGAATTTTATTTGGTAATGACGTGTGGCGGTTGGCATGTGTTGGAAGTGTTTTTTTTTACCATTTAGACGAACGCATTTTAATCAGTGACTTATTAGCCATTTCATCACTAGCCAATAAATGATTGATAAACCCACTGATTGATTGAGCATTAAATGTTGTTGTTTTTTTTTTCATTCAAACTTTTTCATCTTGTTAATTATTTACTTTGATTTATTTGCTGATTTTGCCAAAATAAAATTTATGTTTTATCACAATTTATTTCTCAGTAGGTACTCTAGTTTGAGTTTATTTATTCTGTACCCACTTCATTGTATGGCACTTTTTTACGATTTAAGTTACTCTCGTATTGGGTAGCATTTTTTTTCACAACAATTGTATCTATACAAAGAGCACACGTGTAGCGTTAAAAACAACACGTTACACCTGTTTTATTACCAACTGTCAAGTGTCTGTTTGTCCGTCTGCTTGTCTGTGCCTACATACTTTAACTTCTTTTGATCGCATGATGCAACTAAGAGATATTCTGCATTGATGCAGTGCTAAGCCACCTTCAATGCTGCTAGTCTTTAGTGGCCACTTCTTTTACTGCCGCAACACAGTAGTCATTACAACCGACCACTCTATCAGCGCACATCAGACAACAAACAAACGCATACCATGACTTTATAATAAAATCAACAACAATCACGCTGAGCCAGAAATATTTACTTGAATTCTGAGAGCTTTTGATTCTACAGTATGTCAAAAAGGTTTGAGGACTAGCTAAACTCAAATTAATAAAAATTCTCGATAGCAATTTCGTTAGTAAATGAAATATTTCCCTCAGGGTTGCCACCTAACCCTATCACATATATATTTTTTTTTTTTCATAACCGCTATCATCTTGAAAATGATGACCCTTTAGTTTCCCCTATTTAAATTTTCCAGCGTAATGTATTACAAGTGGTATTTCAAAAAATATTTTAGGTAGGGATGCCACCTAATCGCAATATATACTTTTTTTTGCTTATCCGCTATTATTCCGAAAACGACTTGACCCTTTTGTATGTACTCATATAGGCAATGTGCTACATTTATAGTTCTCCTACTCCTAGGTAATATACTACATTTGAAGTTTTTCCACTAAAGTGTTGCCACTTAGGATATTTCTACAGTGTTGCCACCTATCACATTTCATTTGGATATGAAGCGAAAGTTAGTTTTAATCGCCCTACAAAAAAAATTTTTTTAGGTAGGGTTAAGAGCCAGAGTTGCCACCTGATCCTCTTTTGACTACCGCAGGCTTGCCACCAAATCCCATTACATACATTTGTTTGCATATCTGTTATTATCTCGAAAACGCCTTGACCCATATGTATGCACTCAATATAGGTAATATAATAAATCACTAGAATCACTTAAGTAATGCCACCTAGGATATCTTTTCAGGGTTGCCACTTGTCAGATTGTTTTATAAAATGAGCTGTGCCAGTATGAGTATCCCCCTAAATGTATTTAAAATGTTATTTCAATTTAAAATAAAATTAAGAGCAGGATTACCACCTAGTGTTGCCACCTAATCTTATTTTATTTATGATTTTTTTTTATCCGTTATTATCTCGAAAACGTAACTTCGTGCATACATAGGTAACTTGTTAGAACCTACGCTCTTTTACTAAAGTGTTTGCACTTAAAACAATTTTACGTGGTTGCCAGATGTGCTAATATGGCTACCAAAATTCGCCAACGTACTAAAGTGTAAAAGAGAGTAAGGCGATAATAAATTGAATTTGATGAAAATGGTTAAAAACGTTTAAGAGTTTAATGAGAAGAAGGAAACTAGAGACCTTGCCACTTTAACCCATTCATTCCCATTGTACCCATAGGTACCTCTTCCACCATCTGGGAACGAGATTTAATGGGTTAAGTTATGAAGAGTGTATTGAAGCTCGAAAGAGTTCCTTGGATGGACTACTGTGACAAAATGTTAATTAAAATTATAAGTATGTATAAGTAAATAGGTATAATCCATTAATCCAGGCAGACCAAACGGCTGGGACTACAGAACACGTAAAACCGATCGGTTTTGTAAATAAAGAAAAAAAAGCGCTGCAACAGGTACAGAAGTAGAAAACCCCAACAAGCAAACAACATTTAAGGACGCAAGTTTGTATACAAAAGCAATGAATAAAAGAATTATCAGAACAACAACAACGAGTACAGCATCACAATTGTATATACGAGTATATAATAATAAAAAGCAAAACGACCGGCAAAGCTGCAACACAAAACCACGTACAATACGGCAGGTGCGTAAGTATAAATAAAGTCAAAGCCAACCGGCCATCAAATCGCACATAGCCAGCTGCTGACCAGGTGAGCGGCTAGTTGGCCTCAGCTAAACAACAAAACAACCGGTCAGCCGCTCATCGAGACAAGCGTACGAACTTAATACGAGCAATGAAAAAACAAAAACAAAGTACAAAGGTAAATGGTTGAGAGCATGGTTGCCGTTTTACTTAATTTTTTTTTGGTACCAAGATATGCGGTGTTTACAAATGAAATGTTGTTTCTTAGAGGATCGCGACATATTTTTTCTGATTTTTTGATTTTTGATCAATTCATGTGATGTGGCATTAACTTATTTGATATCATATCGTATTAAAGAAGCAATATGTAGTTCAAAAATCACGAGAATAACATAAAAGCGATAAAATTAAGCGACCAAACTTGACGTTATATTATGATGGATATATGATATATATTATTTAAATATGATACACTTTAGACCTTGTGATATCGATACATCGTTTCAAATTTATTTGAACTTGATATATTTTAATTTATGTGATGTGTGTTTATGTTATATCAGATGATATAGATAGCTCTAAATTAGATGGCATTTTGTGGCATCACAACGGACCGTATAAGTGTCGAAGTGACGAGCCATCTTAGGCGGGCAGCTACCAGCTAACCTAAGCTAGATTTCAAGGTTTTCACCATAAACCTAATGTCAAGTCATAA
Organism: Campiglossa producta; assembly: GCA_964058755.1. Lineage (NCBI taxonomy): Eukaryota > Metazoa > Arthropoda > Insecta > Diptera > Tephritidae > Campiglossa > Campiglossa producta. Next base: position 105,513,995 of record CAXKVI010000004.1, on the reverse strand, counting down.
GTTGCTTAAAATTCATTATGTTAGGCTGGAAAATAATTGATGGAACTATCGACAGGATTTTTTGTGAGGCGCTATCGATATTTTTGTTATGATAGCTATATATCGACTCTTTCAAAAGTTTGCAAATTCCTATTGTGATATGATGTGCGATAATGTCGTAAAATTAAGGATTGACATGATATGATATTATATCACATCATCCTATGTGATGTCGTATTTGATGTGATGAAATATACTTGAAATACGAGGTAATATGATGCGTTTGACAATTCCTAACGTGATATGATATGCTATGATGTCGTGATATGAAGGATTAACATGACATGATATTATATCACAGGATTTGAAGTGATGAAATATACCTGACATAGGAGGTTATATGATGCATTTGGCAAGATTAATTGCGCCATTGTTCGACAATGGACATCATGCATAAAACGGCAAGCATTTACTCAGACTCTAAGTCTTGAGTAAAACCAAGGTATTTTGTCACCTTGTACTCACCGTAGCCAAAAAGGACCAACGTCATTGAATACGTATGACATATTATATCGCACGATCCACCGTGTAAAAATTAATTCGATCGATCGCAAACCTGTATTTGATGGTTGAATGCAGTCGAACGAAATCGAATGGGAAATCGACACGTGTACAGTAGACTTTCAACTTCTGACTATTGCGATGTGATGTGATCTGATATCAGATAACATAATAATACGTGATGCGATGCGATAAGAAATTATATGTAATATCACGGCGTTGTTGACAAGTTCATGAACTGTAGTTACTAGGCTAATTGTAATATCAATAACCACGTCGAACTTTCTAGGTAACATCAACAACACATTGTGAAATAATATCACGCGATATCGGATTATATCATATCTTACCACGTGACATAGCATATCAAACCGTTTTTATCACATCTACGCATGATGTCAAGTTACTCATTTAAATATTCTTATATTCAATTTCCTTCATCTTAAGCATGTCATAACATCATAAAACGAATTGTCACATCAGAAAATTATAAATTTATTTGAATTGTGTTACTATCGGCGGCCGCCGTGGTGTAGCGGTTAAGTGTTCGGCCTTCTACACCAAGTCGTAGCGGTTCGATGCCCGACAAAAGTAACATCAAAAATTAGAATTTTTCTAAACGGGGTCGCCCCTCGGCAGTAGTTTGGCAAACTCTCCGGGTGTATTTCTGCCATGAGAAGCTTCTCAGCAAAAAATTCATTTGCTTTGCAAGTGCCGTTCGGAGTCGGCAAAAAACTGTAGGTCCCGCCAACTTGTAGGAAAACTCAAAAGCAACACACCACAAGTTGGAAAGAGAAGCTCGGCTAAAAATCTCGTTAGAGGTTATGATAACCTATTGGTACATTAGTGTTACTATCGACACTATCAATAGTAGTTTTCAAAATATCGAAAATATCGCAAGGCGGTAGTATCGATAGTTTTTCAGCCCTACTATAAACCTACCACCAAGTCATAGTAAATTAAAAATCATATAATGATACATCAGATGAGATGATTTGGATATGATTCAATGTAATCATGTGATCTCTTCATTTTATTTTACTGTCTAGCCTTGTTGTTCTGAAGAAATCGCATATATGTAAATGCACTCAGTTTGGTCAAATAGTACAAGTATGGCAACAATATCTCCAATATGCAAAAATAAAGCGTAAAAAATGTCTAAGGCACAAAAACAACAATGTGAGAAATATAACAACTCGCAAAAATTAGAGAGTGAGAAAAAAACAACAACGAATTAAGAAGGAAAAACATTAATAGTAATCGAAAGAAACAGTGCCAAACAAATCAGAAGAAATCAAGAAAATCTATGCAGACAGTGTAAAGTAAATGGATTGGTTTGCCAAGAAGAAGAGGTAGAAATTATTAAAAAACAAGTAGTAATAGTCAAAGGCTTGGTTGAAGATAGGCGCTATTACATTTGTTGTTGTTATTGTCTCTGATGCGAATGGTGCAGCTGGAGCAAAAAGTCTGCAGAAGCATGGAGCTGATTGTTGTTAGTGTCGTTTGCTGGTTGGTGTTACTCACGCAGTTGTTGCTGATCGTGACGGTGACTGACGCACATAATAAAACTGGTATGGTTGCATTTTTGTCTACTCACATTCTTACATACACATTATTATTTACTCACAATCAACGATTAAATATTTCGAATTGTTCGGTAGCAAAGAGTAGGACAAATCAAGAAAAAACAGAACGCAGAAATCAAAAAAAAGGTAAAAAAAAAGCAGCATCAGACAACGTTGATGCTTAATTTGGTGTTGGCAATTTTTTTTGCTAATTAATAAGTTATTACAAAAAAATTCAAAAATTTTATTTTGACTAATTTGATCAGGTTAACTAGAAGTGGCAACCATTCTTTGAGGTAGATTTCGTTGAAGGTTGAGCTATTGTAGATATTTTTTCCAACTTTTCGCAAAAACTTTGGCATTCAATCTAAACAAATATTTTTTTTTTATTCTTAATTTAAGTGGACGCATACACACACACATGTATTTAGATATAGGCATACAGGTGTGTAGACAGAACGAAGCACATAAAATTTCAAAATTACTTTTTATCTAAACAAATGAAGCTATTAATTTCTTTGGATTTTTTTTTCTTTTTTTTTAGTTTTATGCAAAAGTTATTATTTGCTTGGCCAAATATTTTGTTTATGGAAAAGTTTCAGAGCTTTTTATAGATTTTTTATATCTATATACAAATAAAAAAAAATATATTTACACACGGCTAAATGTGTTCATATCTAAACTGCTCCACTTAACTTATAAGTACCTGGAAACAAAAACTTTTAGCATTTTTCACCTTCAAAGCATCATTGTTTATAAAGTTTTACTAAGAAGGATCAGATTTAATATAAGATCTTGTAGCAAAAAAGCAAAAACTGTTTTTTTTTTCTTAGTGGGCGTGCTGGAAAGCCCAAAAATTATACCCAAATTATCTTAAAATGACCCCAAAATAATCCCGAAATCAGCCTAATATGACCCCAAAATAATTACAAAATGACCCCAAAATAATTACAAAATTACCCGAAAATTACCCCAATAAGTCCCTAAAATGATCCCATAATTACCCCAAAATGATTCCAAAACTACCGCCAAAATCACCCGCAAAATGATCCCAAAATGACCGAAAAATTATCGCATAACAATCCTAAAATTTCCCCAAAATTATCCCGAAACAGTCCCGAAATGATCCCGAAACGGCCCAAAAATGGTCACAAAAATTATAATTAAGGAAAAAAAAGTTTTTTTAAAGTGGGCGTGCTGGAAAGCCCAAAAATTAAACCCAAATTATCGCAAAATTATCCCAAAGTAATCCCGATTTTTTTTTTTTTTTTTTTCTTTTTTAATGGCGGCGATATACCAACAGTTTATCATAACCTCTAACGAGATTTTTAGCCGAGCTTCTCTTTCCAACTTGTGGTGTGTTGCTTTTGAGTTTTCCTACAAGTTGGCGGGACCTACAGTTTTTTGCCGACTCCGAACGGCACTTGCAAAGCTAATGAATTTTTTGCTGAGAAGCTTCTCATGGCAGAAATACACCCGGAGAGTTTGCCAAACTACTGCCGAGGGGCGACCCCGTTTAGAAAAATTGTTTTTCTAATTAATTTTTGATGTTACTTTGCCGGGCATCGAACCGCCACGACTTGGTGTAGAAGGCCGAACACTTAACCGCTACACCACGGCGGCCGCCGAAATTACACCACTTATTACCCCAAAATAACCCTAAAATGTTCCCAAAATGATTGTGAGGTGGGTTTTGTCGTAGGCTGGAGTAATTCTCAGCCAATCCAGGATCAAATAGAGGTCCCACTTCCTTTACTAATAAGAACGCATTGATTTAGAGGTGATATTCTACCTAAAGGTATGTCTAGTCGGGCAAGGTGAGTAAGATGGCAGGGCCATGGATCGGTATTTGAGTACCGATGGATGGTAGGGAGTTGGCGAATGCCGGCAAAACGGCTAATGGATGTCAGGGGAACGGTTGGCTGGTGCCGATGGATGTCGGTGTAACGATTGGTGAATGCCGGTGGATCGGTGTAACGATTGGTGAATGCCGGTGGGTCGGTGCCAAGTTACCTTATGACCGGTGGATGTCGGTGGAACGATTGGTGAATGCCGGTGGATCGGTGCCAGGTTACCTTATGGCCGGTGGATGTCGGTGGAACGGTTGGTGGATGTCGGTGTAACGATTTGTGAATGCCGGTGGATCGGTGCCAGGTTACCTTATGACCGGTGGATGTCGGTGGAACGGTTGGTGGAACGGTTGGTGGATACCGCTTGATGTCGGTGTAACTTTTGGTGAATGCCGGTGGGTAGGTGCCAAGTCACCTTATGGCCGGTGGATGTCGGTGGAACGGTTGGTTGATGCACGATGAATCGGCGAATGGCGGTGGATCGGTGCCAGGTTATTAATGACCGGTGATAACGGTGGAGCAATTGGTGAATTCCGGTGGATCGGTGCCAGGTTACCGATGACCGATGCACCGATTGGGGAATGCCGGTGGATCGGTGCCAGGTTACCGATGACTGATGGATGGATGTTGGTGGACTCCAAGGGACGCACCAATGGCCTTGTGGACGGGGCAATGATCCAAAGATCACTTCTCCGCGTCCAATAGACATTTCCAAAAGAATCGAGAGCGGCGGTTTGTGCAGGGTAAGGTAGGCAAATGACTTCGTGGCACTTGTCTACAGTTACCATAACCGCGCTTTCGATGATCAACGAAGCGCGAAGAATTTACTTAAGCCTTTTACTCAAGAATTGGAATCGGAGCAAAACCTGGCCGATCTATGCATTACACCCAATGGGAAACAATGTCACATCTTATTCTATTAATCTTGTCAAACGCATCATATAACCTCCTATGCCAGTTATATTTCATCACTTCAAATAATGTGATATAATATCATGTCATGTCAATCTTTAATATCACGACATCATAGCACATCATATCACGTTAGGAATTGCCAAACGCATCACATAACATCGTTTGCCAGGGTATAGTCCGTCACATCAAATCCGCAATCACATAGCGTCATGTGATATAGTATCATATCACGTCAATCCTTAATCACACGCACATCATATCACGTTAGGAATTTGTAAACTTTTGAAAGAGTCGACATGTCGCTATTGTAACAAAAACATCGATTTCATTTTTTTGTTTTTTTCATTGCCGGAAATTTGTATCACCATAAAAGGAAGTTCCCCCCACCAAAATTCATTCAAATAGTAAGGGATCGATCTCAATTATCTGACGATTTGATATGGAATGCTTCAATTGGTCATTTTGGTTTTCCCTATGCAAAAAAATTGATGCCGCTAATCTGCTGCTATTCTCTCGTTATTTTTCATGGTTATACATGCATACATACATATGTATATGTTAATTAGGTCCAAAAAAATTATTTGTTACTAAATAAATATAAAAAAAATATTTAGATAACTTGTTTTTATGTGAAACAAATGGGGTACCCCCTATCAGCTTTAATACCAAAAATATATCGAAACTAAAAATCTTGCTTGAGCATCAACAAAAATTTGATTATTCCCAACTACAATACAATGTAAGGAAAATTCCTACTTTTCACTTTTTACTTAGCTTAACAGTTTTAGACTTCCACAGACTTTTATATTTTATGCATGATTAAATCTCGATGGGCTTGTTCGCTTGTCAAATAAAAATTTCGAAATAATGGGTGGTTCATAAAGTTGTTTATTTTTTATTTATTCAAAATGCATACGGGAATTTGGATGATATATTGTTGGGGGTTTTTTAATTTTGATATAAGTTCGTGAAACATTTTTTCGATTTTTTTCTATACATTTTTTAAAAAAAATTTCGAACTTGCAGAATGTGAAACCATTCAGAAGCCACGGTCCATAAACAAACAAAAAAATACATTTGATACAACAACAAAAAATGCTTAAAAAATGCCGTCAGCATATCAGCAATCGACCAAGCGTCATTATACCAACAACTAGCATTGTTAGTTGCTGGTATATACACTGAGAAAAAAAATTATTTAATCACTTTTACTTTTTATATTTTTTTAATTCCTAAAAAAAAAAATATCTACCTCATCATAACCACCCTTATCCACTTACTGCCATACAAAATGTATTTAAGTAGCTCTAACAGTAGTTTGCCTTATAAGTATTTTTATTATGTTTCTACTTTTTTATTGTTATTGTTCTTTTATTATCACAAAACAAAAAATTTCTTCGGAATGTTTTAGACATTTCTTCTCGCGCACACAAATCGTTGTCAGTAATAAATCACAAACTTTGGCGCTTATTGAAAACATTCCGTTGTATGGAGTTTGTGTTTTTCGAAGAATTTGGGGAAATCCCAATTCAATGTTATACTCGTCTTTCTGCATTTTTGTTTGTGTAAATCAATTTTTTTTTACTTAGCACAACCTTCAGCAACCGAAAGCAAAATGATTTTTGGAAAGTTGTGTTGTGATTAAATTAGGGCGGATCCAATACTTTATATATTCACATTTTAATGAAATATACATAACTTGATCTGCTGGGTGGTTGGTGGTCAACCGCCCTATTTTTTCATTTCTAGACAGACTTCTGATGTTATCATATACGTTGTGTAGACTCTTTTTTTCTATTGTTGGTAAGTATACTTCTTTAGTTGTTGTTGTATTCCAAGTTGTGAAGGATAGTATTGCCGATGTGGATAGTGCTTTGTCGGGTACTATCACCTTCTTCCTACAAACCACAAAGTTATTTATCGATTAGAGGTAGATTATATAACCAGCCTCATTCTCCACTCTCTAACGTTAGTGGACGACTCGAGAAACCCTTGAGAACTATAGTGTTCTCAGATAAAATGGAACATAATTTTTAAATCGAAAAAATTATAGTTCTCCAGTCGAGTTCTAATGTCACTCTGTAAAGGGATTCTAATGTGAATTGAACTTGCATTATTTCTCTGATCATTTTCGAGTCGTTTTCTAGTGTAGTTCTCCAGTATCTTTCCCGGCTCGAGATTTACACAGGTTATCTAATGTATTTGTCTAACGTTGGAATCGTTTCTAATCGTTTTCTTATCTAAATGTTTGCTGGGTAAAACTGATCAAAATGGAGAAAAAGATATGCCGTAAAAACCAAAAAAAAATGCTTCTGCGAAGGTTCAGACAAGCATCAAGTAAAAACTTCAAAATTAGTCCTAAAATGTTTCAAAAACTATGGAAACCCTATTCAGGAATAAATAACCCTAAAGTGGTCAAAAAAAGACTCCAAAAACGATTCTGAAACTCCCAAAAAGGTGCGAAAACCCATCGAAAAATACCTCGAATGGTCAAAAAAGACTACAAAAATGCTTCAGAAAACAGTACAAAAAGGCTCCGAAATTCATTTAAAATGAGTCATACAACGCTCCCAAAGCAACGGATTAGGAGTCATTTTGGATTCTTTTTTATGAATTCTTTTAGGATGACCGCTTAGAACAATTTTTCGTTCTTTTTGAGCTCCGAAAAGAGCTCATTTCGAAAGTAAATGCTCCGACAAATATTCGTTTTATAGCTCCGAATGGTATCTTTATCCTTTAATTTGATAAGCTAAGAAACGGCATCCATTATTTGAACGATCCGATGATCTCTCACTAACGCATCAACAATTGTATTGTTGGCTAAGCTCCGAATTTTTGACAATTGCTGCACTATTTGTGGAGGTCTGCACTAGACTGCTACCAGGTTGTGTGAGATAGAAATAACCTCAAACATTTAACGCAAAAGGCCACCGAACTTCTAACTTGAAAGTTCTAAGGCTCAAAGAACCTATTTCTTTCACGACGGCCTTGCTTCTGCTTCCTCAACGTCGAAAGCTTTTCTTAAAACAACCTACAGGGTTAATGTCAAGCTCAAAAAAGAGCCAACCGTTCTCTAGGTTAGGTTAGGTGCAAGTGGCTGCCGCAGAGGCACACTTAGGCTGTTGTGATACCACCAACACTACACTCAAAAACGAGTTTTCTTATTTCAAGGAAAAGTGTCCCTTATTTGGCTCTAAAGACATTCTTTTTCTACAATATTTTACAAATACAAAACAGATGCTGACAACTGCGCGCACATATGTATGTAGACACTTGCTTACTAACAAATCAGTAGAAATTGAAATGAAATAAAGAAAAATAAAATAAAAGTCTTTAAATTAAGGAATATTTTACTTAGTTTAAGTAAGCCCATGTCTTTGGAGCCAAAATAAGGAAACTTTTTTCTGAGTCTAGAAAAGTCAGTCCCGGTACTCAACAATATGGAAAATCCCTGAGTTGTTGGGATTCTCCACCGCTCTCTTCTCTGTAGAAAATTACTACGCATGACCTTGAGCTGCTTAAAAAACGTCTTATCTTATGGCGAAATCTTTACCTATAACATCTTACAAACCCAACGAATTTTACTGATAGCAATTTGTATATCTATAAATGTAGTGCTCGCATGTATTTGTATGTATATGTAAACATTTCCAAAAACAACTATGTAGATATAAAATAAAAAAACAATAAAATCTTATAAGTGCCAGTGGCAATTTGCGAAGCTGTTAATACCATTGTGGATTTTGGCATTATAAAATTCTCACTTTAATTTATCACAAAAAAAAAAACTTTAGCCATAAACATATATTTGTATGTATACACATATGTTAATACAACAAAGTCAAAACTACGTAAAATAGTAGTAGTAATAAAATATGTTATGATTGGAGATACCCTGCTGGAAATTTGGCAACAAAATAAAAAATAAATAAAATAGAAATTAAATATAAAAGATCATAAAAAGTAATAAAATAAAATAAAGTAAAATGAAATATATTACAAAACAGATGTTGACAACTGACCGCAAATATATAGACACTTGCTAACTAAGCACTCAGTACAAGTGAAATAAAATAAAATTAAATTAAGTAAAATAAAATAAAGTAAAACTGAATTAAATAAAATTAAATAGATGAAAATAAAATTATATATTTATTTTATTTAATTTATTGTTTATTTTTTTTTTAATATTTTTTTTAAATTTTTTTTATTATTAAATGATTATTATTTTAATTTATTTAATTTAATTTTATTTAATTTTTCTTTATTTTATTTCATTTTATTTCAATTTCTACTGATTTGTTAGTTAACAAGTGTCTGTATATGAGCGCGCAGTTGTCAGTATCTGTTTTGTATTTGTAAAATATTGTAGAAAAAGAAGGGAGAAAATTGGACAGCAACACCAATCAAATGAACAAAGGAGGATGCCTTTTTTTTAGAGATGGGTTAGCATTTCAACCATGAAAACATTCTCACCGAAAATATACCTACTGGGCATGTACGGAAAACCCCCTCCTTTTTGTATTATTTCGCGAATTTGTGTGCAAATTTGTCTCTGCCTGAGTATAAGTGTATTCGTTTGTTTTTGCGGTTATGGTAGCATATGAATACACATACTAAACATGGATAGGCAATTAAAATATTTCACTATTTTATGGACTATAAACAACCAAAATGAATGCCAATAGCCTAAAATGCCAATAGCTAGTAAACGAATATTCGCATTGCTGGAAAAATTACAACAATAACAAAAATAATTGGTAAAAATAAAATTGGAATAGGAATTGAAATAGCGACAACATTAGCTGAGGTAGCAATAAAAACAATAATATTGTAATGCTACTGTAGAGAATTTTTATGCTAACACAGTGGTGTTCAAAACACTCCAAAGTATCTAATAAAACCTGTTAGGAAGTTTTTCAATAATCAATAAATCGGCTTCATTACAAGAAGTACAATTCGTATCCGTATACAATGTACACGATTACTTGAGTAAATATTGAGATATTTTCATGAAATATTGTATACAGGTTAGTTTCTTGACAAGATAGGTTGCTATTGAAAATGGGCAAAATCCCATGATAACCAAGCCCCCTTTTTCGATGTCGAAAATCACATAAATTGACATATCTCGGTAGCTGAAATGACTAAAATTATATAATTTTATATGTAGGTGAATTCCCCTGGTCATTCTGCTACGATTTTTTTTAATTGTTTAAAGTAGGTGTGGCAAAGGAGGCAATTTTGTAAACTCTACTGGTCATAACTTTTAAACTGATAACGGTAGAATCATTATACAAAGTATACTAGCATTATAAGGAGTTGACGGGTAACAAGGTCAATGGAAATAGTGTCAATTGACTTTATTTCGCATTGCAAATGGAAATAAGGTCCGTTGACTTAATTTCTCATTGTCAATATATTTATTGACATTATTTCCTATTAGAAATGGAAATAGCGTCAACATTGCTTATAGCATGTCAACTGGGTATCACGAAATAAATCCCAAATGAAATAAGTCCCAAAAAAAAAATGAAATAAGTCCCAAATATTTTCCATACAAATTTGTATTTATTCATATAATAATACCTGAAAGAGAATTCTGGGAGAGAGGTCCTCCCCATGACAACGGTTCAATCCATTTGTATACAGATGGGTGGAAACTTGATAATAAGGTAGGCGGTGGGGTTTACGCCGCCCAACTGGGTGTAAATTTTGGCTTCCGGCTGCCGGACCATTGTAGTGTTTTTCAAGCACAGGTAGCCGCTATACAGGAAGCGGTAGAACTACTGAAGACAGTGGATATCAATAGCGGGGATGTGTATATCTTCTCTCACAGCCAAGCCGCCCTCAAGGCTTTGGGGGCCTTTACATGCAATTCCAGGGCTGTGGAGAGCTGCCGCAAATCTCTTAACGAGATGGCTGAGCAACTCTCATTTCATCTGGTATGGGTGCCTGGACACAAAGGCCTACCAGGAAATGAGACGGCAAACGAGCTAGCTAGAGGGGGCACATCCGCTCCGCTTTCACAGTCCTGGACGAGTTTAGGCATGCCGCTCGCGACCAGAAAGCTCTTAGCGAGGAAAATATTTCTCAAACAGGCAAGGGACAGATGGGATAACATTGGTACCTGCAATCATACAAAACTGGTGTGGCCAGAGATTGTCCCGAGTAGGTCGGAAGACATGCTCAAGCTTAGAAGGGAGGAGCTCTCATTACTCATGGGACTTCTCACAGGGCATATAGGCTTAGGCCGTTGGAAAAAGAAGAAAATCGTTTTTTTTTTGCCCACCCTAATACCTACATATACAAATGATTGCAAGCATTACATCTACTTTGCAAAACAAATATGCATGTAAACTCAAAACGAATATTAAATGATAATTACATAGGAAAAAGGCACAAAAATACATACCAACATAATCGTATTGTATTTAGCAGTTGTTGTAATTGTAATTATAAACGGTAACATTGCGAGGTGGAGCACAGCTTACACAGTTTTTGATTGTTGATATTGTTGTTGTGGTTATTTTATTATTGTTGTTTTTATTTTCTATGCTTTTTTTTTGTTAATAATACTGCTGTTGCTTTGTAGAATTTTGTTAAACAACGTTAAACGTTACGCGCTTACAAACATATAAATTTCGTATGACTTTACTTCGATCCAATGAATAATACGTGCGTCCGAATGTAATACGTCAAAAAAAAAAAGCAAAAACAGTAGCAGCAGACGCTTCCAGTAGAGCGCGTCTATACTTGGAGATATGCGATCGACTGCGTGATCGACTTTCGTAAATTATGTGTTACCTAGAATCAGCAGTGTGGCAGAGTGCGTTTCTACAGAGGGCACACTACAGACACGTACTATCTGTCATACGACGCGTACACGCATACACACACACACACACACACATATATATATATACACTGTTTTATATGAACACATTAATTATGCTTAGCATGTGGATTGATATCTGCTAAAAAAATTGAATAATGTAATCGCTTTCGTCGCACTCAGGCAGACACACGGTCTATCCTAGGCTATTTGTACCGGTTAATAGCGCGTGACTGACTGTAGCTCTAGCTTTAACTCAAGCTTTAGTTATCTGTCTGTCTGTCTGTCTCTGAGTTTAAGGGCGTTGCAATTGTTAACTAAACGCAACTTTGACGCTATTTTACGTGCGTACACGATTTTGTTTACATGTAATTTGTGACGCGCATGCGTTGATTGCTATCGGATGCGTATACGCCTAAGCGCACGCAAGGCGCACGGTAGGTTGAGCGACTGTTCTGTAAAAAAAAAATGGAAACATTTTAGGTTTGAGTTTGTTTGTTTTACCTGTAGATAAATGTTATCTATGGTTTGTATTCAGCTATATATTTCCTGTACAAAACTGTGGGCGTGGCAAGGTATCGAAATATATATTTGAAAAATTACGGTAATAGGTAGATAAGTTAAGTTTCGATTACTGCGGAATGACTTAAGCCACTTCAAAGGTTTGTATATCCTTAGAAAGGTATTAGCATCAGCTTCCGAAAAAAATACACTACCTACACAATATTTGTATTACACTGAGAAAAAAAATTTTTTTGTGAAAAAATTAATTTTCTACTGAAAAAACTACTCCAAAGGCCAAACGTTTAAAAAAACAAGTAAGGAAAGCTGTCTTCGGCTGTACCGAAGGCTATATACCTTTCATGAATAAGCGTTAGGATTTTCACTGTTCGATCCCCAGTATAGCCTGTGTCAATTTAACTTTAGCTCTTACCGAAATTATCGGAACTATCGATTATATAGGGGGCGAAGTATTATATTGGTCCAATCTCATTGTTTTTTAACATAAACATTCCACATTCTAAAAAAGCAATAGTTACGAAATTTCACGTTCCTACCTTTCTAATTACAGGAGTTATCTACCAAAATCCGTTTATCGGAACAATCGATTGTATGGGGGCTATGTGAAATATTTATCCCATCTCAATGATCGACATTGCACATATAAAAATAGAAATACTTACAAAATTTCACGGTCCTTACTGTGTAATTACAGCAGTTATAGCCCAAAATCCGTTTATCGGAACAATCGATTGTATGGGGGCTATGTGAAATATTTATCCCATCTCAATGATTTTCAACATCGACATTGCACATATAAAAATATAAATACTTACAAAATTTCACGGTCCTTACTGTTTAACTACAGCAGTTATAGCCCAAAATCCGTTTATCGGAACAATCGGTCCGATCTTGCTGGTTCCGACAAATGATTTCTATATTAGAAAATGGTGGCCGCACGCCAAATTTCAGCCAAATATCTCAAAAACTGAGGAACTAGTTTGCGTTCAAACAGACAGACACACAGACGGACATGGCTAAAACAACTCAGCTCGTCATCCTGATCATTTCGGTATGCTTATTGATGGGACCATATCTTCTTCTTCGCATACTTACAAACATCGGACCAAAGTTATAATACCATTTCTTGTTCATGAAAGGTATACAAATTTATATTTTCAAATAGGCGGCCGCCGTTGTGTAGCGGTTAAGTGTTCGGCCTTCTACACCAAGTCGCGGCGGATCAATGCCCGGCAAAAGTAGCATCAAAACTTATTTAGAAAAAGAATTTTTCCAAATGGGGTCGCCCTTCGGCAGTAGTTTGGCAAACTCTCCGGGTGTATTTCTGCCATAAGAAGCTTCTCGGCGAAAAAATTCATTTGCTTTGCAAGTGCCGTTCGGAGTCGGCTAAATTGTGCCACTCTTCATTTAAACGGAGGTATTAAAAAAGGCATTGTTGTTGTTGTAACGAGGTGTAGCCCTGCCTAAATGTCAGACAGGGTCACCGCGAGTGTATTGCTCTTGGCCGGGTCGATATAAGAAAACGGCCCGGGTCGTTTAGGCACGATGGGTACAGCACAAGTACTGATACCGTTCTCGTACAACCGGCAATACAAGAAACTAGCCATGTAGGTAATGCAGTCATAAAAATGAATCCTTACAAAATACGGTCATAAATTCGTGAAAATTGAGCGGATTGTGGCAGCATTGCCCAAAGTAGGTGGTAGTTTTTCTATTGTCCCTTAGGGAGTTCGAAACGATTACTTTTACTACATACTTTAAAAGGCACTTTTCCGAAAAATTTCAAAAAATTGTTTTCAAGTAACTTATAATCGAATTTTGAAAAAATGACTATTTTTTTATATTATTATTGGTATATTTTTTTATGTGACTATTATGTTTGTAATGGTTTTTTTTCTTTTATTCTATTTTATTGCTTTTAATGATGATGTTATAGTAAGTTATTAAGCAAAAGATTTAAAAAAATTTTTTTAAATTATTTTTACTACATACTACCGAGTTCTGAACAAACAAGAGAAAACTTAGGGTGACCTGAATAGTCTGTTTTCAGAGAGAATAAAGGACTATATTGTGGAAAATTTTGCTACTCAAAATTTTTGTTTTTCGAATCGACTTTCCTATTGGTAACATTTTTTGTTAGCAATAAATTTTTATTAAGCTATTGCATAAATTTTATGGCAGGCCTTGGCGGTGGGAGTGAAATGAAAAAAATGTTAATGTTAAAAAAGTTCGTAACGGACTTTTTTCAATGTTAAAATGTTCGGCGTTAGCAACATAACTTGACAAAAATAAATATAAGCGTTGCCTACATTTAGGCGTATGACGTTGTACTTATGTTAGCAGCAGGCCGATTACATAAAATTGGAGCTGTACATTACATTACATTAAAATTGGATCTGTAAGCGTTGCCTACATTTAGGCTATACTACTAACAGGTTAAGGCTGTAATGCTCTAAAGTCATAAATATGCTCATTGAGTTTTCATAAATATTATAATTGCATAAGTTGATAAAAAGTGATATGCAATAGCTTTACTGCGGCAGTCCCCGAGTGCCACACGTCCTTTTTTAATTCTTTATTTTTTTATTATTTTTCCTGGGCAGTTTTTAAATTTTTCCATTAAACAAATAAAAATTGTTTAATATTTTTTTTTTAATCTGTTTTCCAACTTTTGGCAAACTTTTATCTTGTTATAACTATTATCAATTAATTTTTTATTTAGTTTTATTTTATTTATATTTTTTTTAATTTTTTGCAAAATTTTTTTTTTTTGCTTTTTATTACTTTTTTATTTTATTTCTCAATTTTTTTATTTTATTTTTTAGCCATTTCTTTCCAACTCTACATTAAAGTTATTTATTTGAATTTAATCTCAATTAGTTTAATTTATTTTAACATTTACTTCATACCGGCGACGAAAGTGCTGTACCGCATTTTATCCAGCATATATGAATTCGCTGTATTGCACTTTCATTGACGATATAAATTTTTTAATTACACAAAAAACGTGCACTTAAATTTGTTTGTATAAGTAATAAATCATTTACTCACATTTTAGCAAATCTTCTCGTCATTTATAAGCACAATTTAAAATTTTATTGACGATTGAAATGCCATTATTTTTGCGCTGTTATGCACATTTCAACAATTTGATTAATGTTAATTGCAGCGCGCATTAATTGTAGACAATGGCAAATCACGGTGGGCTTATGAATTATTTTTGTATGTATATACGTATATTTATTGCGTTTTATTAAACGCGCACTTTTTTTTAATTTTTTTTTTTTTTTCCAATGTAAATTTTTTTTTCGCAATTTCAATTACAATTTAATTAGCAGCACTTTTTTATTTTATTTTTTGTGATTTGTTTGCATGTGTAAAAGAATTTTTTTTACAATTTATTTATTTCTTATCTTTTACACAATCAGTATACACTACGAATAAGCCGCGCGCCGTAACATGAATGAGCGTTACGCTGCGCTTTTTAAGAATTTTTTACATGAAAAAGGCAGCCCGAAACACAACAATAGCATTCGGCGGTTGATTTGTGAATGAATGAAGAACTCCCATGGAATCGGCTTAAATGATTGTTCTGTGTTCACACAGGTCTGTATTGTGTTGCAGCAAGCACAGCACTCTCGGCAGCTGAGTTGGTTGCTTGATTGGCTGTTGGCTGGCTGGCAACGATAACAATTTATTGTTGTGGTGGATGTTGACGAAAGGCGAAGCGCAACGATTCACTCAAAATGTTGTTGTTGCATATGTATGGATGTATGTAAGTACACTTTTGCATGAGCGTTATGTATTATGAAAATTAATAATCTCTATCGCTTACATTGTTTTTGTTATCATTTTATTTTTTTGCTAAATTTGTATTATTGTTTACACAACATTTTCGCCAATTATATTTTAACACTTTTTACGACTTTTAACAACTTTATCAGCTGACGCTCATATGTTAATGCACTTGTCAATATGTATAACTGTAAAATTTTTACATTTGATTTTATTGCCAAAATCTAACTGTCACTAAAGTGTTATTAACAAGCCGTGCGCACACAAGCCAATATTGTTGTTTTCACCAATAAAACACCGAAAACCCATAAACGCTTATAAATTGTGCGAATAAAACAAGCGGAACTACTTGCGCTTAGCAGGCGCGCCTAACAACAGCTATCCAATTTGTTTGGATAAGATGCTCGCCGCGCGCTTTCCGCTTCAATCATTTTCCAACTTTAATAAAGTTTTTCTCTTTTACTTAAATGGAGCGCGCTATGTTTTTTTACAGTTATACATATGTATGTATATGCAGCTAGTATATGTTATTTACTTGTAATTGGAAATAATTATAATAATTAAGCGTTGTGGCGCCACTAGTCAATTTGTTGGCTCTCTAATAAGTTAACGACGCCGCCGCGTTGTAACGCGCTTTAAACCGCATCGCCGCCACCCATTTAAGCGCAGCTCAAAAACACCTTTATTGCTGTTATCGCGCGTCGCGTTCACACGTTTAAGCGTTGCGCGCAGCTTGTTAGAAGGTATTAAATTGCTTGCTTTTTGTTATTTTAAATTATAATTATTTTATTTAAAAAATATTCTCACATATGCGCGCTTGCTTTTTTTTGTATATTTTAGCTTTGCGCGCGGAATGCGCTTGCAATTAATTCTAGCCTCGCTGGCGCGCTCTAAAACACTTCTTTCTATTTTGTTATTATTTTAACACAACAAATTTGTAATACAAAAACAAATAGCTACACATATGTAATATACCTGTATACTAACTTAGCAAAGGAAATATGTTCATAACTCGTTTTTGTGTAACTTGCCGCCGCTGTGTTCAGAACTCGAATTGTAAAGCAAGGAGCGCGCGTTGACTTTTTAATAATATTTTCACTTCTTTTTGCCGGTTGCGTTGACTTGTTGTTAAATAAAACAAAATCGCATCGAAATGTTGTTAAGTAAGTTAAAAAATAAACACTAAATAAGTACGCGCTCGTATGTTCACTCTAACCGCCGCGCTCGATGTACTTTTGTGTTCTGACAAAAATACGCGTTTTTCACCGAACGTTTGTTTAACTACTAAACAGCAACTTTTTGCCTGGCGTTTGGTTGACTTGCTTGACTACTGTCGGCCGCGCGCTCTCTCTGTTTTTCTCATTTCAACACAAATACACTAGCATTTCACTTTGTCTGCTGCTGCGCTTTGCTTGTGATAACAATTTTAGAGAGCGCCGATAAGTGTATTTACTAGGCGCTCTCGTATTTGTTTACAAATTTTTACATATTCGTTTCGATTTGCTACTAAACGCTACTCAGCGCGCAGTGCCCGCCTTACAAACAATAGCTTTGACTTTAGCTGGTTTCTTCCTCAGCTACCTGCGATTGTGTGACGCGCGCGGTAGCCCTCGTTTATAACACACACCAACAACTCAGTCAGCATCACAGCTAACGACCACTCAAGTGTTTGTCCGCCGAACTTTTGTTCGCCGAATATTTTTGTGAGACCATGGCACATCATCGTTACAGCTACAACAACAAGCACACAATTCTTTCGGCTAAACATCGGTCTCTTAATCTCTCATCGCTTCATTGTGTGCCCATTTCTTTAGTTATTGTTAATTCACATTTGTGATACCGCCAAGTTAATAGAGCGATTTAACAGATTGCTGCCAAAGTGGCAAGAGCGCAGTTCCATTACTCAGCTACGAAATTTATTTTATTATTCTCTGTCTAGGAGAGATTATTGCAATATTTACGCGTACTCCAAATCTGCTGAAAATTACAGGCTTCAATGTCAACTAATATTTTTTTGTTGGCAAAAACCTCAACCATGTGTCAAAATCAGCTGATTTCCTCAATTCCTAGAACTTCTCTCAATTTCCTCTCACTTCCAATGTTTTTTTTTTACATCACGAACGCGATTTAAGCAGAAGTCATGATAATTTGTAACAATTACCTGGATCGGGAACGGACCTATTAACAAAACAGCGAGTAATTTAATAGTACACATAAACAGAGAATAAGAAAAAGAGAGCGCTGCTGATGAGAGAGCATTTTTTCTTGCCTTGCTAAAAACTTTTGCTCATTAGGATATTAGAGAACTTCTTAATTTGTTCATTTTCCAACATATCTCCCTAGAGGAGCGTTATTCAACGCATTCAGAGATGTCTGGTCGTCCTACCTACAGACTTTCGGTCGATTTGGCCCAACTGGTTTCGGCCAAAGCAGTCCACCCTTATTATTATTCTCGGATAAAGATCATAAAGTATGTACACGAAATTCGATCCCAAACGCTATAACAAAACGTGGAATCAGATCTGTCGGAAATGTTTCAACTGACTCTTATTTTTTTTTAAAGATCAAGGCGTATCATTGTAGCGTTTATAAAGAGCTGATACCCTGATCGCTCGAGGTCATCACTTCCGGTGACGGATCCGAAAATACCATCACCATCATTCATTGGTGCTTAACCATAGATCGTATCGCCCAATTATCTTGACGTGGGCCTTCTCCAGGATCTGTCGTATCGTGAAGATCTGAGCGATGTCGGTTTACTAGATCTGAAGGCGCATTGATAAGGCCCAACCAGCTTGTTTACGATGGACTTTCGCACAATACGTTAGGTGCAACCTATATTACAGAGTCCAGTAGTTGTTACGATTGGTGGGATCGCCTTTGGTTAGCGCACACTTATGTAAGTTTCAATCTGGTCCGTCCTTTTCATGTGCTTTTTTTTGGAGGCGTGATATTACCATCCTTCTGTCATCATGATCGGGTGGTGAGATGTTTTTTCCTTTTTCAGTGGTTGGGGAATCTGGTTCGTCGTCTTCCTGGCTGACTCTCGCTTACCAATTCGCCATTATTGTTCTTATAGCCGATCTTGAAACCGTCTGTTAGCCCCGGAATTTTTTTGGTAGAGTTTCCGGGTTGCGCCCATTCGCAACGCGGTCTTATAGCCAGCGTTCTTTTCCGCTACCTCCTGTTCTAACAGCCTTCCTGGAACCCTTCAGTGTCCTCCACGGGGGACATAGTAATTATGCTGCCACTGATCGGCTTCATTTTTAGGTTGACGATTACTCTCGGAAAGCAGGTGCGACAACCGAGTAAGTTTAGACTAGACTTGAGCTACAGTGCGGACTTCCTTCGGGGCGCATATGCTTATATCTATCTCGACTACCACGAGACGATGGTCTCTGTTATGGTTCTACAGATGGCCATACTTCGAGTCACTACGAGCTCAATCAACCAAGTCCCGATGGGAGATTAGAAAACCTCCCTTTGAAACGTGACGACCATACTAGCGCCGCCGTCTCTTTCGCACGGAGAGGTCTGCGATATACGCGTAGCTTATCTATCATCAGCAAGAGTCTCTCTTCTGGCGCTGATGCCGACTGGGAATCGCATCATATATTACTTGTTAGATATTAAGCAAGTTATATGGGGAGTTCAAGCAGCAACTATGTCGGTTACGAAGTCGAAGCAATTGTCGCCACATTGCCGTTGCAAACATTGATTGTCGGCGTTGACATCAGCGTCTTTGCGCCTACCGCGTGACTAATGCTACTAGTTCTGTGGAAAAATTTAAATATTTTTTTAATTTCCATTTTTTATTATTTAGATATTATTTGCAATTATCGTACTTAAATTAGCTCAAGTCATTCCAGACCGTATTGACGGCATCGTCATCATATGCTGCCAACTGTATCCGTAACGTAATTGTACCAAGAACTCGTATTTGCGTTGATGATTCAAAATGTTAATATTTGCTTAGTCAATCACAAATTCATTTGTCGTATTTGTACTCGTCAGTGTTACTTGCCTAGGTACTCTACTTTTGCATGTGACTTAGGTGGTTATCGCTTATGATCATAGATATGAGAAAGAATAGGGATAGTCAGAGGTAAAAGTTATGAATGAAATTATCAATGTTTGAAATTAGCTTCTGAGGGGGTGATGAGAAGTTTAGATTGGGAGTAAAATTAGATATTTTTTTTGGAGTAGAGGTGTCGACCTTTTAGTGTTGCAACGGAAATAGCAAATTGTAGCAGAGTGAATCTATCAATTCAGAATTTTCATACAATTTTTTTAACTTAAAATTAGTTACTCTTGTATAGCCACTACTATCTCGGAAACGAATAAAACTAATTAGGATGCGATTTTTTCATATCCGCTATTATCTCGATTTGCAATACATGTAACAACTAGGTACATTTCAAGATCTCATACCTAAGACGTGTCTTTTAGGTTATTTTTACAGGGTTGCCACCTCTGCAAACTTTGTTAAGAATTAACTTAAATAACATGCATATGACTTTTAAACTAAAAGTATTTTGAGTCGTATTTCAATAGAAAGATTTCTCGGTAGGGTTGCCACCTAGAGCTGCCACCTAATCGTATTTAGTACCTGGGTGACCGAGCTTGATCGATTTTTAAATTTTTTCCAATATTCTTACTTATCAACACAAACTTTTCAAAATGAATTTCCGAAAATATATCAAATAGGTGGCAACTTTATAAACCGACTAAAGTGGCAAATCCAAGTAGAAAATCTTAGAATGAAGTATACATATCTACTATCCGACACATTTTTAAGAAATCATGGTTGGTATGCGGCTGAGGATACCATTGATTTGATACCCATATTGGCATACCTTGCTCAATATTTCAGAAAAAATTAGTTAGGTCTCAATCCTGTAAAGCGCTCTAAGTGGCAACACCCAAGTGGACAGTCTCTATAGTATAGAGTCTATACCAAATTTCATCGAAATCGGTCCAGCTGACCAAAATGATTATAAAACGACCCTAAAAAGATCCCAAAATGACAACAAATTGACCCCAATATGATCCCGAAATGACTCAAAAATGTTCCCAAAATGACCCTAAAATTACCTCAACGTGGCCCCAAAATGACCCCCCAAAGTTATACCAAAGTGACCATAAAATGACAGCAAAATGATCCCAAATGATCCCAAAATTGTCTCAAAATGACCCTAAATACCTGTAATACCCCCCAAGTGGCAACACCCAAGGGGATAATCTTAGAATCAAACATACTATCTCCATGCCAAATTTCATCCAAATCGGTAAGCGGTTTTCGAGATAGTACCGGATATACTGCGGTGAGGTGGCAACCCTACTTTAAAATATTTTAGGTGGTATGCCGCCAAAAATATTAAACGAAAGGTATTATCAAAAGGATCACTTCTATTTTTGTGATATCTGTAATTTTTTACAACCTTGTTTTTATTTATTTACGTATTTCATAATCAGATCCAAACCTTGAAAAAATTGCATAAAAAAAATTCAAAACACACACGCTCTTTATTTTGAAATTCCTAGAAAGCCCCAATTTCCAAATGTAACCGGTCTAATTACATATCTGCAG
The DNA here is from genome assembly GCA_964058755.1 of Campiglossa producta. NCBI lineage: Eukaryota > Metazoa > Arthropoda > Insecta > Diptera > Tephritidae > Campiglossa > Campiglossa producta. The sequence goes on along the minus strand of CAXKVI010000004.1, from coordinate 105,492,383 downwards.
AAAAACAGAGCACATTCGCAATTCGCAAAAAAATTTACAGTAGCGGGAAAAATATTGGCCTACCAGAGTTAAACAATTTTTGGAAATCTGAGTTAGTAAAAAGTGTCCAGAATGTCTAAATACAAATTGGCAGCAGAATTTTACATAGCTTGATCATATAAGTAATATTTAGGGTTTTACCTCGGAATTGCCGGTTGACTTATGAAAAATTAGGTCACTTTCTTAAGTTAATTATTGGTTTATACAGCCAAAAAAAAATTGCTAAAGCCGTCATATTTTGACAGCAGTACTAAACAACCCATTACCATTGCAATTTTTTTGCACGCTACTGTATATTGTTTGCATTTAGACACTTCAAAATGTCGGTGAACTCTATTTGATGAAGAAATCACTTCAATTTGTGTGAATCATTTTTGGTATGTGCATATTTACACTGCTAATAATATTTACATATGTACAGGCATTTTTTAATATCAACAAAAACATTATCTATTAATCATTAATTTCTAAGGAATGTGCAAAATTATGACGATTGATATAACATTCTTACGAGTTTCGAGTTATGGGCTGTTGGCGGAAAGTGGAATTTGCCAAATCATTGAAGTAAAAAAATTCAGTACATATGTGTTTTTTTAGGAAATTAACTTTCCAAAAAGAAGTTGTCAATGAAAGTTTGATGCAATGGTTTTCTGATTTGAGATTTTTACCATAGAAAATTGTCAAAAGAGCCTTTCCGAAAAAAATATCTATCATCATTTAATTTTTTTCGGCCCCCTCTAATATCCAACCTTCTTTGCATCCATAAATCATGATACCCCTAATATACATTTAATACTTTATTAGCCAATTCATTGAAGTATTATTACCCTATCATATTTCATGGGAAACCAATTGTGGCAAGAAGTCAAATAATATTTTGGTTGAAAAGCGATAATTTAACCAGAAATATAATATGAGTCTTTTATAACAATTTTCAAATAATTGTATGTTTACCCATAAAAGAGTAACCCTGCGCGGTATTTGCCAATATATGTACTTAAATAATAATATTAAGTTAATATTCTCGCTGAACTCTTTGGCGAACTTGAGCTCATGGTTAAATATAAAATTTCTTATCAAGTACACAGGTACTTAGCTTAAAAACTTGTTAAATTATTCACATTTTTAAAAGTTTATGGAAATCGGCCAACCTCTAGGGCTACCTCCATTGGACCTACGCAAAAAATGTTAAGTACTACAAATTTTAGATGTTACTTATACTCATGAAAATTTCACGAGACTTTTCGTCATTAAGTCGAGTTTACTTAAAGGGGGCAAACATGGGCAAACGTTTTTTTCTTGAATCGATAGAAAACACGCCAAATCTTCATTTTATTATAGTTAGAAGTTGTAGCACGCTTTAGCACACAAACTTTTTGTCTATTCAAAATTAGTATAGTTTATAAAGTAAACTTTTTGCTGGCTTATATTTTTTTTAATATTTGGTTGATTGCACTGATGATTTTTTATACCCAGCGTACTAGTACTAGTATAAGTGTATAATAATTTTGTCCACATAACGGCACAAAATAATCGAGATAGATATAGAGTTCCATATATGAAAGTTGGAAAAAAAAAGTTCATTCAGCATGTCCGTCCGTCTGTCCGTCCGTGTACACTATACTTTGAGTAAAAATTGAGATATTTGCATGAAATTTTGTATACAGGTTACATTCTGGCCAAAGTTGGGTTGCTATTGAAGATGGGCGAAATCGGATGATAAACACGCCCTCTTTTTCGATATCGAAAATTTCGAAAATCACATAAATTGACATATCTCGGTAGCTGAAATGGCTAAAATGATATAATTTTGTAGATGAATCCCCCTGGTCATTATATAATGATTTTTGATACATTTTTTAAAGTGGATGTGGCACCGCCCACTTTCAAGGGAGGCGTTTTTGAAAATTCGACTGGTCGTAACCCTAAACTGATTAGGGTAGAACGATGAAATTTGGCACAAGGCATACTAGTATCGTTGGGAGTATACCTGATGAAATTTGATAATATCGCCTTCCAACCACGCCCATTTTCGATATCGAAAACTTCGAAAATCACCCAAATTGACATAATTCGCTAACGGAAATGACTAAAATGATATAGTTTGGTAGGATGAACCCCCTAGTCATTCTATTATGATTTTATGATAAATTTTTTAAAGTAGGCGTGGCACAGCCCACTTTTCAGGAAGGCATATTTGAAAATTTCGCGGGTCATAACTTTTAATCTTATTACGGTAGAACGATGAAATTTGGTACAAGCGACATATATTTCAAGCTCTCCTACTTGAGTGGCGCTACTTAGAATCTTTTTACAGGGTTGCCACCTGTATGTATTTTTTTTTTTAATAAACGAGCTTTGTCAATAAATATATGTAGGTATCAAACCAAAGTTATCAAAAAGAAATTGGTCAAAAAAATCAGCATATCATTGGCGTTATTAACACCTTGTAGGTATGTATGTAGATATGTAAATTGGTATATTTGCATGAACGTGTTTTTTCGTCGCATATCGTGCTTATGCTGATCACTTTATTGCTTTGGCATATAATTGATTAATTGCTAACAAATATGGTTGCAGTCGATTGAATGCCAGTTGCTTACCTGTAACAAAACGTGGGAAATCGCGCAAATATTCGCGCGAAAAATCGCACAAACACACGAACACACATAAATTTTGGCAGCGTTTTATGGCATGCACGCGCTTATGCTTCCCACACAAATTTCAAATTTTATATTATTTTACGGTAACACACACACAGCGTAACTTATATAGAATCTCAAGCATTTGTAAATGTAAATCTAAACAGCGATCAAATCAAAAAAAAACTGTTTTTTCATAAAACCCCAAAACAATTTGTCTCCGCCAAACGCGTTGAAAGAATTTTTAGGTTTTCGTAAGTATTTTCTCTGGAAGTATTGCAGGTATCAATAAAACTATGTCACAGATTAATCAGAACTGATTTAGAGCACCTTTCGTATGCATAACCTCAAAACTAGAAAATTTTGAGTTAGCACCTTTTTGCTCAAGCTATGCTAAATTGTGAATACAAAATTGCACTTTAAATATAGCTCTTTGATTACAATTATTATAAGATTTTATATTTATTATGCACCTTTTTTGTTGTTGCTGAAATTTATCAAAAAGCTTGTTATGGAGTCTGTGAAGTTTAGACTGTTTGACTTGACATTGGGCATAAGTTACGCGCAGCATTCAAATATCATTTTGACCCACTTTTAAATCAATTCCTTTAAAATATGAACATTTTTGCGATATGAGCAATGTCAAATTATAATTTTGATCTGACAGTTTCTTTCGGTAGGCACTAGCGAAGATCGGGTAGTCTCAGTAGAAGTCACTGTTAACAATACAAATGACAACTAAGTAACTTGTCATAGTTTTTTCCTGTATTTGGCGTAATATAAAAATCTGATCGAAAGTAGACTTGACAGGTCTAGAACCGCAGTGAATAGGTGTTATTAGTAGACGAAGGGCTTAAATCTTAAATCAATCTTGCCTAACCATAACATTATCATAGTCAGATAAAACAGCTGATCGAGCCAACCTTATCTTATAACTTTAAACGAGCTATTCTTTTATGTATATATGTAAATATATATCCGGTACTATCTCGAGAACCGCTTGACCGATTTGGATGAAATTTGAATTTTAGGAATATCCACTTGAGATTTGCCACATCTGGCGGTTTACAGGGTTGCCACCTATCCCATTTTTTATTTTATATATAGAGCTAGATATGCCAATATGGGTATCAAATGAAAGGTTTTTTCGGCCGTATTCCAAAAATGATAATTTCAAGCAGGGTTGCCACTTAGGGTTGCCACATAACCGCAACCTTTTTTTTTTTTTCGTATATTCCGGGAACTGCTTGATCGATTTGAATCGAATTTGACATATACACAACTTGATTCATTCTTATATTATTTACATGGGTGCTACCACTTTACAGGGTTGCCACCTATCCCAATTTTTATTTTTTTTCAAATATAGAGCTAGATATGCCAATATGCGTATTAAATAAAAGGTATCTTCGGCCGTATTCCAAATGTGACAATTTCAAGCAGGGTTGCCACCTGCCCGCATTGTATTCATTTTTCCTTATATCTCGGGAACCGCTTGACCGATTTTTATAAAATTTGGCATAAGGATAGTTTGGTTCGTTCTAAGATTATATGCATGGGTGCTGCCACATGGGAAGGTTTACAGGGTTGCCAGCTTTCCCGCTTTTTTTTAATACTGCGCAAGATATGTCAATATGGGTATCAAATGAAAGATACTATTTCGGTTGCATATCGATCCATTTGGATGAAATTTTATTACAGGGTTAGTATGCTTCATTCTATTTTTTCCACCTGGGTGTTGCCACTTGCGGTGTGTTACAGGGCTGCCACCTATTTGGGTTTTTTGAAAATCTCTTTTTGAAAAGCTTACACTGTTGGTAGGTAAGATTTGTTGTCAACATCGAGGAATATGGAGCAAGCTCGGTCAACCAGGCACTGGAAATTATTGAAATCAAACAAAGGTACCTTACCTCAAGAAGTTGTTGCATATGGTTTTGTTGAGGTTAGCGTTATAGAATATTAAGTTAGGCTTAAGTCTCTGGCTCAAAATGCTGGATTGATTACATATCTAACACGTTTTTCAGATATTTTTGGAACCGGTTCTGTGTATCACTAGCTTCTGTTCGCGTTAAAAAGATATAAAAATATGAATGTTGAGATAGAAAACTGCGAAAACTTTCCATATCTCATTCTATAGAAGCACCTGGCTGATAAAAAGCAAAAAACAAATCCAAAAAAAAACAAAACATTAAATTGCGTGGAATTTACACATATGTAAGGTGTAGTCAGGGTGGGTGGAAAAAAATGTGTATGTGGCCCAATCTATTTTTTAACATCCTACACCTAGGGTTGCCACTTTATCCTTTTTTTGCCTAGCCCCTATTATCTCGAAAACTGCCCCTCTTGGATGCTACATTTCAAGCTATCCCATTTCAGTGATGAAACTGGGAAGTGTTAAAATTTTTAAAAATTAAGTGGGATATGCTAATATGGGTATAAAACGTAGGTTATTTCTTTCGCCTTTGAAAAAACCCCCCCTTTAATTTTGCCGGTCAAGTGGCAAAATTGTACCGGCTTCTGTGGTGGGTGTGTGTGTGTGTGTTTGTCTGCATAATTAACAATGAATTTTACTTTTCTAATCATTTACAAATAAATTATGTGCACATAATTATGTACTTGCCTAGCACATTCAACTGCAATTATCATTCATTTGAATAAATATTTAAGCAGGCTAGGGATGCTACGGATCCGGAAGCGAGTTTTTCAAACTTCATTTATCGCAGTAGGAGTTAATAGAGCAAACCGAGCAAAGCTCGCTATCGAGATTCATTGAATAAAGTAGATCGAAAGAGAAAACTGCCAAGACGATTTTACAGCAGACCCAGCAGATGTTATCACGCTCAAAGGTAGGCCTACGCGAACACCCAACCTTTATGTTTTTCCGTCTCACATTTAAGAAGATATCTCCGAAGTTAGATGACATATTTAAGTTAATTACATTGCTTATGAGAGCACCTTTCTTTTGATAACCATATTGCACTAAAGCATTTTTGGTCATCCCTGGTTAACACATATTGGTCTATAACTCTGAAACCGATCGAGTTATCGAAATAAGGAATATCTTAAATTTAGTTAAACTTCTAACAATACAATGGCAAAAATTTCATTTAATTCCATTCTGCGAAATCGAAACTAAATATCTGTTACATATCTAACGCAAGCCTACATACAAATATATATACATTAAGGTGGCCCAAAATAAAAATAATTTTTTTTTTAAATATATTTTTTAATACAAAAAAAGGTTTTTTCTGTTGCCGAATTATGCCAATTTAGGTGATTTTCGAAGTTTTCGATATCGAAAAAGGGGGCGTGATTATCATCCGATTTCGGCCATTTTCAATAGCAACCTACCTTGGCCAGAAAGTAACCTTTCATGCAAATATCCTAATTTACATACTCGAGTAATCGTCTACACGGACAGACGGACGGACATGTCTTAATGAACTCCTCTTTTCAACCTAAGAACTTTCATATATGGAACTCTATATCTATCTCGATTATTTTGTACCGTTACGTTGTTACGTTATGTGGACACAATTATAATACCCTTGTACTACTTGGTACTAGTACGCTGGGTATAAAAAAGCTAAATACAGATTTTTAAAGGGAATACGCTGCGAGAATTTAATAACGGGTCAGTTTCAGTCTTTGACAGATTTAGCGCTTCAAAAATCATGGCAAAGCATGGAACTGAATCACCCGACTATACAGTTTTAAAATGAGATCCGAAACTCTAAACCAGCATTGACAGACCTTTCGAGATCTGGACTTTTAGAGTATTTTTTGCAAATATACAAAATTCAAAAAAAATTACTTGGCCCTGTCTAATGTTCATACATACAAAGGTATAAACTTTTTCCAGGTAATAACAAATTTTGCGTTTATTATTCCATTAATAATATACACCACATATTGTTGTTGGTGCATTGTCTGTGAATGCATTAAGCGCTATTTACCTGAGGGTGATCCTATTAATTTGAACATATTTATCAGTTATGTATATATTTGACCGTTATTTTTAACTTAAAGATATAAGTTTATTTTTAGAACGCTAATTGCAAAATTAAATAAATTCAGCTCCAGGCAAAGTTAAAACGAATGCAAATAATTATACCTATTTGAAGATAGCTAACTCAAAATGCTTAAGTTTTGAGTTATGCGTATCTAACATGGAGTCACTTCATCATACTCAAACATCACATGATGTTCAGTTGAAATATCTGCTAAAAAACAAAAAGTTTTCGAGATGCTTCCTCGCAAAGTACAAATTTTTTTATATTTTTACAAAAAAAAATTAAAAAATCCGTAATGATTGTTCACTATGTTTGAATCTGCAGGACCTAGCAAAAAGTGTTGTATGTACTGATTATAGTAAATTTTATAAGCTTTCAAATTTTTCAAACCGTTTTCGAATAGCTCAATTTGTTCTTGAGATATACACGATTAAGTGGAGCCATCTTTTTTGTTTTTTGAAATAACGGTAAATCGTAAATATCTCAAAAACGGTACCATTCAAGTAAAAAAAACTTTGATTTTCGGAATTAGGAGGTGATTTTACATAGGAATTTCACTATGGCGTCTCTGGTGCAGAAAAAAAGTTGGAATTTGTGATCCAGTGTAATTTTTCGAAAAAAATCCAAAAAAACATAAAATGTTGAGCTTTGGCTCCGAGTAACTTTTTTAGCACCCATGGAATCGATGAGGATTTTTGGAATTTTTCTTTCTGACGCTGTAGGAATTTTTGTTATTTCAATTGTCTACTTCACTGAATACGCGCCTGGTGTCTTGTAAGAAAACTGTTTATCACAAACAAATTTTTTGATGCCTCTCACTTTTGTTTACTATTTTGTTGATCTTAAGATTTTTGAGTGAGTTCAAAATTCTAAAAGCCTTCGCGTCTGTGTTTTTATTACAAGTCCCTTTTCCCTCAGTCCTTCCTTAATTGTTGACATTGAATGATATTATGTTTTATGGTCAACTTATTGACATCTAAACAACTTTAACAACAAGTTCCATTTCGATGAATTATCGGTGACTCTCATAAATTGAGCCATAAGCAAAGTGTCGCCACACAAAGGATTTCGCCTGTCAATAAGTTATGGTCTGTCATGTATTGAAGCTTTCGTGGAATTCAACGGATTACATTACCAATATGACATGGACAAACAAACATACAATACAGGGCCAAATTTAGAATTTTATAATCATGGGGCCTTTTAAAAATGTGTAAATTGTCAAAGCCGAGTCGATTTAGGTAGCTCTAACTGTGTTCGGTTCTTTCTCCACCCTCTTTAACTTTTTTTCTTAATTACGTATAGGTACAGGTGAAAAAAGCCTATAATGTGTGGGGAAAAGTAAAATGGTTCAATGTTAAATTAAAAACGTTCAACCTTAATTCAAAGTGCAGACTTTCTTAAATTAAGAACGCATCATTTTATTTTTTAAGAATACATTATTTTGGAATAACTATGAATCAATGCTTATTTAAGCATGATCTACCTTAAATTAAAAGCTCTCCATGTTCCATTTCCATTTTAAAAGCAACATTTTCCATACTTGGATTAAGAATTTCCACCTTAACTGAACTTCACAACTTTTTTTCTGAGTGTAAATTCTATAGTCGATGAATCGATAAAAGAAAATTTAAAGAACTCGGCAATGCCAGTCTGACCTTGTGAGAATCCTACATCCTGACCTGGTTAGCTCTACCGCCAATCCGACCCTGCTCACATACATACATATGTGCATACTTAGCCACATAAGAACATTGTCCTTCATACAAAAGTTGTTGGGTGGGGGGCGTGGTTGTCACATTTGTTTGGGTGTTGTGCATGAAATTATAGGAGTACTCGTAAAATTAATTGTTTTCGTACTCCATCTTTGTCGTGGACTGTCGCCAGACAAGGTGACCATATCGATTTCACTAATTGCATATTCACTGGAAGCATATAAAGATGTTAGGTATGTGGGGTCGTACATCAGCACAAAAGCTTAGGTACACAACGCAAACGCGGGAAAACAAAATTTTTAGAAAACAAGTAATTAGGACGCCGAAACTTTTATGTGAAAGTGTATACTCGTAAACATGCGATGTGACTTATTGACATGACATACAGCGGATTGCACTTTGACCTTGGATTGCTCTTAGACAGAATTACAACACTCCTTTCAAGCCAGTCTACCGTAAGAAGTCCTGTATTCAAGTTTGGCTTGAGAAAGTGTATGTCTTCGAAGATTTTGAAGTTATCTTCTTAGGCGGCGATGGGAGGTTTATTTTGGGAGTGAAATTTGAAGTTTTTTAGTATATCGACAATTTTTAGTGTTACCACAGAAATAGAAAAATGTAGCTGAATATATCTACGTTGCCAGATACTTAAAACTTTTTAAAATGAAGTGAGATATGCAAATATCAATAAAAATATCTCTGGGTAGAGTTGCCATATAATTCTATTATAGTTAAAAATTTTTGCATATCCGCTAATATCTGGAAATTACTTAACCCATTTGGATGAACTTTAAAAATGTAAAAATTTTAAGCTTAGTTTTACAGGGCTGTCAATAAAAATATCTCTGGGTAGAGTTGCCACATAATTCTATTATAGTTAAAAAATTTTGCATATCCGCTAATATCTGGAAATTACTTAACCCATTTGGATGAACTTTAAAAATGTAAAAATTTTAAGCTTAGTTTTACAGGGCTGTCAATAAAAATATCTCTGGGTAGAGTTGCCACATAATTCTATTATAGTTAAAAAATTTTGCATATCCGCTAATATCTGGAAATTACTTTACCCATTTGGATGAACTTTAAAAATGTAAAAGTTTTAAGCTTAGTTTTACAGGGCTGTCTATCTATGTTTCTTTCAAACAAAAGTTACGTCGTATTTTTAAGCGGCTCGAGGACGCGATTTTCGGGAGTTCCCTTCACGAAGCTGGACATAAAGGGCTTGATGGCCTTGTTGTTGTTGTTTTTGTTGTTGTTGTTGTTGGTAACAGCAAAAACACTCCCGAAGGTTTTGGGGAATGATGCCAAAATTGACAGTCCTTGGCCGGATATTAACCCGGTTGGTACGACAAGTGGAACCTTCTACGTCATGTCATCCCTCCATCCGTGAGAGAGGAGAAGATGGGTAATAAGAGATGAGAGGCATCATATCCTTATATCAACCATCGAGTTAGCACGTCATTACCTATGTTCATATTAGTCGCCTCTTACGACCGGTATGCCTAACCCGCTGGGGCAGGCTTGATGGCCTTCATCAAGTCATCTAAATGGTTCGAGGAGTAGTTACGGTGTCGGTTTAGGAATGTCAATCCCGGGATTCTGCCACTTAAGCCTAACCTAACCTATTGGCAAAAAAAAAACAATCATTTGACCGGGTCCGATCGAAAAATGAGAAAAATGAAGGCGAGATCCATGGTATTTATGTGCAAAGTACCTTTCTTGAAATATCGCTTGACAGTAAAAAAAATATATCGAATCCCGGCATTACCATTTTAAACTCCCAGAATCCCGGCATTGTCAAAAAGTTTCTGGGCTCGATGGTTTAGTGAAACCCCAATAAACAATTTTGTTTGATATCAACCTGAGACGCATCTGAGATCAAACCCCTTTCTCAAATCTCCGAGGCTAATTCTCAACAGCACCTTAAGACTGGAATCATAGAGTTCTCAACATAAAATACATTTTTTAGTATGGAAATTTCGCTAATTCTCAGGTGGAGAAATGAATTATTCTGTACCTGCATTCAAAAGAAAATCTCCAATGTTTGAGAATAACGCCAGGATTGTTTCAAAAATGGCTTATCTAGGAATTCGATCCAAAATCACCCTATGATATGTATTGAATTTTCATTCAGATATGACGTTTTTGTAGCTCATACTGAGGGTGCTGAGCGCGTTTTTAAACCAATTTTTTTAAATAGGGATTCTTTTAGGGCATTTTTAAGAGGGGATCTTCGACTCAGCAGTTTATGAGTGAATGTAACTCTGATGTTCAGCTTGTGAAAATTTTAAAACCTCAACAATTTCAAAATTTATTCGATCTCGGTTTTCAACACCACATATCTATAACAACGGAAACACACAAAAGTATCGCTTGCAGGCGTAAATACTTCAAAGGAAGGCCAACTGTGGCGTCTGCTGGCGGGAGACAACAAGTCTACCAAACCACAAATAACAGACTACATATTCAAATTTCACTTTCAATTTTGGTTTACCTTTCACGAAATAAAAAAAAAAACACTCTTAAAAAATAGCCCAGCAAACATAATGGAGAGTGCTCACAACCCAAACAAGAGGATTTTACAGCAACATCCTAAAAAATGTATCCTATTACCTGTTGCTCGACAGAGTATTGCCCACGATTTGGGGGCGCTCCTTAAGGGTATGAACTGGCTGGTAAGAGGTTGTTCTTGTTGTTATTAGCATTGCTACGACTAAGCTCTTCTTCGGCTATTTCGGGTGGTTGAATGTTGCTAAAGGGGTTCACAGGGCGTCTACTGACTCAGAAAGGATTTCGTGGAGATACAGCCTATTTGCAGATCAAGCGGCTGTGTGAGATGGTGCCGGACATTATCATAGAGGTCCGCTTGTGTGTCTCTCCGTCGGGGTGAGACTCGGAAAGACACGAAAAGGTAAACTTTGTAAGAATGACTAAAATGGCCTTTGGAGTTAACAGAAAAGTTCGCCAGGTCCATCGCCTCGACGTGGGACGAATTGGAATTCCCTTCGAGACTGTAGCTCAATCATTTCTCTCCAACATCAGTACAAGCCTGTCTGGACCGGCATGTAACTTTTTATAAGTGGATCTTCCGACTAGACAGGACGAAGTACGGCTACAACAACAACAACAGGGCTTTCTAGACCACAAGGCCCCACAATCCAGAGAAGGGTGGCCAGGGGTTCGTCACAAAGCTGAGTTCAGAAAAACGGTACTAGTCATTTTCAGGAAAAGATATACGACTACTGCCGTTGAAAGGGCACCGAATACAAAAAATATGAGTTTCGCAGGTCGCTTGCTTCCTTCTCTGGAAAGCTTTTGTCAGAACTAGGCGGAGTCACTTCGGGTGTAGAGTTGGTGCTCCATGGGTAACGCTAAATGACGTAAATACGCATACACGGCTAGTTTCTACGTATTGCCGGTTCTACGAGAACGGTACCAGTACTTTTGCTGTATCCATCGTACCGAAACGATCCAGGCCTTTTTTTTATATCGACCCGGCCAAGAGCAATACACCTCGGGGTGACACTGTCTGACATTTGGGCAGGGCTACACCTCGTTACAACAACAACAACTTCGGGGTTAGCTCACACGGCTCTTCGATGGAGATATCCGGGATTGAGATAGGTCTTGTTCTAAGACGTATGAATAACCTAAAAAGGAAACCCTACTGCACATATACGTTAAGAAGACTATTTTCTCCGCTGGATGCGCTCCTTTGGGGAAACCTTCTGAACCCTTCCTACATAAAGTCCGCTGGGTTACTGGGAAATAAATACATATAGATGTAAGTAAGTGTGAGTATGTGTATCAAGTCATATCCATTGCTGCAGGTCGTGGCACAGTGTGTTGCAAGGAAGCAGCTTCCGTTGTCTAAAGTCAAACAACAACAAACAACTTCATCTCAAGTCCACGTCATCACACATCTACACATACTTAACTACATATGTGCGGCTATTTATGATATTACTGTTAGCAACATCTCAAGCGCCTCGTCCAGATTTTTTTTTTGCTTTCAATTGCGACCACAAAACACTAATGTTTATTTTTATTGTTGTTAGCACACCTAATAATCACGTGTCTTTTAGCGTATGCAATTAACTTAAATACTTTACGAGCAAGTGGTAAGAATATATACACAAAACGTTGTACAGGGTTACTGGAAAGACGTGGCAGCTAGTTGTGGCTAAGTTGTATAAGGATGTAATCGGAAATCGTTTGTTACCTTCGGTTCTTGTTGTCGTAGTAACTATGCGTAGCCCTTCCCAATCGAAAACACTCCTTAACCTGAATTGTCATCAATCTCTTCTAACGAGAGTCCCAGGAAACGCCGTTTCAACAGGGTTGGAACAGGATGGGACTGGTGGTAGAAGAGTCTGCTCTCATGAGTAGGTGAAGAGATGATTGGTATCGTGAGGAGACAAGACGCATGCCGGGTAAACATTTAGCACTTCGGGGATCAGTCTAGATAAGTCACGGTTTAACCTTTTACAGGGCCCAGATCGTATTTTCCAGACTGTTTCTGGTCTCACTCGGAAGATCACGTTCCTCTACAGCAACCGGTGGAGATTGTAGTTGCAGGACGGCATTCGCCGAACGGGATCTGCCAAAGGGCAGCTGGTTCTACGTAGCGGATTGACTCGAGGTTTCCACGCACACGAGCTTTTCTTTCGAAGCAACGCTGCCTAACGTGTTGTTTCCCTTAAAACTGTCATCTTCTGATCAGCTCTTTGCTGTGAGGCGGCTTTTCCTCCTCCTGTTCCGAACGGGTATCGAACCCAATCCCGGTTGTTGTTGTTGTTGTTGTTAACAACAAAACACTCCCCTGCGGGTTAGGGGTTTAGAATATGCCCGAGGTAGGCATACCGGTCGTAAGAGGCGACTAATATGCACATAGGTAATTGACGTGCTACTCGATGGTTGATCTACGGATATGATGCCTCTCACCTCTCATTACCCATCTTCTCCTTCCTCATGGATGGAGGGATGCCATGACCTAGAAGGTTCCACTGGTCATACCAAATCGCTACCACGACAGACGGGCAGTACCGCAAGGGAGTACCGCCGCGTACCGGGGTCATATCCGGCCAAGGACTGTCAACTTCGGCATCACTCCCCAAACCCAATCCCGGTCCAAGGGTCGATTGCGTCTCATCGAGGCAGACTGTATGGAGGCTTATATAAGAACCAGACTCTAGAAATATATCAGTCCCAACACTGTTACCATAGCCCTGAGTGTTATGTATTTGGAATATCTCCGAGGTAGGTATAGCTGGCGATTAAAATCCACAACTTGATGGTTCATCTACCGATATGATTCCTTTCATTCATTCCTTTCTTTTTCCTTGCAGAAGGAGGGGTGAATTGACCTAGAATGTTCCACTGGTCATAGCAAATCGTTCACGCGACATTCGGGCAAATACCGGGTCCATATGTGAGAAAGGACTAGTCGCTCACTGCATTCGTCATACAGAGGTACACATAAAAAGAGGTGGGAACGGCTCTTTTCCGTAAACCTCGGAATGCGTCAAATCTGGGAGAATCTTATCGCTCGATATCGTGATACAGTCAACCACGCCACAATCCTTCAAGGTCTAGTGGTCCCTGTGGGTTGGGGGTTTAGTATATGTCCTAGTTAGGTATGCCTGTCTTAAGAGGCGACTAAAATCCAATTCGACCCTGGCTACGGATTCATATCCAGTAAAGGATTGTCAACATCAGTACAACCTTGTGTAGTCGGTCACGTAACTTTTTATATAAGTTGATGTTCCGACTAGGTAGGGCGAAGTACTGTTACCACAACAAAATGCGCTCTTTGAAAAATTGACCTTGGTCCAACCCTGCCGAATCGAAGAATGGCACCGTCAAAAACTCAACCCTGCAGGTTAGGGGTTTAGAATATGCCCGAGGTAGGCATACCGGTCGTAAAAGGCGACTAATATGCACATAGGTAATTGACGTGCTACTTGATGGTTGATCTACGGATATGATGCCTCTCACCTCTCATTACCCATCTTCTCCTTCCTCACGGATGGAGGGATGACATGACCTAGAAGGTTCCACTGGTCATACCAAATCGCTACCACGACAGTCGGGCAGTACCGCAAGGGAGTACCGCAGCGTACCGGGGTCATATCCGGCCAAGGACTGTCAACTTCGGCATCACTCCCCAAAACCTTCGGGGAGTATTTTGTATTTAACAACAACAACAACAACAACAACAGAGCATCCGCTGGCAACAAAAACTCACTGTTGTTTGAAAAAAAGCCCATATGAACTGAAAGCTATGTTAATTAAAAACCTATAATTTTATCATGTAAAGTAGTATACATATTTTAAATTTAATAAGTAATTAAACCTATACTAAATTATACATTGACTTAATTCCTAAATCTTAATATTAGTAACACTATAAATGTACATATTCAGTCATTTCCCATTAGATTATTATTTATGTAGAAGAAACATCCTTGCTTCCTTTACACGAATTTCACCAATCATCACGTGGCAAACGATATGTTGAGTTGTCGCTTAATACAATTGTGACACCGGCACCATAATATGGTATCACATATGCTGAACCATCCGCCGGACCAACAACCTGTGTAGCTATGAGCACAATATCAATTAATTGACCCAAAAACATACCACCAAGTGTGCAGAACTTAATCAAGCCAATACCCGGATAACCTAAGTAGAAGCGATCAACGCCAAACATGCCCAAAAAGACGGAAAGCAAAAGAGTTGTGTCAAGGTGGTAGCCATTGCTGAAAGTTAGAGAAAAATAATGTGGTTAAAGTATGCACTAACAGTTATTTCCGGTACTACTTACGTCCATTTGCAAGGTAGTTCTCGCGTGAAAGTGTTATTGCCCGTTTCAGTGCAATTGATGCCATCAGCAGCCACACACCAGACTGTTAAATTGATTTGGTTCAATACTATTAAAAAATTACATATATGTAATAACAATATAGTCCCTTACCTCTTGCTTTGTTCTCCTTTGTGCAGCCATAAAACTGTTGAGTTTTTGGATCGATTTGTTTTCTCGCTGGATCGGGACAAAGATACTGACCCATTAACAAATCATTACAAACATAATCAACTTGCTGCGTTAATTGAACACTAAATAGAAGTAGTAGCAGTGTACTTATCAATTCCATTTTACTTTTTCTTTTATTTATCGAAGCAGTTGAACAACGCAATGATGCAAAATTTTTCTGAAGGATTGAGATGAGTTGAACAGCTGATTAAATTTTTGTTTACAGTGGCTGCCAAACAGGTTGAAGGCCACTATGCTTATTAAACACAACTCACTTTGAACAGTGCTATTGCCGCTACTGCAATTGATGAATTTTATCACTCATTGGAACTGCAGGAACTTAATATTACATTTACACTGCACCAAATTGCCGCTTTTTTCCATACAAATCTGTATCCAAATTTGGAATTCCATCACATTTTACCCCATTTGCCGAACAATACAATCCACAGTTCTTCAAAGTAGCAACCCTGCATGTGTTCCACATTTAGAATTGCCCAGCAAGAACATTAATGTTTTAATGACGTGTGATAACTTTTGCAATATGCGCAGCTATAAATTACAATTTCCAGTGCAAATTTGCCAATGTAAACGGTGTCAAACTGGCTCATTTGATTTCGCCAAATTTAGTTCAGTGTAAGGGTACGTTTGCACTGCACCGAATGCGACACTTTTGGCCAATTTTTTTTCGAGACCGTTCATCCGCAGATTGAATTTGATCACCAAATTAGGTCAAATTAAATTAAATTCATCTAATTTGGCAAACAAATTCATCCTGCGGACAAACATTTTCGAAAACTATGTTCGGTTAATACGTGTATTCTTTGATGTTATTTTTTTGTTGTATATGTATGAATTTGGATTTTTTTTCTTTCCCCATAGAAAATGTTTTTCATTTGATTTTACGATTAACAAAAAGTCCTATTGAAAAACTACTTTAGAGAATTTCAATTTTGATACAATTTACTTTTATTCGTGTTTTTTTTAACAATTTCGAAACATTCAAAAGTCGATATTCTTCGAAAACGTAGAAACCCCCAATGACACTTCTCACTACATTTTTCCGCACGCTTAAGCAGCTGAAGTCTAATTTAGGGTCGTTTTGCAATATCCGTTTTATGCTAACAGGGGCTTAATTGACTTATTTTGTACAGTTAACCGGCTTTTATAAAAGCGATTCTTAGTATTTTTTTCGAAAAAAGAATAATAGCATCGAAATGTAATTCGTTCTATTTATGTCATAACAACAGCCTTAAATTTCCTCACTTCTTGGTTAATGGAGTTTAGTATTAAGTAAATTGTATCTTACTGAACCAAAGATATTTGTTTATTAAAAATGTATTTTTTAAACTTCAGTAAAACTTGGACACTGCCAAAGCGTCCACCTTTTAAATCCTTCAATGTCTCATCTTTAATTCCATTAGCAAAGTTCACCTTCACTTTTGACTTTTGTCCAAAAGTGCACTCAATAACACCACGCTCACCTGTCGACAACTCTACCTCTTTCCCTACATAAACATCTCTATTACCCTGCTTACTAAACAGATTTTCAACAATTACTTCATTACTATTAACAAATCTCTGTATATAGCCTTGCTTTAATTTTCGCTTGAATACCTTAAACATTGGCAAAACATCTGCTGCATAATTGTTCGAGTGCGTAGTCCACAGCATGCGACCCCAAAAAGCCAAACGGCAACAACTTGTCTGAGCATCCAAATCCAGTTTGGCTGCAATCAGCGTGGCATTAGCAGCAGCTAATATAGGTGTTTGAAATTCGAGCAAAGCATAAACATACTCCTCGTTCGGCGCATTTGTTACAGCTTCCAGTTCTTCAACAAATTCATATTCGCTATTCAAATCGAATGTGTCTGCAGATGGGCTATTTTCAACAGCTTTAAAAAGCGTTATATTCGCCATAACCGTATCATGTCCAATAGTTATATGCAATTTGCTTTTAGAACGTATAGTGAATTTATAAAATCGTATACGGTTTACACGTATACATGCCGCATAAATATAGCGTAGATAGCCAATTTGTGTTAATATGCCACGTTCCAACTTTTTCGCATTGAATTGTGGCACACAAATGCCAACACGATCGCCCATCGCTGCTTCTTGCACCGGGCGATGGAACATTTGCATTGATTTGACTTTGCGTTGCTCTTTAATTGTAGGTATTTCGATTGCATCGTTAACAGCAACAGAGCCTTGTACTATTGTGCCCGTACAAATCGTGCCTTGTCCTTTGATTCATATTCATATTCATTCATTTATTGACAGTATTAGCACAATAAGATCTTGTATGATCTTTTATAGTGCAACAATCATTACATATTAGTGGGTATAATTTTTAAAACTTAAAACTAAAAAATTTTATCAAATTTAAAAACATGTAAACAAGTAAAAAAAAGTAAAAAAAAAAAAATTTAAAATTAAAAAATAAAGGAATAACAATGGTAATATATGAGATTGACAAGAATAGTTACAATGACCTTTAACAACAATATTTTACAACAATGATTGACTAGACTAATAAGTAGCTAAACTCAGATTTTAATTTGAATACACCTTACCAAAGAAAGAAAATATAACATTCTTAAGGTTGCTTTTACTTAAGCTATTGCGAACAGAGTTGGGGATAGAGTTCCAAATGCGGATAGCATTGACAAAGAAAAGTCTTGCAGAGTTTAGATAATTGTAGCTGGGAACGATCAAATCACTTATGCGAGCAGATCTAGAAAATGTTAACTTGTTATATAAATAAGTTGGCATTTTATCAGCAATCACACGACACAGAAATATACAGTTCCTTGCCTTAAGATACTCAGATATTTCACAACCCAAGAGACTCGTTCTCCACGCAGATATATGATCATACTTAGCCAACCCGAAGACATACCGCGTGACATGATTAAAGGCAACATCAATCTTATGTGCTGATTTGGAATCTAATTTGCTGTATATACACTCCGAATAGCAGATAATTGGTAGTATTAGCTGTATAGCAAGCCGCTTCCTTATTACAAGTGGGGTGAAGGGGGCAGACATTCGTAGATTACGTAGAGTGTAGTAAACTTTACTGATAACAGCATTAATATGATCATCACAAGACAGACTAGAGTTAATAACAACCCCCAGATTCCTTACTTTAGACACGTACTTAAGGCACTTATTATTGATGTATAAAGCTGGTAGATTTGAAGAGTTAATTTGCCTTTTAGATATGGGTAACACATACGATTTTTCACTATTAAGGGAAAGATAATTTTTTTGCGCCCAAGACGAAATAGCTGACAAATCACTATTAAACTTGGCACAAAGTTCAGAAACTTGCGCATGTGTTCCAGACATATAAAGTTGTATATCATCTGCATAAGCATGCATTTGAGCATACAGACAGGTGGTAAATATGTCATTAATAAATAGGCTAAATAATAACGGTCCAAGTATAGAACCTTGAGGGACACCATTAAATAACAACTTGAGACTAGAGACTTGCGATCCCACCTTCACTCGTTGTGCTCTACCACCCAAGTAACTCCTCATGAGACTTAAAGCAGAGTCCCCAAAACCGAAATAAGACTTAAGCTTCATGCATAACAACGTGTGATTGACAGAATCAAACGCTTTAGAAAAGTCGAGCAGACACAACATTGTTATCTTGTTACTGTCATAGGGTGCCCGAATATCATCCAAGATTTTGATTATTGCAGTTGAACAGCTATGCTTTGCTCTAAAACCAGACTGGAATGGGGAAAGTAGATTGAACTTTTCAATATAAGCATGAATCTGTTCAGATAACAAGCTCTCAAAGGTCTTCGACAACGCAGGAAGGATGCTTATGGGACGAAAATCACTTAGACAGCTGGCGGACTTATTTTTAGCTACAGGAAGGACAGATGCAATCTTCCACACATCAGGAAAGCACGAGGTTGTGATGCAGTGGTTGATAATATGGGTCAGGGTTGGCAGTACCTGTGGAAGAACAATTTTTATAAATTTTAGAGGAATACCATCTTCACCAATAGCATTTGAACGTATCTTATAAATACATCTCACCACATCATACTCCGACACAGAGCAAAATTCAAATTTCTGAGAAAAAGTCACAGGACAATGTATCGGGTGGGTGATTGGGTCATTGGACGAGGTAGCACAATTAACGAATACGGCATTCAGATCTTCAGGGTCTAGGGAGCAATCAGTATTATCTTTAACATGTACACGAAGACTTTTCAAGTTACGCCACAACACATTATTAGGAAGTTCACAATTTAACATCTTTCGAAAGTATGCCTGCTTCTCATGTTTTATAGTTGCAGTAGCTACATTCCGTATATTCGTATACGAACGCCAGTTTATATCAGTTCGATTCCTTTTCCATACTGCATATGCTTTGTTACGTTTACAGATTATATCACGAGCAGTTTTGTTGAACCATGGGCAAGATCGCAATTTTCTCAGAACTGTGCGCATCGGTACATGAGCATTATAAAAAGATAACAATATATTATTTAAAAAGTTTAGCTTATCATTTACCGATGGCAAGCTCCAGCAATAAGTCCAGTCAACACAAGACATCTCAGTACTCAAGTTGTTAAAATTGATGGAGCGATAGTCAGGAAAACTTAAAGGAACCGAAACTGAATCATCATGATCAAAAGTAATGTCAAACGAACAGAAAATTAAATCATGGTCAGACACAAACGAAATTTGGTCGAACTTCAAGACAGAAGACAAATCAGACACAATGAAATAATCTAGTAGACTAGGACAGCAGTTATTCCCATATCTAGTCGGTACAGAGGAATTAACTAGAGAAAGACCAACACTAGATATGTCATCTAAAAGGCGGGAGCTATACATATCACGGGATAACATATTTACATTAAAATCACCACATACTATTATTTCATCATAATCAACGGCTACTACAGACAACGTATTAAAGAAATCATTTAAGCTAAAACATCTATTGGGATTGTACACACAAGACAAGAGGACTTTAGACAGGGGGTTGGACACCTCAACCAACAAGTACTCCGTTGTACCTCCGCCTGCATGGGATACCACGCTCGATTTTAGATATTTTTTGCAGTAAATGGCTACCCCACCACCCTTTTTATTCATACGATCATTTCGATACATTGTATACCCATCTATCTCAAAGTGCGCATCTATTAGCTCATGCCTGAGCCAAGTCTCCGACACACATATAACGTCCACCGAAGATTGCTCAAAAGTTCTCCTAACCTGATCCATTTTCTCATTATTTAAGCTTCTCGCATTAAAGTGAACGACATTAAAACCCTTTTGCCGACGGCATAAAATATTCATAAGTACAAGACTATTATCGCCAATGCTATTCGCATCATTGCCCACCATCATTAGGACAGCACAAGTGAAAAGCAACCTTAAGAGAAAGCGAAAGCAAAAAGATCAAGAAGAAGCAATAACTGAGTTTAACTACCCTTACAAAAATTAATTCACTACAACTAGGACAAATACTGAAGACTAAACTAGCGAAACTGATGTAAGTCGTCTACACAGCTTATAGCAGTTGGCGGGCTGTTCACATCACTGTCGCTCCTCACGTAAACTGCACCTCTAATTGTAAATACTGACTTCAGCTTCCCATTTCGTCGTAATTTGACGGCTTCTTGCAGCAGAAATCTATTCTCCTTAGAGAGGCTTTCATAAATATGAAAAAACCCCTCACAATCAAGAGGACTTAGGCGAATAGCCGACTTTATTCTCTTCCGATACTCACGAAAAGCTCGCAGAGTCCGGTTGCGGTCGAGAGGCGAGTGAAATTTTACAATAATAGCACTATTTGGATTTGGATTTGAAGCTTTTGTGCGAAAAATATCTCTTATTTGAGGAGAATGGAAGTCGATAGAATTACACATCAGGTTAAATGCACGTTTTAAGTCTTCACCTTCACAATACGGGATGCCGAAGACAACCGCATCAGCAGAGATATCCGGCGCAGCACTCTGTTCCATGACACCAGCTAACAGATTTTTCATGCATGTCATGTCCTCTTCAAATTTCATCGCATTAGCTTCCAAAACCGAGATTCGAGCAGACGATTCAGCAATCATAGCATTAAGCGCCGATATTTCATCCTCCATTCGCTTAGAAAGCTTATTTTCCACCTCTGTCAACCTATCCGCTACACTTTCAATTAAAGGCCGCAATTGATCAGTATGTTGTTGAACTGTCACTTCAAGTTGGGTCAGCTTGGCAAAGACCGTCGCAAGAGTGATACCTTCATCAAGCTTAGCCACCTTAGCAGATGGAGAAGCAGTGCTCAGTTGTTTGCGCTTGTTTGTAACAGGGGTGGGAGTAGCAAAAGACATCGCAATATATAAGAACTTTATGAAGTACTTTTAGTTTTAATAATGAACGACTGGTCACCTTAATATAAACTGATGGTCAGATGTCTTCACACACAGGTGGCGCAGTTGACCGCTTGACAAGTGTCAGACTTGTGAGTAATGGCGCAAAGTGTAATTACTTGTTCTTGTTGTTGCAATGCAATTAAATTTTTAAATGCACTAGATATTGTTGTTGCAATGCAATTTAACTTTTTATTTTTGATTCGATTATGTATTTTTACAGCAAATACGCCAGAGAGCAAAATAAGTCCAATAACTTCCAATCAACAGAAAGTATATAACCATATAATTAGCAATTCACACAATTGTTTGACACTTTTAAATCAATTAATTAAATTGTTAAATAGACGAGCAAAGAAACTTTCGACTTGATTCGCCAGAGTTGCCTTTACTTCTTGAAAAGCAATGATCTGTATACATAACAAATGGGGCTTCTTTATTGCGTTGAGGTACTTCTGTTTGTGAGAGTATTTGCGTTAGGAGAGCCTGCATTGGAAAACAAAAGTGGCGTTAAGTATTTGTTTAATTTGGTTAAAAAATATTCAGCACATACCTCAACATTGATTCCTGCCAATGCAGATATATTGAAAATGCTGCTTTGAGGATCGAATGTAGTCTGTTCAAGCGTTTTGCGCAACTTCGTATTCAATTTATGCAACTGTGCAGCGCGTGTTGACTCCTCCAATAGATCAATTTTATTCACAACTATTATTAGTTTTCGTTGCAATAGCTCGCCAATAACTATGCATTCCGCTGTTTGTGTTTGTATACCCTTTTGTGCGTCGATGACCAGCAACATCAAATCGATTATCTGCGCGCCTTTAATACGAAAAAGAGTGCGAATAGTTTGCAAGATAATCAACGCACATTTCAATTTCATTTGTACTCACCTCCTATGATAGTGCGTATGAGGCTTGCATGTCCGGGACAATCTACAAATGTGAATTGCACTTGTTCAACTTCAGGTGCAGCATCTTTGAGACTTGCCGGTGCTTCGACCAGCACCGCACTGAAACCCAAATCGAGCGTGATGCCTCGCTCTTGTGATTGCGGATTTTTATCAAAGGCTGCCGTACTAGCAATTGTACTCAAAGCACGCGCCAATGTTGTCTTGCCGCTATCGACATGTCCTAATAGTCCAATATTTATATTAATAATCATTTAAATTTATTTAGATGCGCTAATTCCATAACAATAACAGATTTGACAACCCAAGATGACATTAGAACCAAGAACAACAGTGACAGTCAAACTGCGTACCAAAGTTGCCAGACTAGTTTATAAAAAAAATTTACAATCATTCCCGATCGGTGGCTATCGGAAAGCGCGTTCGATTAATTTTGCGTTGCTGTCAGACTTTCGGTGGTCATCGAACTTTTCGCCGTTTGCTTTCGATGTTGTTGTTGTTGTTGTTGTTGTTACCAAAGCGTTGTACATTCTCGTAAAGATTGTCCCTTTTTTGGTCAGTTTCTGAGGTAAAATTCCGGGAATTCGGGACTGTCATTTGAAAATTCCGAAATCACGGGATTGTCAAAAAGCTTCGAGATTCGATGCCTCACTCGGAACCTATTGTAAACAATTTCCCTAAACTGGGGGGTTTTCAGCTATTCGGACGGAGCCCCTCATTGGTAATAATTCGGGAAAGTCGATAGATATTTCATCGAACTAATCGATAAAGTCGGTGATTTATCTATCGACTCTCCCGAATCATTCCCAACGGGAAGCTCCGTCGGAATACCTGATAGACCCCTGATTGATCTCAAAACTAACGTGAAAACGCTTTAAAGCGGGCTACTCACCTGCCAAGAAATGTCAAACTCCATATAAAAAACGCTCAAGAAATGGTCAAGAACTGTTTTCAAACGTCAAATTTTCTTGAGCCAATACTCAGCTTAAGAAAAAATACAGCACTTTTCCATAGTTGGCAACGCCGTTTTACCTCAAGAAATAAATAAGCTCGTATATATTTCTTGAGGTAAATGTGCATATCCACGGCAAAGGTGAGTACGGGTCGATTTTTCTAACCTTTTTTTCAATCGACCGTGTAAACAGCAATTCGATCGATCTTCATGTAAAAGTAGGTCGCCTCCAAGTTGGTGCACCCTGGGTAACGCTAAATGACCTACATGGCCTAAACGGCTAGTTTCTTGTATTGCCGGTTCTACGAGAACGGTACCAGTACTTGTGCTGTACCCATCGTGCCGAAACGACCCGGGTCGTTTTCTTATATCGACCCGGCCAAGAGCAATACACTCGGGGTGACCCTGTCTGGCATTTAGGCAGGGCTACACCTCGCTACAACAACAACAACATCTTCACCTTGTATTTAAGGGCTGAACACAAGTGATTCGATAAAAATCGACCAGAAAATCGACCCGTGTAAATGAGCCTTTATGGATTGGTTAATATTTTGAATTAGCCTTTCTTGTTGTTGTTTTGCTGTCACGATCAGCTCTTCATGCTTGCTGGTTTTTGCTGGACGAAATATTCCGAGCAATAAATTGAAGCTTTTTCTCTCATATTTAATGACAAAAAGAGCTTTTTCGCTGCAATTTTTTCAACAAACGGTACACATTGGGCAGGGTTACACTTCGTTAGAACAACAACAGGTATAATTATGCATATCTTGCAGCAAACAAACGCTCCTACTGTGTTTTTCTTTATAAATGTGTGTTCAAAAATCGTTTATGGCTTCGATTAAAAAATACTATCGATATTTACAGTAAATTTGTCTGCAAAAATTATCTCGCACCGGCAACACTCCTCACCACATCTGTTCGATATTTGACAGCGAAGAAATGCAGCTCGCCGTATAGCGCCATCAAACTTGCAAATTTCTCACAGCTCGGATTTATTCTATTTTTTGGCCAATTTCCTACTGTATATTTGGACGCAACAACAACGTTTTTACTAAATAAACCACTATAAAAGGGAAACTTTAAACTAAACAATCTAAATGACAAGGTGAGTATATCGGTGAGGTAGTGACCAAAATTAACCTAAAAATCTAACACAAATCCTTCTAATGCACGCAGGTCAAATATCGAATTGGGCGATGTAACGCCACACAACATCAAACAATTGAAAAAACTCAATACTGTCGTATTTCCTGTATCGTACAACGAAAAATTCTACAT
Source organism: Campiglossa producta (assembly GCA_964058755.1). Taxonomy (NCBI): domain Eukaryota; kingdom Metazoa; phylum Arthropoda; class Insecta; order Diptera; family Tephritidae; genus Campiglossa; species Campiglossa producta. Next base: position 105,467,397 of record CAXKVI010000004.1, on the reverse strand, counting down.
TGATGTGCTCGAAGCAGGCGAATTAGCCAAATTGGTGTACTACAATGACATAGTCGTGGGCGCAGTATGTTGCCGTTTAGATACATCGGAAAATCAACGGCGCCTTTATATCATGACTTTGGGCTGTTTGTCGTCGTATCGTCGTCTGGGCATTGGCACTGTGATGTTCCAACATATACTCAACTTTGCTGAAAAAGATGGCAATTTCGACAGCATCTTCCTGTAAATATGTTTTTACACATTACTATACATAACTTATATTCTGAAACGTGTATACTATTGCAGGCACGTGCAAATCAATAATGAAGGTGCTATAGCATTTTACAAAAAATTTGGTTTTGAAATTGTTGAGACTAAGGAACACTATTATAAGCGTATAGAACCTGCGGACGCGTATGTATTGCAGAAAGCATTGCGAAATTCAAATAGTAATGCTAGCGGTGGTAATAGTAATCATAATAATCACAATGCTGCTCATAGTAATGGTCATTTGGAGAGAAAGGATAAAAAAGCATAAGCCATTATGAAGAGAGTACAACTCCAATTCGCCAATATTGTTGTGCTTGTGATCAGTTTTAGTTATATTAAAAATACATTACAGAAAAAATAAAAAAATACAACTAATATTTAAATTAGTTTTTGGCGATTTTTTGGAGCTGTTGGTGTACTAAAGCCACTACAAATATTAAGTGAACATGGAATAGGATATGGAACTATTGAGCCATACACGTATATAAGCAGACTATTTCCTGATTGTGCCGAACTTTTTTTTTTTTTTTAAATAGTATTAAATATTTGTTTGTCCCAGGCTAATGTACATATGTATTTATGTATCTTATATTATGTTTATTCAGCAAAGCACTATTATTGCAACTGCTCTGCCTAAAGTGTTTTAGAATACCAACAACAAAATTTACAGGACATACACAATCCCACCGCTTTATCAAAGTCGCCAGCCCGGATAGCGGCCTTAATTGACGAATTTTGTACGGTTACCTGTCAAATTAATCACCGATTAGTCGTTATCGCCTTTTATGCAAGCTGCCCTAAGATGGATAACTTTTGCCGTTTTTTTTTCTCAATAATTCCACAACAGCAATTAGCAGCACTTACCGTTGCTACAACAACTTCATTAAGGACTAATCTATGATCTAATTGATTTGTAATTAATTACAGTAATACCTATCAATTAATTTTACATTTGTACAGTCAGTGTCCAAATAATTCCAGCCAGGATAAAAAGAAATGAATTAAAATATAACAAATTTAAATTAAGTAAGATAAAATGAAATAAAAGAAGACAACAAAAATAAAATTAAATGAAAAAAATCACAAAAAAAAAAAAACAAAAATAAAAGAATGAAAAAAAATAATATAAAATGAAATTTAAAAAAATATGTAAATAAAAAAAAAATATTTAAAATAATATGTAAATAAAAAAATAGTAAAATTAAATAACAAAAAAACTTTGTTGTTGGACTGGCTTTAGGTCAATTTCCGTAAAAAATAAAACACAAGTGTTTTTAACCAATATATTTCGGTTGCTCCACGGTAACCGTCTTCAGGATAAAAGTTTCACGTCTGCGGAGTTTGGTACTTTGGTACCAACAAAGTTTAGCTACATAAAGGTCGCCAAATACATTAAAAAAAATTAATATTGTCCCTATTTATTTTGCCGGTGCTGTAGGTACATACATATGTCTTTCAATGTAAACTAAAACAGCCTACTAAAATAAGCTCTTTCAACAATAATATTCAACAGTTACTTCTACAAAGTAGCGAAAAGATGGACAAACGTGCAACAAACATTTCGGGCAATTTAAACCAAATTTCACTCTGTTTCAAAAGCATTTACACGGTCCTATACTATAGCGGTTGTGTTTGCTTTAAGATGCAAAAAGGAGTTTTCCATTTAACGAAAACTACTATTCTGTTTACCAATCTAATGCGTCTAACTTTATTAATTGGGTTTTTTACGTGTATGGCCATTAAATCATCTGGCAATCGTGGTTCAAGAGCAATGATGGAACCTTTAGCACCTGTACTCAAACTTTTACTAGTACTACAAGTCTTCAATTGTACAATAGCATACAGTGCAGCAAGCATTATCATGGAAAGAAATAAAGATAAACATATTAAAGTAATGGAACGTTTACAACAATTGGATGATGGCTTACAAATGCATTTTCCACATATTAATTGGAATTATCATAAGACAGAATTTAAATTTACAGTTTCAACATTAATTGTAACGGCTTATTTTTATAGTATTACATTCGTTTTTTTATACCAAATATCAAATTGTCAGTGCGATTATGTAACAACATTTGTATTGGCTCTTAGTTATGTTACAATGACAACTGGTCCAGCTTGTATAAGTTTCTTGCATATGGGTATAATGGATTTGCAATGTATACGTTATCGCCTACTGAAAAAGCTATTGCAACAACAGTATGCCAAGCGTGCTACAGCAACATTCAAGTACATGCGTGATAATGAATTTGAAATGCAACTTATGCGCTTAGTGGATTATTTAAAAAATTATATTCAATTGATTTTGAAATTTAACGACGTATTTAGTTTTGTATGTGCTATAATTGTATTTCATGATTTCGCTATATTAACATTTTTGACATTTTTGATGTGTCAATTGGCATCTGAGACAAATCCACAAATCGAAAGATATCTATTTATATTTCTATTCATGATAGCGCCAATTTATAAGCTGTCTGTATATGGAGTATATGGTCATAGGGTGTTTAAAGAGGTAAGTTCAACAGTAGGAAGTATATCTCAAGCCCTATCCGTGAATAAGACGTAAGCGACACGGTAATCGATATTTCCTTTTTGGTATATAATATATGTGCATATGAATGCGCTCCACAAATAACGTTGTAACCGACATTTTTGTATTTTGGATTATTATTCTAACGGCAGTTTTCCATAATTCAAAAAAGAAAAGACCTATCTTGAGTATTTTTTGGCTCCAAGCCTAAAGAGGCTATTTTTAACTAGCGACATAATGGTCGTCAAAATGTTTTTTTATATTTTGTCGTTTACAACGTTATTTGAGGCGCGCATTCATATGGTACCGGAGGTTATTGTGGCTTCCCCTCTACATCACAGAGACGCTCACTTAGACCTGCTGGCCCATTGTGCAGTCAATATTTATTAACGAACAAATTTTTAAACAATTGTTTGCAGCAACAAAATGCTATTCATGAAGTTCGCATATGTGAGAACTATTATAGGCATTCTAAAACGATACGTAATTATTTGAGGTCATTTCTACACTGGCAAATGCAAAATTCATACACATTCCTGATTGGAAAAGTGATACGCTGTGATCTTGCGGTAGTGTTTATGGTATGTATTTATATATTTGAAAATTTTGGTAGATATTTTAAATAAAATTTTAATGTGTTAAAAATACAGGGTTGCCAACAAAAGTATAAATTGAAAGCAGTAAATTTTGTGTTATTATAAAATCAAATAGGGCGTGTACTACATTCAGAAAAAAGTTTCCTACCACAAGTAAAAAATTTCTTATTTCAATGACATGGCTTCCTTAACTTAAGTAAAATATTTTATATTACTTACTTAAAATAGCCATTAACCGCCTGGGCGATTTTGGCCGTCTAACATGTTTCGCCAGTCGACTCTTTGTTGAGCCAACTGGCGCCAATTGGAGACACCGCGTGTTTTCAGATCTGCCTCCACTTGGTCCTGCCATCGGAGTGGTGCCCTCCCTCTTCCTCTACTTCCACCGGCGGGTGCCGATAAGAATACCTTCTGGGCCGGAGCGTCTTCGTTCACTCGCACCACGTATTGGTTTTTATAAAAGTACATATTATTTTCATGCAAATGTTAATTTTCATCCAAGTATTATTATGTTTTTTTTTTTTAATACAAGTAATACTTTTCATACAAATACATATTTTACATTTTGGTGCGATAGATGCATGGTTATTCTAAATGTGTTCAATACTATTTACTTTACAGGCTCTTAATAGTATTGCCGCCAGCACACTGGTATTAATTCAACTGCAATTCCAGCAAAATAGCCTTACAAAAGGTATAGAGAGCAGTGAATAAAAACAGGAGAGGTTACGAAACATATCGGACATGATAATAACGCATCGACCAGCAAACGTTGCATGTTTAAACATATCATTTGAATAAATAAATTAAATAAAATCTTGCTGTTTTCTTTAGTTCAAACATCAATAAGCTCGATTTATTTAATGGAAAATCGTAACGATTCTCTAAGAAATTAAATGTGTTCATTAATCGGTGACATTCAGCGTACCGAATAAGAAGGGACTTCTAGTCTAATTGTATACATATAAATTATAAACATAGGTATATGTTACATACAAGAATGCATGAATTACGATAACAACATAAACAGAAGAGCAAACACTTATTAAAAAAAAAAAAACAAAGTAATCTTTTAAAAATTTCAAATTTCACGTAAGCTTAAAAACTAATTTAAGAATGCGTAAATGACCTGTAAATACCGTAATCATCCACATTATAAGTCTGCGAATCTATTTGCACACCTAAAAAGAAAATTTCATTTTAGTAATGTGATTTAAAATAAGAAACAAAAATCAATAAAATACCTAAAAACGCTTCAACATCTTCATAGCTTATATTTTCGTTTTGCTGCATATCCTTTAGTTTTTTTAATAAATTAATTAAACATGATTGAATATAAAATTTTGTACCTGATTCTTTTAAAGAATCTAAGAAATTTCTTTTTATGTCCCAAAAGTAAGGAAAATGTTGTTTTTTAAGATATATTGTCAAGCGTTGTAGTATCTAAATTCAAAAAGCAAAAAAAAAGGATTAATAGATAGTAGTTAATCAAATTAATGTGTAAATTTTGATATGAGTCGAGGGTTATAGGAAAAAAAGAAAGATTGCTTAAAAACGATTCGCGTGTTGTACAAGTTAACTTCTAACCTTTAGAATAATTATAACCAAAAAATTATAAATATCACAAAGTACTGAAAACAGTGCCATATAATGTTAATTATACTATCTACATTAGAGTGGGTCGATTTGTAGGCGAGGGGAAAAAAGAGAAAAATCTCCATCGCGGAAACTGTTCTAAGGGTCATTTTAAGCAACTTTGCAGAAGAAACTATAGGTTTAAAGTTGGGTTAGAACCCCGGGAAATCGCGTTGAAGTTTCATAGTTAGGTAATGAAAATTTTGTGTGACAGTGAGCATTAACTTTTTACGGGACATACCTTAAGTTGAGTTCTAGTTAGGCACACAAAAACTACGCAGCGAGAATTTCAAATACATGGTCAACATCTGGAAATTGGGGCCAAAAACCCCTTTTTAATTGTATGAAGGATATATCTCAAACTTTAACAGGTCGATGTCAGTACATTCAATCATTATTAAGCCAATAGAATCCGAATCAGCCGTTTTTAGAATGTTTGTCCGTCTATCTGTCTGCCTGTGTGTCTAAATGTTTGTGGTCGCATCACCCGAAAACTGCTGAATGGAACTAACTGAATCTTTCGTCATTTCTTAGTAAACGTTCAACTTAAAATTTAAGTTATCCCTTGGTGCTAAAGAGTGCTTTCATAATGAATGCAATAAATTTCAATATCTCAGCTTGTTTCGGAGATATCCCCAAAAATGTGAGACGGAAAAATGGAAAGGGGACCTATTATGCTGTGTGTTACTTTTTAGGGGTCATATCTTTATTTGTAGTTTTAGTTAAGCGGACAAAAAATTCGCAGCGGACTCATACCCGACAAAGAACTGTCAACATCAGTACAAGCCTGTCTGGACAGGGCAAAGTACTGCTACAACAACAGCATTTCAACGTCGCCTAAGAAGTTAACTTCAAAAACTAAAATGAAATGCCCCAAGCCAGCGTGTTATTGCTTATGACCATACTTAGTTACTTACTTCCATAATAACGCTAGCAACACTTTGTTTCAAATTATTTGCTCTCTTTGTTGACTTAATATAAATCAACTCGAAGCTTACAGACTCCAAATGCGCCCATCTTATGTAGGGTATCTTGCTTTGAGCAAATAATGCACTTAATAATCGTAACGCCATCAAATTGTTCGGTGAAGCTGCCAATTCACGTTCACTTAATGGTGCACATAATGAAAAGTATTCATAATATCGTACATCAGCTGCAGCTAACCAATTCTTTTTCAAATGATGTAATGGATATGGCATAAAATCTCTCGGATCTATGTTACTACAAAATTGAATCAAAACTCTTAAGCGTATTTTCAATGTTATGCCTTCTGTTTTAGCTTCTAACATTATATACTTCGTTTGCCATTCAATAGCAAAATTATTTTTTTCATTACATTCCAGATTTTGTGTATCATCGTCGATCAGTTCCAATTCGTATATATCATCCATATGTCCACGCACAAAATATCCACTTAAACTTAGACCTTGTTCAATTAAACCTCTAACAATTTCAGTTACGATTCCACCGATCATATTATTGCCTTTACCAAAGAAGGGCATATTTTGTATGCCTGTCAAAATGCTACGTCCCCGTTGACCTAATAAGATGAACGATGGATGTTTTGTGATTAACGCACCGAGTGGCACATAACGTGAAAAGTCGAAGATGAATGAACAATTGAAGTTGCTGGGTGATATTGAAACCCCTAATGTAAATGTATATTTATATAAGTTGTGTAACAGATCGCATTTGTTAGCTTACCATTTTTGATGTAATCTGTGAGTATGGGACCAAATAAGGGATCTTTGCGTATGATATCTTTTAGGTATTCTCGAATTAGGCCAAAGTCAGTTTTCAAATATTTGCATGTCTCAGCATCAAGCGAGATTGCGTTTGCAATCTTTTCAAAATGTTTGCTAAATTTAGTCATTTTGTACGATATTTTATTGCCTGTTTCGGTTTTTTGTTTATTAAATACAAATAGTTTTTGTATATTTATAAAAACCAACGAAATGCAAAAAATTACACAAAAATTGAATTTTATTTTGACAGTCAACGGTAAACATCAGCGTTGCCAGCAGCAAACTTTGTTTAAGTTCATCCAGTGCTGTTTCTTTAAATTTGTTTCGGCTCAAAAAATGGGCAATCCTAAATACTTGGGTGTAGTTTCTCTCACTCGGATTTTCAATCCCCTACAGAATATAATTTCAGAAGACGAATTTTAAATATTCGAAATCCGATGTTTTGGCAGTTGACATGACACTGAAATTTTTTGATTTTTAAGATATTTGACAAGTAGATAGGTGGAATTGAGTCTGGAGTAAGGGGTCGAATCCTGAAGGCTTTTGGCGATAGTCCCAGCATTTTTGGGGATTATCTCAGATATCGACCACCACGTTTTCACTTCGGATTTATAATCCGAAAGTTCACGCTTAATATTTTATTTTTAAGCGGGCTACTCACCTGGCAAGAAATGTCAAACTCCATATAAGAAAACGCTCAAGAAATGGTCAAGAACTGTTTTCACACGTCAGATTTTCTTGAGCCAATACTCAGCTCATAAGAAAAAATACTACAATTTTCTATGGTTGGCAATGCCGCTTTACCTCAAGAAATAAATATGCTCGTATATATTCCTTGAGGTAAACGTGCAGATTCACGGCAAAGGTGAGTAAATATTTCACTAAACATGTTTTATACATTTTTATAAGAGTAAATTGCAAAAAAAAAGGAAAATTTGATAAACGTCAAAATTTCTTGACCAGGCACAAGAAATATATGCTCGATTTTTTCTTGAGGTATTTCTTGGCAGGTGAGTAGCCCGCTTTAAGATAGTGACTTAAAATGTTCAACCACATATAAATATAAACAAATAATGTCACTTTGACAATTATCTGGTAGCACAAGCACTCTCAACAACTATACTACATTTAACAAGCACTAAACGTGCTATTGGATTCATCAAGGAAATCGGAAACCTGGCTATTAGAGCGTATCATGGTGTAAGGAAAAAAAAATTGAAAAGGAATATGACACGGGTTAAAAGCTTTACAACAATATATTGCTCGTTGAAATAAAAGACCAAATAGAAAAGTTATAAGCAAAAAACGAATTTCGCTGTTTTTACAGGGTGTCGAAATTTTTTTTCCCCATTTTTGAATTCACCAGCAAGTAAACATTCGAATCAGGAGGGAAAATTTTAAACTTTTTTGGCGATACGCTCTACTGGCTATATCAGAGCAAAGCTCTTGCCATTCATTTCAAATCTCAAAAAAAAAAATCTGAAAAAATCAAAATAAAGGAAAAAATTTTTGAAAAAAATAAATAAATTAAAATTAGAAAAAAAAAATTAAATAAAACCACATTAAAGTAAAAACCTAAAAATGAAACTAAAACTTAATAGAAAAGAATAAAATAAAATAATAAAATACCGCTACGACAGGACATTTTTAAAAAATATTTTTAAATATGCTGATTTTCTGACTCAGTCTTCGAGATATACATACATAGTACATAAGTCTGAATATAAAAATCAAGTCAATAACTTCATCCCATTGAAATGCATAGATAGAATATCGAGAACTTTTTATATTGGCCTGCGATAAGCTTTTAATTGATTATGATCATAATATTTATGAATAATATCGTACATGTTGGCAAAGAAAAACAACAAGTTATCATATTGTCCATTATAGGGGGCATCTCGTTCAACGTTTGTTGGATCCACATCTATCAGCCTTGTTGTTTCGTAAAATCCCTTGCCAATTTCAAGATTATCCAAGCCACGATAATGCTCATTGAGACCCCAAGCATTAACATGCACTTCCAAGAGGAATTGATGTACTGCCTCTACGGTTGACAAGTACCAACGCGGACTACCCCGCTGATGTCGCCAAAATTGTGAGTAACGATTTTGTAAAACAACGGTGGGTAAATTTTTGAGACGCGCATCCTTATAAATACCACGACTCTGATTCCATGTACTATCAATAAATATCGCACGTTTTACAGGCAGGTTATTGTATGTGTACACTTTGTCTGCACAGTCTTCACCTTGCCCAAGTTCGTCTTTAACCTCGTCTATACGCCATCTCAACATAGTACCTATATTATGTCCCTTTGGTAAGCCATAATTATTTTCCGTTTTTAGTCGTACAGGCTGATTGAATAGTTGTGGAACGGTGAGACTTTTGACGCTGGGAAATATTAGTATAACACCTTCCATTTGCGTATAATCCGGCATGTCAGGATATGAATAGACTTTAACACGTTCTTTTGCCAAAACTGCTGCATGTGCAGATGTACTTTTGCCATCAATCTCCTTTTTATGTTTTATGATATCTATGTCGATTGGTATTTGGACTTTTGGTAGGAAGTCTCCAATATTTCCAACGGGTACATAACAATTGTAGCAATAAAATTTTCGTGACCGATTGCATTGTGTGCAGGTGAAACGACCTTCTATGGCGTCCAGTTGATGTGTGTCGTCTAGGCGCATCTTCGCAAATGGATACTTTCTAGGTGTTGCAGCAAGTTCTACTGGATGAGACATTGCGCTGCAAAAATGCTTGTTTAAGACCTATAAAAAGAACAAATTCTTTAATTTAGGTAAAATGGAATAACAAAAATTCTTATTAGCGGCACCTCAAAACAAAACAGAAGACAGCTGACTTTTTAGGCCACTGTCACATCTGTATGCTGTATGAGTGGTGTCACACATTACATCCATATAGAACATCCATGGACTGCGATTCGTATTGATAGGTTGACGGAGCGCAAATTGACGCTACACGTTCAATATGGATGTAAGTGATTTTTATGCTAATTTTTATGCTTTTTGGCTTAGGTTGGGTCAGGTTCAGAAATGCAGGTTAGGTTAGTCTTCTCGGTGAAGTCCTCACTTATCCAGAAAGAACCACGAAGTGCAAAATGTTTGCCTGGCATTTGGCTTTTCTCACTACACTAACCATTGGTTCACCTGCTTCTCTGAGCATACTCTAACGCCAATCTCACTTTAGTCAAACCATAATGAAGCTTAAGGGTGAAATACATAAAGCTTTGTTAACCTCGCCTGACATATGCTACATCAAAACTTTGCGTCGAACTTCAGAGGTATGCTACATGGAACGCCTTGACGCTTCTCTTTTATACATTTGTTTTCGTTATTTGTTTCCTTGCATTCAGAGAGTTTCGGTTAATTTATTAATTTAATAGAGCAAAAATGAATTAATTATTATTTTCTCCAACTTTTTATTCTTTAATTAAAGCAAATTCATCAACATCTGATTGTCAAAGCAAGCAAAATTTCAGAGTTTGCCAAATTTCAACCTCACTTCAACTTTGAGGTCTCCAATTTGCCGTGCTTGGTTTATTTATTTATTTATTTATTTATTTATGTCTAAATACAGCAGACACTTAGGAATAAAGTAAAAAAAACTTAAATTAGCTAGTTATTGCTTAAAAAGTAGGTTTTTAGCTTAAGCTGTATTACAGATTTAGTATAAGTTAAATCTATATCTAAAAAATTTGAGAAAAAGTTAACTTCAGACAGCGTTCTGTTCAACGGAGCATTAGAACGATAAACCGTTCTGTTAACTCCAACACGAAAAACTTCGAAATTACGTAAATTTCTGGTCGGCACATTAAAGTTAATAAGCTGAAGAAGATAAGGGCAGTCGATCTTGCCAGACACTAGGTCAGTAACAAACGAAACTGACAAAAGCGTTCTTCTATCGGACAAGGATAACAAACTAATTAATCGGCAACGAGCAACATAGGACGGATGCGGTTCAGAAAAATTTATTGAGCGTAGTGCAAATCGAATAAAGCACTTCTGAACTCTTTCTAATCGATTTATATGGACTACATGGTATGGTCTCCATATATAAGCTGCGTATTCCATCTTGGAACGAACAAAGGCAGAATACAAAGTCTTATAAGTATATGGGTCAGAAAAGTTGGAGGAGTGGCGCCTGATAAAAGCCAGTGTTCCAAAGGAACCAGAAATTATGTAATTTAAATGAGTATTGAAAGTAAATCTACTATCAAAGTAAACACCCAAATCATTAATTTCATTTACCTCAGTGAGGCATGAATCCGCTAAGTAATATGACGTCTCGAAAGGAGTGACCATCTTCGAATAAGTCACCTTGTGGCATTTCAATACATTAAGAGAGAGTCTGTTCATAGCACAGTAATCAAAAAAGTTATTAAGCTCCCCTTGGAGTACTGAGGAATCAAGCGATCCGCTTATCTCAGAATATATTTTAAGGTCATCTGCATATAAAAGATATTTAGACGATTTAAAACACGAGGAGATATCATTAATGAACAGGATAAACAATAATGGTCCTAAGATGCTACCTTGTGGTACACCAGATGTAGCCCAAAAAGGCTCCGAAAACTCACCATCTATATAAACGGTACAACTCCTACTTTGGAGGTATGACTTAAGCCACTTAAGAATAGTAGAATGAAAACCTATAATACGTATACTGAACTTTTCTGTCAAAGTCAAAGTTTGAGGTAAAGTCAAAATAAAGCTTTATATAACTGACCCTTTAAGCGGGCTACTCACCTGCCAAGAAATGTCAAACTTCATATAAAAAAACGCTCAAGAAATGGTCAAGAACTGTTTTCACACGTCAAATTTTCTTGAGCCAATACTCAGCTCATAAGAAAAAATACCACACTTTTCGATAGTTGGCAACGCCGGTTTACCTCAAGAAATAAATATGCTTGTATATATTTCTTGAGGTAAACGTGCAGATTCACAGCAAAGGTGAGTACATATTGCGCTACACATGTTTTATACATTTTTGTAAGAGTAATTTGCAAAAAAATGGAAATTTTGGTAAACGTCAAAATTTCTTGACCAGGCACAAGAAATATATGCTCGTTTTTTTCTTGAGGCATTTCTTGGCAGGTGAGTAGCCCGCTTTAGAAAGAATCATAGTAAATTTACACCGCACCAAATTTGGCAAATTTCCAAATTTGGAATTCCATCACATTTGACCTTATTTGCCGAACAATACATTCCATAGTTCCTCAAAATAGCAACCCTGCGGATGTTCCACGTTAAAGATTGCCCAGCAAGAACACTAAAGGGTCAGTTACATAAAGCTTTATTTTAACTTTACCTCGGACTTTGACTTTGACAGAAAAGTTCAGTATACCTATTTAAATGAAGCATGGCAAATAGAAGACCTCAAACTTGAAGCAAGGTTAAAATTTGGCAAACTCTCAGATTTTGCTTGCTTTGCTTGCTTTGACGATCAGATGTTGATGACATTGCTTTAATTAGAGAATAAAAAGTTGGAGGAATAATAATTAATTAATTTGTTCTCTATTAAATTAATAAATTAACCAAAACACTCTGAATGCAAACAAATTAATAAAGAAAACAAATGTATAAAAGAGAAGCGTCAAAGCGTTCATTGTGGCATACCTCAGAAATGGGATGCAAAGTTTTGAGGTAGCAAATGTCAGGCGAGGTTAACAAAGCTTTATATATTTCACCCCTAATGGGCAATTGACGTGTGATAACTTTTGCACTATGCACAGCTATAAATAACAATTTCAACTACTTTGGCGAAAAATTTGCCAGTGTTTCGAACTGACTCATATGAGTTCTTCAAATTTGGTGCGGTGTAAATGTACTATTAGCCAGTTTTGACAGAATGAGACATTATGGTTATGGAAGACTAACTGACGTTATGTTCCATAACTACTAAGGCGAATTCATTACAGGTGGCATCCTCCCATCATATGGTTTCTTCTTCTTCCTTGAAAATTCAATCGTAGCTGTCAAATTGCTTATGTTGTTGCTTTGTCTGACATTTTTAGCCACAAGGAGTGTGTACGTGCGTGTAGATCTGAATTCGCTCGAACACACCTGTATGAATTCGCCTTGATAACTACCGATAATTATTAGTCGGACAAATAGCAAATATGCTATCGAAAACATCGCTATTTCCGCATCACTGCTTAAAGAATAAATTTTGTTTGTTTACCGCCAAGGAATTATTCATTTGCAATTTAATTTGTTTCGCAATGGCGGACGAGAGTATTATTTCAAGTCCAAATAAATTAAATCGTTCAATACATCGATCGCGCTTGAATCGTAAAACTAAAAGATTCAATACTACTTACACAAAGTCAATAGAATCCGATTCGGGGAATATGCCACCTTCTAATAACAATGAAGATACTGGACAGGATCTATCAGGCACATTGCTGATAATGTATGACTCTGAGGAGGAAAATAGTTTAGCTCAGTTAAACGGGGACATTACAAGCTTGCGTGGTGAAACTTATCGTTTCGATATAGATCCAAATTTTGACCCCTTTGCCGAGCAGCGATTGTTAGTGCGCGCGGATCGTTTTGCAGCACCAACACGTAGCGTAACCAACTTTGTAGCCACACAAGGCTTCCAACCGTGTAATAATTTTTTATTGCAACCACCAGAGATACCGTTACTGAAACGTAATACTTCAAAATCGCAACAAGTAGACACATTTGATATTACGGATTCGGAGCTGCTACAGGTGTGTGAAGAAAATGAGAGAAACTGCACTTTAAACAACAATCAAAGCGCACAGACTGATATTGATAAATCGCCTAAAACACCAGCAACAGGACACAAACAAAAATCGATAGTAGATTTAATATTAGAAGATTTCTGCAGCTCACCAGCATCACCAGAATTACAACAATCATCAGAGGAGAGTAATTTCCATTTCAAATTTTCCAATAAACCATTGCGTACCTATAGCAGAACTCGACAAGAGAATGTAATAGCGCGTAAAAATATTGCTGAGAAATACGCGCAACCCATCAATAGTAATGCGCCACGTTGTCCGGCTGACGATGATGATTTATTAAGCAATAACTCATCCACTGATTTGTCGGTACAAGAAGATCTTACTCAGCTACCAAATGTCGAAGTTGCAGAACCAATGATCGACTTGAATCATTCACAGAATTTATGTGAAAATTTGCAAAATTTAAGCGCTTACTTTATGGAATTGTCTGGAGAAGCAGAGCGGAAAAAAGTTGCTGAAGCGAACGAAACGAATGCGGAAGGCAACGACGCTAATATAGATTTACCTGCAAACGATGCCGCTAAAGAGCAAAGTAGCGCTCCTCCGAACGTTGACTGTTTGGAATTAAATAATAATTTTGCACCTTGCAAAAATTACATTTCTGTTGAAGAGGAATGTAAAGGTTTTGCGAGTGATGACGCATACGATTGCGTGGAAATGGCGCCCGCAGAAAGACAAAACTGTGATACAGCAACTCGTGGTATGTTTCATTTAAGACATATTTATACTGAATAATGTCGTATGGGATATGGATATGGATAGTGGTAGGGATAGCGATACGGATAGTGATAGGAAAAGGATAGGGAGGGGAATATGTTTAGAGATACATAGGCGTAGAGGTGACCAGAATATTTTATTTTTTCTATAAAATGCAGTTAAATTAGTATTTTTTAATTAGAATAACCAACCCTATAATAGGTATATTGATTGTGATAGGGATATGGAATAGGGATAGGTATAGCGATAGGGATACGAATACGAATAGCAGTAGGAAAAAAATAGAATAGGAACATGGAGAAAAGGATATATGAAAGAGAAAAGGGGGGCAAACGGATGATGGAACTTATAATAGAAGGGGATATATGTGGAGGAACACAGTCAATTTTTTTAGATTCAGAAGGATGATTGTTTGGGCAGGCCCCTTGCGCCCTCTAGTATTTAATATACTTCAAAATCTCCGTCAATCTAACTCGTACCTTATTTCTTTATTTTACGCTAGATGTTCGAACAAGTTTGGACGATGATGACGAATGGAATGATGAATGTGATTTTTTAGCAAATTTCGATATGGATATAGCCTTAGACACCGCTTACAAAATTGAAAGGATGGAAACGCACGAAGAAATAAATAAGGAGCGCTTGGAACAACCGCACAACACGGAAACTATTGCAACACCTATGGTCGGATTTCGTTCGGAATCAAATAAAGTAGTGAGCATAAGTGCGGAAGCAGAAGAGAGCGCAAATAAAATACTCCAGCAACTGCAACCTATAGAAATGATCACAAATAACGCTTTCGAAGATGAAGAAAATATGGAAATTGAAGAGTCTATAAACTGTGAAAACGTTTTAAACCAAGGTATAACCAACTCCAAAGAGGAGCCGGAAGGCTGCAACAAAGAAACGAATGCAACTTCAGACGATCCCAACTTTTACAAGCCTTCTTGTAGCAAAACAAAGACGATAGCTGGGGAATCCGCAGATGAGGCGCCTTGTACCAGTGCATCAGCGCAAAAAGCATTATTTCTTGGCTTTCGTACTGCTTCGAGTAAAGCAATAAATATTTCAAAAGAAGCACAAGAACGTGCAACAAAAATATTACAACAATTGCCAGAATTAGATGTGCCAGTCGAAGAAGAGGTGACAAGTAAAGCCATAGAAGCGAATCCTAGCACATATGGTGGATTTAGAACCGCTTCTAGTAAAGCAATAAAAATATCCAAAGAAGCAGAAGAGCGGGCAGCAAAAATATTGCAACAATTGCCAGAATTAGATGTACCATTCGAAGAAGAGCTGCCAAGTAAAGCGACAGAAGCGAATCCTAACAAATATGGTGGCTTTAAAACCGCTTCTAGTAAAGCAATAAAAATATCCAAAGAAGCAGAAGAGCGGGCAGCAAAAATATTGCAACAATTGCCAGAATTAGACGTACCATTCGAAGAAGAGCTGCCAAGTAAAGCGACAGAAGCGAATCCTAACAAATATGGTGGCTTTAAAACCGCTTCTAGTAAAGCAATAAAAATATCCAAAGAAGCAGAAGTGCGTGCTGCATTCATTCTAAAAGACTTGACAGATTTGCCAGAGGCGAATAATGATATCAAAGCTAAAGAAAGTTTGGAAAATATGCAATTTAGTGAGTGGCCTGTGGAAGAAGACATGCAAACTGATGCAAACGAAATTGAAGGCGGCGAATTAATGCAAAACATAGAACTGCCAGGCTTTGCCACAGCATCCAAGAGAGCAATTATTATATCAGAAAAGGCTAAACAAAAAGTAGCAGCAATTTTTAATAATTTACCCGAGCTGCCCCTGAATTCTGATGAAACTAGCCCAACAAGGGAAACATTTGAAAATGTTGTATTCACAGAATGGCAATTGCCGGAAGTTAATGAAGATTTCGAACCGGCAACGCGACAGCAAACACCCGAAAGCAATAAAAGAAAACGCCAAGGTATAAATGCTTCCCAGATTTGCCAGGAGGAACCATCATCACCGCAACGAACACCAAAACTACCTTGTAAATCGCCACAACGTAGTCCGCTTGCACATCTACAGCCAACAAGTACACGCTCAAGCTTAAGCGAATTGGCTGTGAAGACACCACCCGATTATAGAGCTGCGCGTGGCATTATATCACGCAAGAATTTGCTCTCGTTAAGTAAGAAAAATAAATTAAATCCTAAATCTATGCAACACACTAACGATGAACCGCATCAGCCTGACGAAGCACCGCAAACACCTAAAAAGAGTAGAGATATTGAACCACCAGCACCTCAAACGCCACCTGATACACCGACAATAAATTTACAAGAATTCTTTAAATCAGCATCAATGAACACGAGTACGCCACATCCTTCAACACGTCAGCAAGCACCGGCACAAATGCGCACTCGCGCAAGGAGACGTGCTGAAATGGAGGCAGCTGGCAGCAGCAATACCTCGCCCGCCACAACAAATGATGCATCATTAAAACGCATCGAATGGCATAATGAGAGTATAAATAAGAGCGCATCTACTTCGTTAAATGCTAGCAAATTATCTAATACATCTTTGAGTAATATAACTAAAATGGAAAAGAACCCCACACCGAAACAGCGTATCGCACGTTTGCGTATGTATGGTAAACCACCAAATGTTTCACCAATTCATATGTCTAGTACGAATAATTGTCGTACATCGGGCTTGAAGAGGCAGTGTCACAGTGCTACTAAGAATGGAAAGGAGTAGTTTACAGTTAAATGCATTGGACAGTTTACAAAATGGGGCAGGTTTTTGTTTTTCACTTATTTTTTTGTAGCTATGTATCCGCAAACTGTATATATGTATGTAGTATGTATAAATTTAAGTTAATTTTCGTTTTATGTTCGAATTATCGTTTGCGTATTAATTTAAAATATATATGCATAGTGTTTGCAATATGACTATTGCAAGAAAATTTAAATCTTCTCTAAAATACAACTAAAGATTTCTATTTAAAACCGCCATCATTTATTTTCATTGATGATTTTTGTTTCGATAAAGAATTTCGTTAGAGTCGCATTCATTTAAATCTAGACACAAACTAACTTAAGTATACAGTACGTAAAATTTAAAGAACTTTAACATGTGCAATTTCGAATTAGTTTGATTACGGTTTTAGATACAATCAAGAATTCAATACAATCAATAATTGGTTTCACAAATAGAAATAAAAAAAAAAAAACTATGAAAGTTGAATGGTATCATAATCTAGTTAATATACGTATGATATTCATTAGCACTCGCCTCCTATCAGTCATCGTCATCATTATGCAATTTGGTAACAATGTTACGTACTTTCTTAATCACCTCTTTCATTTGCTCATATTTTCCAGTTGAATCGGGTAAATTTTCAAAATTGATAACATCACTCACGCCAACTTTAAAATTTTCGCCAGCTGGCAATTTATCATATGGTGAAAATTGCAACACAGGTGTACCCATATGCGATTCTTTAATAACATCTAATGGACGTGACATGCCATTCGTCGTTGGTGTAGATGGCGTTGTTGGTGTAGTTGTTTCTGTTGGTACGCTTTCTTCATCTTGGCTATTGGCAGCTGAAGGCAGTATTGCTAATTCGTCTGCATTTAATTCATCACCGCCACTAGTTTCGTCAAGTAGAAATGCATCAATACTAATTGTACTTTGTGACAAATCAGCATCGCTTAGACCAGCCTTCAGTTCGGCTAATAGCTTTTGTTTACGTTCTTCTAAGTCATCCAATGTAGGCGAATCGGTACGTTCGTTATCTGCTAACATATTAGCGGTATTATACGCACTGGGGGGCGTGGCCGGTGCTGTTTCTGGCGGTGGTGGTGGTGGAGGTGCTGGCTTACAATCATCTGCTGGCTCTGGCGGTAGCGGAGGACGCGTGAATATAACATTTCTTTCGACAGCATTATCATCTTCAATTTCCATATCGGAAGTGTCTAAGATGCTTTCTTTGTTTTCTGTGACATTAGTCGTTTGTGGCAGACTTTTAAGTTTCTTGTGCTTATAGCCTTTTATGACATTGCTGCCTAACTGTTTGATGAATTCTTCCTTACGTTGATAACGACTAAATGGTGGCACGTTATGGTGTTTGTAGTCCTAGAAGAATTTTATTTTGAATCGCACTAATGAAAACGTTTAAAAAAGGTATTAGGTACTTACATCATAAAAATTTGGTCCTGGATCAACATTAAACCCCGGAAAGTCAATTAATTTGGATATGTCATATTTTTGTTCATCACTTTCTTGTGAGTTATCTTCCTCTGAAGCGACCACGTCATTTCCCTGCAATAACAAAGAGAAAAGATATACAATTAAAAAAAATGAATCTGCCTTATAAAAATGCTTCATTCAATTACGCTCACTTCTGAGTTGAAAAGTGATATGCCTGAGTGCACCACTTTAGCTTCCTCCAACCAGGCAGGTGGATAACCCAGTTTCCGCATACGATAGAAAAAGAATGGAATTTCGCCACGTTTCAAACCAAGCGCCGCCTGTAGCTTGTCACTTATTTTACCCGGACGAAAATGTCCAAATCTCTGCTCGATATCAATGTGATATCTCTCTTGTTTGCGCGCCAACTTAGCACGATTGATACGCGCATTATTACGCGGTTTCGGGCAATCACGCAACGAATGCCCACCCACACCGCAATTGAAGCAAGCAACCGATGAACGTACACGTGGACATTCGTTTTCGTCCTTTTCGGTTTTACGTCGCTTAGTTTCGATTGATTCCTCTTTGAGGACATCTTTAACGCTACGCTTATATGAAGGCACACGTTGTGTGTCTAATTTTTTAGAACCCGATGTATCAATTGTAAAGAGTGAACTTAAATCTAAATCTGGCGATGGTTTGCGCGCTGGCAAGACTTTTGCGTCCACTACTGTTTCAACAATGGGTGCAGTTGCAGGCTCTTTAGTGCTCTGACGCTCTGTCACAACTTCAACTGCTGCCACCACGTTCGGCAGCGCCACTTCCTCACAATCACTCAACTGCTCGTCAGCCAACTTTTCATCTACAACGAATGCTTTTATACAACTGTTGCCTCCTTCATCATTTACAATGTTGAATTTGAATGCAGCCTGCAATGCGATACCATCCGCCCATTTATTTAGCGATTTATTAAGCGAATCCAATATGGTATGTGCATATTCCTTGAATATAGTTTTATTTTTAAATTTGACTTCAAATGCTGGCGTTGGGCTACTGCTTGCGGTTGATGGCCCATCACATAATTCCGTTGCTTCTTCTGCTTCCTCAACTTCACCTTCCTCGATTTCGATTATACCACCAGCATCGAGCTGCATCACTTCTGCGACAGGCGCCGGTGATATTAACACCACAGACTCGTCAATAAAACTGGTATCTGAGGTTAAATCAACTGTTGAGTTTAAATGATTTCGCACATCCGGATCGTCATTATCACTGTCCAATTTAATTACATCTGCACTTGTGTCCATTATAAAACCATGAATAAAGCAAAAGTTGAGAGCAAATTCTAAACTTTTTCGACAACAAAAATAAATGTGGCAAAAAAAACGGGAACGTTACGAAACATAAACGATATAAGGTGTGAAGAAGTTAAATTGTTGAAAAGTGCCACAGGGTGTATAAGCAAAAAAATAGTACACACGTAACGAGATATATGATTAGCGGTGACTTAACCATATCCATTAAAAAAAATTTATCAACAACCCAGCAAAATCACCTCGACTGAAATTCCAATACATTAACACTTTTTGCGCTGTGGCCAACACACATCCAGAGGGGTTATGGCATTGGTCAATACCTAGTCACGAAAATCACTGGATCACGTGTTTCAATTTTGTGTTATTGGACTACTACAATTGTAATCCTTTGTAAAGCCTCAGCCGAACACCCTCAGTTCAGCAAGTGTTCAGATAATTTATGAGTGTCCTCTAAGGCTGGTTGCATCAACTGTTTTATAAAGTTATGATGGAGTTATGGGTATGGAAGATTAACTGACATTTTAAACTATAGACACACTTCGATAACTATAAATCCATTAATGCTGATTTACACGGGTCGATTTTTGTAGCCGATTTGTGTCGTTCCACCGTGTAAATAGCAATTCTGTCGATTCGCGCCTTGTATTTGAAGGTGGAACGCAGTGGAACGATAAAAATCGACGAGAAATTCGACCTATGTAAATCATCCTTAAGAGCCCGTTAATCTTCTAACGCCGTAGCGGATTCAACAGCTGAAAACAGTGTACTTGATATGGCGTTATGGTTGTTGTTGTTTTTGGTGATGCTGTTGTTGTAACGAGCTGTAGCTCTGCCCAAATGTCAGACATGGTCACCCCAGGTGTATTGCTCTTGGCCGGTTCGATATAAAAAAGGCCCGGGTCGTTTCGGTACGATGGATACAGCACAACTACTGGTACCGTTCTCGTAGAACCGGCAATGCGTTGAAACTAGCCCTGTAGGTCATTTAGCGTTACCCAGGGTGCACCGACGGGGAGGCGACATACCTACTCTTACAGTACCATTAATCGTTTGCATTGATTTAGTCATAACATGCGAGATTCGAGGACCAAACATCAACTCGGAGTCCAGGGCTCGGCAACATTGAAATATAAATCGATTCGAGATCATTTGCAAATTCACATTAGAATCCCATTAGAGAATGACATTAGAATTCGACTCGAAAACTATAGTTTCCTCGATTTGAGAATTATGTCGTATTTTGTTGGAGAACGCTGTGATTCTCGAGTGTTTATCGAGTCGTCCTCTAACGTTAGAGATTGGAGAATGGGGCTAGTTCTCGTTGTACCTCCAACCGAAATCTAGCTTCATGTTTTGTTAGGATCTGCTCGCTGAGAGCTCAGTTCAACTTAATAAAATACAGGAAAAGTGAACAAAATATAGAGTGAGGTTAGGTTAGGTTGAAGTGGCTGCCGCAGAGGATCACTTAGGCCAGTTTTGAAAGCGCGTTGTGATATCACCAACACTAGGAAAGTATGGAATATCCCTGAGTTGTTGGGATTCTCCACATAGCAGAATTCCGGCACTGACACTCCTAAACCGACAGCGTTACTCCACCTCGAACCACTTAGATGACTTGATGAAGGCCATCAGGTCCTTTATGTCCAGCTCCGTGACCTGGCGTAGGCTGACCAGGAAGGGAACTCCCAAAAAGCGCATTCTCGCGCCACTTAAAGCCGGGCAGTTGCAGATGAGGTGCTTCACCGTTTCCTCCTGCTCATCATCTTTGCAGCTCCTACAGCATCGTCGGCCTAGCCTTTCTGCGTGTCTACGAATAAGGCAGTGCCCAGTTAAAAAACCAATTAATATGGAGATTTCTCTCCTTCTTAGGGCTTGAATGTCTCTAGATCTTTTATGATCCGATTTTGGTCAGGTTTGTTTGGATATCCGGCACCCTGGGGATTGTTGCGATCTTTCGTTGGCTTGACGGAGTGTGTACTCCTTCAGCATTAGCTTGCATGTGGCAAACGACATACCTAAGCGAAGAGCTTCGTTGGTCGTTGTTCTCAGCGCGCCGCTAATACAGATCAGGCCAGATCTGTGGACTTTATTTAATAGATTCAGGTTTGTGGCCTTGCTCAGCGCAACCATAATTTTTTTACACGTTTTCTGATACGATCTCTGATGTTTTCGGGATCACAGTTTTTATCAGTATAGTTTCTGAACCGTTTTCGTATCCGAAAAATTGTGAAAAAACGAACCAACAGTAAATCAGCCCAGCAGTATAGTTTCCGGAACGTTTCCGAAAACGAAATACGATGGTACGATCGGTAATAGTACATTTACACCGCCTCAAATTTGGCGAATTCAAATGAGCCAGTTCGACACCGTTTACATTGGCAAATTTGCTTTTGGCTTCACCTTCCCTGCAAGATTCTTCTACCAGGACAAAAAGCCACCGAAAGAAAATGCATTACCGTGATGATTTAAACGCCAAACATACGTTGTTCTGCTGGCTGGGTTTTTCGAAGAACCTTTCTCTCGAAAACTTCCCAGAGACAGCGGCTATGTATCTGCATGACACAGCAGAACGGTTAGATAAGTGTCTTAGGTCTCGACTAGCGGCGGTAATCGACGTATTTTGTATGGTAACCAGCGAGTAGGTCACTATCAACTTTTATGCAGGCGGCCCTTATATATTTTTTTTCTCGTTACTCGGGGAAGGACTCTACTTCTCAGTAGTATTTCTACATTTTACTTACCTCTCTTTTTTTCATAAGCAATTCTAAATAAAACTATTTTTTCTAGAGTTTGAATTATACAATCTTTATTTTACGACTAGATCCAAAGAAGTTTTCATTTAAAGTAAAAATCATACAAAAACACAAAATTACAAACAAATAAACAAAAAGATCTACAATCATAATAATAATAATAATAATAATAATACAACTTAATATGTAACATGATATTCTAGCATGATAAGTCGAAAACAAAGTTAATAAAAAAAAAAAAAAATCGAACAGATTTTAAGCTCCGTTTTATAGTTATAAGGTCAGCTGTAATATTTGTTTAGCTAAGTTCAGATACTTCGATTAAACGGTGAAATTTCCATGGTTTTTAACTTAACCTCATTTAAAAATATGGTGTTTTGGAATTTTGCAGCATTTTATAGCCAGTAAAATTTGCAGAATAATGAAATAATTCATGTATCCACGAAATAATACATTAAAAAAAATTTTTAAGGAAGGCTTTTTACATTTATCTTAACTTTTTCTTTACTTCTGCTAAAAAATTATTTTCAGGAACTTTGATTTTAGGACAGTGATGTCAATTTCGTAAATTTTTTTTTTTTTTTTTTTTTTGTAAATCGAAGTTCCGATTTAAAATCGTGAAACGTCATTGTGGCATTATTTACTTGCGGTAAATCTACTTTAAAATTTTTGTTATTTGCCAATATTGGTTTTTGTTAAATTTCATAATGAAAAAATTAAAATATTTATTATTAAACAATTTTTGTAATGTTTACAAGAAAATCTATTCTTTAAAAAATATTTGTAAATAATAGTTTTTTAATTTGTTCCGATTAACTCAATTTTGCAACATCACCAATGAAAATATTTTTTTATTGACCTTATAATTATGAAACGGACTTTACTTACATACAGTGGGCTATTTTGCATGTGCATAGCTGCTTATGAGTTAAGATTTGATGGAATATGTTGTATGTGTTTATATTTATTGTTTTTGTTGCACGGTAAAAAATTAAAAAAAAAAAAACAAATTTATTTATGTATAAATTTATATGTTTTTATACTATTTTTAGTTGTTTTTAATATATGTCATACACACAAATTTCGTTATATTAAAAAGTATGTATGTTTGTATGTATATGTAAAATTGTTAAATTGTAAAAAAATTAAAACCTCATTATTTGTTAGCTGCTACTTAAAATACGTTATAATTAATTATTTACGATAATTATATTTAGCAAAAAAAAAGAAAAAAAGAACATGTAATAATAATAGTTTTTTATATAAATATAATTACAAATTAATATTAAAATAAGAAAAAAAATTAAAAAATAATAATGAATTATATATTTACATCAGACATTTAAAATACTTGTTTGTGTGTGTTTGTTTATTTATTTGCATATTTTGTATGGTTTTTGTGTTGCTTTCTTTTTAAAATTTTTATTTTCGATTGAATCGATGCTATGCATTTAAATTTTATTTTAATGCGTGCTGATCTAAATTTTTTTTACGCTTTTTTGTAAATAATTTTTTTTTTTTTTTTTAATTCAACAATGTACGAGTTTGAACGGTTCTAAAAGAAACAAAAAAAAAATATTTTCAAAAAACCATTTTTTTAAGTTTTTAAAAACAATTTCATTCGTTTTACAAAAATTGAAAATTCTCCCTAAAAAATGATGAAATAACTTTTTTATAATAATTCTGTTCCTTTTTTGCTATTTTTTATTTGCTTTGCTAAAATGTTCTCTCACTTTTTTTGTAAATAATTTTTTTTTTTTTTAATTCCAAATTGTAAGATTTTGAACGGTTCTAAAATAAACTAAAAAAAAAAATATTTTCCAAAAAACATTTTTTTAAGTTTTTAAAAACAATTTCATTCGTTTTACAAAAATTGAAAATTCTCACAAAAAAATCATGAAATAATTTTTTTATAATAATTCTGTTCCTTTTTTTGCTATTTTATATTTGCTTTGCTAAAATGTTGCTTTGCACGTACATACACCAAAAACATCAACTTTTTTTTAGTTTTATTTTTGATTAATTTTTCTTATTTTTTTTTAACTAAATTTTAATTGATATTTAGGTAGTTTTTTATGGAATTTTCTAACAATTTTTCGAATTTTCAAATTTTTTTTTTTTTATAAATTTAGATTTAGTTTTTAAGAAGTTCTTTTTATGTCAAAGTGTTTTTTATTCATATTCAATATTCATGCTTAGCTGCCAATTTCATAATTATCATTAATGCTCATCATAATCATCGCCATCATAGACGGAAAAGTATACAACGTCATCATCATCATCATCATTATCATAATATTTTAACGTTATCAATTTGCCAGTCCTAGTGGTTTGTTTGTTTTTGTCAACTTCATAAAATGCCAACACTTGTTTTTCGCGTCAACAACCTTCCCTCACATTCACCAGCTCTCGTCGCTGGGCGTCGTCAATGTCGGCATAAACAAATTCGTATAAACACTTTACTTCCTGCCGAGTGTATCGCGCCATTCATTGTATTTGTCCATTTCTTCGTGCAACTGTAAAGCCTCGACGCAGGCGCTGAAAAAGGCCGAACCGAAGCACTCTTGCCTGTGTGAAGAGAACAAAAGGTGGAATTAGAAAACTACATCTTCAGAAATGATTTCAAACAATTTTTTTTTCTTTTCAAAAATATTTTTTTTTTCGAAAGAATTTTTTTTTTCAAAAATTATTATTTTTTTTTTCAAAAATGGTGATTCAAACGCATTGTAAAAACTGCGTGTTCATTTTGTTACAAAAAGTTTGGTATTCAAGTCAAAAAGTTTTTGTTTTTGAAACTTTTGTATCAGTAGCTTGTCAAATATTTTAGCTACTTAGAATTAAGTTTTCAATAATAGAATAGGAATATATGTGCATATAAAGACGTTTGATTATTTACATAAAAGTTGTGTTTAAAATAATTTAAAAAAATGTCTGGAATAAAAAAATTTTTTTACAAAAAAATAAATTTAAAAACCATTAAAATTAAATTAAAGTTGTAACTTTTGTAAAATATCGAAAAAAAAGAAATTTTGTTAAAGTTTCTTTTTAATTGTTAACATTTTTTTTGATGTGTAAACATCTTTGCGCTGAGGGTCATACAGAAAAGGTTACGCGTAAGATGTATTTAAGAGGTGGGGGTGAGGAGTATAATGTAAAATGTAACATCTAACAGGGAGGGGGTGGGGTGTAAGAATGAAGAGGTAGGGGTGTAAGATGTAAGATGTAAGAGGTGGTGGTGGGATGCAATAGGTGAGATGTGGGGTGGGGTGTAAAATGTAAGATGTAAGAGGTAGGGCATGGGGTGTAAGATGTAAGATGTAAGAGGTGGGGTGAGGTGTAATATGTAAGAGGTGGGCTGGGGTGTAAGATGTAAAAGGTGGGGGTGGGGTGTAAGATTAAGATGTAAGAGGTATGGGATGGGGTGTAAGATGTAAGAGGTAGGGTGTACGATGTAAGATGTAAGAGGAAGGGAAGGGAAGGGAAGGGAAGGGAAGGGAAGGGAAGGGAAGGGAAGGGAAGGGAAGATAAGGGAAGGAAAGGGAAGGAAAGGGAATGAAAGGAAAGGAAATGAAAGGAAGGGAATTGAAAAGTCAGATGAGAAAAGTAAAGAAATGTTAGAAAAAGAAAAGGAATGGAAAAAAAGGATAAGAAAAGTAGAAAAGAGAAAGAAGGGAGTGTAGAAAGAAAGAAAAGGGATCATATTGGCGTCATTTTTAGGTCATATTGGGGTCAATTTGGAATCATATGGGGGTCAATTTGGAATCATATTGGGGTCAGTTTGGAATCATATTGGGGTCAATTTGGAATCATATGGGGGTCATTTTGGGCTCACATTCGATCGTTTTGGGGTAATTTTAGGATCATCTTGGGGGTGAATTTGGGTCATTTTTGGATCATCTTAGGGGGCGATTTTGCGGTCAATTTGGGATAATTTAGAAATCATTTTAGAGTCGTGTTGGGGTCATTTTGGGATCATATTGGAGTCATTTTAGGATCATCTTTGGACTAAGTAAAAGTGTTAACTTTGTAAAATATAAAAAAATTCAAAATAAAATTTTGTGTTAAAAATATATATATATATTTTTTTTTAATGTTTTATTAGAAAAAATTTGTATTATTGTATATCTTGACCACACAAGGGTGAGGCATTACTTCATTCAAGCAATTCAGCCAATACTACCTAAATAGAGATATTATTACAAAAATTTAGTCGCTTTTTTTTTATTTTTTGCTTAAAATAAACAAATGGAACGCTTAATTGAAAAACATTCAAAAATATCAAAATCAACAAAATTCCAAAACATTATTGGCTTCAAAACTGCAGCCAACTTCGTGTTGCACACGTAAAAAACGGTGTGACTAAAAAAATGCCGCTAATACGACAGTAAAAATGTAATAAAATTGAAAAAAAAAAAAAAAATATACAAAAATAGAAAAAAATTAAAACATACCAAAAAATCAAAAGTTCAATATTGTTGTTTCTACGCCGATTTGCACATTTTTCGTTGTTTGTGTGTATATGTTTTGTATTTGTAAAAACACACGATTTCTATTGGTTCAAGTAGGTAGCTGCTGTATTGTTATTTTTTTTTTGTCTTAAACAATCATACGGAATTCTCCAGGTAGGTCTTGGTGGAACGTGTTGAAATTGCATCGAAGTCTGCCATTAACGACGTATGTAGGTGTGTGTGTGTGTTTTCTAGCTGTTGTTGCTGTGATGCTCATATGGTTGTTTTTGTGTTCTTTGTTTTAAAAAGAGTTTTTTTGTACAACTGTACTTTCTCTACAACTTCATACATATTTATACATACTTTCTTGTCGTTCTACTACATTATCACAATAATTTCAGTAAATATTTGCTAACAAATTTTTTTCAGCATACATACTTATGTATATGTACGTACATACATACATATTTATGTGTATGTAAGTATGTTCATACATGTATAAATACTAGTGTATGCATGTATGCAATTCGTTTTTTTTTTTACCATTATTTTATGCCATCTTTTTTTGATTTTAAAATGTTTTAAATTTTTTTTTCACTATTTTTTTTTTTTAAATTTTATTTTAAATATACAAAAAGTTTTTTTTTTTTATCTATGATTCTAGCTTACATATTTTTGTAAAAAAAAAATGTTTAGAAACTTTTAAAAGTGCTCCTCCACTACTGTCTTGCCACATTTGAAATGTACATAGTATGTATGTATGTAGGTATGTGTTTGTGTGGGTACAACTATATGTATGTATATTTATGTTTATTATATTAGATTATTCGTTTTTGAAAAATTATGTGTTTTTTTGTATAACTGGATTTTTTTTTTTTGTGTTTCTCACAAATTGCAATTGTACCAAGACATTTTTGTAATTAAATTTTTTTTGCAAATTTTCTCTCATTAACCATATGTATAAATTACATTAAAATTACTTAGCTTGTTTCTAAGTTGAGCGTTTTTCTGCACACAAAATTCACTACTAATTTTTTCTAAAATTTAAATTTCCCGAGTAAATTTCTATGTGTTTTTTTTCTCTGTGTGTTTGAGTGATGTTACGTTTGCTTGTATGGGGCTTATACAAAAAATATGTACAAAAATGCTAAAAAAACTAAAATCAATCAGCATTATTAATTGCATGTGTCCGTTACAACGATACACTACTGTAGCTTGTTTTTTTTTTAAGTGAATAGCTAAGTGTAAACTGTGCTTTAGTTCACGCTTACTATCTTTTTTTTTAATCTCAGTTACTTTAAAAGGCGCTAACATAACACAAAATAGCCAATTATCTCGTTTAACCTTATTGAATGTGCATCTAATATGTGGCGTTATTTTACAAGTTATAGCTATCCCTTTTATTCGCACGTAAGTGTGTATAAGCATGCGTATGTTGAGTTGATAGTTTACAATTTGTTTAGCAAAACTTATTTTTTATTTATTTACTTAAGGCTCATTTTGTATAAAATACATTAACTTATAAAATAAATAAAATTATAATTATGTGGTTTTTTTTGATTTATTTGAATTTCATTCGCTTTCTTCTCACGGTGTATTTTTTATGTTTTTATGTATGTATATTTGTGTTGTTGTATGTTTTGCTTTTGTTATTTGTTTTTTTAAATTAATATTTTTAACATATATTGGTTTTTCGTTTGTATTTATAAATAAATTAAGCATATTTTTTTTAAGCATAAAAAATAATTAAATTTAATTAAAAAGAGTATAAACATAAAACTAATTTAAAACTTAAAAAAATAGTAAAATACAATAATAAATAAGTACAAATTAATTGGAAATTGTGGAAAGATTTGCAACTAAACTAAAGTTATGTTGGTACCGACTGCGGGAATGATATTGGAGAGCCGTTTATAACTTTAATAAAGTGCTGTAATTTCGAAATCTCTTCCGATGGTATTAATAGCACTTTTAAACATTCTCCAAACCATTTCGAATCGAAGCAGTTTTTCCTAGAAAATAGAAAAATAAGAAAGTAAGAAAAAAATAAGTCTAAAAATATATACACAAAAAATTATAGAAAATATAACCTGATAACTTTAAACGAGCTTATCTTGTATATACGTATATATATGTATATCCGGTACTATCTCGGGAACCGCTTGACCGATTTGGACGAAATTTGGCATAGAGATAGTATGCTTGATTTTATGAATATGTGCTTGGGGGTTACCACTTGGGGCAGTTTACAGGGTTGCCACCTATTTCAATATTTTTTAAATATTGAGCAAGATATGCCAATATGGGTATCATATGTAAGGTATTTTCGGCTGCATTCCAAATTTGGCAGTTTCAAACAGGATTGCCACTTAGGGTTGCCACCTAACCACAATTTATTTATTTTTTCGTATATCTCGGGAACTGCTTGATCGATTTGGATAAAATTTAGCATATACACAATTTGATTCATTCTAAGATTATATATATAAGTGCTGCCACTTGGGGAGGTTTACAGGGTTGCCACCTTTCTCGATTTTTTGAAAATATATTGAGCAAGATATGCCAATATGGTTATCAAATTAAAGGTATTCCAACGATGACATATTTGAGCAGGGTTGCCAACTAGGGTTGCCACCTGACCGTTTTTATTTATTCTTTCTTATATCGACCACTATTTCGGTTGCTATTCGGTTGACCCATTTGAATGAAATTTTATTCCAACGATGACATATTTGAGCAGGGTTGCCAACTAGGGTTGCCACCTGACCGTTTTTTTTTATTCTTTCTTATATCGACCACTATTTCGGTTGCTATTCGGTTGACCCATTTGAATGAAATTTTATTACAGGGTTATAGTACATAGCACACCGCACCAAATTTGGCGTATTCAAATGAGCCAGTTCGACACCGCTTTGGCTTCACCTTCCCTGCAAGAATCTTCTATCCTGGTAGGTATAAAGCCACCGAAAGAAAATGCACTACGTAATGTTTTAAACACCTGTAGCGTAATAATAAAAGAAGAGTCAAGTAGGCTTCTATTTTTTCCTGGTGGAATTGGAAATGAGATTTGTAAATTTGCAATTTTTCGCCAAATTTGCCAAATTTGGTTCGGTGTAAATGTACTATTAGTATGCTGCATTCTAATTTTTTTCACCTGGGTGTTGCCACCGATTTGGGTTTTTTGAAAATCTCTTTTGGAAAGCTTATACTGTTGGATGTACAGGATGAGGACAGGATAACTATACCCTAGAAACTGATTTTACTATATAGTATCAAATGAAAGGTGACCACGAGGGCCCAACGTAGTGTTAGTTTTATTTCGATATCTCAATCCGGAGATATCAACCAAAGCATAAATAAAATTAAACTGAACATTTCTTACTTGAATAACTAAATGTTACTCATACGCCGTGTATGACCTATAAAAAGTGCACTATAATTGTAAAGTTTCAAGATATACACAATTTATTTTTGCTAGAAAACATATTGTTAAGCAATCTACTGAAATACTTTTGAAATTCCAATGTTCTTTTCTCATGAATGCCTTTTTTTTTTTTTTTCAATATACTTTTTAAAGGATCCTGCTGTCCTCATAAAAATTCAAAGATGGTATTTGTTACACAGTTCTTTATATATGGGCAAAATATTAAAACTATGTAATTTTCGAAGCCTTAATGTAGTTTTTTGCTAACTTAGCATAAGCTGTTAGCTAAAACTTTAACTAAAAATCGGCCACGGGTTACCGTTATCCTAGGACAATAAAACTGCACACACATGTTATTTAGGCTCAAACGCACCGATATAGAGGGTATGCATATAAAAAATTGAACCAATTGTTTTTTCATGCGTTTTTGGGTTATAGATAATATCCTTTTTTAAAAGTAAAAAGAATTTTATAAAAAAATCTTTAAAAAAAAAAAGATTAAAAATGTAATAACAATGAAAATGAAACGAAAGTATGTAACTTAAAATACCAAAAGAGAAAACCAGAAGGTACTTATCGCAGCAAGAAGAAACTTTAAATAACTTGTTTTTAATACTAAAAATGTCTGATTTTTAACAATTATAAAATATTTTTATGGTCTTTTCGGTTTTTTTTACTCATGTTATTCTTAAACTTTAGATATATATTCTTTATTTCATATTCGTTAGAGCAAATGGAATTGGTGAACCATTTATAACCTTAACAAAGTATTGAAGCTGTGATACTTCTTCTTCGGGTATCATTAGAACTTTTAAACATTCACCAAATGTTTCATGTGTAAAACAATTAAGCCTGTATAAATGAGAACAATATACATATACACATACATAAATATGATGTATAAAATAAATGTTGTAATTTTTTGTAGTACTTTTTTAATAGTTTTCGTTATAGGGATGATTAGGGTTAATTTGTTCGCCAGAAGAATTTTAGCAAAATATCCTCAGATATTAGAGCTGTGCAATACCAAAATTGACTGTCGGCAAAAGTATGCATCGAAATACCAACGCGTAATTCGATAAACATAAGTCGATAATTTGAAAACTTCCAACACTAATTAGCACTTCACATGGATGGAAACAAAATTACCCACTTTTTTAACATTGTTTTTGGGAAACACGACCCGATAACTTCCCAAGATTTTATTCGCCGCTGGTTAGTAGGGTTAGAGGTTGGGTGAGCAAAGCAGGAAACTAATCGCTTAAGCCCAATTACGTAATACTTTGCAGGCTCCACTTTCATACAAAGTTTGTGAAAGGTAAATCGAAGCGAAATTTTGGCAAATGCTCAAAATCGAGGCGCGCATCTGTCACAAAGTTTTATGTAATTGGGCCTTTAGCGCCCCTATATCGGATATAAACGAGTTAAAAAGTTAAAAATATCGATTTTACGATACATTAATCGTTTGATGCGATTGCATTCAAAGTTGTCTGTTGAATGACAGATGTCTATAGCTCTCAATTTTATAAAGAAATTGTATGAAGAAATAAAACAATGATTTATGTGAAATTTATATTTTAAGTTTTAGTTGTGAAACTATAATTTAAAACTCTTTAAAAAGTACTTTTAAAAATAAAAATTCCAAAAAAAATCTTCAATTTTCAAAGTAACGGGATGAAGTTGCATGTAATCTAATTAAATGTCGAATCTTGTCTCCTGCCCATCCCTAGGTGCTGATTGATTCGACAATCAAAAAGTTATGTGAATAATTATTTAAAAAAGAAAATACAACCCTGCTATATGTACCTTAGAGGGGAGGAAAGAAGCACAATCTACTGCTCTTTATAAAGAACAACCGGCGGGAATTGAAACTCAAAAAAATCCTCTTTCTGACCAAAATGTGTGCACATAGGTGTTTTTTGGTTCGGAGGAATTTATTTTTGAGGAGCTGCCAGAGGATGCTTCCGTATTTTTTTTTTCATTTGACAGCTTTCTTCTAAAATCGCCAATACGTGGGATTTACGTAAAAAGGGCGCAAAATAAAAAAAAATATATATGGTGCTCTTCAAAAGATAAGAAGAGTGCTCCAGCAGGTGCATATGTGCCTCTGTGAACTATTTTGGGCCCATACAAATCGACCCGCCCTAATTTACGTACATTAGGGTGCCTCACCTAATGCGAAATAATAAAACCACTTCATTTCCAAAAATTTTATGGACAGTCTTCAGTTATAATAGAAAAAGTACCTAGGTACATTTTGTCTTGTATCAAAGGCGAGGCACTAAAATGAACAGTGTTTGTAGAAAATGTGGCTTTGTCTTCTTTTAACAGGTTCCTTTTGGGCAAAACTCTTTCGATCATTTTTTTGTTGATATAGACAGACTGCACCAATTAGATCACCAGACACTGTTATGGGGCCTATACACGATGCGTCTGAGTCAAGGGTCAGTTTAGGTGTATTAGTGAAAAATGTGTATGTAGTAGTTACATCGACATGACTCTAGCATGACTCAAGGAAATCAAAATGAGTTTGATATTTTGTAGAATGACGGCGAGTCAACACAGATGACTCGCAAGTTAGACGCACCGTGTATATACCCTATAAGGGCCGTTTTCTCATATAACCTTAAACCTATTAAGTTTACTTTAAATTAATCGCCCACCTTATTCTCCCTTTAAAATTAGAGGCAGACAGAGCGGCCGTTAAATTTATAGTAAACTTAAAAAATAAAGACCAGATAAGAAAACGGCCCTTAATGTGTTTAATCAATCAATTTCCACAACAATAACTTACTTGCATAGTCGGTGTATACTCGTTTCGCGGAAGAGTTGATAGCAATCTTCACAAATGCGATCCAAACGGAAGAACATTGTTTTGTTGAAAATTCCTTTGCACTCTAAATCGAAGAAATTGCTGCGCTTTGACAAATTGTGATTGTTGTGTGGCAAAGCTGTGATAAGTGGGATCAATACAAGAAACAGCACCACGGAGATCTTGATGTTGCGGGAACACATCTGTAAAAAAGAGAAAAAAATAATGTTTAGTTATGGTTTGAAAGAAAGAAATGCATGGCATTGAGAAAAGTTTGTAGGCTATCATTAAAATGGCGTGAGAAATATGTTTGAAAACCTATACCTACTATATGGATAGAACCCCAGAACTTGCACCAGTGCTGCCATCGAAAACGACCATATCAAGACATTAATATTTAATACTACACACAGAGAAAATTGAGCTGGTAATGGATATGAATTGACAGTGATTTGGTCATATCAACCAAAATATAGTTATATTAACCAAAATATCTCTTGATTCAACCAAATTATGGGTTGATTCAACCAAAATCACGGTCAATTCTTATCCATTCCCAGCTCATTGTTATCTGTGTAGTGTTGGGCAGTATCGATTCCAAAAGTACCCGATTCTTAAAAATATCGATACTGACTACTACTACTACTACTACACTACTACTAAATACCCGAAATGTACTGTGCCTAACAAGTACTTGTATATAAGAAGTACTCAATACCGAAAAGGAACTCAATACAGAAAAAGTACCCAATTTTCAAAAAATATGAGTTACCAGTACATCGTTTCTGTAAAAAATCGACAAAATTTTCGATTTTAATGTCGTCACACTCGACTAGATTCAAAATTAAAAAAAAACAAGTTTTCTCACTACCTCAAAAGCAAGTGAGAAAATTAATCGACAAAATTAAATTTTTTACAGAAAAAAATGAGGGTGACGTCATTATGACGTCAAATCGACAATTTCAGTGGAGACGATCGATCGAATTGAGTTACAGAAACGGGGTACAGATATTGTTGTAAAATCTAGAGCTAACAGCAGAACTTTACACAAAATACGCGATACTATTTATTAAAAGTACCCGATGCTTAAAAGTATCGATACCAAAGTATTAAATACTCAAAAGTACTCGATATTGCCCAACACTATTTAATACCGTCCTTTTCAAGCTGCTTTTTTTTTTTGATTTGAAGAAGGTGTGGGTATGCTAAACTTCAACTTGTCGGAACTATTCCCACCCTCTTCGAAGTTTTCACCGTCCATAACACATTTTCAAAAAAAAATCTATAGGGTCAATCAAAGAATCCAAATAGACACTTTTTCAGAATTTTGTTCGTGTGTCTATCTGTCTACTTCTATCACTCGAAAACTGATGAATGGAATTAAATGAAACCATGGTATTAGATATCCCTTATTTAGATAACTCGACCGGTTTCGGGATTATCGACCAATATGTGGACCAGGGATGACCAATATGGGTATCAAACGAAAGGTGCTGACGAGTGCTGCCATAACCGATGTAAATAATTTAAATATCTCAACTGGTTTCGGAAATAACCCCCAAAAAATAAGACGGAAAAGCTGAAGGGTGGGAAGATCGCGCAGGTCTACATTTGTGCTGGATAACGCAGCGGTGTCGGCTAGTCCACAATAAAGTCGTCTTAAAAGCTAGTTATTCTGGCGCTCTTGCTAAGATCTTCCCAGCACTGTTCACCTCGTATACACACATGAGTACTAGACATGCTATTTGTACCAGCATTTGTATGTCCACTTTGTAGGAAGCCTCTTCTCTTTTCTTGCACTATTCTTTTATGGTTGGCTATTTTTAAAATTTGTCTGCCTATTTTTGTTGTACGCCCATTGAGTCTGCATGTCTTTTAAGAATTGGGTAAATGAATGTGGGCCAAGTTAAACCTTGAATATCTCATGCTAGGACACAGCTACACACTCACTACCTTTTGTCGTATGGATTAGGCGGTTGGCGGCTTGTGACTGTTGGCTGGCGACTAGCCAAAAGTCAGTAGCCAGACAACGTTCAATTCTTGTTACTTGTTTTATTGAGCTAGCTTGTGGCGGAACGTTGGGTCAACATAGAGTTAAACGTTAAGCTTAAATGCGCCTCACAGTCTACATTCTCATACAAGACAAGGACTTGCATGTGTACTATGCAATGCCAAAAATAGCACTTTTATTATGTGGATCGTTTGTTATGGGTGGGCATTGCATGAAATCGTATGACTCTATTTATGTACGAGTATGAATAGATTAAGCCAAAGGCGTTACCGACAAAATGCTATTTTTACTTGTAAAATGTTATTTTTATATTTCTCCCCATTTCGGTTGTGGTTCAGTGAATTGATCTTGCGCCTATTGAAGATGCCGCCAGACGATGTTATCTCGCTCTAAGCAGAAAAGGATACTACATATTTATTTATGTGGTAGATAGGTAGGAGTGTTGTCGAAATTGACAGTCCTTGGCCGGATACGAACCCGGTACGCTGCGGTACACCCTTGCGGCACTGCCCGACTGTCGTGGTAGCGGTTTGGTATGACCAGTGGAACCTTCTAGGTCATGTCACCCCTCCATCCGTGAGGAAGGAGAAGATGGGTAATGAAAAGTGAGAGGCATCATATGCGTAGATCAACCATCGAGTTAGCACGTCATTACTTATGTTCAGATTAGTCGCCTCTTACGACCGGTGGGCCTACCTCGGGCATAACCAGAACCGGCTCGTCGTATTACGCTTTAAAGGAACGGAAATCGAGCCTAACTTGGGTTGCTAAAGGAACTAAGAGGCTTCGAAGAGGATTTAAAATGACTTTAATATTAGCACCAACACTTTTAAGTTACATAATCTAACGCGTTGTAGCAAAAGACTCGAAAACGAGTTAGGCAACTCGGTTCCAGGAAACTCGAAAAATAGCTTAAATGAACGGAAGAAGAACCCATAATCTGTTTAAGGAGAATTAAAACAGAAGAAAATTCAAACCATGAGCACATAAAACCCAAAAAATAAGTTAAAGAACCTAAGACAAGTAGTCCGGTCTCCAAAAAAATTCTGAAATATCAGCTCTCCCCAATTTTGTTAAAAGGCATTCTTCAAAAATGTTCTGAGGGCTTTTCTGAGTGCACAGCTGAAATATGCAGTTGTTTAAACTATACTTTCGCAGAAATCGTTCCCTTTAGATCCGGTTCCTTAAATAGTCGGAACTATGTATATGTACATCACAACCTGTGTCTCGTACTTACATACACCAAGTCTTCGACAAACTTACGGTTAGACGGTGTAAATGATCACACATTTAGCGTTGATCAGCAAGTGGGTAAAGTTTTATTTATGGCATAAGATGAGTGCTAAAAATAGCGCCATGTGAGCTCGAGGATAAAAAAACCTCATCACGTAGACATGCAAGTATATTTATGTTTATTTATTTTAAGCTTTAAAGATTTAATCAATGGATTGTAAGATCCGCTTTTCCAAACCAAGTCCAAACAAGTAAGGAAGTCTAAGTTCGGGTGAAACCGAACATTACATACCAAGCTGTGCACATAAAGTGGGCGTGATCGTTCACCGATTTTTCTTATTTTCTGTGGTAGTACTCTACATAAACATAACATGCCTGGTACCTAGTTTCGTAAATCTATCTCACACCGTTGTTAGCAGTCGAATTTAAAAATTGCTTGACTCATAAGTGGGCGGTGCCACGCCCACTTTCCAAAATTTTGAAAAAATTATGTAAAGAATATGAAAGTTGATGTATGTACCAAATTATATTATTATAGCGAAATCAGTTAATTAGATATGGACTTTTCAATATTTCCACCTCCTTTCAATATAACTTTTATGAAAAAGTAGGCGTGGTCGCGAAGCGATTTCGTTTATTTTCTATAGCTGAATTTATCACAACAATAGTATGTCCTCTACGAAATTTCGTTATACTAGCATAAACTATTCTGAAGTTATTAAGAGTCAAAATTTTAAAATTTCTTCAAATATACGTGGGCGGTACCACGCCCCCTTTTCAAAATTTTTTATAAAATCGGCCTTAGAACATCTAAATCAATACATATTGCAAATTTTATCATTGTAGCTGCTTCTAATATTGAATTAACCCATTTTATACGTTTTTCGAAATTTTCGATATCGAAAAAGGGGCGTGGTTATGGTCCGATTTTACCCATTTTCAATAGCAATCTATTCTGAACCCAAATAAGTACGCATGCCAAATTTGGTGAAGATATCTCATTATTTGCTCAAGTTATCGTGTTAACGGACAGACGGACGAACGGACGGACGGACAGACGGACGGACATGGCTCAATCAAATTTTTTTTCGATCCTGATCATATTGATATATGGAAGTCTATATCTATCTCGATTCCTTTATACCTGTACAACCAACCGTTATCCTAACAAAGTTATAATACCCTGTGTACAAGTACAGCTGGGTATAAAAAGAGGCTAAAATCGTGTTGACCACATTTTTTACAATTTTAGATTTTTTTAAGGTAAAAGCGGCTCCAAACATACATAGGTCGTGTTCCATGAGTATCTTCCTACACAGAACCAAAAACGTACATGTTTTTTACGAACAAAGTTTCAAAGAAGTTCGCGTTGGTTTTTCTTAAAATATAAGAAAAAATTCATAGAATCTAAGAAAATTTTCTTACAATTTATGAATGAATACATGCTTTCTGTGGATTTGTTTACATATTTTACGAAAAAGTACTTATATTCTAGGAAATGTTCGTAAATTTCTACGAAAAAGTTCTTTGGAGAGGTTTTAACGAACAATTCTTAAAATCTATGTACTTTTTCATTGGATACATGAACTTTTTTGGTTCAGTGTACAAAAAAATATTCAAATATTCTTAAAAAGAAATCTAGAAAAAGGTTAAACTTGAAACAGTTCGTATGCGTAGTGGGTACAGTCAAGAAATTAAGGGTTCAGTGCATAAACCGCTTAAGTCCATTTAAAAAAAGAATTTTTGGGTTCAATTTGAATCGTTCCCACCACAATCGGGCTACTAGCAAAAGTTTCGTACTACATCTATAACCAAAGTACCGCATTTGGAAGCTAATGGCATGCTTCGTTAGAACGAAAGTTTTCTTTTAACTCTTACTTAATGAGTTAGCTCAGAATTTAATAATAAATTGATTATCTAA
Source organism: Campiglossa producta (assembly GCA_964058755.1). Classification (NCBI taxonomy): domain Eukaryota; kingdom Metazoa; phylum Arthropoda; class Insecta; order Diptera; family Tephritidae; genus Campiglossa; species Campiglossa producta. The sequence continues at coordinate 105,429,029 of CAXKVI010000004.1, read as the reverse complement.
TTCTGGGATGATTCGGTTCTTGGGTCTGTATTCATTTTACTTTAATTATATATTCTGATCGACATCTTATTAATCAAAACAAATATTTAAAACGCTCATTTATTTGCATATTTTATTTTATTACAGTATTTATTGTTTTGCATTTTTTTTATTATTATATAAAAGTTATTTTGTTGCAAAATCTGATAAACAATAAAAAGAGGTAATACTGTTTTATTAAGAGATGAAGTCATACGTCGGCGGTATGAAATCAAATAATTGAACGTAATGGGCAACGCCTGGCTATTAATTTATAAAAAAAGAAATCATATTAATTTACTGACTTTCAATTTGTACACAAGGCATACGCACGTACAGAGGCGTAGCTTGGCTTTGGAGCAAGAGTGAGTAAAGGGTTTAGACGAGATTTCGGAATCTTATAACTTTGAACGAGCTAAACTTGTATATTTGTATATCCGGACTATCTCGGGAATCGCTTGACCGATTTGGATGAAATTTTGAATATAGATAGTACGATTGAGTAAGATAAGCTAATATGGGTATCAAATGTAAGGTTTTTTCGGCGACATACCAACTAAAATATTTTCAATTAGGGTTGCCACCTTACCGAAGTATATTTGTACGTATATTTGTATATCCGGTACTATCTCGGGAATCGCTTGACCGATTTGGATGAATACAGGGCTGCCACCTATCTCAATAGACGAGATTTCGGAATTATTCATTTAAGAAAGTACACAAATGGCGTCGAAGCCTTCGTGAACTTTCTTACTATTATTCGTGGCAAAAATTCGTTGAGGAATCAGGAAGAGTATAAAATTTGAAAACAGCTCCCCCAACCGTTTCCAGGGATATCGAACGAAAGGCGAACTAAGAAAGGGTCTTTTGACGGGACTGCTAAGTTTTATTTGGAAGCACGTAGTATTCTTGCTTTGGGATTACTGTCGGATCAAATCGAGACCATTTAAAGATAATTTCTTGACATTTTCGGTATTGTTTTGGAGATTTTTCGGCGTAATTGCAGAATGATTTCGGGACTGTTTTCCGCAAAATTTAGACCCTTTTACGAGATTGTTTCGAAACCATATTAGTTCAACTTCTTCACTTTTTTGGCATAATCGCGGGTATTTTTTATAGGATCACTTCGTGATAATTTTAACACTATTCGCACGGTACCACGGAGAATTTTTCGGAGTCGTATTTGCTGTACCACTCATCTCCATCTGTTACGCCCATGCACATATGACGCATTGGTATATATTAGGACTTGGAATGCGCTTAATTTTGTGACTGCATATAAATGTAACTGAATGTATTGCTTGTTTTGACGTTTTGTCTACACATTCGACGATGTTTAGCTTAATTGTTATAATGCTGATATAACATTTGCTTAATTAATTTATTTATTTTCTATAATAAACAACCGTAACGTCGACACTATGGCTGGTTTTACCATCGGGTCTAATTATTATTGGAATCATGATGAGAGAGTTAATGAAGATATCAACGACTGCCTATGAAGCATCATCACCATAAATATTATAGTACATTCACACCGCACCAAATTTGGCGAATTCAAATGAGCCAGTGAGACACTGGTTTACACTGGCAAATTTGCATTTGGCTTCACATTTCCTGCAAGAATCTTCTACCAGGCTTCTATGTTTCCTGGTAGAATTGGCCCACTTTCTTAAAAAATCAAACTAATTGAAGTTATCACACGTCAGTTACCCATTAAGGTTCCTGCTGGGCAATCCTTCATGTGGAACACCCACAGGGTTGCTATTTTTAGGAACTGTGGATTGTAAAGATTTCTATGAAAAAAAGCGCCAAATTTGCAATTTTTCGCCAAGTTTGCCAAATTTTGTGCGGTGTAAATGTAGTATTACGCTGGCGAGTATATCATTTGCATCAGCATTTGTCAAAGACGCAATTCATTTATGGGCGCAAAAAACATGTCTGCTTGCTTTCTAGCGCATATCGTCACATACTTTGTGGGCCGTCGAGCTGACAGGCCCTCTAAATGAAATGTTGAAAACGCAGCAATGAGGCGCAGGGAGGGTTATATTTAAACTCACTGTCAGTGGCAAGTGTAAATGCGAAAGTGTCATCAGTTTTATTTGTATTATATGTATGTATGTAGGGATGTAGATACATATATATTAGGGTGACCAAAAATTATGTGACTCAAGCTCCCTTATGACACATTTACACTGCACCAAATGCGTCGCTTTTGGCGAAGTTATTTCGAAAATTTTTGTCCGCAGAATGAATTTGTTTGTCAAATTAATTTGGTGATTAAATTCAATCTGTGGATGAACGGTCTCGAAAAACTTGGCCAAAAGTGACGCATTTGGTGCAGTGTAAATGTAGCTTTAGTTAAGGTGCTCTCAGAAGATTTTGTGATAACTTTTGAAGTTTGCTGGTAGGCAAATCAAGTAGTTTTAGTAGAAAAGCTATAATTTTCGTCCAAACAATTTTGGCCTAGAGGAACCACCAAGGCATCCTCAACATGTTTCTTACATCCCAGCCGCCTTGTCTGACTGCTCGTTTAGCTTGAAATGGCTCGGAGAGTTCCATCTCAAATCTGGAGGAGATGTTAGTAGTGCTCGACGCCAATATTAACAGACATAAAACAAAATATATGAAATCATGTGGTATACTATGAAGTCAAAAAAATTCATTTTAAGAATTTTTGTCTGCCTGTCTGTATGTTTGGTCGCGTATCAGTCGAAAGCTGCTGCCTAGAATTGATTGCAGTTTTCTTTGCTACAGTTCTGGATGCCAAACAAAAAGTTTAGAGCCCCCTCCAACTCAGGGAAATATTTTGTTATCACTGCATACAGTGGTGGCAATAAAAATAGGTCTATTTTGAAATATCGCACATATTTTGGTGTTGCTGATTTTTGTTCTACTTTTAATTGGGATGCGCGGTGAAACCTCGCACAACCGCGTGCATCTTTTTGAAAAAACAAAATCATAATTAATAATACAGAACACGTGCAATTGACTATGTAAGTACATGTGTAACTCAGAACGGATATGAGTAAGTGCATACATATGTATGTCGTATGTACATAATAATAATAATTTTAAGTATTAAATACATATTACACAGTTAAATAAAAACTTTCCCCTACATTTACATATTTGAGCTATTTTCAGTACGTTGTTTGAATTTTCATTACTGCAAAACGTATGACAATTTTACGAGTTGCTCGCCCAGACTGCTGTGCGCCGACGAGTAGCAAGTGCGATTAGTCGAGGAGTGTTAAATGTGACAATTTCTCAATGAATATTATTTCTAGACAATATGTCTGTTAACCTATTTTTATAAAATTTTTTAAGAACAGATGAGTAAAAATAAATTTATGTCTTAATATGCGCACACACATGTTCAGATACTTATGTTTCTAATTATAAAAACATGTTTGCGAAGAAAGACTGTGGATAGGGTGATACAAAAATATAAAAACAAAATTAGGCCGTTTGCTATAGTACAGACTACAAAAGGGAGCTGATCAAGTAAAGGCAATTTCATCTTCTTTTGACACTTTAATTAAATTTGAAAGCGAATTTCTATCATTAAAACAAGTTTACGTGAAAAGGGGCAAACATGGGCAAGAATTTTTTTCAAGAATCGATAGAAAATATTCTTAACTTTTATTTTATTATAGTTAAAAGGTGTAGCACGCTGTAGCACATAAACTTTTTTTCTATTCATAGTAGCAAAGATAACAATTTTGAAGTATAATTTTTTTGGCTTATAATTGTTTTCATATTTCGTCAATTGCACTGACTTTTACTTAATTTAGCCCAAGAAGTGCTCTATTTTCGTACAAAATCAAAACTAAAACCACCCCTTTAAAAAATATATGAAAACTATGTTTGATTAACATTTTTTTGACTTCATTCAAATTAGTAATAAATTGTTCGTATTTGAATATTTATTTTTAAGACAGCATCGCTAAAGCCTGAAAGTTAGATATGCATAAAAACGAACTTATGCGCGGCTGAACCACTGTGCGCCTCACCAAAAACAAAAATAGTCTTGCATTCTTTCACACATACAAATAATATAGATCAAAGAAAATGCGGCTCTTATTTTAGATGTCCATATGTATGGATGTGTGTTTTTATTATACAGTTCATTAATTATCGCCATGACATTTATGAGCTTTTACTTTTAAATTGTCGAAATTTCTGAAGAAAATATTTCAAATATTTGCCATAAAATATATACATTAATAGATCATACAAATTTGGAATATAGATAGTATGTTTCATTCTAAGATTATACATATACATGGGTGTTGCCACTTGGGACGATTTGCAGCGTTGCCACCTATTCCAATTTTTTTAAATTAAATATAGATCTAGATATGCCAATATGGGTATCAAATGAAAGGTATTTTTAGCCGTATTTCAAATATGACAATTTCAAGCAGAGTTGCCACTTAGGGTTGCCACCTGACCGCATTTTTATTGATTTTTCCGTAAATCTCGGGAACCGCTCTACCGATTTTGATATAAAGATGATTCATTTTAAGATTATATACATGGGTGTTGCCACTTGGGGCGAAAGGCAGGGTTGCCACCTATTCCATTTTTTTTATTAAATATAGATCTAGATATGCCAATGTGGGTATCAAATGAAAGTTATTTTCGCCGTATCCCAACGATGACATATTTAAGCCCAGGGTTGCCACCTAACTACATTTTATTTATTCTTTCTTATCTCGACCACTATTTCGGTTGCCTATTGACTTCGCATTATTTCTCTAATCGTTCTCGAGGCGTTTTCTGGTGTAGTACTCTAGCATCTTTCTCGCTCCAATAATTGCAAAACTTATCTAATGTATCAATGAAAAATTCTCTAACCTTAGAGACTGTGTTTGTTGTGAGTCTGCATAGTATGAATAAATGTTATTGTTGTTTTAAATTGTTCTGCTTATTCTCATCAACATTTTATAGTCAACAATTCAATTGTATATTAAAAAATTTGACGCAAAAATCTTTGCATCCATTGAGCATGTTCATAAATTACGCAGAAAATATACATATGCACATTAGACTGTATTAAAAATATGTCTTTCAAACTTTTAAGAATACAACTTTTTTTTTTAGAATTTCCAAATTTTGAGCCAAAATTTTTAGAGTATATCTGGAAGCCATGAATGTAAGATTGATTTAAAATGGGTTTATTTTTTTGCTAGCCCTATGATGTCCTGAAACGGGTTTTTTAGCAAGGTAAAAGAGCTGGTAGATATTGAAAATATATAGAAAACCCGTTTCAGGACATACTTAACATTTTTTTTTGAAGAAACACCTATTTCAGAACTTTTTTCAATAATGATATATCATAGCTTCTGGTCTAAGTTCGGGTAAATCGAACATTAAATACCCAGCGGTAGTTTTCATATTATTTACGAAATATTCCAATTCGGAAATGGGCGTGGTTGGGAAGCGATTTCGTCCAATTACATCAGGTATACTCCCTATAATGCTAGTATACCTTGTACCAATTTCAACGTTCTACCGTAATTAGTTTTTTAAAACCTACTACCAGTCGAATTTTCAAAAATGCCTCCCTGAAAAGTAGGCGACGCCTTCTTTTCAAAATTTATCAAAAAATCTTAATAGAATGACTAGGGGGTTAATCCTACCAAACTATATCATTTTAGGCATTTCCGTTACCGAATTATATCAATTTGAGTGATTTTCGAAAGTGGGCGTGGTTGGAGAGCGATTTTATCCAATTTCATCAGGAATACTCCCTATAATGCTAGTATACATTGTACCAAATTTCATCGTTCTACCCTAATCAGTTTAAAAGTTGCGACCAGTCGAATTTTCAAAAATGTCTCGCTTAAAAGTGGGCGGTGCCACGCCCATTATAAAAAATTTATGGAAAATCATACGATAATGACCAAGGGGAATTACCTGTAAAATTATATCATGTTAGCCATTTCAGCTACCGAGATATGTCAATGTGATTTTCGAAATTTTCGATATCGAAAAAAGGGGGGGCGGTTATCATCCGATTTCGCCCATTTTCAATAGAAACTTACCTTGGCCAGAAAGTAACCTGTATACAAAATTTCATGCAAATATCACAACTTTCACTCAAGTTATCGTGTACACTGACAGACGGATGGATATGCCTCAATCAACTCCTCTTTTCAACCTAAGAATTTTCATATATGAAACTCTATCTCGATTATTTTGTGCCGTGACGTAGTACCGTTATGTGGACAAAATTATAATACCCTTGTGCTAGTACTAGTACATTGGGTATAAAAACGATATGTATTTAGAATTGGTATGACAGGGCGTATGATGAACATTTAATGGCAAGAGGAATTTCCATTTCATAAAATGCCAAAAAAAAAGACGAAATAGGTACTCGTACTACAATATACATTTAAAATGTTTATATTATTGCCAAAGGCCCGATTTTTCAGTGCAATTTTAAACCACAGACAAAAATGACTATAGTTTATCGCTAACAGTTTGGCCGTTTAAACTAAGTTTACACTCGCCGTTTGGTTTAAAATTGGACCGGGCCTAGGTATTGCAAATTGTCGTAAATTTAGTATAAGATAGCTAATTTCTTTTTTTTTGGGACTATCTAATGCATACATATACACATAACATCTAAAGGCAAAGAGCACATAAAAATCAAAGAAAAATTTAAATTCGTAAGGAAATATAGGAGATATATGTATAAATGTATATGTAAATATATTTGAGTATATAGTGGACACAAAACATGCCGCCTAGACAGTTATAAATTGCCATTAAACATTAAATTGCCAACTAATCAAAGCAATCAATTATAGAGCAACATTCAATATGCTTATGCACACATACTCGCATGTACACCGAAAGAAAAAACGTTAGATCATGTGTGCAATTTTTGTCATATTGGAGTATCTTACAGAGTGCTCCACTGTTATACAGTAGAGAACTATTCCTTGATCAGATTTTTGTTGCTAGTTACGAAAGTATTCTCAGAATGACGAGGAAGAAACGAGTGAGTTAATAGGATGCCCCTTTTCATAAGAGATGTCATTAGTCTGCAGCAGGCCTCGTCAAAAATGTAACTGAGGTTGTGTTAGTGAGAGAGCAGCCAACTCATCAATGTTGAGCATAACAAACGATATCCTTTTATTACGCTCACCAGCTCAGCAAACAATTTCATTGTTCGAGAGGCCAAGCAAAGAGCGTAATAATCACTTTGAATTTGGTTCTCTGAATTTCGGACAATTGTCCCACCAGTTGATATGACTTGTTGTGGAGTACTCACATGTGCGCGTGGAGTACTCACGTTTCCCACACGGTATATAATTTCTCACAGATACATTCAAATTCCAATACGCACTTAAAAAATATGCGGCGTTCGATTGATGTTATTGCCAAACGACGAAAATCAGTTCCAAGAAAACAGACAACGCAGATGCAAATATTCGCAAATGGGGGCTTGGCATATTGTTCACTTCAATTGCTCCACTTCAAATGTTTTACATTTATATATGTGTGAGTGTTTGTGTATAAGTGCGCCGCTTTGCCTCCAAAATGTAGCCAATGAACTGATTTTGCGATAACATGAGCACCAATGTCTGGCTTTTTTGTGTCGATATTAGATCTGCATATATCTTTGTACTGAGTGAGCAACTGAGAAGTAAAGCACTGGTGCTGGCTCCCATCAAGTCACTTTTACTTGATAGAGATTTATAGGTTGACCAACCCGTTGTTGTTGTTGTTGTAACGAGGTGTAGCCCTGCCTAAATGTCAGACAGGGTCACCTCGAGTGTATTGCTCTTGGCCGGGTCGATATAAGAAAACGGCCCGGGTCGTTTCGGCACGATGGGTACAGCACAAGTACTGGTACCGTTCTCGTAGATCCGGCAATACAAGAAACTAACCAACCCGTAGTTGCCATCGCTGTCAGTCCCCCTGGTTGATTTTGAAGTGCTTTCGTGCTTTCGCTTGATGCAGCATAGCTCTCCTCTGCTGAGGAGTGTTTGTGTTTTTCATCTTGTTCGTACGACCCATCGCCAGACAAGGCCAGCTTAGGGTCAAGGAAAGAGTGAGGGGAAAGTGTGTCGTCCACCGCGGCAGAGCCCCATACCGCGGTAAGACCATAGATACTCTCTGAGGCGGCCCGGTATCAGAGAGGCTCCGTTCAACTACAGCCACGATTTGCCTCCCGGCCGCAATCGTCCAATGGGCACAGTATCGAATAACACCCTGGATTGGGAGGGGGAAGATCTTTGTCGTCACGCAAGAGAGGCTAGGCTGCTCTCGATCTAAGATCACAAGGGTGGCGTAGCCCTGTGGCTATAGACTTAAGCCCTCGTACCGCGGGAAGGTGTCCACCCTTTAAGAGGGTATATCACTTTTGTCGCCGGTAGTGAAGACGCTAGAGTCCATCTTACTCCCGTATTATACTGCGTCGGTAAACTTTAGAAACGCTACATCCAAACCGAGACTTATTAGACAGGGGGTGCCACAGGGTGGTGTCCTATCCCCGACACTGTTTAACTTCTATCTATCGAAAATGCCCCCACCATCAGAGGGCGTCACCATCGTTTCTTATGCCGACGACTGTACAATAAAGACTGGGAAGGGCCCCTATACTGATGAACTCTGTGCAAAAACCAACAGTTACCTCTGCGACCTTTCCAGGTTTTTCCCCGAGCGAGATTTGACAAAATCACCGACTAAATCTACGGCGACACTTTTTACGACATGGACGCATCAAGTGAGAAACGAATTAGACATTTATGTTGATTGCACTAAGCCAACAACTGTCACCCACCCAACGTTATTAGGGATGACATTGCATAGTACTTTCTCATTTGCTTGTCATGTGTCTGCAATGGTCTCAAAGGTACGAGGTCGCAACAAGATCCTCAAGTCACTTGCCGGCAGTACTTGGGGAAAAGACAAAGAAACGTTGCTGACTACATATAAGGCCATTGGCCGACCAGTCTTTGACTATGCTGCACCCATATGGTCGCCTAACGTGCATAACACCAACTGAATGAAGTAACAAGTCTACCAAAATACTGCTATCAGAACTGCTATGGTATGTCTCCTCTTGAGTCTCACCTCCATCAAGAGGCTCAATGTTAGAGAGATGCTTAGCAGGCAATTCCTTATGAACTGCCACAAGCCAGTACATCCAAACCGTCACCTTTTGGACACAGATCCGCCCCAAAAAGACATAAGGAAACATCTCCGTAAGCATTATGACGAGATCCGGCATCATACTATCTTGCCGTTTGATCTGCGGAATCAAACCGACATCCACACTGAGTCGGTTGATACCCTTGTCGGATCTTGACCTGTGAACCCCGTTTTAAACAGTCTTCCACCCTATGTTGCTGAAGAAGTACGCACCTTACCAAGGGAGAAAAGATTCGGTCTGGATGCAGTGTGAGGTGAAACCAGACCGAAGCAGCTAGTGGTACAATTGTCCGACAATCGGTGAACAAAATTCACACAGATTATTACGCTCTTCGCTTGGCCTCTCGAACAATGAAATTTTTGCAACACAACCTCAGTTACAATTTTGCCTCGGCCTGGGTTAAACTCTTACTTATCCAGACTGAATGATACCATTTTAAACACATGCCCTGCATGTGGTAGGCCTCCCCATGATACCCTACATATCTTCAACTGTCCAAGTGAATTACCATACACTCTAGGCAGGGCAATGCATTGTTAACAACAACAACACCAAAAAAACAACAACAACGACATTGGTAGGGGAAAAAGAGCAAGGCCTTCCCGAAGATTTTTGACAATCCCGGGTTTTCGGGTTTTGAAAATTACCATCTCGGGATATTTCGGGGTATTCTTTGGAAAGGTCCAAAAGGGTCGAGAGAGGTAACACCCGTTTTCTCCTCGGTATGCATAATCCGAAAACTTAGACCCGATATTTTATTTCTGTCCGATCCGATTTCAACTCAAGTGTGCTGCACATACATATAGCATGGGCCACGTCCCAAATTTGGCATCGGGTCCGGTAAAATTATTATTTTTTTTTGCCAATAGCTTACTAAAACAATAACTTCAGTCTCCGATTTCGGATTATTCGAAGTCAAAACGCGTCTTTGGATAGCTCTCCCGACATTTTTAATCGCGTTTCAGCAGTTTCGTGGGATTATATTTATTGAAATCCCGGGATTTCAGAATTTTCTAATCATTTTGATGTTACCTGTCCTGTGATCATCGGTGTGATAGGCCAGCAACACTACGATCACATAATAAAAAAAAAAAAAAAAAAGTCTAGTAAAAAGATCCTCAGTCAAGAACTGAAACAAGGCCCACAGTGACTTTAGAGTTTTCGATGTTTTCTCCAGTGAAAAAAAAAAAAATCATAGTGGCTGCCAAATATTTATGCAGCAACATAATAATAATCATAACGTGGCAATGTTTTAAATTTATAGCCTGACACCATTGCAAAAAATGATATGATCACATCATACTTATTTCTGAGATTTTTGACTTCCAGTTATAACCAGTTTCTCATTTGAGCATCAATCAATGCTTGCAATCAAACTTAAATTACTTTAAATGGTGTTGAATGTCAAAAGATGCTATCAATTAAAATACTGCCAAATGACCGAAGTTTTCATTCATACCAAGATATTCATTCATGCTTTAAAAAAAAATCACCATTCATTCAAAGTTTGTGATATTTTCGCACCACCAACAAACATTCAGGAAATTCGGCGGTACTATCGATATTCTAGTTCGAAATTCATATCTACAGTTATCGATATCGATGGTTAGATTTGTCTGGTATAATATTTCTATAATAGCTGGTGATATCATCATCTCCCGAATATGATAAAAATACTGTGTACATATATTGCAATTTGTAAGTTACACAAAAAAATTCATCATAATATTCGACAATCAACAAATCTAATTTTAAACATTCTAACGAAATTGTCCCTTTTGTTAATTGACGTCCATACATACACATGTCAGCTGACCTCAAATGCTTGTTCTCGGAAATATCACAAAGTTTTCGTTTTTTCACTATTTGCATTTATGAAATGACTGAAAAAAAATACAACCCTGGCCACAATCAAAGTCAATCACAATTGACAGCTTGGGGAATAAAATTGATTTGGGACAAATTTTAAGTGTGTCTGCGTGTATCCCGGAATTCTTAAAGCAAAGTAAATTTGCGATATTTATCTATTCTTTAGACAAGCACTTAAAGCTCATTGGTTCCGGAACACCAAAAGCATACACGTGTGTATAGTGGATAGAAATTTCAGAATTGAATGTTGGCTGCGAATTATTTGTCGACACAAAACGGCTGGCCGCGATGTGGCATCAAATTGCGTGAGTGAAAAATTTTCATCGATAGCACAATTCTACGTCAACGAACTTGAAAAAAAAAATAATATATACAGTGACTTGAAAAAAATAGCACTATTGATGAATTTCATATCAAAGGCTAAAAAGAAACATACATTTTGAACCCGACCTCCTCAGAATTTGATGAAATTTTGCATAGAGGTACATTCTACCTAACCAAACAGAACCTCATTTTTAGAAAATGCATTTTTGAAAAATTGTGGGCGTGGCAAGGTATCAACATTCTCTTCCTTGAATTCTCTGTGTATATGAGCAAAAAATTTTTTACTTTTAATTCTATGCTATTATTTTTAGCAATACTGTTACATTCTTGACGATATTCTATGGCTTGTTAGAGGCATTCAAATAGCGTGGTACGCCAAACGTCTAATTGGCATCCAATTGCAAAATTTATGACATTTTTATTTTTAAATATTCTACCCCTGCTTCTATTCATCGAGTTTCGTTTCACAGACATACATATGTATGTAAAAATTCATACATCTGCGCGTATTTAAAATTATATAAGATTACCGGCCGGCAAGAACAAACTACGCTGAATGAATGATTCCTAGAAAAAAGCTAAATACTACTAGCTAATTTTAGCACAATAAAAAGTTTTCGGATATACGATGCAGGAATTTCGGATTTATTGGTTTGAAATATAAACAAACACAATTTTTGCAATAGGTAAATAAATTCTAAGCAAAGCGATAAATTCCAAAGGAAAGTAAATATAAACAAAATTCCAAGTTATTTATAAATACGTAATTAAATGATTTTATTTGAAAATCAGTCAAGGTAATAATAATAATTAATAACGTATTTCGGAATTTTATGATAAACATAAAAATGAAAAAATAAAGGTTTGAGCTCGATTTTCCAAAAATTTGAAATTTTGAAATACATCTGTTTACAATGGAACGAGCGATTTTCAAAAAACCAAATGGGTGGCAACCCCGTAACACAACGCAAGTGGCAACACCCAGGTGGAAAAAATTAGAATTGTATGCTCCATTCTACACTGTAATAAAATTTCATTCAAATGGGTCAATAGGCAACCGAAATAGTGGTCGAGATGAGAAAGAATAAATAAAATGCGGTTAGGTGGCAACCCTAGGCTTCAACCCTGCTTAAATATGTCATCGTTGGAATACGGCGCAAATAACTTTCATTTGATTTGGCATATCTTGCTCAATATTTAAATACAAATTGAGAAAGATGGCAACCCTGTAAAACTCCAGAAGTAACAGCACCATGTATAGATATAATCTTAGAATGAATCAAACTATCTTTATGCCAAATTTTATACAAATCGGTCAAGCGGTTCCCGAGATATATAGAAAAATAAATAAACTGCGGTCAGGTGGCAACCCAGCTTAAAATTGCCATATTTGAAATACGGTCGAATACACCTTTCATTTGATACCCATATTGGCATATCTTGCTCAGTATTTAAAAAAAATCGAGATAGGTGGCAACCCTGCAAACCGCCCTAAGTGGCAACACCTATGTACATAATCTAGAAATGACTCAAATTCTCTATATGCAAAATTTGATCCAAATCGGTCGAGCAGACGAAAAAATAAATAAATTGCGGTTAGGTGGCAACCCTAAGTGGAAACCCAGCGTAAAATTGTCATATTTGGAATACGGGCGAAAATACTTTTCATTTGACACCCATATTGGAATAAATTGCTCAATATTAAAAATCGATATAGGTGGCAACCGCCCCAAGTGGCAACACCAACGTATATATTCTACAAATGACTCAAATTGTCTATAGGCCAAATTTTATCCAAATCGGTCAAGCAGTTCCCGAGATGCACGAAAAAATAAATAAATTGCGGTTAGGTGGCAACCCTGCGTAAAATTGTCATATTTGAAAATTGTTTCATTTGATACCCATATTGGTATATCTAGCTCTATATTTAAAAAAATTTGGGATAGCTGGCAACTCTCTAAACCGCCCTAAGTGGCAACACCCAAATGAATAGTCTTAGAATCAATCATACTATCTCTATGGAACTTATCAGTGTGGCTTCAGACCTGCTAAATCTCTCATCGACTAGATTTTCACAATACGCCAAATCTTGAGAACAGAATTGACACAAACCGTATCTTTGTTGTTTTTAAAGCCGCCTTCGACAGTACGAAAAGCAGTTGCCTATATTCCGCTATGTCTGATTTTGGTTTCCCCGCAAAACTTATAAGCACCACCAGCTCGGTCATAATCAGGAAGGACCTCTTCGAGTAAAGCAGACCACGCCCACATTTTTCCTTTTCTAATTTTTTAAATACAGCAATTGGAATTTTGGAGGGCAACTTCGAAAAACGGGGTTTGTAGTTTTTTTATGTATGGCTCAATCTCTTCAAAAAATTTGGCTAGATCCCATATCCAGCCGGCTGCTGTACAGTGTAAAAGATAAATAAATAGAGGAGCTAATTTCATACAATACGGCTCTTTTCCCTTACCCTTAAGTATTTGTTCATTTTTCAATCTAAGTTGGAAAACTGTCAAACTAAAAATCTTCATCAAAATAGTTATACCCATATAACTACCTAATTAATTATCTGTCTCTATGGCACACAGCTAGCTGTTTCTTTGTATGTGTGCTTACTCTTTTTGCTTTTGTTGTTGTTAAAGAAAACAAAATTTAGTCCGTTAGTTAGAGTTCTTGTCATAAGCGGTGCTTTCTGGATATAACCAATTTTTGAAGCACATCATAAGAAATACAAACAAGACTGCGGTTTCACTTTACATACATTCATAAGTGAGTGTGTTCTTGCAATAAGAGTAGCGAATCTATTGTTATTCAATCAAAAACGCAAGTTCATATATTTTCTTAAATTTAGTGCCAAGTGACATATAAACAAATCTAAATAAAAACATTTTTTGTACTAATTTACCGCATCTCACCTAACGCCAAGTACTAACATCAAAGCCGTGGAATTTCGCCACCAACATGCAATTGGCTTGTTGTGAAATGTTGCTAGCAGATTTCATTTTTTTATTTCATTTATTCTTGGTTT
>CAXKVI010000004.1:105261601-105414411 GCA_964058755.1 Campiglossa producta | reverse complement strand
GTAGATACCAAAAAAGTAATAAAAAATTCCAAAAAAAAACCCAAAATTTGAAGCATTTTTTATACCTTTCATGAAGATGAAACGATATTATAACCTTGGTCCAATGTAAGTATGAGAAGAGGAAGAAATGGATCCATCAATAAGTATATCGAAATGATCAGGATGACAAGATGAGTTGATTAAGCAATGTCCGTCTGTCTGTCTGTCTGTCTGTTTGAACGCAAACTAGTCCCTCAGTTTTTGAGATATAAGACTGAAATTTGGTACGCGGCCACCATTTTCTAATATAGAAATCATTTGTCGGAACCAGCAAGATCGGACCGATATTACATATAGCTCCCATACAATCGATTGTTCCGATAAACGGATTTTGGGCTATAACTCCTTAATTAAACAGTAAGGACCGTAAAAATTTTGTAAGTATTTCTATTTTTATATGTGCAATGTCGATGTTGAAAATCATTGAGATGGGATAAATATTTCACATAGCCCCCATACAATCGATTGTTCCGATAAACGGATTTTGGTAGATAACTCCTGTTATTATATAGGTAGGAACGTGAAATTTCGTAACTATTGCTTTTTAGAATGTGGAATGTTTATGTTAAAAATCAATGAGATTGGACCAATATAATACTTCACCCCCATATAATCGATAGTTCCAATAATTTCGGTATGAGCTAAAGTTAAATTGAAACCGGCTGTACTGGGGATCGAACAGTGAAAATCGTGACGCTTATTCATTGCCTTCGGCAAAACCGACGGCAGCTTTCCTTGCTTGTTTTATCAAAATTTTAATACGAGAAAACAAAGAAAGTACGAAAAAAAGGAATAAAAAAATTCCAAAAACCCTAAACGCTCAGTAAGCAATTAAAAAAATCACTGCAACATAAAACACCCTAATGTACATTTATTCGAAATATTGTCTTTTCTCTCATCGCTACATCATCGTTTGTATATTATTTACCTTTTTTTTTTTTTAAATTTAATTTTAACACATTTTTTCTTTACTTCTCAAAGTGTTTATCAGCAGTAGCGAGACTATTTTTTGCATGCATTTCATGCTTAGCCATGCATGTTGCATTTGTTGTATTTAAATATTTTTTGTTGTAAATGTTTACGGATGCAGCACACCTGTTGCTCGGTCATTGTGCATGTAACAACAACAACAACACCAAAAACAACAACATGTTGGCGATGAATAATATCAAGTTATACTGCGTAATGCCCCGTATTCATAGCCCAGTGTAAGCAAGGAAGTGCGAGAAATTGTTGTCTGAGGATGAGTAAATATGTATGAAACTAGTTTGATAGCTAAACAGTGGACTTTTCATCACATCAAGTTTGGCATAGTTAAAAGTCGGCGACTGGTAGGCCTTCTAAGAAATGTCAAAAAAAATGGTGAATTAAATTTGAGCTCATTTGACTTTATTCCGATCCAACTCTCAAACAAATTTGATAAATTTCACCACTGGGCTAAGTAAAAAAAAAGTTGGCACACACAATCGCGCGACTTGGCTAGAAAACTACTAGACTGCTTGGTACCACCGGCCAAGGCGAAATTTATATGCAACTACACGCACAAACAACAACAACAACAACAACAACAACAACAGAGTAATTAAGGTTGCTGCAAAAATATGCTTGTAATCTACCATCTGAACCATTTGTTGGCCAAGCATAGGAAATATGTAGGAAAAGGCGAATGCAACAGGTTTTTAACTTATGCACATAAAATATTTATCAGAAGTGGAAAGCGAAGGGATAGAAAGAGATAAGTGTGGAAGTGAAATAAAAAATATCAGCACAAGTTTTAGTATCTTGACCACTACTACTGGTCATAAATTAACTGCTATTGATAGCAAAATAACGAGCATTAACATCATCATTATTGCTGCTCTCGTTTAGGTATAATAAACAGCTATAAAATGCATTCATGATCAGCTGCCGCTAAATGTCTTCGTATGTAATTTAGTGGATATTCGTAGTGGATCGGTGGCATGCAATGATCTCTCCTATTACTGGCAATTTTATGACATGGCTACCCAGAAAAGAGTTTCAAAATTGGAGCGATACGAATTATCCTTTGACTTTGTGACTACTAGCCTAAGGACTACAGACCGATCAATCGCTCGTCCTTTGCCCTCAAAACCTAGTGGCATATGCAGACGATTTAGCCATTGCAGACAGGGACAAATTCCCACAAACTCTGTGTGACTTGATGCAAGTAGCACTGCGAGAAGTTTCGTCATTGTGCTCTCGCTGCGGACTTAGTATCAACCCGGGAAGTTAAACTGGAAGGAAACTATTTTTCAGCGTCAGAAAAAAGCGTGTATTGCACTTTATAAGAGCTAAAGAGCCCTTGACAAAAAATGGGGGCTCAGATCCAAAATATGCAGATGGATCTACACTGCAATTATCGTAGTATGGTGGCCTGCAATGAGCAAGCCAGAAAACTTGAATCTGTTGGGTAAAGATCACAGAGCTAAGGAAAATGCCGAAAGAAGCTCCCCAGGCCATTCCTGGCATTTTGCCACTCGTTCTGGAAGGGTTCCAGGCAGCAGCAGTATCGGCTCTGCGTCTTAGGGAAACGTCCGGCTGGAACGCAAGCGCTACTGGGCACGCCAGTATTTTGGCACCTTACAGCTGTCTCACTCTGAGCACAGATCGTTATGCGACCACATACACCGACGGCTCGAAGTTAGACGGCAGAGTTAGAGGAGGAGTTTATTTAAATGATCTGCACCTTGAGCTCTCCTTCAGGCTACCTGATCACTGCAGTGTCTTCCAGGCTGAAGTTGCAGCAATCATGGACGCTGCGGCTTGGAAAGGTGAACGCACTTTCGGATAGGATAGGATTCAGCGACAGCCAAGCGGCCTTCAAATCCGTTTAGCTGCCGTCGATCTCATCAAGAGATGGCCAAACAGAACCACGTGAACCTCACATGTGTCCCGAGACACAGAGAGATTGAGGGAAACTGTAGGGACAAACTTGCTAGTCAGGGCACGACCAAACAGGTTCTTCGGGATAAAGAGCGCTTAGGTATGCCGTTTTCCGCATGCAAACTATTGCTGAAGGAGCAAACGCTCCGCCAAGTCAACGAAAGATAGCTACAATCTCCAGGGTGCCGGATATCGAAACAAGCCTGAACAAAATTAGATTATAAAAGATCTAGACACATAAGAAAAAAATAAAACTCCAATCAATTAATAGGGAGCGTCAACCAGGCACTGCCTTATTGGTAGGCACGCAGAAAGGCTAGGTGTGCCCTACGGATGATCCTGTAGGAGTTGCAAAGATGATGATGAGCAGGAAACGGTGGAGCACTTCATCTGCAACTGTCCGGCCTACACCAGGCCGCGGAGCTGGAAATAAAGGATTTGAAGGCCTTCATTAAGTCATCTCTGCGGCAGCCACGTGAACCTAACCTAACCTTTACCATTGTATTAGTAGACATGCAACTTAAAATTTAAGATATCTCTTATGCCGATAACTCGACCAGTTTCAAAGATATCTACCAATATGTGGACCAGGGGTTACCAAAAATGGGTTAGTACAAAACGAAAGGTGCTAACGAGTGCTGTCAAAAGCAATTTGATTAACATAAATATCTCAGCTGGTTTTGGAATTATCGCCTAAAATGTGAGACGTCAGAAACAGAAGGAGGTTTAATCCTTTTTAGTAAGGCATTTTTCTTTTAGACTTCCAATAAACTTTGAACAGCGTAATTTTCGATCCCTGTATTATGTGTGTGTCATTCCATGCCAAATCGACAAATTTTTTACCTGACCCCTTCGATTTCGCTAAAAATTTGCTATCTCCCCGAAAGACATTTCTCAGAATTTTTTCAATTTTTTTTTCCTAAACTGAAAAAAGTTGTGAACTTAAAAAATACGTTTATTATTTTTAATTGCTGTAACTTTTTTCAAAAATCGACCGTTTGGGATAATTTTTTTAATGGGTCATTCCATGCCAACTCGACAAATTATTTACCTAAACTCCTTCGATTTCGCTGAAAATTTGCTATCTTTTTCTACCCCCCGAAAGACATTTTTCAGAATTTTTTCAATTTTTTTCCCAAATCAAAAAAGTTATGAGCTTTTAAAAAAACCTTTTTTTAATGCTGTAACTTTTTCAAAAATCGACCGTTTGGTTCATTTTTTTTTTTAATTTTTGTTTTTAAATGTAGTTTTTGGAAACAGAAAAATTTAAAAGCCCAGATATATAGGTATATCAATTTTTTTTCGAAAAAAAAGTCCGGCCCTTTTTTTATTTTTTTTTTTAATTTTTTTTTCAAAAACTCCAACTAATTCTGTAATAAGCCCCGCTAATAACAAGATGTGCCGACAATCTCTTCTATTTTTTTTTAATTGCAAAAAAAAAAATTCAACTTTGGCTCATTTTATATAACTTTTTAATGAAATTTGTTTTCAATTAAAAAAATATAAGTGATTGTCGGCACATCTTGTTATTAGCGGGGCTTATTGCAGAATTAGTTTGAGTTTTAAAAAAAAATAAAAATAAAAAAATGGTCGGACTTTTTTTTCGAAAAAAAAAATTATATATCTGGGCTTCTAAATTTTTTTTTATTTTTTTCCGACATTTAAAAACAAAAATTAAAAAAAAAAAATGATCCCAAACGGCCGATTTTTGAAAAAGTTACAGCAATAAAAAAAAACGTTTTTTTTAAAAGCTCATAACTTTTTTTGATTTGGGAAAAAAAATTTGAAAAAATTCTGAAAAATGTCAAAAAATTTGTCGATTTGGCATGGAATGACCCATGTACGTCTTAGGTTTACATTTAGATTTCTTCAACAACTTGGCACGTGGCACTCGAAAATATTATTATAAAAAATTAATTTTTAGGTGACGTAAACATTCAACGGGCTTATATGTAAATACCGCTGCTGTGCTTCAATGCCTTAAGTGTGTTCTAAGTAGCACATAAATATGTTAATTTTGTTCATGTTAATTGAATACTAACTGAAAAGTGTGACAACTCAAACGCAAATTATACAAATAAATGTTAACATTTTCATTAAATAAATTGAGAACAGTAGCATGCTGGAAGATTACAGAATAGATTAATAAGCTAATTAGCATTGACGCGAGCAAGTACTTGCACGATTATGGCAAGACAATGACGACCAAGACGACCAAGGCGACGACAATTGAATACAAGTGTGTAATAAAAAATAAATGTAAATGTAATATTCACACTCGAATATTTACGGAAACACTACAAGCACTTATAAAAATGTTAGAAGTTCATTAGTCATTTAGTGGCAACAACAATTTGATTGGCGTGTGTAGCACATATAATGAGAACTTAATTAAAAGTATACATTTATTGGTGTACATATTATCTGAGGAGTATTTCGCAGTTAAACCGAGTAAAGAAACAACAACTATTTGTATGCAAGCGAACTGTAGGTTATTTGTATAACGACGCGTCGCAATGTCTCGAACGTTTGTAACTAATTAGTCAACATAACATAAACAACTTAATAGATTTTGTCATAAATAATTTGTGGCGTTATCCATTTTCATGTTTTCTTACGAAACCCCGTATAGCGGATGTACTCAGGAGTAGAGGTGGGTGCGTGCATGATTTTTGCAACACGACACGACACGTTCACGAAACAGATTTTCGAAAAAAACGCACCAACACGCACGGGGAAAAATTATTAAAACACCACACGCACTAAACATTCAAACACAACCTTCAAAAATAACCTATCTAGGACGTTTTTGAAAAATATTTTGAAACAGAGTGATCATCCACTCAGTCATCGATATATTTTTACACATATTTTTTTAAGTATTTACATACATACATGAATAAAAAACGCTAGGCAAAACTACTATAATGTTAAAATAAAAAATATCAATATCTTTGTATTTAATCAAATGTTAAACTGAAGTTTGGGATGGAGTGAAGTGGAATTAAGATACTTATAAAAAATATTATTTACAAAAAATAAAAGTGCGCCAGTTTAGTACAAAAAGTGAAAAAAGTTGATCGTGTTTTTTTTTTTGGGTTTCGGGCTCAACATGAGCACGACCCGAAATCGGATTTTCAAACACGAGCACATGGACACAGGTGTCACGGTCAAAAACACGCACGACGCCCACCTCTACTCAGGAGCTATTTGCCCACACTGGAAGAACTGTTTTATGTTATTGGTTCGATTAAGCTAAGAATTCAGAACCTATTTAAATGTGAGCGTTGCCAGGACTATTATCTGCTATTTATTTTCTATCCCAATCTTTTTCGGGTAGAGTCATCGAACAAACGGATGAAAAGACATGACTAAGTTGATTTCTTTTCTGATACTTTCAAATTATACGAACAAATTTAATACCACGTAAAATGCTAACCACGACTAGAAAGATACATCAAAACAAGTAAGGAAGTCTAAGATCGTGTAAAGCGAACAGCGGTAGTTTTCATATGATTTTCGAAGTATTCCATTTCGGAAGTGGGCGTGGTTGGGGAGCGATTTCTTCCAATTACATCAGGTATACTCCCTATTATGCTAGTATACCTTGTACCAATTTCATCGTTCTACCGTAATCAGTTTAAAAGTTATGACCCGTGAAATTTTCAAATTTGCCTCCCTGAGTAGTGGGTGGTGCTGTAATTATCTTAATAGTTAAGATAATCGCACACGGCTTACCATTTTGGAAGCTTCAAAGCTTCAACCTTAAGAGTATGTAAAAATATTTTTAAAAAAGTTTCAAAAATTAAAAGAAAATTCACTTTGAAAAAAATGCCATTTTCCCCCATACAAAATGTATGGGAAAGGGCAAAAAAAAAATAGCCACCTCTAAGGGTTAAGTTAGAGCGCTAATTTTTTGCAAGGCTTATTTTCTCATCGATACCTAACTTTTTAGGGGGTAAGACCAAGTCGACATTTTTTTTGAATCACCCTAATACACAATAAACATGTGTCCAACTTTTTGAAAAAGTTACTCATACGCACTGTTGCACATCAAACACCAGCGAGAAAAATATTTGATTCTTTAGGAAAAAAAATAAAATTTTCAAAGGAAAAGTGGGAAAAGAATGGAGAAGTAGATTATCAAAAATAGTCAGAGATATAGTATTGTAGGACGGTAAAGGTTAATTAGAGTTGGAGTAAAAAGACTAAGGTGGAAGTGACAAATGTAGGGTAAGAGACGGAGAGAGAACTCACCAGGTTGTCATAACCTCTAACGAGATTTTTGCTGAGCTTCTCAACAACAGTTTTTTGCCGACTCCGAACCGCACTTGCAAAGCAAATGAGTTTTTGCTGAGAAGCTTCTCATGGCAGAAATACACCCGGAGAGTTTGCTTTTGCTCGGTATCAATATCCGAACACTTGGTGTGTTATTTCGAACACACTACCGCTACAAAACGGCGGTCGCCGAGGCACAGAAAAATATATAAAAAGGCGAGTGAGAGGTGACAAATAAAGGGAGATAAAGTCACAACTTAAAGGTAGTTGGGGCAATCAAATAGCGATCTTCATATGAACTTATTCATATATAATAATTGAAGGTAAAAATTTAAATGTTTTAAGGGTTGCCACCTAAAACATTTAATTTTCCTGTATGACAGTGCTCAACCTATAGTTTGTTTAATTTTAAATTTGAGGTGCCATATGAAAGGGATCGGTTTAAAAATACCTAATTTATTAAAGTTTTTATAAAAAAAGTTGCCACCTGCTCAAAAAATTTAATTTTAATTTTCTTGTTGCCAACTGTTAACATTTGATTTTCGCTGTACAGTTGGTTTAATTTTGAAAGTGCAAGTGATAAATGAAGGGGTGCACCTTGCAGTAGGGTACATTTATTCTAGAAGCGTTGCCAACTATTAAAAAATATTTTTTTCCTATATACACAGATACTTTGGTTGTTAAAGTTAAGGTGTCATATGAAAGGCCTGACAATGAGTCATTTATTATAATTTTTATATAAAAGGTTGCCAACTGATCAACAACCTTTTTTAAATTTTTTTATTTAGAATACTATTTATTTAATAGTACATTTACACCGCACCAAATTTGGTGAATTCAAATTAGGCACTTCGACACCGTCTATGTATGTACATTGGCAAATTTACTTTTGGCTTCACCTTCCCTGCAAGAATCTTCTACCAGTATATAAAGCCACCAAAAGAAAATGCACTACCTTGATGTTTTAAACACATGTAGAGTAATAATAAAAGAAGAGTCAAGAAGGCTTCTGTCGTTTCCTGGTGGAATTGGCCTATTTTCTTAAAAAAAAAAAACTATATGAAATTGTTATTTACAGCTGTGCAGAGTGCAAAAGTTATCACACGTCAATTACTCATTAAGGTTCTTGCTGGGCAATCCTTAATGTGGAACACAGACAGGGTTGCTATTTTGAGGAACTGTGGATTGCATTATTCGGCAAATGAGGTCAAATGTGATGGAATTCCAAATTATGGAAATGGGATTTGTATGGAAAAAAGCGCCAAATTTGCCAAATTTGGTGCGGTGTAAATGTACTATAAAGTACTAATAGTCCGGTTAGTAGCTTTGTTTCTTTCCTGCTAATTATGAATAATTATGAATAATTATTCCTAAAAGGGTGTTCTTTGAAAAAATTAGCAGCGAATTCAGCAGCTTTTTGACATTTAACTGAGAGAGAGAGCGCCAATTCGCTGCAAGTTATTGCTGGAGATTTTTCGTCCAGCAGAAACCAGCAAGCAGGAACAGCTGATCGGTGACACAGCAAAACAACAACAAAAAATGTAAATTCAAATTGTTAGCCAATCAGAAACGTAACCGCTGTTTTGTCTGGAAGTTTCTGCTGAACCCTGTTCGACGAAAAATTAGCAGAAATCAGATTTTGACAGCTTTTTACAAGACTCTCTTCTGCTGACAGTTCTTTGCTGGAGATTTCAAGAAACAAAGCTAATATAGACATTGCAAACAACAATAATTCTAACAGGGCCAAATTTTCGCATACAGCTTAGATTTACCTTCAGATAGAAAAGATCAAAAGTCCTCATCGATCCCATGTGTGCAAAAAAAGTTATTCGGGATCAAAGGTCAAAATTTTAGATTTCTTGGAAAGTTGAAAGTTCTCTACAAGTATGGTCCTAGCATTTTATCTCTAAGAGTTACCACTTCTGGTAATTTTTCGAAAAACCTTAACGTTTTCGAGAAAAGTCCAAAAAAACGAATTTTTTATTTTAATTGATTGTAAAAGCATCAAGCTAATAAACCGATATTTTTTAAAATGTTCCATTAGAAGCATTGTTGGATATTGAAATACGAGAGAAAAAAATATTACTAACAAGTTGAAAGTATTTTTGAAGAAATATGCATTTTTCTGCTACCCACTATAAATGCGGAACATGAGATTCTGCACACACATACAAACGACTTCATGACTCAGTTAGAGTCGAATTACCGTCACGACGAAACGTGTCACTTCACATACATATATAGCTACAATATGACTTAATTTAAATATTCTTTCATTTATGCCGAACAATTAATTGGTTTGGATTTTTGAACGCAGAACAATGCGCAAATGCTACAAGTAAAAAAAGAATAAACTGAACAAAAAATAATACAGTAATAAAAAAAAATAAATAAAAGAAACGAGCAGCAGCAATCTATGATTGGCGCTGGCTATAATTTTCTTAATAGTTTACAATGCGATTTTTATTTATTTTCTATAAGTGAATTGCATATAAGTACATAAGTATCTATAGATACAAATGAATGCATGTCTGTACATATGTGAGTGTAAACATTTACACATGTATTTCTGGTTGCATTGGCAAAGCCGTAAACACACACATACACATTTATGTTTTGTATTTTTTTTTTTCAAGCCAACATAAAGTCAAACTTGGTGGTCGCTAACGCTAAACAGCGTCTCTGACGTTTACGTTGACCGTGTTGCGTTTTTGCTATTGTTGCTTTTGTTGGTGGTATCTAAATTTAGCAAAATGCATGAATATATATTTTTTTTTCAGCGTCGATAACCGGTTTTAACTGGTTTCGTTACACTTTATTTTATAGCTTTCAATTAAAGTATAATAAAAATTCAAATGCATGCAAACGCAACCAACTATCATGCACTCCACACACGCACACACACACACACATACACACTTACTCTTGCATACTCACTTAGTTATGAGCGCATGAGCCATGCACTCTAAACAGCTAACTTCGCACAATCAGCTAAATGCGATCTAAGCTTTTATTTAATTTTATTTTCCTTTTATGCACAACAGTCGCCCAAATGGCTAGCAGACCCACACGAGTCATGTTGCCCCCAGCCTTAATGGCATAAATAAATGGCTTGACTTAGATTGGCCCACCTAGCCACCATTCACAACATTGAATAAATCGAGATTGTTGTGAGTTGCGCGCTAAATCACAGTCAGCTAAAATTAGACAAAATGTAAAAAACTAGCAAAAGCAAAAAAAAAAGCAATATAACAAAATTATCAGGTAACAAATACTACTATGATAAGTATGACAAAGTGAGTTTTGTCGTGGCCTGTGAGTTTTTAGCGTACGTTGGACTATGCAACTTGATTTTAGGACCAAAAGTAAATTTCAGAAGTACATAATTGTTTGGAAAAAGCTTTTTTTCTTATACTAAAAAAAAGTTACTCATACCACCCGCCCTCTCAATATAATCTGAAACAGAAAGTTTTTAAACATTTATTAAGTAAATAAAGTCATACTAAAAAACAGGATTACAACAATTAAGGAAGTCTAAGTTTTAGTGACTTTTATGCTAGAAGGTCTAACACCTTAGGCCACTACCCAGCTTCTTTTTCTAAATAATTTTTGATGTTACTTTTGCCGGGCATCGAACCGCCACGACTTGGTTTAGAAGGCCGAACACTTAACCGCTACACCACGGCGGCCGCAATTATACCTTGTACCAAATTTCATAGTTCTACCGTCATCAGTTTAAAAGTTATGACCCGTGAAATTTTCAAATATGCCTCCCTGAAAAGTGGGCGGTGCCACGCCTACTTTTAAAAATAATATCAAAAACTCATTATATAATGGGGGATTCACCTATAAAATTATATCATTTTACTCATTTCCATTACTGAATTATATTAATTTAGGTGATTTTCGAAATTTTCGAAATTTTCGATTTCGAAAGTGGGCATGGTTGGTGGGCAATTTTATTTAATGCCTTGTATTCTTTGTGCCAAATTTCGTAATCGTAATCAGTTTAAAAGTTACGACCAGTCGAATTTTCAAAAATGCCTCTCTTAAAAGTTGTCGGTGCCACGCCCACTATAAAAAATTTATGCAAAACCCATAAGATAATGACCCGGGGGATTTACCTATAAAATTATATCATTTTAGCCATTTCCGTTACCGAATTATGTCAATTTAAGTGATTTTCGAAATTTTCGATATCGAAAGTGGGCATGGTTGGAGGGCGATTTTATCCAATTTCATCAGGTATACTCCCAACTATAATAGTATGCTTTGTGCCATATTTCATCGTTCTACCGTAATCAGTTTAAAAGTTACGACCAGTCGAATTTTCAAAAAAGCCTCTCTTAAATATGGGCGGTGCCACGCCCACTTTAAAAAATTTATGGAGAAATCTTAAGATATTGACCAGGGGGATTTACCTATAAAATTATATCATTTTAGCCATTTCCGTTACCGAATTATGTCAATTTATGTGATTTTCGAAATTTTCGATACCGAAAAAGGGGGCGTGGTTATCATCCGATTTCGCCCATTTTCAATAGCAACCTACCTTGGCCAGAAACAAACCTGCATACAAAATTTCATGCAAATATCTCAATTTTTACTCAAGTTATCGTGTACACGGACAGACGGACGGGCATGCCTCAATCAACTCCTCTTCAACCTAAGAACTTTCATATATGGAACTCTATATGTGAACAAAAAATTATAATACCCTTGTATAGTACGCTGGGTATAAAAATATTTATCCAGTATTTTTGGTAAGAGCCACTGATGCCTTAAATCAGGGGTGTCCAAGCCTTTCAACGTACTGAGCCACACAACAACAATAAATCCTGTAAAATTCTAGTGGCTGCATAGCATTGAATTTGAATTCGACATACATTTTTCTTGCGACTTTGGTTTATTGTTGCGGGCCGCAAAAGGGCCATAGATATTGTTGTAGGGCCGCAGCGGGCAAAAAGGACCACTAGGTGAACATGCCTGCCTTACTGCAACAAATTGTTTTGTTTTTTCTTTTTGAAATTAATAAATAAGTAATTTGCCTCATGGCTACTCAGTCCAAAAGCGATCGTGTCGTGATTTTTTCACCAAAAATTTAAATTTCTAGCCCACAATGCGGCGGCGGTGGCAGAAGCAATGACAGCTAGGGTGCTCACCTTGTTTGTGTGCTGTTGCTGCAGGCATACTTACGATTGCTCCAACTAAAAAGTTGTTGTTGGTTTGGAATTGTTGCTAGTATGCACACACTGTACCTAAACCACAAAGTGGAAATTTTTTGTTGTTGTAATTTTTACGGTTTCTCAAGAGAGTAGCTTTTAGAAGGGAAAATGCGTAAGAAGACCAGAAGAAAGTTAAGTAAAGTAAAAATTCAAGAAAAAATCTCAAATTCCTAATTTCTAACTCGCTACATTTTTTTTTACTTTCTTATAGCTTGCGAAAACTTTTAACAACAATTTTGTGCAAGCGACAAATTTTGAGATAATACTGTCCCATTTCAGTTGTCTCTTACTGTAAATATGTGAAAAAAAGCAACGAAAAACTGCATTCATTTGCTTGTGTGTGTTGTGTGTATTTAAGCTCGATGCATCGTGTGGCGCGCAGTGTGGCATGAGTTTCAGTTGATGTGGTGTTGTGATGGCGTGACCGGGCGTGCCGTCATATTATTTTCTTGTTGTATTTTTGTTTTTTTTTTTTTGCTCTTTTCTTGTAGCAGCTGCAAAAAACCGCTCACTATAAGTTATGCGCAGCCAGATAAGTGGCCCGCAGGTAAAAATTATAGCGCGCGGCGCAACTTGTGTGGCTTTGCCACGAGCGGGTGGCCAAGCCTCACCGAGAGCACATGTCAATGGAGTAAAGGAAAAAAACAAAAGAACTACAACAAAATAAATTGTTAATTTTTTACATAAAATATATTTTGTATGCTTTTTTAGTGTAGTTTATAAATATTTATAGATAGATCTCAGCTTAGCAACATTGTTGCGCAGGCGTAGCACTGCCTCGCGTTAAACGATATCATTTTTTTTATACCTAGCGTACTAGTACTAGTACAAGGGTATTATAATTTTGTTCACATAACGGTGCTACGTAACGGCACAAAATAATCGAGATAGATATAGAGTTCCATATATCGCCTCAACCGATATCAAAAATTTGTATGCCGTTAGAAAGGTATTAAAATCACCTTTTGAAAACATACCTACACTGTAAAAATTCAAAAAACTGTTTTTCAGTGTAATATAGAATTTTTACAGTGTATAAAAAACTTGTTTACCGTTAGAAAGGTATAAAAATCACCTTTTGAAAACATACACTGTAAAAATTCTATATTACATTGAAAAAAAAAAAAAAAAATTACATTGAAAAAAAAATAAAAATTTTAATTTTTACAGTGTATATTTTCAAAAGGTGATTTTTATACCTTTCTAACGGTAAACAAATTTTTGATACACTAAAAATTCTATATTACACTGAAATTTTTTTTTTTAATTTTTACAGTGTATGTATAAAATCGGTTGATTAGTTTACTCGTGATATCAAAATATAAGAAAGTAAAAATGATATAATTTTACAGGTAAGTCCTCCTGATCATTCTATTATAATTTTTTGATAAATTTTTTAAAGTAGGCGTGGTAACGCCCACTTTTAAGGCAGGCATTTTCAAAAATTCGACTAGTCGTAACTCTTAAACTGATTAGGGTAGAACGATGAAATTTGGCACAAAGCATACTAGTAGCTTTGGGGTATACCTGATGAAATTGGATAAAATCGCCCTACAATTACGCCTACTTTCGATATCGAAAATTTCGAAAATCAACCAAGTTTAAATAATTCGGTAGCTGAAGTGGCTAAAATGATATAATTTTGCAGGTGAATCCCCCTGGTTGTTGTTGTTGTTGTTAACAGCAAAAATACTCACCGAAGATTTTGGGGAGTGATGCCGAAATTGACAGTCCTTGGCTGGATATGAACCCGGTACGCTGCGGTACTCCCTTGCGGCACTGCCCGACTGTCGTTGTAGCGATTTGGTATGACGAGTGGAACCTTATAGGTCATGGCATCCCTCCATCCATGAGGAAGGAGAAGATGGGTAATGAGAGGTGAGAGGCATCATATCCGTAGATCAGCCATGTATGTGCATATTAGTCGCCTTTTACGACCAGTATGCCTACCTCGGGCATATTCTAAACCCCTAATCTCCCTGGTCATTCATGTCATTGTATTTTTATCCCATTCTGAAAACGACTGCTGGTTATATCATGTTCGATTTACCCGAACTTCGACTTCCTTACTTGTTCATTTAAAAGTTGTGACTCTGTACATATGTAAGTGCTCATTTTTTACAGATAAGATAAGAGAGTGCAGTGTATAGTTTTTCTACTACATGAATACATTCACACTAGAATACCGAATTGGTATTACCGACCTCGAAATTTGTTTTTTTTCGAAAATAGCCAATATCCAGTTTTTTGAAGCCCTATGCTCCAATAGGATTTAAGGAAACTGATGTTGATGATAACGGCTCAATTCTTAAAAGAGCTCCAAAGGTTAAAAAGAGATCTTATAGGTTTAGGCTTTTACCCAGATTTGGAGTTAGATATTCAACATCATCATCATAATGGAAGATTTTTAATATGCACCGTCGCCGCTTTATCAGCTATCTATAAAAAAAATGCATCATGTGATTGCATAGCCACTGCCATAACCAGGTGGCTAAGCGCATTCACACACACACACACACACACATACATGGCTACAACTCAGTAAAAGAAAATCAAATCAAGTCATTCAGCAATCTTAACGAACCACAACGATAGCCAACTTAATTAAACTTTAGCACAACAATGTTTAGAGCAAGGAACTTTTTTTTCGCTACTCGCTTGTATTTACAAATATGTACATGTGTAGTACATATGCTTAAACATACACTTGTTCATACATATGGACGAATAGTAGCTGTTCGACACACGGCATACCTGTAATCACGTCAACAATTCACAGCAGACTGTGTGTCGTCGTTTATTTATCTGTTTGTGGTTGTTGTTGTTCTTGTTCGTTGTTTATTTAATTTGTTGGTATGTATGTATGTATGTTTGTTATAGTAAAATTTGTTTTATGGTGTCGAATATTTGTTTTTATGTTTTTTTTTTGTTGCTCACTGCTGCAATTTAACAAATCGCCAAGTTTACTTGTCTTGTATATATTATTTTATAGCGTTAATTGCTTAAATCTGCTGTTTTTCTCGTTAAAATTTATAATAGAGCATTTGAGTTTACACGGTTTTTATAAACAAACAAGTTTATACCTATTTTGACGTCTTTAAAGGCACAAATTACGTTAATGAATATTTATTTAAAATGTTTTTTTTTTTTTTTTGCCTAGGTAGTGCATACGAATACATAGGTATGTATGTATGTGATTTTAATACTAGATAACAATCTAACATTAGACTGAGCAAAATACCATTAATATTTCTAAAAGTCTCAGACCCCAATATACATTTTTTTTTGGAGTAAGGAAACATTGCTGCATACAGTTTTGTATAAAATGAAACTCCCCTAAAAAAGTTCTGAATGATGTAATGCATTTTTTCGCCTTTCTGAAAAATCTTAAAATTTTAAACAAGGTAAACTTCTATATTTGTATGTACATAGGTATATCCGGACTATCTCGGGAACCGCTTAACCGATTTGGATGAAATTTTGAATATAGATAGTATGATTGTTTCTAAGACTATCCACTTGGGGGTTGCCACTTGGAGCGGTTTACAGGGTTGCTACCTATCTCAAATTTTTCAAATTATGGAAGAAATGCCAATATGGCTATCAAATGAAATATTTCCAAGTAGGGCTGCCACCTTACCGCAGTATATTTGTATATTTTGGGATTGTATTTGAATTATTTTAGGATCATTTTGGGATCATTTAGGGGTAATTTAAGGGCCATTCGAGTTCAATTTTGGATCATTTTGGGATAATTTTAGGGTAATTTTCGGATCATTTTGAGTTCATTTAAGGGTCTTTTTGGGCTCATTTTGGGATCATTTTGGGATAACTTTACAGTCATTTTGAGTCAATTTTCGGATCATTTGGGGTCATATTGGGATCATTTTTAGGGGATCATTTGATGGTCACTTTGGGATAATTTTCGGGCTCATTTTTGGGTCATGTTCAGGTTATTTTAGGGTCATTTTGCAATAATTTTGGGGTCATTTCGGGATAATTTTAGGATCATTTTTGAGTAATTTTGTTGTCATTTTGGGATCGTTTTCGAGTCATTTTGGGTTCTTTTTAGGGTCGTTTTGGGATCATTTTCGACTGCTTGACCGATTTCGATGAAATTTGGCATAGAGATGCTTGATTTTAAGACTGTCCACTTGGGTGTTGCCACTTAGGGCGGTATACAGGGTTGAGACCTATCTATTTTTTTCTGAAATATTGAGCAAGGTATGCCAACCATGATTTCTTAAAAATGTGTTGGATAGTAGATATATATATATTCATTCTAGTATTATCTGCTTGGATTTGCCACTTTAGTCGGTTTATAAAGTTGCCACCTATTTGGTATTTTGGTGTGAAAATCTCGTAACACCGAGCAAGCCAGGTACTAATAACGATAAAATGTCCTACTAAATTTTTTTATTGGTCAAGTTTAATGAACAAGCTTAGTTTTACCCAGCTAACCAAAGTCGAAGTGGTAAGTAAAAGTCCCATGACTTCAAAATGGAAATGCACCGTTCAAAAGTACAACATTATTAGTTCCATTAGCAACAGGAGAACAGCAACTAGCTGACGACATGAAAGCAACGACAATTTTTTAATATTGAGCTTAATTTAAAGGGAACAGACCAACGTATGAAACTTCAACAAGTTCCACACATTGGTACTACATACATATCTTCATATGATATCAGGGGCCGGCAGCCACTACAACAATTGTCCATCATAAGCAATAACAACAATAACATCAACGAGCGAGAGTCCATTGATCATGGTTAATTTTGGCTGTGACGAGAAACAAATGCGGCATGTGGAATTTCTACATTTTCTACATACCTCCTCGACCATACATACATACATACATATATAGAATTTTATGTTGCACACAGTATTATTGAAAATTGCGTCAGCATAGCAACGGCCGTTAAAGTAACAATAACGACAAGCACGGCTTTAAGAGTCGAAAGTCAGCAAGAAGCAGCAACAACCGCAGCATACTTTGGGGGCACAAACATAAATAAAATATGTGAAACAACCAAAAAAAAAATAATGCTAAAAGCTATGCTGAAAAAAGGTGT
The DNA here is from genome assembly GCA_964058755.1 of Campiglossa producta. NCBI lineage: Eukaryota > Metazoa > Arthropoda > Insecta > Diptera > Tephritidae > Campiglossa > Campiglossa producta. The sequence goes on along the minus strand of CAXKVI010000004.1, from coordinate 105,396,890 downwards.
GGTTCTGCAAAAAGCATAGTTTTGGCTAATGCTATGCGGTCAGCATGCCAATATATTCACAAGCAGACCAACAATTTTGGTTGATTTTGCGCATGCGCGCCATATTTTGGCTTGTTTATTTGGGTATACAAATATGTAGCTACATTGTTGCATTAGCGTCGTTTGTTGGCTGACTACCTGTTGGTTTACCGGTTCGTAGAAATAAACCCAAAATACATTTAGGCTTATTCATTAGGGATGCTGAAATTTGGTTCCAAAATAAACTTTCCATATATTGTTGCAAAAAAACGACTAAGCTGGAATATGGCAGCCAACCACAGTCGGAGAGCCTCAAAATGATGATCCAAAAATTACACCGCGACCATTTACACGATATATTGTGTGACCTTTCAGCTTATTGCTGTATGCGGAGGCTCTTTATAAATTTGACCACCTCCTCAGGTTTTTTTATTCCATATCACGAACGGATCGAGAGTGACCCCACCTAGGTAGCAAACTCTGTTTCTTGCTAACATAAAGCATTCGCAGAGTATATGACGTCCAGTTCGCAAAACCGACAAATGCTACTTGTGAGGGTATTATAAAGAGTTTGGCCTGCCTCTGTCCTAGGCTGCTAAGCCAATGCTGCCTAAACAGTTTGCTTTCCCAGTTGCTTATGGCGGCCGCCTCTCTTTAGAGGTTATGATAACCTGTTGGTATATCGCCGCCATTAGTTTTTTTTTTTTTTTTTTTTTATGGTCTCCTTTACGTGGACCTTGGTAAGCCCACAAAAGGGTTCCGAACCATGAAATGCTGTTAGAGCACCTTGTTTTGCTTTTTCGCTGCCGTCATGCCCTGGAACCCAACCTAAAACAAAAGTTTGTTTTTGGCTCCCAGATCATTATCATTAAGAGGACTGTGACGCGCTCATCGACTAGCTTCGAAGTTGTAGTGTAAGACTGCAAGGTACGTAGGGCGGCCTGACTGTCCGACATAATGTAGATTCGCCTACTAAAGGATTTTCTAATTCGGAGGCATTCTCTGCCACATATCTCTATTGCATGGATTTCCGGTTGAAAGACAGCGGGGTAGCTACCCATTGGTACAGATTTTTTGAAATTTGGTCCATAGATACCCGCTTCCGTTTTACCATCTTCCAGCTTTGATCCGTCCGTATATCAAATCTCCGAATCGGATTCAGCATAGGGCTTCCCTGTGTCCCAGATCACTCGATCTACGATTGTGTATAGGAATTTAAAATAAAAATAATCAAAAAAAAGTCCTATATGACTCAAAAAAAAAATGGAGGCAAAGATTTACCTGAAAAATAGCTCCATAAAGGTTTAGAAAAGCTTGAGTAAAAAGCTCCAAAAAGTTTCTAAAAACCATCAAAATGGAGGAAAAATGTGCCCAAAAACACACAAAGAATACTACAAAAATTTGGCAAAAAAAAAGCTTCGGAAAATCATCAATAAAAGGCTCCAAAAAAAATTCGAAGCTCAATAAAAAAGAGCCATAAAACGCTAAAAAAAATATCAGCTTCGGACGCATTTTAGATTATTTATGATTCATTTTTTTGCTCATTTTGGGCTCCCAGAAATGTGCGTTTTAAAGCTTCCCCTTTTTGGTTAGTGGGAAAGGTTCAGTTAAGTCCCTGCTAAAAGTGTGATTTTCACATTTCTAACTCCACTTTATTTTTTAATGCAATAGTTCACGAGTCAACTCAAAGTGAAGTGCTTCCCAACTGGAATCAACTGACTAGCTCACTTGAGTGAGTATCGTCCCGATTCAAGCTTCGTTCGTGAGTTGGGTTTTTGAGTCGTGTTAGGAGTTCTCTGAGTTGCGTTGTTATACGTTAATTGTGTCTAGCAACCCTAATGTTTGTTTTATTTCTTTTTATATATTACGGACTGGCAGACTGTGGCACAGCTTTAATCTGATTATGTGAGCATTCCTTTTGCCGTAGCAATGAAAAAAAAGAGCTCCAAACAATTTTTTTGGCAATGCAACATTTTATTTTTAGAAGTTATGAAGGAATACATATATGTACCCAGTTATACATATACATATACATATTTGTATGTAGGTATGTATGTTAAAAAATCCTATTTTACAGCCTAACCAAAGCTCTCACTCATTAAAATCTAAAAATAGTCGTTGACTGTCAATTTTTTTTTCTCAATTTCACATTCTTTTTTAACAAAGCTTTTGTGTTGTTGTTTTATTGCTGTTAAACGTAGCTTGAAAGTGTTGAATGATTGCTATTGTAAATTTGTGTATAAATATCTACATACGTTGTAATAGTGCAAACTTATACTACTTATAACAAGTAAGGAAGTCTAAGTTCGGGTAAACTGAACTTTAAATACCCAGCGGTAGTTTTCATATGTTTTTCGAAATATTCCATTTCGGAAGTGGGCGTGGCTGGGAAGCGATTTCGTTCAATTACATCAGGTATACTCCCTTTTATGCTAGTATACCTTGTACCAATTTCATCGGTCTACCGTAATTTCAATTTCAATTTCAGTTTAAAAGTTATGACCCGTGAAATTTTTAAATGTGACGGACAGACGGACGGACATGCCTTAATGAACTTTTTCTTTCCAATCTAAGAACTTTCATATATGGAACTCTATATCTATCTCGATTATTTTATGCCGTTACGTAGTACCGTTGTGTGGACAAAATTATAATACTAGTACTAGTACGCTGAGTATAAACAAATCAACATTGCGTGTAAACGCACACTCACATTTGTACCCACACAGCATTTGGAAAACTTACAGCAAAAATTTGGTGCCATAAAAGAGTCAGAAAGAAGTTCTTAAACGAAGCGTTTCACTTTTAATCATCTATGAAATGCATATAAAAATATCTTTCTTCATCGAAAATTTTTTATATATGCTGACTGGGTATAGTTGCAGTTATGCATTTTTTATGTATGTACGTATTAGTATCGTGGTGACACACCCGCAAAAATTACTTACTGCAAACATTAAATGCCTGACCATGAACTCGATACGTCGCAACAAATGTGAATGCCAAGAATGAGAGCTGCTCCATCAAAGCAAACATCATTATTACCCATACGGAATGCATAATCGTTCATATAGATAAATCTGTATGCGGTACCACTTTAGTTTGCATTTGCATGTAAAAGAGTTATATGCAAGTAATTTTTTACATTCAAGTATGTAGAATAAGTCGTCACCCTTTTTGTTGAAAGACCTTTACACTATAGAATTAAAAAAAAGAAAAGTCCTCACTGTTAATGGATAAGTGTAAATGTTCCAGAAAGTATAGTAAAGTTGGAGTTGGTGAATGTATGCTTATCTCTTGGTCGGACTCTTTTTCTAGCAGCCCGATAATGGAGAAAAATTAAATTTTTAAAAGTAATAGGAGTAAAAATAACGAGTTTTCGAATTTTCTATCTATGTTTGTTCGCGCATCACTCAAAAACCGCTCTATAGAATTGAATGCAACTTCACCGCTTTATTGCTAGATGTTCAAATTAATGTTTAGGATCCATTTAATCAACGACTGTTGGCTACTACGCATAAAAGTGGTTTTATTCTTAAAATGTATTTATTTATGTGTTTTTAATCATTTTAATTTCAAAAACGGCTAAATCTGTTACAGAAACTAAATAAATTAAAGCTAAAAGGCTTATGTAAAATTCGGCAAAATTCGCCCAAGTTTTCAGCAAAACTGAAAACATCTTGCATGAATGTTTAAACTTTTCTGGAGTATACAGTTTGGAGCTCGTTGAATCCTGCACACTTTTTTTCATACACATTTTTTTTCAACTTATAAATTCATATGAAAAAAAATGCATTTTTTGCCTTACTACTTTGCTAATAGCCTTTTGATTTTTATTTTTTTTATAAAAATTTTTTGTTAATCGAGTATTTAGAATTTTTTTTGGGTGTATTAGCAAACTCTCTCCTACCTCAACACAATCGCACAGTTTGGTAGTGTGCTTTTGAGCATCACTGCAATATACAATGGTCCTTCGTTCGTGTTCCCATATATGTTAACTCTCTCTCTAATAACTCACACATTCCAAAGATAAGAGCGCACTGTTTTTGTTGTTGTTATTATAGCGAGTCGTAGCCCTGCCCAACTGTCAGACAGGGTCACCCCGAGTGTATTTCTCTTGGCCGGGTCGATATAAGAAACCGGTCCGGGTCGTTTCGGCACGATGGGTACAGCACAAGTACGGGTACCGTTCTCGTGTAATACAAGAAACTAGCCGTATAGGACATGTAGGTCATTTAGCGTTACCCAGGATGCACCAACGAGGAGGCGATCTACTCTTATAGCCCTGTATTGCCTCTCAGCGTCTGTGTTGTATCAATGTAAGTATTCTTTTTATTACGTTTTTTTGGACTATTTTTGCTCTCTTTAGGGATTTTTGTATTTTTGTGCATGTGCACAACATCTCTGTTTCAAAATTTCTCTCTAATACATATACAAAAAAAAAAAAACAAAACGAATAAGCTTACGCTGTAACAGAACGAACAGAAGAAAGCGCAAGAGATTGGGAAAGCAAAACAATTTAATCGCAATCGTTGTTCATTTGCGTTTGCGTTCTGAGCATCTATGCTCTTACACTATGGAACATCTATGTATATGCCGCCAAATATAAAAAGCAAAATTGAATTATGGTTCCTTGCGCCCAGAAAAATTTTTAAATTATTAGAAACTTTTTTTTTTGTATAACTACTCATCTCTTTACAAACCACCCTCTGGAGAGAAAATTTAGGATGACCCGAAAAATCTGGCTTCCGATTCGGATCCAGCACACCCAAAAAGCTTCAGAAACCCTTGAGAAACCCGATGAGATTTTCAAAAACTTAAATTTTTTTGTACACTGTACCTAATTTGCAGAGTAGTTTTTTTACTGTGGGAAAGTGCTATAACCATGGCTGTATCTTTAATTTTAGCAAGCATATGGGTCTAATGGTCAAATAGTGAAAAGTTCGCGCTCAGCGAAGCGGGCAGGGTCCTACCTAGTGTACTATAAAGTATGTATTTATTATACTTTTTAGTTTTCATAGAACCAAAATTTCTTTATAAAACAACTAATTTTTTGGCGGAAAATATACTTATTTTTAGTTTCATTGAAAAAAGCAGAATTTGTTGCATCGCCAGAAGCTCTGCAGAGGTGCGAGTTGACGCACATTATACATATTATGATCATACTAAATTTGTTTGCATATCTAATTTTTTTTTTTGGTTTGCTTCCATAAACAAATAAATAAACAAAATGAGCCAAGTTCAGGCACGTGATCTATGTATGGCCCATTTCAATTGTTTGCCGTATGAATATACAAAATTGTATTTGTGTAATAGCGTTGTGGACTTAAAACCAGACAGGGAAGTTGATTGTTTTCAAGGTAGAGTGCTCGCAAGAATGTTTTTAAACGACGTGTGGATTTGGGTCAAAATATGTAAACATGATCTTCTTTAGGCTACGTATAGAGAGAAGTATTTGCTGAAAATTAGATTAAGGGAGTATGCACAGAGCCAAAAATGCCTAATAAAATTAATAAGATTGTCTTCATGAGCGGGTTTTGGGCTAAGGGGTAGTCGAAACGACGGAAACAAAAAAAAAACTATACGCAAATCTATTTGCTTTAATGAGGAAATTCTTATTGATATTATTAAGCGCAATTTCTTCTTATTTCTTTTCGATTTCTTTTTATGTGTGTTATTAATAAGAAAATGCTTTCAAGATTTCATAAAAAATATGAAAAAAAGATGAAAAAGAAAAAACTTCTTATTTTAATAAGATGATCTTAGGGTTCCTAACAAGAAGATTTGACTTATTAACTGATTTCCGCATAATTGTATATGTTAATAAGATGATCTTGCATCATCATCAGCAGACATCATGTAGAACAATTATACGCTGGGAAGCAGAAGTACCCGATGGCTCGATGGTAAGCACCTGTGTTCAGCATTCAATATGTGGTTAGTTCGATTCGCGGTGGAGGCAATATGGCAAGTGTGGAAGGCAATGTGAGGAAGTGTGCTGTGAGATGGCTTGAAGGAAATATAAAAAGGCAACAAAAGAAGGTAAAGGCAATACAAGAGAAATCTAAAACTGAATCGTAACTGATAATCTGAAGTTCTCGAAGACAATATAAGAACTCTGAAATATAATTTTTATTTCTTTTATTTGAAATATTAAAAAGAAGATCTTCTCGAGCTTGGAAAGACCAAAAATCCAACAGGCTGTGTGGATTCCCATTTGAACAAATCATAGACCCGTATCTTGTATGTATGAGAGCAAAAACTACTTTGCTCATCTCCGAGTTACAAATCTTATGCTAAGAATATACACAGGGAGATTCTCTACAATATCCAATCCAAATTTTACCCTGGCACACACAAAATTGAAGATTAACAATCCACCATCTCGGCGCTACCTAGTATTTTGGTTGTATTTTTTGCGGTTTAATTGTAGATGTCGCTGAGGATTGTTTATTTTTTGGTGACATCTAGTGTATTTCTAGCGAATTTCTGGCGATTTAAGGTTAGGACACTAGATGTCGCTAAAAATATACAATTTTCAGCGACATCTAGTGTCCAGTTGCGGTAAAATCGTAATTTTGGTAGTATTTCTTGCTATTTTTGTTTATTTATCGATGACAGTAGCTGTCAAATCGTAATTTCGGTTTCTCAAATCTTCTTCATTTTTTTGGGAGTTTATAATGAAGATTATGCTCAATGGAGTTAATTCGGAATATGCGCTAATGTATCAGCCCTATTAGTTGGATGGATTACCAATGTGAGGTTTATTTTTAATTTTCTTATGAATTCCTTCATGCTCGAATTTCGTTCAATAACCAAAAAGTAAATCCACAATCACTTTAAACTGAAAATGGTAAGACAGGTACTCGAAATCAATGTTTTAATTAAAGCTGACAAAATTAAAGCAACAAAATGCAGTTAAATGTTTAATTACCATAATGGGAATTTACTTAATGTAAACCACAATTCCACAACAAAAAAAAAAAACAAAGAAACTTGAACAAAAACCGCACAACTTATGAAACAAGTTTTTTAAAGTTTATTAACACTTATGCACTTATAAGTTAATGTATCTTTAGGTCAAATTTGAGATTTGTAATACTTGAGCACTTAAGATCAGATGGTGCGCCGATGACATTGTGCAGAGGGTGAGTTTTTATTGTAAGTATTTATAAATTGTTGTTTTCCGGTGCATACCAAACTTATGACATCACACTTCTTCCTAACTTATCAGCAACGTCACTTTTGATTGGCTCGTGAGTTGTGTTTGTGAGAGGAATTTTGATCTGCTTTAATTTTTTGTATCTTAACTTTCTTCACTTGTCATGCCTTATTCTTGTTTTTTTTTTTACTATAGAATTCATAGAAATACCATTAGTCATCGTTTCTGATATGGCTTAGTTTTTTTTATTTGAATCATTTTAATCCCTACAAATATTGGAATTTTGATAATATTTTTAAGATGACGCAACAAGGTGAGAGTACTACACGTCTAAAAATTTGCGCCTACATTTTAAACTTTTTTTGGGCTACATATATAACCAAACCGAATTTGGTCTCATATTTAAGCTAGACCTGGGGCTGAATTCTGGTTCTATGTCTATGAAATGATAACGTGAAAAAATTTTGTATGCATTTTAAGTTTTTTTCACAAATTTTTTATGAAAATTCTTTTCATTTTATCATTTCATAGAACATGAATTTGTCCCCAGTTTTCTAGAAAATTGGTGAAATGAAAAGGGTTTACATTTTAAACCAGAAATGTCTTAACATTTTTTAAAGAAAAAAAATATTGTTTTTTCGCTGGCAGGGATTCGAACCAGAGAGAGAGAGAGAGAGTCTTCTGCATCATACCCGACTGCTCTACCACTGAGCTACATCGCACACATAAGTATGTATCCAAATATTGTGAGCAAAATGACTTAAAAAAGCCTTCAAAAACAAAAGAAAATGACACAAAAAATTTTAAACCGAATAGTTTTAATCTTAAACCAAAAAGTTTTAAAAATAAAATAAAAATAAAAAAAAGTTGTGTCAGTTGGCAGGACTTGAATCAAGGCGCTTTAAATGATACTCTGCAAAAATCGAGTGAGGGATAACAATACACTGAAACGAATTTTTTTTATTTATTAATGCAACAATTATTTTTTTTTAATGCAACAATCGTGCCGGTCATTTGGGGCCAGGCCTGCATAATAACGTTATTTTTATCAAAAAAAATAAAACTATTTTGTTTTCAATTCGATATTCAAAAGTTTAATCTCAGAAATTTTGTTTATTTTGTTGTGCAGCCTTGTTTGAGGCATCACTTGAAACTCATTGTTGATGCCCAGCCAAAATTTTCTATCGCGGATGTGCCCTTAAAGTTACTTAAAGAAGTTGAACTTCATCGCGGAAGCTATTGCTGTTTCGTATTTATCTCCTTCGGGAAAAACTGTTCGCGGTATACGGCCCTTATGCGACCCTTCGAAAAGTGACTTATGTATAAGTGTCGTCTGGGGGATAGAAAAAATGATGAAAAAAATTTAAAAATTCCGTTTCATCGGGACTCGAACCCTGAACCTTACGCATGCCAGGCGATCATGCTAGCTCTAGTCCACGGCATTGTCTGATATTTACATAGAAATTCAACAATATATATTCAAAATACAAGCTACCGGCACTTATGCGACACTGAGTAATTAAGTAACGAGTAACTCCCAAATGACGCCAAGAAGTTATATACGCGATAAGTATGTTTCTTGTTGTTGTATAATGTAAAGCACCTTCTAGAAGTGACACAAGACTTTCTTATGCGATATGGAAGAGAAAACGCTCTTCAAAATGCTAGCAGGGTACATTTGTATGAAGTACGACATAAGTGGGAAGAAGATGCAAGTTCACGCGTATTCTCCTCCATCCCTCACCTCAGGCCTGTGCGCAGGATGAGGTTCAACCCCACCCTATTGGCTCCAAAAGTTCAAAAAAATTTAAATTCTTTGTAAAAATTGCTTAAACTTAAGACGGGTTTAAAATTTAGGATCATCTTTTTAGCCGTAAGTGAAAAAATATATATATATTAGAGGGCGTGGCAACTCTCATACAACCTTACTTTCACAGTCGTAATATCTCAAAAAATATTCATGGAAAACTGGTATAATGATACACTATATCAATACCATACTCACGCAAAAAGTGGGAGTTATCGGAAAATGGGAAATACAAACTTCAATTTTCAAGCTGAATATCTCTAAAAAGTCCAAGGTAGGGACTTGAAAATTATAATGGATATAAACGGTATCAATAGTAAGTATGCTGATGAAAAACACTGGTAGTTTTGAGAAAAGGGGGCGTGGCAGCTCCCATACGTAATTAATTCTTAAGGCTGAATATATATGAAATGGTTCATGGCATGCGCCGGGAATCACTATGGAGAAATACGATATCAATAGCATTTTCACGCAAAAAAGTGGGAGTTATCGGAAAATTTGAATTTTTCAGGGGTCCATACAAACGAAATTTTTCACTATAAAAAGTCAAGAAGATGTTTTTTGCATCAGAAATTCTAAAGACTGTTCTTTGAGCTTGTTACTCGCATGGATTTCTTTTTCTATTTTTTTTTTTTGAAATTCCACAAGTCTTTAAACATACTAAATTCTGTAAAACCCATTCTTATTTTTTTAGCACATAATATAAGGTAGCCTAATGTACTATTAATAGCAAACAGATGGAATAAATTTCCGATTTGAATAGCGTACAATTCATTAATAGGCACTTCATTTCTCAAACGATTTCTATTCATAATTTAATTAATTGAACTTAATTGCCAAATAAAAAATGGATTAGCATAAATTTTAACTGTCTATGAATAAAGTCGACGATAACTCATTGCAGGGATCGTAACGATTGTGAACTTTTTCAATAAAAGTTAAACTTTTATATTTTTGACTTTACTCATTGATTTCACAAATAAAAGGTGAATTTTTTTATTTTTTATTTTTAGGTATTTTAGTGAGCTCAAGGCTTTTGAAAAATAAAACACAATATTATGGATTGTATTTTACATATATTTGTCAATATTTCGGTTTCACTCTGAAACCATCATCAGGAACATAAGAATATGTTGTATCGACTGTCGAGATTCTTATGTTCCTGATGATGGTTGCAGCTACATACTTAAGTTTTGTATACTGGAACGAACCCATAACCGAAACCGAAATAAATTATGAAGAACGAAATCGAAACCGAAACCGAATGGTGTTACAAAACCGAAACCGAAACCGGAATGTTATTTTAATCGGTTTCATACCTTAACATAAACACATGTTTACATCAGCAATAAAAGTTAATTGTTATTGCAGCACAACAACAAAACGAAACCTATAGAAATAGGCTTAAAATAAACCCGAACTCAAAGTAAAAATGAAATTGAAATTTCGCCTGTATGCATTTTACGACTCTTTTTTTTTGTTGTTGCAGCAATAGAAAATCGTTAAATCGTATAAATAAAATTTCGCAATAACAATAAATGCTATTTATAATGACATCGATTAAATAATACATTACTATAAATATTGAATCATGCCCGTTTGTAGTTTATTTCTAAGTAGTTTTGTTACAAAAATGGACTTAAGTAAATTGAACCAGTTTCACTTATGGCAAAACTGATTTTTCAACGACCAATTTGGGTTTAGAAAGTGCATATAAATATTTACATACATATATCTAATGTATTTATGTACTTATGTATGTGAATGTATGTATGTATATTTTTATGAACAGCTAGCATATACGACAGACGTTGTTCTGCCCGAGATATTATACTAAAGCTTGCTCGGTGCTATCAATTTAGCGCTAACTTTACTTAGTCAAAATTATCCCAAATGACCCTAAAAATAATCCCAAAATAATCCTAAAATGATCCGAAATTGAACCCAAAACGATCCAAAATTTATCCCAAAATAATCCCAAAATTACCCTAAAATGATCTCAAAATGATTCCCAAATGACTCCAATAATACCTTTAAATGTACCCAAAATGACCCCACAAATATCCAAAATTTATCCCAAAATGATCCCCAAATGACTGCAAAAACACCCTTAAGCTACATTTACACTGCACCAAATGCGTCACTTTTAGCCAAGTTTTTTCGAGACCGTTCATCAGAAGAAACAATTTGATCACCAAATTAGGTCAAATTAAGTTAAATTCGTCTAACTTGGCAAACAAATTCATTCTGCGGACAAACATTCTCGAAATAACTTCGCCAAAAGCGGCGCATTTGGTGCAGTGTAAATGTATTATTAAATGTACTCAAATTGATCCGAAAATGACCCCACAATTATCCAAAAATTACCCCAAAAAAGATCCCAAAAAAGACCCTCAAATGTTCCCAAAATGACCTAAAATTTATCCCAAAAAGGATCCGAAAATTATCCCAAAATGATCCAAAAATGTCCCAAAAATTATACCAAAATGATCCGAAAATGACTCCAAAATGTTCCGAAAATGACCCCAAAATTGAATACAAAATGATCTCAAAATAGCCCCGAAATTATCCCAAAGTGACCAATAAATGATCTCAAAATGATCCTAAAATTATTCAAACATGATTCCAAAAATATACAATAAAAATACAATACGGCCAAATGGTAACCCTACTCGAAAATATTTTAGTTGGCATGTCGCTGAAAATATCGTTCATTTGATACCCATATTGGCATATCTAGCTCCTTAGTTTAAAAAATTTGAGATAGGTGGCAACCCTGTACACCCCCCATGTGGCAAACCCCCAAGTGGATAGTCTTAGAATCAATCATACTATCTATATGCCAAATTTCATCCAAATCGATCAAGCGGTTCCCGAGATAGTCCGGATATACAAATATACAAATATATATGTATGTACGTATATATACAAGTTGATCTAGTTTAAAGTTATAAGATTAACTTCTCATCTCTCACGGCATACTCGTACCTACATTGCACTTTAAAATGATCTCTATAACCTTGTGTAGGACGAATATACCACTTTAAAATTCGAATTAATGAAATCGGATCAGTAAATTTGCTCTTTTGCTGTTACGAAAATTTGGGCTTTATTTCTTTTTATTTACATATGTACATACATGGCGGACAACAAGAAACCAGATATTGCCGAAAGTGATCTTGTTTTAGCATGGTAACACACTAAAAGAAATATTGTTTCTTTTTTCTTTGTTTGTTTTTAATTCATAATTGTTTGCTCGAGGTATGGGGTAAATAACCTTTGTTGGCGCTTCATGAACCAATACGACATGCTCATAGTGCATACAAACATACACATGTATGTAAATACAAGTACAAGTACATGTATGATTTTGCTTGCTGCCGGACGAGTGGCGCGCATGTTGCCGGCACATCTTGATGAAGGCTAATGCAATCAATATGTATGTAAGTATGTACATATGTATATAAAATAAAAAAATATGCTTTGCAAATCGAAAATCAATTGAAAATATACATACCTACATAAATAATTGAGAATATGAAAAGAAAAATGCGAATAAATAAAAACAACAACAATAAAAAGTATAAAAAAAGAAGATTATTGCAGTTGCTTAAATTGACTTGGAAAATTGAAAAGCGTATACCTATTCTCCATACGGCAAAAGCTCAAAGAATTGAAAATCACTATCAGATGCAATTGAGTTTCAGGGATCACTTAATAATCACAGCACACACAAACAAACATTATTGAGATATACACTCACACATCTGTATGCTTATCCGTTACATTTTTATGGACCGCAATTGATTTTCAATTAAGAGACTTTGGTTTTCGTTTTTCCAACAATGAATGAGAGCAAGCATAATTAAAATTGTGTTGAATGATATGTATATCTACTACATACATACATATATGTATATTAATTCATGTAGAAATGAGTAGAACAAAACTTGAAACGTAGCAAAAATGTTTTTACTTAATTTATGACTAAAATCAATTAAGATATATTTTTGTATGTAACAAGATGAAAGCAACAAAAAAAAAAAAAAATATTGCATTGATTTCACATTTGCGGTCGCAATATACATAACACTCAAAAGATAGATGTTAACAACTCGCTCAAGGTCAGGTTTTTTAAGGGTTAATGGCGAGACGGCTTATTTATATGTAAATTGAGTGAATTTTTTGTTTTTTATTTTTTCAGGCCTTCTGAAAAAAAAGAACATACCTAACAGATATAAGTCGTAGTTAATCAGAAAGACTTCAAAGGTCTGAATTTCAGAACTTTGAAAGCACCGAAAATCTTGCACAATGTGCCGGAAAACGGGTACAAGGCAACAACCGCTCAGATTCATAAGAATATTTTTCAAGAACGTGATATATCAGAATGATATTAAAAATTTCGATATCTCGACGAAAATGTATGCCATTTTCAGTTAAGATAGAACGTTTTTGAATGAATTGATGAGATATTTTGAAATGGGGCGATCAGCCGTTGATGTGTTACCAAAAATTGGTCTACTTAAATATGCCCAAAGTTTATTTTTAAAGGTGCAGATCAGGCTGATTTTATAAAGTTATCAACTGCCATCCAATATAACCGCCTTACAGAATCTTGTGGAATAATGAAAAAATGTCATCTTTTCACGGAAAATCATGTTAAGGGAATTTCATTTTGTGATTAGTTTTTGGTTTTGAAGAGCATTTATATGGACGATAGCAGGATTCTTTTATATTTCATAAAAAACCACGTTTTCTGCAAGTTCATTCAAAGCATAGAACTAGTTTTTTTTCGGCAAATTGAACTAATTCAAAAGTAGCAGCCTAACTTAATATTCGTTAAGAAAAGCAATCTTATAATACATTAACACTGCACCAAATGCCTCGCTTTTGACGAAGCCTTTTCGAGACCGTTCATTGACAGAATGAATTCGTTCCCAAAATTAGGTCAAATATGATAAAATTCGTTTAATATGGTGAACAAATTAATTTAGCGGATGAACGGTTTCGAAACAAGCGACGAATTTGGTGCAGTGTAAATGTATTATTAATTATTTAAAAGGAATTTCAGTTTGTTTTGTAATAACAATCAATACATACTAACGGGATAAATTTCAAAAATAATTTTCATAAATTCCCACCTCAAAAGTAGCTACAGCAAGGTTTAGTTCACTTTATGAACGAGCTAATGAACTAGTTCAATTTAACTTTAACTTTAGGCTCTTTTCCACGTATGGACTTTTCAGGATTTTTCTCGAAAATTTAAGTGTGCGTAAAAAAGTCTCCATCGATCCAATGTGTGCTAAAAAAGTTATTCAGTGTCAGAAGTCGAGATGAATAAAAAAACCCTGAAATTCGGACAACAAAGGTAATTTTATTTTTAAGCCAGAGCTCAAAACACTTTTTTCACCTTCCTGCAATATTGACAAGGGTTAAAATTTTTTTTATTAAAAATTTTTAATATTTACTTACATTTATTGAGAACTTCATTGATATATTTAATTAAAGTACAAAGCCTTTCGATGTTTGAAGTATTAAGTTGTTGTATAATTTTTTTGTTTAATATTTATAACCAATATTTTTCTTCTGCTTTCTTAGCTTGATCCAGTAACAAAAAAAACTCTTTGCTTTTGCGCACTGTTTTGCCACTGTTTTTTTTTTATATAAAAATATGATTCAACTTTTTTAATAGAGCAAATATTAAGTATTTATTCTTTCCCTTTTTAATAAATTTTTCGCTGTTTATTTGCTTTTGTTGCAAATATTTGTATGCGTATTTTATAGAATTTTTTTTAAGCTTCTCTTTTTTTTTCTTAAGTAACTTTTGCCACAAATCAGTACATCAATATTTTCTTTTTCAATTAAGCAACACTGATTCTTGGCAGTTGCTGTGGTTTTATTATTGTTGTTGCTATTCCGATATGAATACTGCACGATCTGTATTAATAATAAGAATAAGAAATCAATTTATTTTAATTTGACGAATGTTTTATTTTCTTTTCACTCTCACACATTTTGTGGCGGCGCAAATATTTTGCATTTTGAAAACGGTCGGGTTTTTTTTATAGTTTTCGTTTTTTCTTGGCGAGACGTGCTTGGCGCCGGGCCTTTTAAAAATCACTTCTATACTCCAACTTATTATGGCAACATTTTTTAATCAGGATACCTACATTTAATTGGGTTTTCCAACAATTTTGTGTACTGTTATATATAATTGCACAATGTTCAAAAGTTTTGTCCCTCCTTTGCAATAACCACAATTCTAAGAAATACAATATTGGGTATGGATCCATAGGTCTCCTCAAGCTGTGTGTGCATCAACAAACCAAAATTAAAAACAAATTAATTATAATATGAAAAAACTAATTTGAAAGTCACACCACTACAAATGCTAAACACGCATTCACTTTATAGAGCCGCTGTTCTGCGTGTAGGTATGATCACTTGCATTCGTGTTTTTCTAGGAGAGCCTGATAAGCGCAAGAGTTGCTTTGTTGGAAACATCAAGGGAGCAAGAACAAACAAAAGCAAGTCCATAAACTTCATTGACCACACACACAGTGTTTACAAAAATAATGGAATGTGAATATTGATGTTGAAACAGAGAAGAGTAGTGACTAGGTGGGATGTTTTTGTATCAAATCTTAAAAAATCTATTTATTGTGAAATATAGGAAAAATAACTTACTTAATAAAGTAAATTTATATAATGCCAAAAAAAAAAAAAAACGGTAAAAAATTTTAGCAAAAGTAATACAAAATTATATGAAACAAAAAAATAGGAAAGAAACTCAAATAAAATAAAATAAATAAATTAGTGAACTTTATTAAAAAATAATCCAGCAGGAAAAGGAAAAGTATGGGAAGGAAAAGAAAGGAAAGAAAACGAAAGGAAGGAAAATGCAAGGCAATGAAAGGAAAGGAAGGGAAAATAAATGAAAAGAAAGGAAAGCAAATAAAGGAGAAGGAAGTTACCGGAAAGGACAGAAAACGAAAGCTAAGGTGAGGAAAGGAATGGAAGGAAAATGAAACGACAGAAAATGAAGGGAAAGGATGGGAAAAGACGGGAAAGGCAATGGCAGGAAAGAAAAGGAAATTAAGGAAAATAAAAGGAAAAGACAGGAAATGACTGTAAAATAAGGCAAAGGATAGAAGAGGAAAGGACAGTAAAGGAAACGAAAAGAAAGGGCATGCCAGGAAAGGGAAGAAAATGAATTTAAATAAATAACAAAGAAAGGAAAGGAAAGCAATGGAAAGAAAAGGAAAGGAAAGGAAAGGAAAGGAAGGGAAAGGAAAGGAAAGGAACGGAAAGGGAAGGAAAGAAATGAAAGGATAGGAATGAAAAGGAAAAGAAATTAGAGGAAAGGAAAGGATCGGAAATAAAATTGAGATTACGTTACAAAATGGTATAGAGAGAAAAAGTCAGAAGGAAGAAGAATGTGAGAAAGGAAAAGGAAAAATAGTTAACCAAAGGAAAGAAACTTCAAAAAACGTAGTAAATTAGAATAAGATATTATGGTTGAATTACAACCACTGGGCAAACTCTAGTTTATTATAAATATTCGAATACTCGAACATGCATGTAGCTATGTTGTAATAAATACCCAAAAGTATGAATGAGTAGCTTTTCAACATGATAAATTCTTCGGTACATTTCGTTTTCGTTAACGTTCAAAATGCCGGAAGTATTTTCTTCGCGCTAAATTATGCTTCCTGTTGAAATTGGAAAATCGTGATTGTTTACAAACAAACATAAGTACCTACATACATATGTACATATGTATGTATTTTGCATGCATGAAAATTTCAATATGTAAGTATCTATGCAAGGCGTGGGAGAAAGAGTGAATCAAAAGTGATCGTTCTTAAATTTAAATTTAGCAAAACGAAAAGTTACAAATAAATTCATTCAACTATGACTAAGATAGCAAACATTTGTTTTTCTAATTGAATCGAAAGTATAAAAACAAATTATGAATAAATAAGCATCGTTGACCTCAAAAGACCCTATACATGCATGCCAAATTTCCCGCAAGAATGCATTTCCTTTTCAATTTCCAATTTCGATTTTAGTAAATTTGAAAATTTAGTACACGCAATGTAAAATATATTGACATGGATTCCGGTGTCGATTCAAAGAAATTTCATTGAAATTTCATTTATTTGCAAGGAGGCTTCATTACAAATTAAAAATTATATTTTTGAGTAATATTTTAGATTGTAAGTTAAGTGTAGTATGACTAATCGCGTCTGCTTAGTATCGCATATGTGGTTCGTGATCTCTACTTCTAAAGTGATGCACTTCTGGTGTAGACTCTAAACTGCAGAGTTCAAAGATGCGACGTACTAGGAAGTCGAAAATGTGCCCTACTCAATCACCCCCTCTCTTGTTCCGTACTAGTTTTCAATTTGGAAGTTTACGTCTAATGAATTTATAATTAGAATTATCGTGATAATTGAAATGACGAAAGTCCTATTTACCTAATTCACAGCAATCTAAATGTTAGAGAACGATTAGAAAAGATAAGAAACATTTGCGACATATGTCGCTAAGGTAGAAGGTTTGAGAACGATTTGAGAAACTATCGAGATCTATAGCGTTCTCTACAAAAAGTACGAGAAAAGGATTAAGTTTCTAATCGAATTTATATGTATTCTCCTAATGTATTGTTCGGCAAATGAGGTCAAATGCGATGGAATTGCAAATTTGGAAAATGAGTTTTGAATGGAAAAAATTTTGGTGCGGTGTAAATGTACTATTAATTTCTATGTTTACTCTCAACTTGAAGGTACTGTCATAGTAAATGATTACCCTGCACACATAGCTCTACACACATATGTATGTCTTGCTACGGTATTTTATCAGTCGCCACCACTAATGAGACATCAATTACACCTGTAGCTATGGACAGACAAACATATTGTTATCTCTAAATTTATTTAGGTAGCTACACTTAAGTGCTCATAAGTACTCTCACTGTAGGAGGGTCACTGTTGTTAACTACAGTCTGACGTACATTTGCAGGTAATAGATTTATCACTGAAGTGCCACTCGACAGCGACAGCAATACTTAGGTAAATAAGACAAGTGACTGGAACAAACAAAAGAAACCCGAAAAGAATTGAAAGGCAAACAATTAAATTAAAAAGAATACCCATTAAAGAGATTATTGATGTGTAAGAATGTAGACATGATAAGATCATTACGCACTGTGTCAGAGGAAACAATCGTTAAGCCCTTATACTGCATAAGTAGAAAAGGAACTTTAGATTTTCGGGATTCTATTTTACAATCCCGGAATTGGGGTATTTGCTATTTTTGAATAGCTTAGGTTGACAAAAGTGTAGAAATTGTTTGAGAAACTATCTCACTCTAAAATATCTAACAAACAATAGGATTTTTAATCACTTACACGAAGGCAAGTTATCTTTTTAGCTCAGAGTTAATTTGAAAATCTGCCAAAAAAGGATTAACACGTTTATATTTGATTTCGAACACGTTACAACTTAAAACAAACAACATATGTATGTATGTATTTAGTTTTTGGTAAAACACTTGAAATCCCGAGAAGCACGGGATTCTAAAAATAGGTCCCATGATTGTTGACAATTCAAGATTGACATCCCTGAAACATAGGTATTTTAGTATATTTACTTTATTACTAGTATATATATTGACACAGTGACTCTATGACTCATTGACTTTAAAACAAATTGAATTGCTGACCGTTCGGAATATCTCTACTATACTGTTACTTAGTATAATAGAGAATATCTGGACCACTGTTGCCATTTTTTTCTTGAGGTTAGGGGTGAACATTTCAGGTGAAATTGAAGATGGAGGTTGGATGTGGAGATGGATGTAAGAGGTGGAGATTACAAGTGCTGATTTAGTTGTAGTTTGAGGTGAAAGTAGTGATGGAGGAGGAGGTATAGCTTAGAGATGAAGGACGATAGGATGGAAGTTTTATAAAACAGCGGTTTAAGAGTTCTGACATTTGCAATGGTACATTTATGTAGGTCGATGATGGTAAGTATAAAGATAAACCAGAAGAAAGGGTCGCAATAAATATGAACACAGAAATATGTAAATGGAAGAACCTGTAATTCCTGACATAGAAACCTTAGAGACTAAAATCTATAGTTAAATTTGAAAGTTACTGACATACATATTTCTAGTAGAGTTGAGAATTTTAGTTCATTAAAGTGATCAGAATTTTTTAACTAGCTCACCAAAATGAACTAGTTCATGTAGTTCGTTTTTAGTTCAATTATTTGTATTTGTTTCCCTTAGGAAATAACTGCTAAAACACGTCCAAAAATGTTGGGAGGGATAAAATCTTGGGTCGCGCTTACCAAAAAATAGGATAAAAAAGTGGGTAATTTTGTTCGGCGAGGTTTTTTCTATGCGTTCGTTCATGAACTACCCAAGTCTAATTTCTAGGCCACATGGAAAGGCAGCCGCTGTCATTCCCCAACAGTTTTATAAACTTTTGCGTAGTGTTTTTCGTGTTCTACAAAAACCAAAAAAAAAAAAAACCGCACACTTATTTACCAATTGAGCAGAATAAGTAAGAGATAATCAAGTACGTTGTTAATGTCATTCGAGTTGATTGTATGAGAAGCTCCACCACCCGATTAGCCATGATGGTCTCAAGTTCGATCAAAACAAACACTGAATGTTTACAATTAAATTGATGTTTTAGTATTTAACTGAAAAAAATGTAGCTCAATAAAAGCGCGCTCAGGACGGACGCGCGGACGCAGCAAGCAACGTAGTGGAGACACGAAAAAAGCTAACAAAAAATTTTTGGAGATTAACAATTTGGGTATTTTTCCTTTGCAACTTGATATTGAATGGATGCAATGCGAAATTTAAAATGTCACATACAGTTTTTTTTTTGTGGCAATTTGCGTGTTTTATTAAAAAAAAATGTAATAAAAATATTATTATTAAAGGGTAGGACATTTCATTGTTTTTTTTTTTATTAAGCTCTGCTTTCTTTGGTCTGGATAAAAAAGCAAAAAAAAAAGGTGGGTCTTGCGGTGAACGAGGACAAGACGAAGTATCTGCTGCCATCAAAGAAAGAGTAGGCGCACCTGCGCCTTGGCAGCCAAGTCACCGTTGATTATTACAAATTTGAAAGTGTGAGGGACTTCGTCTATTTGGGAACCAGCATTAACACCGAAAATAATATCAGTCGAGAAATCCAACGGTGAATCACTCTAGCCAACAAGTGCTACTTTGGACTGAGTAGGCAATTGAGAAGTAAAGTCCTCTCTCGAAGAACAAAGATCACGCTCTATAAGTCTCTCATCATACCAGTCCTGATGTACGGCTCGGAATCATGGATAGTTTCAAGAGAAGATGAGATGGCCCTTGGAGTATTTGAGAGACAAGTTCTTCAGCAGATTTATGGTCCTTCGAGTGATGCCAACGGCGAGAATTGAAGGAAAGCTTTACGCAGAATTGACTATAGTTAAGCCCCCTCGTGAAGGGTGGATACCTTGCCGCGGTACGAGGGCTTAAGTCGATAGCCACAGGGCTACGCTGCCCTTGTGATCATAGCTCCGTACGGCACTTCATCACGAGAGCAGCCTAGCCTCTCTGGCGCGACGACAAAGATCTTCCCCCTCCCAATCCAGGGTGTTATGCGAAACCGTGCCCATTGGACGTTTGCAGCCGGGAGGCAAATCGTGGCTGTATTTGAACGGAGCCTCTCTGACACCGGGTCGCCTCAGAGAGTAAGCATGGCCTTACCGCGGTACGGGGCTCTGCCGCGGCGGACGACACATTTTCCCCTACTCTTCCCTTGACCCTAAGCTGGCCTTGTCCGGCGATGGGTCGTACGAACAAGATGAACTCGAATAACCTGAATAAAAACGAAAAATCTAAAAAACAAACAACGCCAAATTTCACTCCTCAGCAAAGGAGAGCTATGGAGGAGCAGGCGAGGAAGCAACAACAACGCCGGAGGACAACCTCCGTTCCACAATCAAGGGGGGGATCGACAGCGATGGCAACTACGAGTCGGTCAACCAACCCTCTATCGAATAAGATTGACTTGATGGGAGCTAGCACCAGTGCGGTTGCCAACGCAACTAAGCGGACAACGGCGGATGCTAAACTCCCATCAACCGCTGATATGAAAACCAGTATCTTTACGTCTGTGGCAGCGGTCTCACGACCTGGCCTCGGAGTTTCGAAGGAGAAGGAAGCTGCAACTGAGATGTCGGCAAGGAGAGCGACCGCGATGGCAACTACGGGTCCGCACTCCAGGGAGACATCTCCCCGCCGCTTCACATACCACGAGAAAAGATTGGCTGCAAAGATCCTGAAGAGGTATGAAGGGGTACCGCAGGAATCACTGTCGCCGAATTCCAGTAAATCTGTAGAGCTAGCGAAAGCTGTGATACCGGATTTCCAAAATTCTTACATGCCAAAGAGGTTAAAAGTTAACCCTTTCAAGCGCCAGAGATCGGATCTGGAGTTTATTCCCCCTCCCAAGCGGCATCAGAATACCTCTGGAGCGGGCAAACTAAGCTTTGCTGAGGTAACCAAGGACAGGATCCTTATAGGCGTCCTTGACCGAGGCAATGACCGTCTGGCCATCCCCAAGGACCGGTGGCGTTACGTGCGAAATGAACTCGGCAACATTCTTCTCAACGTTGCTCCGGAGTTTCCGGGTAGTTCGGCACGCGTAACGGATGCGGGTTGGCACCAGGGTCAAATTAAATTACTCGCATGCGAGGATGCAAAAACCGTAGCACTGTACAAGGCAGCAGCTGCTAAACTGGGTGAAGTCTACCAGGGCGCAAAGATAGAGGTCGTCGACTGGAAGGACATTCCAGCTCGTCCAAGGGCAAGGGCGTGGATTCCGGTCATCCCTGACGAACCCGAGAGAATACTCGGGATGCTACGGCTAATGAATCCGTCCCTCCCAACGCATGACTGGAGTGTCAATCTGGTCGGGGATGCGGTAGGGCCCGACAGACAGGTGGTGTTCACCATGAATAAAGAGTCAATCGAGCCCCTCAAAAGGTGCAATGGCCTAGTACACTACAGCGTAGGCCAGATCGTTATCCACGTATATCGTGGTGATGCTCAGCGCGCTGCCTTCTCGGCTGCTCCGGGGGAACCGGAAAACTTATTACCAGAAGAGGAAGCGGAGGATTCCGATGCGGAAAGCATGTTATCCGCCACGTCCCTTGGCGATAGTGCTGTGAACAACTCGGAGATGGAGGACAGCCTACAGGACGAGGAAGTCCTCGACGTCACGGTGGTAGCAGCCAACGCTGAGCGACTAACATCTAACGCTACAGGCAGCAGGACTCCTGCAACGCCACATCGGGCAGTTAATCGGAACAACTCGTCGTTGATAGGCAACCTCCGGGATGGAGCAAACCTCGACGATATGGGGACGACAGGGAAGTCTGTGCGCTCTCATGTTGGTGGTGCTTCAGATTAATTTGCACAAATCTAAAGTGGCTTCGGCTGCTTTAAGTAGTCGTCTTTCTAAAGGCGACGTGGATGTGGTCCTCATCCAAGAACCCTGGGTCAATAGCTCGAGAATCTGCGGATTGGGGACTAAGGGCTTCAAGCTCATTCGATCCAGCGAGGAGAGCAAAGTCAGAACGTGTATTTTGGTCAAGTCTGAGTTGAACTCCTTTCTCCTACCTAACTACACCAATGGTGATATTACCGCTATCAGTCTAACGGTCGACAGCACCCGCCTGATGGTGGCGTCGGTCTATATGCCCTACGACGCCGAAGAACCCCCACCACAAACGGAGGTGAAAGACCTGGTGTCAAATTTCTGCACAGGTAATCTTATTATTGGAGCGGCCGCTAATGCTCACCATGTCCAATGGGGGAGCTCCGATATCAATGCCAGGGGCGAGTCTCTGTTTGATTACCTCTTAACAACTAACCTGGTAATTTGCAACGTGGGTAATGAGCCTACTTTTATCACTAAGACCCGCAGGGAGGTCATAGACCTCACTATCTGTAGTGAAGGCGCTTATGAGTGGGTCAGAAAATGGCGGGTTCTGGAAGAACATTCATTCTCCGACCACCGTTACATAGAAATGGTTCTAGACTTTGTTGTAGAACAACCTATTATGAAGCGCAATCCACGTAACACTAATTGGCAGTTACACAATGAAATATTAGACAGAGACCTGCCAGTACTGCCCTCACAGGCCCCCTCATCAGTAGAGGAGCTGGAGGATCTTGTTACTACATTTACATCGGCGCTCTCAAATGCTCTAGGACAGGCTTGTCCAGTGCCAAAACCACGCGGTAAACACAGGCCACATTGGTGGTCCTACGATTTGGACTCGCTCCGCAAATCATGCCGGAAACAATTTAACAAGGCCAAGACCCTCGGCTCTGAGCCTCACTGGCACGAATATAAAGCTAAACTAAGGGCCTATAAAAAAGCTCTGAGACAGGCGAAGAGGACCTCGTGGAGAAATTTCTGCACTGGCGTCGAAAAGGTCGACGATACAGCGAGACTTAGACGAGTTCTCTCGAAAAGTCAAACAGCCATCAGCTATTTGCGAAAACCTGACGGATCCTGGACCAGCACGGAAGAGGAAACCCTTGAGCTGCTCTTGAATACACATTTTCCGGGGAATCTGCATGACGCACCACTAGCATCTGCAACAAACCTGGCAGTAAATATACCCATCACTGAGGAAAGGGTAAGGTGGGCAGTTAAGAGCTTTGAACCGTATAAGGCTGCCGGGCCGGACGGGATTATCCCCGCGCAACTTATAAACACGTTGGAGACATCAGCTAAATGGCTGGTATTTCTCTTCACAGCCTGCCTGGCTCTCAACCACATTCCGGGCTCCTGGAGAAGCGCCACGGTAGTGTTTATCCCTAAGGCTGGGAAGGCATCCCACTACGAGCCAAAAGATTACAGACCGATCAGTCTCTCGTCCTTTGTACTCAAAACCTTTGAGAGGATACTAAGCGACTACCTTTCAACGACTATTGATAGCAACCTTATCTCTAGCTATCAGCATGCATACACCAAGAGTAAATCAACAGAAACTGCTCTGCACAGCCTAGTATCTGTCATTGAGAAATCGCTGTGTGAAAAGGACTACTGTCTCGTGGCCTTCTTAGACATTGAGGGGGCTTTCAACAATATAAGCCCGGAGGCGATCAACTCCGCTCTAACTAATCTGGGCGTAGATAGACCTCTAACTGGTTTAATTGACCAACTTCTAAGAGGAAGGAAAATAGCTTCTTCACTTGGTACGGTCGAGTTATCACGCTATGTCACAAGGGGAACGCCCCAGGGTGGTGTTCTTTCCCCGCTTTTATGGAACCTCACAGTCAACTCGTTGCTACGTGACACAAGCTGGGGGGGCGGGAAGATAGTGGCATACGCAGACGATTTAGCTATTGCATTCAGAGGCAAGTTCCCACAAACTCTGTGTGACCTGATGCAAGTAGCACTGCGAGAGGTTTCGAGGTGGTCCTCTCGCTGCGGACTTAGTATCAACCCGGGGAAAGTGGAACTTGTCCTCTTCACCAACCGGTACAAAATACCGCCACTAAGCCTACCAGAACTAGGTGGCACGCGCCTGGGCTTGTCGGATAAGGCCAAGTTTCTAGGCATAGTTCTGGACAGGAAACTGAATTGGAAGGAGAATGTTCTTCAGCGCCAGAAGAAAGCTTGCATCGCTCTTTACACATGCAAAAGAGCCATTGGCAAAAAATGGGGGCTCAGCCCTAGAGTATGCAGTTGGATCTACACGGCCATCATTCGCCCAATCATGCTGTATGGAGTCGTCGTATGGTGGCCGGCACTGAGCAAGACAACATACCTGAATCTGTTGCGGAAAGTCCATAGATCCAATATGATCTGTATAAGCGGTGCGCTAAGGACAACGCCCAACGAAGCCCTCCAGGCCATTCTGGGCATTTTCCCACTTGATCTGGAAGGGTTTCGGTCAGCGGCGGCATCAGCTCTGCGCCTAAGAGAAACCTCCAGTTGGGGTGCGGGTACTATTGGACACTCCAGTATTCTGGAATCTTACAGCTTTCTCCCTCTAAGCACAGATCGTTGTGCGACCACTACAGTCGGGGATAGCTGCTTCAAAATAAACATTCCCAGCAGAGAAGACTGGGAGAGGACGGATTGGTGTCCCGAAACAAATGGTGGCACTTCCATATACAGCGACGGCTCGAAGTTGGACGGCAGAGTTGGAGGAGGGGTTTATTCAAGGGATTTGGACCTTGAACTCTCCTTCAGACTACCTGATCATTGTAGCGTCTTCCAGGCGGAAGTCTCGGCAATCCGGGACGCCGCGGCCTGGTTAAGCAAACGTGTTATCGGAGGAGATATCACTATTTTCAGCGATAGCCAGGCGGCAATCAAATCCCTTGGCTCATACACGTTCAACTCTGAACTGACGCTCAGCTGTCGTCGATCTCTTCAGGAGATGGCCCAACAGAACCGCGTAAACCTCATATGGGTCCCGGGACATAGGGACATTGAGGGAAACTGTAAGGCAGACGAGCTTGCCAGGCAGGGCACGACCAAGCAGGTTCTTCGGGATAAAGAGCGCTTAGGTATGCCGTTTGCCACATGCAAACTAATGCTGAAGGAGCACACACTCCGTCAAGCCAACGAAAGATGGCTGCAATCCTCAGGGTGTCGGATATCGAAACAAACCTGGCCAAAATGGGATCTTAAAAGGTCTAGACGCATTTATGCCCTAACTAGGAGGGAAATCTGCATATTGATAGGGGTATTAACCGGTCACTGCCTCATTGGTAGGCATGCAGAAAGGCTAAGTGTGCCCTACCGACGATGCTGCAGGAGTTGCAAAGATGATGAGGAGGAGGAAACGGTGGAACACCTCATCTGCAACTGTCCGGCTTTAAGCGGCGTGAGAACGCGCTTTTTGGGAGTTCCGTTCCTAGATAGTCTAAGCCAGTTCGCGGAACTGGACATAAAGGACTTGATGGGCTTCATAAAGTCATCTAAGTGGTTCGAGGAGGAGTAACGGTGTCGGTTTAGGAGTGTCAGTCCCGGGATTCTGCTATGTGGAAAATCCCAACAACTCAGGGATTTTCCATATGGCTGGGTCCCGGGGCTGACTTTCCTTGTGTTGGTGGTATCACAACGGGCCTTCAAAACTGGCCTAAGTGTGCCTCTGCGGCAGTCACTTGAACCTACCTACCTAAGCGAATTAAAGCCCAAAGGCTCCGTTGGCTAGGTCATATTATGTGAATGGACAAAACAGCTCCAACACAGAAGGTTTTCCTAACGACACCCGAATTCGGCACCAGAGGAAGAGGGAGACCTCGACTGGGGTGGAAAAAACAAGTTTAGGATGACTTCAACTCCCTTGGTGTTTCCAATTGGCGTCAGTTGTCGCTAAAAAAGGAACGACTCGCCAGAAACGGCCAAAATCGCGCGAATAAATCATGATGAGACCAAGATTAGTATATTGCAAAGTGTATCATATTTGAAACCTATCTTAAGCCTTTCAAGGTAGAAACAAAACTTTTCTCGAAAGGACGGAGAAAGCAAGAATTTTTGTATGGTAGTTCTCGAAAGAGCAGGAGAAAGTTATATAGTGTGAATAATTGGTAACCTATTTCATTTAAGTTCAAACCAAAAAGCAGGTAATGCTCTCACCAGCCCTTACTTAACCTATTTAGGTACATTTTTTTCTCCAAACCAAATGTCTCGCCCTGTATTTCAAAAGTTCATAATTGTAATGAAAAGGAAAATATTTCCTAATAAAATAAATTTGTTTACGAGCTTTAACGTGGAAAGAAGAAAACGAAAATTAATATAAAAAAGCTCCAAAGTGCACAAGCACAACGATTGTAGTTTGTCCATCTGCTGTTAGCACTCGTATAAGTATTTAGCTGCCTGCTGCACGTGCGTAATTAACACTTGCAGTTTATACCTATTGCCGGAAAAATATATGCACTTGTATGATACTTGCGCTGTTTTAGGTGGGCTTGGCAGTGGTTAGCGTATTGATGGATCGACAAAGATGGAAAGTTGAATGCACAAAGTTGTTATTGCTTAAATGGTTAAATTTGAAATAACTTAAGCCTAATAACTTCTTTGGATGAATTTTTTCGATTTGAAATAAAAAAAAAAAAAAATATTTTTGTAATCTTAAAAAACATCAATCTAGGAAATAATTTTTATTTTATTTTAAAAAGTTAATTTTGTTTAACAATTAAAAGTACGTTTATTTAACGTAAGAGGCTGGTTGTTGTATTTTTTTTTTTTTATAACTTCTTAAATTGCAACACAAAAATGTTGCTTTATTTTATATTTAATGTTAACCCAACAAACACTGAAGTTAAATATCGATCTAAGGAAGATTAAATAACTAGCATCATTCTGTAATCTCTAACGTTAGGAGGACGACTCGAGAAACACTTGAGAAACATAGTGTTCTCAAACAAAATGTGACATAATGCTCCAAACGAAAAAATCATAGTTCTTCAATCGATTTCTAATGTCATTCTCTAATGGGATTCGTATGTGAATCGAATTCGCATTATTTCTCGAATCAAACTCGAGTGTGTTTCTTGGGTATTTTTATTGTTGTGAAAAACCAATTACACATTATTACAACGCTGTTTATATATGTTTTTTTTTTTTTTTTTTACTTTGGTCACTTCAAAACCGCAAAAGCCGCCGCCACATCAAATGCCGTCACTTGCAGCCAAAGTCCGTTGTCCGTATTAAGTTGAACAGTCGATAACCATTTTAGAAAAAAAAAATTGGTTGGACAAACGGCAGTGTGCACTAAATTGTTTAAAATTAAATTTTTTTGAACTAATTTTTAGTTAAATATAACAAAAAAAAATTTTTTTCAAAAAAAAAATATTTTCAAAAATAATTTGTTTTGTTTCAAAAATATTTTTTTTTTATGCAACTTGTTTGTTTTTTTTTTTTTTTTTGCTGTTGATGCGTCGTAGTATTGCATTTGTTTTTAATTTTTCACGTTTTTGCTTACATTTCATTGAATTATTTTTTCATGCATTCATTCATTCATTTATTTTTGCATATATTTTATTTATTATTCTTTCGTGTAACGCACACCGACACTTTAAGTTTTAACAAATTTACGTTTTTTTTTTCGATTTTCTTTTTTTCGTTATTTTTTTTTCAGTTGCTTCTGCAAGTGTGTTGGTATGTTTTCAGCAGCGTTTGATTATCTAAGAAACAAGAAATTTATTTGTTGTTGTATTTTCTGTTTGTTTTTTGTTTTGTAGCTTGTAGATATCTCTCGCACAAGTCAAAATGTATTTGAGCTGATGTTAACTTGTTGCTTCTTATTTAAGGACTAAACCAAATGCGACGTCAGACATTGTATTTTAAATGAGCGCCAATGTCTGCCGAACCTCACTACCAACAAGCAAAACACTGCCAACAAATCAGTGAAGCAGTCAAGAAGTGTGGAGCGCGCATAGATGGCGCGGTGTGTGCATGGCAGGAGCAACAGCACCAATACCAGTGGCAAGTGGTGGCTGCCAATATGTCTGAGCGGCAAAAATGTTAAACACATACACACACCAACTTGCACCCACCCATAGATAGAGCGTTTGCGCGGCAATTATGAAAAATCTACTCGCGCAACTTGCTCGCACAAAATACAACTGATAGATACTGAGATACAAGATACTCATCCGTTTGATTTAACAGCAATATAAAACAATGAGTACTCGCACTGTACATAGAGTTCGACTGCACACATCTAACTACATGTATCCAATTAGTATGGCAGCTATCTCTTTGTTAGCTGATAAAAGTATCTGAGTACTCAAAATGTATCTCTTGAATTGCATATCACTCTCAGATACTTTTGATGGTATGCATGTGTGTGTTTGGTGAATGAAATACCCAGTAAGAAGTTTATTTTTAACTCTGTAATATATTAAGATTCCTTATCATTAATGTCAAGGCGAAGTATCTATAATATTGATTTAGTTATGACTAGTATCACTTGTGATCGAAAATTCGACCAATAAAATCTTTAGGGGTCGTGGGTTCGCTAACCCCGTACCCCCATACTTAAATTTCGGGGACGCCCCTGAAAATATACCGCCTATACCTCGTTTTTTCAATTTCCTTTCCACCGGTGCATATTTCATTCAAACCGGTCAAACGGTTCGCTCACAGGAGGTTCCTAAAGTTTTTCATGTGGCGTATTTATATATTATCTGAATTATCTTCTTCTAATCGTGTTATCATTTCTGTCATTTAGTCGGTCGATAAGTATTCCCCGAGGGAGGTGCTGGGCTATACTCTGAAGATCTACAAGCCAAGCAATCATATCGACCACCTGACTCGTACCTTGTCTTCCAACCCGAAAACGATGTCATGGTAACGTAAAATAATAAAATCGTATGGTGTGAAGCTGCCAGTCTTTGCTAAAGGCTCTGGATCATCATTTAAATATTCCCCTTTACTGGGTCCTCGGGCACAGATATATTGATGGCAACAAAAAAAAATTGATGATGTCTTCAGGGAGAGCTCCGAAATCAGCATAGCCGGGGTAGAGAGCTCCGTGCGACCATCATTGTGGAATCTCCAAGAGAAGAAGTGATGAGCATTCCTTTATGGCAACGAATTTATTTTGGACAACCCGGATTAATTGCTAAGTCTCAAGGATAAGACAGAAAAACAATTAGCATCCATGACAGGTGTCATTCCAGAACAATGTGCTATTACCCCAATGCCTCGACGATGGCGAATTCAAAAAAGTTCCCTTTGCAGAAGTTGAGAGAATGGGCAGGAAAATAAGTCGATTCATCACTTTTTTTCGATACCCAGGACTACAGTCAAGGCGTCTCTCAGATATATGAGAGCACGCTTTATCGTAGTCTGATAGAGGTGAGAGAAGTGTATCTTTCGCCTCTTCTTAAGTTCATATGGGACAGCAAGTGGTTTGATGAGGACTAATTGAGAAATACCTGGCTGGACAAATTTGCTCCTACCCATCACGCACAGAGAGTATTCGAAATGGACATAAGTGTTTCCCACTGGAAAATTCCGTGACTTTTTGAGGAAAATATTTCCTTTTAGCCCAAAACTATTAGCTCCGGTTTTTTTTTTAATTTATGCATTCCTTGCGGATAAAAACTTTTTTCAAGGTTTTAGTGATGACCCGAATGTTTTGTCACCAAGACCAGGGCCGATATTGAAGGCATAACACAAACAAATGATTGACCTATGGATATGAAACCTCAAAACTTCTAACTATCGATATTCTACATTTCTTCATGTCAACTAAAAACATTTTTTGGATAACAGAGACGACCATATGGTTAAAATGGAAAAACATTTCAATATCCTACAGTCGACTTAGTATCACAAGGAGCTCGCCGTTCATATACTCATTCAAAAAGAAGCTATTTTTAAGTACACGGTTAAAATTTTGAGCCTAAATTTTATCCTTTTTTGTACTACATATGTACATATATGACCAAACCAAATTTTATTTCAAATTAAATCTAGACCAGTTTTCAAGAAAATTGGCTAAATGAATGGGGTCTCAATTTTAAACCAGACATTTTTTTTGGCAATTTTTTAAAGTAAAAATAATTTTTTTGTCGGTTGGCATCATGCCCGTCTGCTCTACCACTGAGCTACATTGCATACATAAATGTTGTGGGAAAAATTTAATCATAAATAAGCTATCAAATATAAATGAAAACAAAACAAAAATTGTTAAACCGAAAAGTTTCAATTTTAAACCGAAGAGTTTTAAAAATAAAATAAATTTAAAAAAGCGTAGTACTTGGCTGGATTCGAACGGAAGCGCTAAGGAGTCAGAGCCGTCTGCTCTACTGCTGAGCTATGCCGCACATGAAGTTTTTGTGGGTAAAATGCAATGACTTTCAAACAAACCAAAAAAAAAAATTTTAGACTGCTTTTTTATTTAGATCTTAAGTAAATCGAAACCAAGAGCATTTGAAATTCTTTTTCAACTTTTGGAAGGTGTAAAATACTCGAAAAAAAGTTTAAAAAATTGTTTAAACTTCAGACGGGTTTAAAATTTAGGCTCATTTTTTTAACCGTGTACATACTTAAGTATTAATTAGTAGGTACCACTACTGTGAAGTTACCTGTAATGATGCTATGACTAACAGATCCATTTATCTTACCGCTTTCTTTGTGTATAAAGCAGGAAAGAGTGCTGGCAAACATCTGCCGACAAATAAATGACTTGCAAAAAGTAATGAGTAGGTACTTAAAATATACTCTCTTAAAATTAAACGCGCTCACTATCATTGCTGAGTAGTCAACATAAGAGAGATCAACATCCCATAGTACTTAGTTCAGAGAGCAAATAAGATGCAAGTTCCTTAAAGAAACTGCTCTGTAATATTTAGACGAATAGAGGAAAATTTCTAGGTGTAATAAAAATAACAGGCTTATGCGCCTGAAACTATGCTTTTTTTTGTAAATTTGGCAAGCTTACACGCCTGTAAGCATGCTTCTTTGTTTAAATTAGACTAGATCAACGATGAAAAATATGTTTAATATTTAGAGTTCGGAAAAAATGTCAAAAGCAAACGCCTTAAATTATGCTAACATAATTGCCATAGTTTACCCAGTTTTTTGTTTAATAAATTTATAAAGTTTTTTTCAGGCGCTTGATTTGACATATTTTCTCGATCTCTATTAATATTTTGTAGCTCGTTCTCAAGGGTTTATCAATGTTTTTTTTTGTAATGAGAACTTTTTACCTTTTTTGATTTCTGATTTAAAAAATACTTATCCGAAATTGTTTATATATATTTGGTGCCAAATAAAAATCACAATATCTGCACAGATCCATATGTATGTAAAAATATTTATTTATACAGTCGACTGCAATTCATTCACAAATGCATTTGTACTCGCGAGAGATATTTCTGCTTGATGTGAATAGTGCTCTTCTGTAGTGCGAGTGCACGCGACAAAGCGACAAAGTGCAATTTTCTCTTTACTTTTCTCTACACAAAATGAATCATCAAATAAATATTTTTTTATTAATAAATACTCTCCGTATTTTTTATGATATCCAACTCTCTTTGCATGCTCTGTTGAGTGGATTTCTCATTGGAGCTCTTTAAGGGCAAAAATTATGTTTTTAGAGAAGCGCTAACGGCCACTTGTTGCTTCCAACAAATGTACTATGTACAAATGTATGTATGAAACCAAACAACTCAAAAGAATGTAGTTTTGAAAATGCCAAAAAATTTACCGCTATGGCTAAATATATACACTTAATCAATTTTCAATTTTCACAAGACTCTTCTCGGTGCTTTATAGAAGTATTAACGAGTTTGTTACAGAGATCGTTAGCCAATCATTTCAGAAACCTTTTGACAATCCTAGCTTCAAAACTGCGCATTTTTTACTTAATTCAGTTTTGATTAAGACGGTCTCCGGTGTGTATCACTTGCAGTACATAAAGTGGAAGAATGAAAATTTATTACTCTAATTGGAATTCGTGGTATGCTTATGTTTTTTGCTCATAAAAATTACTTAAGTAGCAGCGATTCAGATACTCGAATGACTACATTTAAATTATGTTCTACGCGCGTGTATTGGTCTATGAGTAATGCAATGTCAATTGTTTGGAGTTTCCCCACAATAACGCTTTGTTTTAGAGTAATAATATCGAACTTTCTCACCACACGGCTAAAAATTTGAACCTAAATTTTAAACTTTTTTGGACTACATATATGACCAAACTAAATTTGGATTCAAATTCAATCTAGACCAGTTTTCATGAAAATTGGCTAAATGTATCGGGTTTCAATTGTAAACAAGAAATGTTTTAACAATTTTTTAAAGATAAAATAAATTTTTGGTCCGTTGGCGGGAATTCGAACCAAGACTCCCCGCATCATGCCCGTCTGCTCTACCACTGAGCTACATCGCACACATAAATGTTGTTGGCAAAATTCAATCTTGAATAAGCTTTCAAAAATAAATTTGAATTTTCAAACCCAAAAGTTTAAATTTTAGACCGAAAAGTTTTAAGAATAAAATAAAACTAAAAAAAAATGTGGCAGCTGACAGAACTCGAACGAAAACACTCAGGAGTCACAGCCGACTGCTCTATCGCTGAGCTATGACGCACATGAAGTTTTTGTGGGTAAAATTCAATTACATTAAAACTTACCAAAAATAAAAAATTTAGACAGCTTTTTCATTTAGATTTTAAATCGAAACCAGAAGAAATTGAAAATCTTTGTAGGTATTTGGACGGTTTGAAATATTGTACAAAAAAGTTTGAGAAATTGATTAAACTTTATACGGGTTTAAAATTTAGGTTCATTTTTTTAGCCGTGCAGTTGTTAGGAAAGCAGTGAAGCGAAAAGAATTATTGCATTAATTTGTACTTGATAAAAATATTTTGAGAATTTTAATGATATGGGGGTTTTTATAAATATTATTCAAATTTAAACTTTAATCAAACAAGTAAGCAAGTCTAAGTTCGGGTAAATTGAACAATAAATAAGTACCCAGCGGTAGTTTTGATATGATTTTCGAAATTTTCCATTTCGGAAGTGGGCGTGTTTGGGAGGCAATTTCGTCCAATAACATGAGGTATACTCCCTATTATGCTAGCATACCTTGTACCAAATTTCATCGCTCTACCGTAATCAGTTTAAAAGTTATGACCCGTGAAATTTTCAAATATGCCTCCCTGAAAAGTGGGCGGTGCCACGCCTACTTTTAAAAATTTATCAAACACTCATAATTGAATGACTAGCGGGTTCATCCTACCAAACTATATCATTTCAGCCATTTCCGTTACCGAATTATGTCAATTTAGGTGATTTTCGAAGTTTTCGATATCGAAAGTGGGCATGGTTGGAGGGCGATTTTATCCAATTTCATCAGGTATACTTCAAACGATACTCGTATGCTTTGTGCCAAATTTCATCGTTCAACCGTAATCAGTTTAAAAGTTACGACCAGTCGAATTTTCAAAAATGCCTTCCTCAAATGTGGGCGGTGCCACGCCCATTTTAAAAAACTTTTAAAATTATATCATTTTAGCCATTTCAGCTACCGAGATATGTCAAATCGTGAGTTTCGAAATTTTAGATATCGAAAAAGGGGGCGTGGTTATCATCCGATTACGCCCCATTTTCAATAGCAACCTAACACGAACAGACGCACGGACATGTCTTAATAAACTTAATAAACTTTCATGAAGATGAAATGCTATTATAAGTTTGGTCCGATGTTTGTAAGGATGAGAAGAAGAAGAGATGGACCCATCAATAAGTATACCGAAATGATCAGAATGGCGAGATGAGTTGATTTAGCCATGTCCGTCTGTCTGTTTAAACGCAAACTAGTCCCTCAGTTTTTGAGATATTTGGGTGAAATTTTATATGCGTCAACCATTTTCTAATATATGAATCATTTGTCGGAACCAGCCAGATCGGACCGATATTACAATCGATTTTTTTCGATAAACGGGTTTTGAGCTACAACTCCTGTAATTAAACACGTAGGAACGTGAAATTTTGTAAGTATTGCTATTTTTATATACGAAATGTCGATGCTGAAAACCATGGCGATGGGATAAATATTTCACATAGCCCCCATACAATCGATTGTTCCGATAAACAGATTTTGGTAGATAACTTCTGTAATTATATAGGTAGGAACGTGAAATTTCGTAAATATTGTTCTTTTATACTGTGCAATGTCGGTGTTAAAAATCAATGAGATTGGACCAATATAACACATCGCCCCCATATAATCGATAGTTCCGATTATTTCGGTATGAGCTAAGTTAAATTGACACAGGCTGTACTGGGGATCGAACAGTGAAAATCGTGACACTTATTCATGAAAGGTATATAGCTTTCGGCACAGCTGAGGACAGCTTTTCTTACTTGTTTCAACCTAAGAACTTTCATATATGGAACTCTATATCTATCTCGATTATTTTGTGCCGTTATGTAGTACCGTTATGTGGACAAAATTATAATACCCTTGTACTAGTACTACTATACTGGGTATCAAAATTCTAGGGAATCGAAAGACTAAAGCCCATCGTAGACTAGCTGATTGGAACTTATCAGTGTGGCTACAATCTTTACGATACGCCAAATCCTGAAAAATACCCACGATAACAAAATTACCCGCTCTTTATCCGCCTTTGTGAGAAACGCGACACGGTAATTTCCCAAGTTTTCATACACTGTTGGCTAGCAGGGCTGTTACAAATTTAAAGATGATCGCCAGTGCATTACGATTATGCAATATAGGCCTGTCACTACTCAAAAACAATTGTATACATACTGTGTGCATTCACACCATTTGGACTTATGATAATATGGTATACGTGCAATAATTTATTAAAATTAAAATAT
Organism: Campiglossa producta; assembly: GCA_964058755.1. Lineage (NCBI taxonomy): Eukaryota > Metazoa > Arthropoda > Insecta > Diptera > Tephritidae > Campiglossa > Campiglossa producta. Next base: position 105,361,509 of record CAXKVI010000004.1, on the reverse strand, counting down.
TTGTTTTTGTTTAATCTTACAATTCGCACTAACACAAAACATTATTCTAAAGCCTCATAAATAACCGCATTCATTTTTTTTTTAATAGGACTATGATGTGTCAATATTTATGTATGTATGGACCCTAAGTTGACCATTAAAAAAAGTTTAAAATGTTCCCCACTGGGTGATTTCAAAATTAAAAAAAAAAAATCGGCACCCTGTAAAAACGGCGAAATTCGTTTTTTGCTTATAACTTTTCTATTTGGTCTTTGATTTCAACGAGCAATATATTGTTGTAAAGGTTTTAACCCGTGTCATATTTCGTCCATATAAGCCATTAACCTGCGACACCAACTTTAGCTTTTATTCGAATTTATTTAAAGCCAACACCCTGTATTAAAAAAAAATTTTGAATTAAGTAAATATAGCCTTATATTTTCTATGCCATTCTCAAAATACTGAGCGATTTGTTCACGTCCTAAGTGATTCTTGTACAGAAGTTGCCGGCGAGGAACGCCTGGGTTATATATTCGCTAAACTAAGTAGCCGAGAACGTTACAGCAAATTAGAGTCAAGGAAAGATTTAGCATAAAAGCATTATTTCCTCATTATATGCAGGTAAATATTCTTTTTTTTTTTCTTATTTTTCAGGAAACAATTTTTTTTTTCAAATACAGGGTGTTGGTTTTAGTAAAAAAATAGAATAAAACCTGAACTTAGCATTATGGGCTAAAAGTTTCTATGGATGAAATATTGCCTTGGTGAATGCCTTTCTAAAACTGTATCACTTTTGAAAATCGAACGTAAAATATAGAAACTATTGAAAAAAACAAATTTCGCTGTTTTTACAGGGTGACAAACAAATAAAATTTTTTTTTTTAACCTCATAAGGTAAGTGTTCAAACTGGGGGGAACATTTTGAATTTAATTTATGGTTTAGCAGTTTTAAATTAAATATCAATACCTGAACTTTGCCGTATTTTTTGCCATTCTGAAAAATAATGATAATAGAAATAAAAAAATATATTTTTTTTGGTCCAGTCTAATGTACACAGATATGAGCAAGTCTTCTGCTATTTTGCTTCCTTTAACAATATTGTATTGTATATTTGTATGTATGCAAATATGTCATATTCGATAATTGAAACAGTCAATCGGTGATCGTTTATTGCTAGCTTGAATTACAGGTTTACAATATTTGGTTGCTTTTGTTGTTTTCATTTGTGTTTATATACTTATGATTATCAATTGTGTAATCATCTCTGTTGTGCTGTTTAAAGTTGAATGGATTTCGTTATACAACAATAAAAAAAAACCCCAACAATTGTAGTTTAGTGAACGCAGGCATTTAAAGGTTCATGGTAAAAGTGCAACAAATCACACGACATATTCAAATGCATTTATTGGGGCAGCTCTGTTTAAGTACCTATAGCTATATACATATGTAGGTGTAGGTGAGCAATAAGCATTTACGGCATAATGCTTCACCAAAAATTACCGTTTGAGGAAAATAGCATAAAAGCTAGTAGTTACGCACTTATTGACACATTTGTATGTAGGTATGCCCACGTATGTATTTACAATTGAAAAATTACCCAACAAACATTTAGGCTTGAATTACGTTAGATCTCAAGTTGAGAAATAAGGGGCTTCTCAAACCTCAAGAGTTGTTTCTAAAATGGGTCAATAGGCAAACGAAATAATGATAGAAATAACAAAGAATATATAAAATGCGGTTAGGTGGCAACCCTAAGTGGCAACCCTGTTACAAATAATCATATTTGGAATATGGTCGAAAATATCTTTCACTTGATACCCATATTGGCATATTTTCCTCAATATTAAAAAAAATCGCGAATGGTGGCAACCCTGTAAACCGACCTAAGTGCCTACATCCATGTAATAATCATAAAATTAATTAAATTGTCTATGTGCCAAATTTTATCCAAATCGGTAAACCAGCTCCCGATATATACGAAAAAATAAATAAATTGCGGTTAGGTGGCAACCCTAAGTGGCAACCCTGTTTCAAATTAGCATCTTTGGAATACGGCCGAAAATACCTTTCATTTGATACCCATATTGGCATATTTGCTCAATACTAACAAAAAAAAAACGCGAAAGGTGGCAACCCTGTAAACTGACCTAAGTGCCTACATCCATGTAATAATCATAAAATTAATTAAATTGTCTATGTGCCAAATTTTATCCAAATCGGTAAAGCAGCTCCCGATATATACGAAAAAATAAATAAATTGCGGTTAGGTGGCAACCCTAAGTGGCAACCCTGTTTCAAATTATCATATTTGGAATATGATACCCATATTGGCATATCTACGTAGCCATATATTTAAAAAAAGGGATAGGTGGCAACTTTGTAAACCGCTGTAAGTGGCAACACCCACGAATTCTGCTCGGCCTAACTATTACAATTTGTGCGATGTTAGCTAGATCCTAGAATTTCACCCCCAATTTCTATTTCCGTTGCATAATTTCCGTTGCATCATCAGCCATTTTCTCAAATTTTACTCTCAATAAAAACTTTATATCGCCGCTTAAGAAGTTAACTTCAAAAATATTTGAACTCCCCCAAAATCCTGGATCCGCCACTGGTTGGATATCAACTTCTATACTATACAGTTTTTCAAAGGTTGGCGAAAAAGTTGAGCCATGTTTACTAGGGAATAATACAAAAATATTAGCTTGGAATGCATTTTCGCTTGCTTGAGTTTTATGAGTGAATGCATGCGGGTTATAAAAGCCAGTGATAAAGCTTGGTGAAAACAAAATTCAAGATAACTAATATTATTTTTATACATGCATAGGTATTTCATTATAACTTTGGCATGCCGGCTTTCAGTTATGCGGTTGAATTGTGGTTGGCCTACAGCGGCGCGTGGACCCCAAGCGGGTGTTGTCAGTTATAATTATTTATTTGTGCACATATAAATGCACTAGGGTGATTTGAAAAAAAAAAAAAAATTTATTTATATCTTACCCCTTTAAAAGTCAGTAATTGATAAGAAAATAAACCTCGGAAAATATAAGCGCGTAAATCTAACACTTAGAGGTCGCTATTGTTAAACCTTTTTTAAACTTTTGTGTACGCTATTCTAAGCCTTTCAATTACCTACAAAGAATTTCAATTTCATTTGGTTTCTATTCAAGATCTAAAGGCTGGTTTTCATTAGGTCAAAATATGACATCAAATGTTGTCAAACCAATGAAAACGGCTGTCATATTGTGTCAATTGCGTTTGTAGTCAGTTTTGACAACACATATCAAATAATGCATGTGAAAACGACCGAATTTCAATTTGCCAGCGGAATTTTCAACGATTGACACACAAAATAAATTTGCCAACATGTTGGCAAATGTGTCTGTAGTTGAGTCAGTTTTTGAGGTCAGTCATTTTGACCTAGTGAAAACCAGCCTTAAGCGGGCTACTCACCTGCCAATAAATGCCTCAAGAAAAAAACGAGCATATATTTCTTGTGCCTGGTGAATAAATTTTGACGTTTACCAAATTTTCCATTTTTTTTTTTTGCAAATTACTCTTATAAAAAGGTATAAAACATGTGTAGCACAATATGTACTCACCTTTGATGTGGATCTGCACGTTTATCTCAAGAAATATATACCAGCTTATTTAAATCTTGAGGTAAGCCAACTATCGAAAAGTGCTGTATTTTTTTTCATATGAACTAAGTATTAGCTCAAGAAAATTTGACGTGTGGAAACGTTTCTTGACCTTTTCTTGAGCTTTTTTTTATATGGAGTTTGACATTTCTTGGCAGGTGGGTAGCCCGCTTTAACTGAAAAAGCAGTCTAAAATTTGTTTTTTTATTTTTTTTTGAAAGTTTTTCAAGTCATTGCATTTTGCCCACAAAAATTTTGTGTGCGACATAACTCAGCGGCAGAGCAGTCGTCTGTCATTCAGAGCGCCTCGGCTCGAGTCCTGTCAGTGACATATTTTTTTATTTTTATTTTTATTTTATTTTTAAAACTTTTTGGCTTACAATTAAAACTTTTCGCCTTAAAATTAAAATTTTTTGAAACTTCGAACTTTTTGCCTAAACATTAAAACTTTTCGGTTTAAAATTAAAACTTTTTGGTTTAAAATAAAACTGTGGTAGAGCAGTCGGGTATGATGCAGAGAGTCTTTGTTCGATTACCTCCAACGAAAATAAAAATATTTTTTTCTTTAAAAAAATTTTAAGACATTCTTGGTTTAAAATTTAAACCCTTTTCATTTCACCAATTTTCTTGGTACTAACTTTTGAGGGGGTTAAAACTTAAAAAGAATAGTTTCTTTTTAAATCTCCCTAATGTAGAAACATACACTTTAGACTAAGCCAATAAAAAAAAAATGTTAAATTAATAGTTTTGGTACATAAATACCAAGATAGCCTTCAAATCAAAAATCTGTTGAAATTAGACTAAACTTTACATCATCCCATAGAAAACCATTCATATATCGATCAGTACAAACGATTTTTAACATTGAAAGGAAAGATTTTTCAAAATATAAATTTTTTAACAAATTCAAATCTAAAATTTTCTCTCCCAAGTAATCAAACTTTAAACATGGGTATCGTTTTCTAATTACTCAGTTTTTCATTCAGAACTTTTATGTGAGAATTTTTTTTTCTGCAGTTTACTTCAAGAAAGTTTTGGAGCAAAAAAATATAATTAAACAAAGTTGTATCTGACCCCGTCAAATGTTTAAGCAATTTAGCCACTGTTATGGCCTTGATCGATATAAAATCGTACACGGTTAAAAAAAATGAGCCTAAATTTTAAACCCGTCTAAAGTTTAAGCGATTTTTGAAATTTGTTTTGGAATATTTTAAGCCTTCCAAAAGAGTTTCAATTTCCTTTGATTTCGGTTTAAGATCTAAATGAAAAATCAGTCAACATTTCTTTTTTTTTGGTTTGTTTGAATGTAATTGAATTGTGCTCACAAAAACTTTATGTGCGGCATGTCTCAGCGGTAGAGAAGTCGGCTGTGACTCCTGGGCGTTTCGTTCGAATCCTGCCAAGAGCCACATATTTTAATTTTTTTATTTTTAAAACTTTTTGGTTTTAAATTAAAACCTTTTGGTTTGAAAATTAAAACTTTTCGGTTTAAATTTAAAATTTTTTGTTTGAAAATTTTAATTTTTCGGTTTAAAATTAAAACCATTTCGGTCTACAATTTTTGGTTTGTTTTCATTTATTTTTGAAAGCTTATTCAAGATTGATTTTTTCCAACAACATTTATGTGTGCGATGTAGCTCAGTGGTAGAGCTTACAGGCACGGTGTCTTGGTTCGAATCCCCGCCAACGGACAAAATATTTATTTTATCTTTAAAAAATTGTTAAAACATTTCTGGTTTGAAAATGAAACCCGCTTCATTCAACCAATTTTCTTGAAAACTGGTCTAGATTAGATTTGAAACCAAATTTGGTTTGGTCATATATATATGTAGTCCAAAAAAGTTTAAAATTTAGATTCAAATTTTTAACCGTGTAGGTAATCATTGTTTATACAAATACGATCGTTGGACAATTGTTTTGACGTCACAATCAAAGTTTGGTCAAGCTGCTGCAACCCGGTTTTGGTCAGACTTTTTCTCTTTACTCTGCCAAATTGTACAAAAACAAAGCAATCTTAAGACTATGGAAAAATTAATTTTTATGCATATTCAACTACATACTATATGTTTGTTGCGGGGAAAAAATGACTTGCTCGAATACATTTTGCTAAAAACCGAACAATAAACGAATTAATTACTAACGAATAACAAATTGCCAGTATGAACTGTATTTCGTGTTGCTGGGTTGTGACTCAATTAATTGTATCTGACAATTAGCATTATTTTATCTTTACATATGTACATATTGCATGATCATTTGACGTGTGAATTACGTATAAGTTGGGTTGAGCGATAAGATGAGGTGACTAGAAATCAGTTATTTTGACGTTTAGTATAGCTTGTGCGTTTGATCTTGTAATTTCAGAAATACCCTGCTCTTTCACAATTTCCCTATAAAAGTTATTCAATTACCATTGACGACAGTCGTTTTTTCCACGTCACTAAATGATTTCCAATTCAAAAAATACTAAATGCAATAAACAAAAAATTAATTCAAGTAACTTGATTTGTTCATTGTAATAGGTTAGGTTAGGTTCAAGTGGATGCCGCAGAGGACGCTCTTAGACCAGTTTTGAAAGGCCCGTTGTGATACCACCAACACTAGGAAAGTCAGTCCCAAGACCCGGCCATATGGAAAATCCCTGAGTTTTTGGGATTTTCCACATAGCAGAATCCCGGGAATGACACTCCTAAACCGACACCGTCACTCCTTCTCGAACCACTTAGATGACTTTATGAAAGCTATCATTGTAATACTATTCAGAAAAATTTTGTTACATAATACCATAATATAAAAAGTTGTTACTAATATTGATTATAATATAGGTGATACAATACAAGTTTTTTTCTTTTAATATTTGTTGTAGGTGTTTTATGAGAACAATAAAATCTAGTCCCCTGAATATCAAATATTTATATATACTTATAATTAAATACTCGTTTACTATATAATTAAGAATTAAAAAAAAAAAATTGATCTATTAAGTACGTCACCACCCAACAAACACTAAAACTAGATATCGATTAGAGGTAGATTAGAGAACAAGCCCCATTCGCTAATCTCTAACGATAGAGGACGACTCGAGAAACACGTGAGCATCATAGTGTACTTAAACAAAATGGGACATATGTAGTTCTCCAAACGAGTTCTAATGTCATTCTCTAATGGGATTTTAATTTGAATTGAATTTGCATAACTTCTCTAATTGTATATTGGAATGATTTTTCGTCATCCCTTGTCAAGTTTCGTTTTGTAACAAACCGGTTCGGCGATCCGCCATCTTCAGTGTTTGATTTCGTACTCCTTCTCTAATCGTTCTCGAGTCGTTTTCTAGTATAGTTCTTTAGTATCTTTCTCGACTCGAGGATTACTTTAGTTATCTAATGTATCAAAAAAACTTTCTTTAATGTTGGATACTGTGTTTGTTGGGTACTACATTTCGGAATTTAATTATTGATATTCGCTTTTCAACGGCAAATCGGATAGTTCTCAGGGGATTTTCTGCAAGCGTTTCATTAAAAATTTCCACCTTCGTGAGAATTAATTTTATAAACTATTCAAAATAACCAATTAATTAGTTCGTGTAGTAGATTTCGAGGGAAACTTTATTATTGCAAGGAAGTTAAGTGACTAATCCAAATGGTATCTTTGCCATCTCATATCGAATCGTCAAGTTGTCGAAAGCGACTCCATTATTATTACTACCTTTATATTAGGTCTTGTTTACAGCCTCATTTTCATACGAAATTTCGGAATCTTGCAAAGTCTTTTTAGGTAACTTTCTTTCTGTTGAGCTAGACACTTGAAACTTGGAACATAGTTCAGAACTCCGTGACTATGCAAAGCGAACCAACAAAATATGCGCAAATTGGCGCACGGATCGAGATATACTCTAAATTCATTTCTGTGGAATTTTAACAAAACAACTTATTTCAGATTTGACAGTTTTTCAGGAGAGCGAAAAAACTGTTTTACACATGATTGATTTTGTGCCATAACTTTTGAACTAAAAGTCATAGAAACACGCTAGTAGGATTAAATAATTTAAGTTTTGCGACTCATATTCAAGTAACTTCCCTGTAAGCTGGATTATTGAAACTTGACCATACAATTCTTTGTACACAAAATTCTGATGGCGCACTAATCGAAGTAATTTAAAATTCTTGAAAATAAGGGGGGATTTTGCGATCGATTTTTATGTTACTTCCCGGTAAGCTAGAGACTTGAAACTTTACATCTTTGAAATTAAGAATCTTGTTATCAAATTTGAAATAATTTCATAACAACATAGGAACTTGGAACTTAGCATACATGTATGTGATTGAGTAGACAATGACAATAGAATTGGTAAAAATTTAAATTCCAATAGGTGGCGCGTTGGTAGAGCAAAATGAAACTTGCTGAAAGTCTCTGATACACAGGGAAAAATCTTGCGTTCGATTTTTGAGTAACTGCCTGGTAAGCTGGGAACTTAGAGCTGACAATTCACTATCTGATCACAACAATTACGCTACGTACACGGTTAAAAAAAATGAGCCTAAATTTTAAGCCCGTCTAAAGTTTAAGCGATTTTTGCCCACAAAAACTTCATGTGCGGCATAGCTCAGCTGTAGAGCAGTCGGCTGTGACTCCTGCGCGCTTCCGTTCGAATCCTGCCAAGCGCCACATTTTTTTTAATTTTATTTTATTCTTAAAACTTTTCGGTTTAAAATTAAAACCTTTTGGCTTAAAATTAAAAATTTTAGGTTTAAAATTAAAACCCTTTGTTGCTTTTGACTTGTAGTCTATTGCTGTAAATACCGACGGTATTGTGAAGCAATTTTCGGGATTGTATTAAAACATTTTCGGCCTACAATTTTTGTTTTCTTTTCATTTTTTGAAAGCTTATTTATGTGTATGCGAGCTACATCGCATAGCATATACATAGTTCAGGACTCGACTACAAAACCATTTGTAAAAATTTCGATAGTTGCCGCGCTGATCGAGATAATGGAAAAATGCTGAACATCTCTGCAAAAATTTAGGGAATTTCACAATCAAATTTCTTGTAACTTCCACAAAAAGTTAAAGTCTTGAAACTGAGACACTAAAATATTTATTTGATTGGCTATGATTGACCAACTCTTAAAATATTTTTTTGTTTTTAAGATGCCAATTTTCAAGTGGGTAAACCTCTTCATACTTTTCTCCACCTAATACGTAAGTATTTAGTCATACAGCTTTCGCAATTTTATCTTCTTAATACCAGCTTGAACCTGAAACAATCTAAACAATTAAATGTTTATCTTTTCCGCTCACAACAATTACAAAAGTTTCGTGAAAAAAACTTAACAAAAATAAATTAAAAGTCATCTTTAGTAATCGGTTGAAAAGTAAAGCTAAACTATTTAATAATAGCGATATTTTTATTGTTGTATGAGTGTATGTATAATTTGTCGCCGGTGAAATGATTGCTACTCACTCGTTCCTCACTCAACTCATGCTGAGACACCGGTAGCTGACATAAATCAGTAGAACATTTATGGCGTTTCGTTTTTTTCTCAGTGTTCGCAACTGACATATGCGTCGATTTTTTTTTGTATGGTTTTTTTAGCAGCTCTGTTTCTATTTTTAGGACTGTTAAATGCTCATTTTAATTACAGTATACCGTTCAAAAAAAAAAATTATAAAGAATAAACAGTCGAAACTGTAAATCCAGACAGTACACATTTGCTCGAACTACTTGCATGCATACTTACATATGTACATACGTGTGTGCATTAGGCCAGAGCGAATTTTATGGCGTAAAATTTTTCTCAGCGAAAAGCATATATACAATGTCACATTTCCTTTAAGAAACACTAATCAATGTTTTAGGCTACATAGATAACTCGATAACGACTGAGCAATTTTTTGAGCAGCCGGTGTTTGCATGCAATTCAATCTCCTCCTACAAAAATATATGCAAAGAAATTTTTTTACCACAATGGTTTGTCAGTCCTATATCAAAAATGCAATGATAGACCTCTAGAAATTAATAATAAAATCTGTAACTTTTACAGTAGAAAAGTAAAAAATATTATTTAAAAAAAAACGATTTTTTTCTTCATTTGGCTCAGTCTAATGTATATGATTGTATCCGTACTTGACTATTATTAAGCGACGACTTTGAAATAAAATACGAGCACAATTATAATTTTTTAATGTATATTCATACATACGTACATGTAGATATGTATGACAAGCTCAGAGCATTTTCAAAATGGTCCAGATCACGTAAATCAAAAATATTTCTTGGTAGTACTAATGAGTACATAACTATTTTAAATACTTACATATAATAAAATTTATATTATTTAAATTAAATGCTAATAAAAACAAAAATGCTAACTAGTTTTTACTTTTGCTGTTGACGTTACGTATACGCAGTGCACACTTGCGATCAATCGTCACATGCACACATGTCGTCGCCCGGATAAATAACTGTCGTGTGTGACCAACCCATTGGTGAAAGGGATTAATCGCGATAGCAACACGATTTTTTGTAGTGTACATATGAAGACATGCATGGATGAAGGGGGTATGTCGCATTTTCAGTGAAACGAGAAAATTGGCTTTAAAGTTTTGCTTAAACATTTGAGGTTTTTTCAAATCTCTATGGAAAAATTTATGCAAAGCCGTAAAAGACGTTACATAATATGCAATAAAAAGCATAAGTTTATGTTTAGTACTTTATATGAAAAAAACGGAACATACCCCTTCTTCCACAATTCATATTGAAAATTTGTGTACATACCCCCTTCATCCATGAATTATCTTCTACAATTTTCACGATAGCCAAGTTCTGATAAGACAAATATGTATAGATATGCATAAAAACTATTCCCCAATACCAAAAACCGAAATTGAGTGAGAATGCGACATACCCCCTTCATCCATGCATGTCTTCATATATGTGTGCTTGTCGTTAAAACTACGTCATATAAGTGATAGTCAATGCTAATTTATTGTTCTGCGTTTAATTAGTTTGCGTGTGTCAGTATAAAAAAAATCTAAATAGTTGCCTTATAATTATCGTGATAATTGCTAATAACACTTGAAAAAGCAATATTTTTGCTAAGCACATCAAACATGTTCTAATGCCACCTACACAATGTGAGAGTGGGCGGTGATTGGAATTATGGCCATTTATTAGCACTAATGCAATAATTTTGTTAGTTAAAATAACGGCGAATATTAAAAAAAAGGTGATAGCTTGTTTGTACCTATATGTAGTCTAATATAATCATCAATTTTCAATATTCTTTGTCCAAGAAGCATATAAATTACCTGAGTGGAAGATCACCCTATTTCAAAACATTTTTCAAAACGCCCTGTCATAGATTGTTTTTAAATAACGCTCAATTTAACAATTTGTTTCAAAAACGCTTTCGGGGAGTGTTCTTTCCACTACTTATATCTATGTCAAGCATCGGCGCCCCATAGATCTTAAGATCAGTCAAACAAGTTGGATTCATCACACAGACACGTTTTGCTCTTTGTTTACCAAATGATTTAGTCGTCGCTGGGCAAGGGGCGAAACCACATCGCGTTGGGGTATCGCTTGTTTGGTCGGCTAATGTTAAAAATATAGTTCGGACGATCACAGCGCGTGTATAAGCGTTCTCACTTATACACCTGCATTTACAAATCTGCCGACCCATGATCTATGTACATTAGGGTGGTCCTTATAGTCAAATGTAGTATTCTTTCCAGGCTCACCCTCTAGATCGGTTGCACCACGGTCAACTGCATCGCACAAACATTTTTATCCCGATTGAAGATGGTTTAGGCGTGTTGAAGGGGGTCAAAGTTGAGATTGCTCTATGGGAACTCAAAAAATAAAAGTGATTTTTGTTTTTATCTAATACTCGAAATCGATAGCACTATATTCGGAGATATCACATGCAAAATCTGGTCCCGATTCGAAACGCCTAAGGCGTGTCGCAAGGCGGTTAAGCTCAGACCATACCATGGAGACTCAAAAAATTAAAATTATTTTTTTATCTAATACTTGAAATCGATAGGACTATCGTGGGATATATCACATACAAAATTTGATTCCGATTGGAAACACTTAAGGCGTGTCGCAGGTGTAGTCTGAACTTTGGCCCCCCTACGACATGCCTTAGGTGTTTCTAGTCCGGACCAGATGTTGCCTGTGATATCTCCGACCATAGTGCTACCGATTTCGAGTATTAGATAAAGAGAAAAATCACTTTTATTTTTTGAGTCTCCATAGAGCAATCTCAACTTTGACCCCCCTGCGACACGCCTAAACCATCTCCAAACGGGATTGTATTTTTTGGGTGATATCTTCGGCTATATTACTATCGATTTAGTGGTTGAGCCTTTGAAAATCTGATGATAAAATTGTCTTCATACAAATAAGGCCCACCCTAATGTATATACATATATATAAATATGATGTCCCTTGAAATTTTCAACATTCAAGTTCAAGCAGAAATGGGCTAAATTCAGCACTAAATATGTTTTACAAAATATATTTTCCTCTCTAATCCAACAATAAGAAGTAAGGAAGTCTGAGTTCGGGTGAAACGGACATAAAATACCCAACGGTAGTTTGCAGAACGGGATAGTAATAATATAAGCCCTAGGAGGATTTACCTACAAATTTATACTATTTTAGCTACATATTTACATACCGAATTATGTCAATTTATTTGATATTCGAAATTTTCCATATCGAAAGTGGGCGTGGTCGGAAAGCGATTTCGTCCATTTTCATCAGGTAAACTTCTTATAATGCTACCTTGTGCAAAATTTCATGATTCTACCGTAATTAGTTTAAATTTATGACCAGTCAAATTTTCAAAAATGCCTCCTTAGAAGTGGACGGTGCCAGGCACACTTTTAAAAATTTATCAAAAACTCATAATAGAATTTTAGCCATTTTAGCTACCGAGATATGCCAATTTATGTGATTTTCGAAATTTTCGATATTGAGAAAGGGGGCGTGGTTCTCATGCGATTTCGCCCATTTTCAATAGGCACCTACCTTGACCAGAAACTAACCTGTATACAAAATTTCATGCAACTATCTCAATTTTTACTCAAGTTATCGTGTACATGGACAGACGGACGGACATGCCTTAATCAACTTCTTTTTTCAACCTAAGAGCTTTCATATATGTAATTCTATATCTATCTCGATTATTTTGTGCCGTTACGTAGTACCGTTATGTTGACAAAGTTATAATTCCCTTGTACTATTACTAAAACGCATTTAACCCAAAAAAATAATATAACGCTAAATAATATACTATCAAACAAAACTTTTGCAAAATATGCAAAACTTATTTATTTGGAAGTGCTGATTGTTAGAATGAAAAGTAAATGATAAGCTTAAATGAAGTTTACAAAATGTGCATAAATTTGTATTAACTTACAAACTTGCAAAAGTTATCCGAAAAGATTTGGTTGATAGCATTTGGTATAAACTTTAAAGGGTCAGTTACATAAAGCTTTACTTTGACTTTACCTCAAACTTTGACTTTGACAGAAAAGTTCAGTATACGTATTTATCCGAAGCATGGCAAATTGGAGACCTCAAAGTTGAAGCAAGGTTAAAATTTGGCAAACTTCCAAATTTTGCTTGCTTTGCTTGCTTTGACAATCAGATGTTGATGACTTTGCTTTAATTAATGAATAAAAAGTTGGAGGAAATAATAATTATTTCATTTTTTCTCTATTAAATTAATAAATTAACCAAAACACTCTGAATGCAAAGAAATAAATAACGAAAACAAATGTATAAAAGAGAAACGTCAAGGCGTTCATTGTAGCATACCTCTGAAGTTGGACGCAAAGTTTTGAGGTAACAAATGTCAGGCGAGGTTAACAAAGCTTTATGTATTCGACCCTTAAGAGCTTCTTAACAGTTGTTTGCTGACAGTTGCAGCTGTCTGACCTGACATATTGGGCATTTGTTTGCGAAAACTCTTAGCAAAGAAATTTATTTAGATCACAAAACGTACGCGAAGATGTTGATTTTAGAAGGAAAGATGTGAGGGATATGATGTATACGTATTTATTTATCACTGCTGCCCTAATTCACACATTTTATTTTATAATCAATTAACTGTCAAACTAAATACCTTTTTCGATTATTTAATGTGCTAATTGTGTCTGAAACGTGTAGCAATAGCTAATTACTTTTGCTTGATTGACACACTAATGGTCGCAACGATTTTGACATTTCTCAAAAAAGTAAGCTACTAGGTAACAAGATTATTCGCAATGGGATCGCCTCTTAGCAGTGATCGGCAAAACCTCTGTGTGTATTCTAACAATTTGGAGCAGCCATCGCCACCTAGTGGCTCTTTTAGGTCGCTGTGGCTCTACAACATCATGTGACTCTTTTATGGCTCACAACAACAAACCAGATTCGCAAGAAAAATACGAAAAATCATTGCAATATTATTCTTGGAATACCGTTAGCGTCTCCACCACGCCGCACGCTCAATACATTTCCGCATAACGGCACACACACGATTTCATAGGTACATACGCATATATAGTATATCGTCGGCTTAGATCGCAAAGGTGCTAAGTCCGCCTTTTAGATTTTTTCCGGTTTTGATGCAAAATGCTAGGAACAGTTAATATACACTACTTAAATCATGAGTTGCATAACTATTCTGTTTTTAAGTCAGATTAGAAAAGGTGCTAAGTCCACCAATGAAATGAAAAAGTGCTTACTCCATACGAATTTGAATTTGATTTTTTTTTTTTTTTTCTTTTTTCCATATCAATTTACAAGTAGAAAAGTTAAAAAAATTATAAATGGGATCATTTACCTGACCTGACCTCACTTTTCCTCACCTCGAAAAATGAGAAAAAAGTAGATTTTGGTCAAATTTGTGCAACAAAATCTGCTCGTGCTCCGCAGCGATAGTAAAACGCTGTTGTGTGATAAAGAGAAACGTCTAGGCTTTTAGAATAATGTACTTTGATCCACATATTACTTCTAAGGGCAGAGTAACAGAACTCCAAAAAATAGATCATTTGAGATATAAGCGCGGATTGTGGTAGAACTACGGAAGAACCTCTAAGAATCCTCATGCTTAGAAAATTGTTTTGGTTCACTCAAAGATTTTTTTTTATTTTGGAAAAGGTGCTTTGTCCAGTGAAAAAAATAAAAAGTAGCTGCCGAAAAGGTGCTAAGTCACAAAAGTGCATATAAGTCGGCGAAAATTATAATTTTTTTTTTTTTTTATGAGCGTCCACTTATTACTTATACTCTAAAATTGAGTAACATGACGTAAAAAAACGGAAACTCCTAATTTAAATTTATATTTTTATATTGTTTCTTGTCTCTCCTGTAAAACTTGAAAAATGGCACTTAGCACCTTTGCGACCTAAGCCGTCGATATACTAGTTGCGGCTACTGTTTTTTTTTGTCTTAGTTCAATAATAATTATTTCCTGTAGTTTCTTGTTATTCCAGAAACGATGTTGTTGTATGGTTCAGTGGGTTTAAAGCACTGCGACCCCTGATTTGAAGGGAATTATTACTATTGATCTAAAACACATTTTATTTGGAGGGTGAAGTATTGAAGCAGATAGACCGCAGCAGACAAATCACCACTAAATAAGCATCTGAATATCAATGGATTTTACTGTTAATGAAAAAAGAAAAAAGCATTATCACTTACAATTTTTTTCAGTGCAATTTAATTTTATTCAGGACTGTAATTTTCGTTCAATGGATTAACTGACAAATTTGTGCTTACCTTAGACACTGCCACGTTGCGAGTGTTGTTCACAGCTGCTTTCAAAAATTTAGTCAAATCTCGGGTAAGTGAATGCTGCATGAGGAAATTAAGTTCGATTTTTTGTTGGGTTTGAGCTGAGAGTTTCAGGCGATTGAAACGCATAAGCTTGAAGGGTTTTTAATTTAAATCGAGAATCGTAGTCTCTTGACCTTTTCAAGTATGAAATGTAAACACACGAAACGAAGTAAAAATCGTGATATACATACGAAATATTTGAAAACCAATTATTTCCTGGATTTGTTTTGTATTGATTTTGATTAGTTTTGTTGTCTATTTATTTTCTTTTTCCAGCACTAAAGCACTACACTTTGAGGCACTACAACACTTTTTTTTTATATTTTGTATGTATGTATTCGTTTGTACTTTTTTGTTTAATTTCTACAAATTTTTTTCTTTAAATTTTTTTCAAAATTTTTTTTATAACTAATTGACGCATTTCTACACAGTAATTTTCACTCGTTATAGTTCACTTATCGTAACGCTTCTCTTGTCGTCGATCGGGTGGTGCTATTAGTCGCCATTTTGTATGAACTTTTGTTAAATCTTTATTATGCGTGCGTTGATGCAATTGATACATCAAGTAAATTTTTTTTTTGTTTTGTTTTAAAAAGCTGCAACAAAATGAAATTCGAAACTGTGTGCAACCTCCTGTGGGTGCTGAACTTCTCGTTACACTCAAATTGCACTTAAGTGACACTTACAAGAGTGGCGATGGTGCAAACGAGTATGTGCTGTGTGTTACTTTAGAAGTTTGAGCTGTCGTGGCAACGCCTTCATACGCGAATATCAATAAATGATGTTAAATTCGATGCTGTTGCTGAGTGTAATGTTGCTGACGTTGTCGTTAGTGTTGGCGTTGATGATGATTTTATTATTGTTGTTGTTGTTGCTGTGGTTATTATTATATGTGTTGTGAACAGCGGAAGTAATTTTCTTGCGCACAAAAACTGCGTAAACTAAAGTCTTCAACATTGCGGGTAACTAGCACTGTATAAATATACATTTATATAAATATAATAATCACTTTTGTATACAATGATGATAATGAAATTGAGAACTATGTAACACTTTTTCAAACCTTTGAGAAGTTCCTTTGTTTATAGGGTATGCTGTGTACAGTGGGGTATTTTTTTTAAATTATGTTTCAAAAGCAAATATTTTGGCAGCAGTTAGAGCTAGAGGATGTAGAAAAATCAGCTTTTAAGTTCATACATTGCTCTAATATAAGATGGAGAGCGATTTTATCCAATTTCATCAGGTATACTCCCAACGATAGTAGTATTCTTTGTGCCAAATTGCATCGTTCTATCGTAATCAGTTTAAAAGTTACGACCAGTCGAATTTTCAAAAAAAATGGGAAAAAAGGTTTTGAAATTTGTTTATAATTTTTATTCAAAAACATTTTCTTAGCTTTGAATTTTTTACTAATATATTTCTAAGTGACCAACAAAAGTTGTAAAATCTCTTTTTTGACCAATATTGATAATTCTTCTTACTTTAAACCATCACTCAAAATATCAGAACTGTTAAAGGTAAAATTTCAAAAATAAAGCAAAGGCTTTGAAATTTTTAATTAAAAAACGGTTCCTGTAAAATTCTATTTTTGTTAGAGCTCGATATACATATAAGCTTCGTTTCTTTTCTGCTAATTATGAATAATTATGAATAATTATTCCTGTAAAAGCGTTTCTTGAACAAAACTAGCAGCGAATTCAGCAGCTTTTTGACATTTAATTGAGAGTGAGAGCGCCAGCTCGCTGCAAGTGATTGCTGGAGATTTTTCGTCCAGCAGAAACTAGCAAGCAGGAACAGCTGATCGGTGACATAGCAAAACAACAACAAAAAATGTAAATTCAAATTGTTAGCCAATCAGAAACGTAACCGCTATTTTGTCTGCAAGTTTCTGCTGAACCCTGTTCGACGAAAAATTAGCAGAAATCAGATTTTGACAGCTTTTTACAAGACTCTCTTCTGCTGACAGTTCTTTGCTGGAGATTTCAAGAAACAAAGCTATAACCTTCAAAATTTATCTTTAAGCTCTAATCTTTAAGCTTTAAGCTCTTGCCAATTTGGCTTGTTTTTGTGGGACACAAAAGGGTCACATGATGTTTGTTTTAGGGCCACAGCGGGCCATAAGAGCCACTATGTAGACATGCCTGCTCTAAATGCTGCCAGTAATTTTGATTTTCAGACAAGTTTCTTCAAAATACCTCATAGTGCTAGGCACATGCAATAAAAATGTACCACTGTAAACTCGGAAACGGTAACTATTTATACACTTAAATTTGTAATTGATACATGTGTGTATTAGGGTGTGCCAGAGAATATCGGTTTTCTTTTTGTTTTTGTATTGGTATACGAAAAATTAAATTCCAAGTCAAAAATGGAGTATATTGAGAAAATAAGATTTTTAAATATTGATATTTTTCGCTTTAGGCTGCTATCGAAGCCATTCGTGCGAAGATTTTCATTTTTTTTAGCAGTCCCGAGCTAACTCACAAATAACGATATGAATCGGAATTCACACTAGTCATCGAATAGGCGAAAGTGTGAGTCTTGCGGTACTAATTTTTTCTAGAGATATTGCGTCAACAACAACAAATCAGATACAACGACAGACTAATAGTTCCTCATGCATATTTATTACATTGGGTTATTTGGTCTTCATATATTATATTTACATACCTATGCACGGTTTGCATAGCATTCCATTGGTAATTTTATTGTTTAATGCACAAATGAGCTTAAGCGTAAGCACAGGAATCAGGATTGACAATCCCGGAATGCTTTTTGCATCGCTGATTTATATACATGTGTATTTTTAAACTTTTTCTTGAGCCAGTGAAATGAAGTGGAATTTGGAGAAACCCTGCAGTGGAACCTCAAACTAGTCAGAAAAATACTAGTATACAACTAGATTTTTCTGGATGAAATCATACCAGTTAAAAAATGCAAAATTCATTTGTTTCGTTTGCTTTTTTTCTCTTATAATTCACAGATGCTTTTTCGTGATAGGGTAAATATAAATAGTCGCTGCTTCCTTAAGAATAAACATGAAAATAAAGGCAAATGATAAAATAAAGGGTAAGTCATGAAAATTCTTATTGAAATAAAACTAGTCCAGGTTCAATGCTTCTAGGACTAGTATATACTAGTCCTTTTTGGAGTAGTATGTGAACTAGTTCATGTTATGGAAATCATACTAGTCCAGGTAAAACTAGTATGGGACTAGTATTTTACAACTAGTATATGCCAAGTAGATGACTGGTAAAGTAGTTTTCAACTAGTTGATTTCGCTGCATGGTAAACACAGCGAGTTCTATGATAAACATGCACTAAGCTCAACCATTGTTTTTTTTTTTTCATTCACGAAGACAATGAAAAATTAAGTTTGAAGAGTTTCACCAGCAAGCAACAAAATCATGACTTGAAGCATATATGCTATAAATCTCGAAACTCCGGGATTCACTAGTGTTTTAATATAGATTGCATCTCTATTATATGTGTCGGCATATCTGTATATTTATGAGAAATATTTGGGAGTACAAACTGCGGCAACAGTAACATTCAGTGCCAGGCTGTTTGTCCCCCAAGCTATTTAGATTAGTTCAAATATATACACGTATATGGGTGTGTGTCGAATGGTAAATACTTGTATGAGAATCTGAGATAATAAAAGAGCACGGTTTCGTTTGATCAACTGTCAAATGTCACTTGACATTACGCATACGTTAATTTCTATTGGCGAATGTATAGTGAACGTCAAAAGTATATATCAACTAGTTATTGCAAAGTACCGTACAACTAAGTAGTATGGAAGTTAAGCCAAACTATACAGTGAATTGTATTTTATTTTCATACAAAAAGTTGGAAAAGGAAATGTCAGAATTTAACCTAAAATACACCACTCTCATACTAGTTTAAATAAAATAGATAAGTTTTAAAATATATTTGAAAAAAAAACGGCCTTAAATGTATTTTTCTTTTTAAAAATGTGTGAAAACAAAAGGAAAAAAGGTGCCGTAGCACATTTTCGGACATAAAAAAATTTTATAATCAACTCTCTCTAATACTCTCCAAGATGTTCAGTTGAGATAAAAGATGTTGCTCATACGCCATGTCACCACTTGCCAGTCGCACTACTCAACAAATTTTGAACAACTTTAGCCTCCAAGAATAAAATAGAACTTTCCCAAAGTAAAATTTTCTCCTTATTCCTTCCGAATATCACGTTCATTTTGCTGTGGCAGATCTAGTTTCCGAGATATCGGTGAAAATATGAAAATTCCAATTTTTGCAAGACACTATCTATTTCATATAGGCACGCCAAAAATTTGTATTTTTCGTTTTACCGATTTAAACTATTGAATTACATATTATACTAATTCCCATAAACATTTTTTACCTTTATCTCTATAACTTTCTTCATTAATTTGGCCACTATGCCAAAAAATGTTTAAAAAACTTTCAAAAATAAACGAAATTTTTTACAAAATTTCAGATTTAACCACTTTAAAATCAGAAAAATTCTATGGACGAAAAAAAGTTAACCCTCCCATATTGTAGGTAATTTAATTACGAAAATTTTAAGCACGCCAATATAACATTGTGATATGCCCTTGTCTTTATAAGCCACGTTTTATTGAAAGTCCTCAAACAAAAATTTTCTATTATTACCCGACAAGTTTTCGAAAATTTTAATATTCTTGTCATCTGATAGATGATCCCTATGTTGAATTTTCTGCTGATTCCTAATATGTAATCATTTGGTTTAAAAGCAGAACAGTTTTCAAGATATCCTGAAATTTCAGTTTTTGAGATAAGACAAAAATTGGGATTACTGATCTGTTAATATTTTCCCATTTACCCTCTCGATTTTTATGACATTTGATTTCATTTGAGGAGACGAAATACCCTGTTAACCAATGCAATAATGATTAAAATCAACATTAAGGTGATTGAGTTATTACGAAACATTTTTTTTTCTTTACCCAAATTTTCAATTCTTTTTCGACCAACTGCTATACCAAGGACTTCGGGGACAAGCTATCATAGGCGACAGCAGAAAATTCTACATAGGAATCATCTATCAAATGTCAAGACTACGGAAAATTTCTTGGCTAGAAACTAAAAATTTTTGATTGAGTACTTTCAATATAACAGGGCTTATGAAGTCAAGAGCACATCACAATTTTGTACTGGTATGCTTAAAATTTTCGTTATTGAATTTCCTACAACATAGGATGGCTAACTTTTTTTTTTTGGTCCATTGACTTTTTCTGATTTTAAAGCTGTTATATCTGAAATTTTGTAAAAAACTTGGTTTTTTTTTTAATTTTTTGAACGTTTTTTGCAACAGTTTAAAGCGAAAAAATGAAAAATACAAATCATTTACGTATCTATATGAAGTAGTGTTTGGCAAAATTGTAAATTTTCATATTTTCGCCGATATCTCGGAAACTAGAAGTGTAATGGTGACATCAATGAGAAAAGTCCATACGAACTTTTTTGTAGAGCGTTCCATTTCCTGCAAATACTGGGATAAAAGTTGCCTGTATGATTTTTGTGTGAGAAGATATTGACGACAAAAACTTATATTTGCCCATTATACCTACTCCATTTTTGACTAGGAATTCCATTTTCTGTATGCCGTTCGAAAAAAATAAAAGCGATTTTTTTTTGCCCACCCTAATGTATACACACAAGGTACATTTTATGAATAGGAGTATTTTTTTTTAACTTCTTATCAGCTATGTGAATTAACATTCTCACCACTTTAAATTTTTATTGCATTTTATGAAAAATTTCCGTTCATCCCACATACATAGGAGGCTAACCTTTTCACATTCCTGCTTTCGCTTGCATATTTTTTTACACCTCTTTTTTAATGCGTATATTAATATTTATTTAAGATTTTTTTTTTTTAATTTTTCTTCACAGAAAACCAATGTCGCTTAAATTGTGTAAATGCGCCAACGTTGGACGAACTCATGGACTGTAATAAATTAGCAAAAAATATGATTTCCACGACAGAATTTTATGTTTGATTTTTACTTGTATTTTTTAAACAAATGCGCATATATGTATGTATAAATATTTGTATTTCCTCTTACTTGCTTAATATTATCATTTTTATTTTTATTTCTTTTTATAAAACTTTTAATGCACGTACATACATATGTATGTACATAGACTACGCATCAGAAAGCGAACGAGCATTAAAATGAATTATGTGGCTGTGCTTGCGTTCACACATACTAAAACACATGAGAATTCTCACTTCCGTTCCACACACACACACGCACATAAGGGCGCGTCACTAACAGCGCTGTTGTTGTTGTTGTTGTTGCACGCACGCAATATAACGCATTGCGAAAGAGCGCAATCATTTTTCATTTAATTTAATTTTCAGCCTTTTAAGCTCATTTAAACTTAAGTGATTATAAACAGCAATTTAATTTTTTTTTTTTTTTCACTAAAATTGCACTCAATTTTCAATATAAAATATATTTAGACAAATAATTTTTCCAAATATTATGCATATATGTATATAGCATTTAAACCGATTTAGAAATCACAAAAAACGAGACACGCCATGAGTGAATATACGCCACAGACTAACAAAAGAACACTGGGAGTTAGACCAAGTGACTAACTAGCTAGCTGTCTGTTTTGCGGTCTAAATTGGCTGGGCTGCAGACAGAGAAGACTTCGTTGTTGTCGCAACTCAGACGGGCGACAATGGAGACAACGAAAAAAATGCAGACGGCGAACGGACACGGGGTAGCCCGCGTGCAATACGACGCACAGTATATGAGACAACGAAAACAGAAAAAAGCAAATGAACCACGCTAAAATTAAAAAATAAAAAAAATTAAGAATAACAAGTAAGGGAGTCTAAGTTCGGGTAAACCGTACATTGAATACCCAGCTGTAGTTTTCATATGATTTTCGAAATTTTCCATATCGAAAGTGGGCGTGGTTTATTAAAAAATCATAATAGAATGACTAGGGAGTTTATCCTACCAAACTATATCACATTAGCCATTTCCGTTACCGAATTATGTCAATTTAGGTGGTTTTCGAAGTTGTCGATATCGAAAGTGGGCGTGGTTGGAGGGCGATTTTAGCCAATTTCATCAGGTATAGTCCCAACGATACTAGTATGCTTTGTGCCGAAATTTAATCGTTCTACCCTAATCAGTTTAAAAGTTACG
The DNA here is from genome assembly GCA_964058755.1 of Campiglossa producta. Taxonomy (NCBI): domain Eukaryota; kingdom Metazoa; phylum Arthropoda; class Insecta; order Diptera; family Tephritidae; genus Campiglossa; species Campiglossa producta. Next base: position 105,338,856 of record CAXKVI010000004.1, on the reverse strand, counting down.
ACCAGCCAAATTTTCAAAAATGCCTCCCTTAAAAGTGGACGGTGCCACGCCCACTATAAAAAATTTTTGGAAAATCATAAGAGTATGAAAATTATATCATTTTAGCCATTTCAGCTACCGAGATATGCCAATTTATGTGATTTTCGAAATTTTCAATATCGAAAAAGGGGGCGTGGTTATCATCCGATTTTGCCCATTTTCAATGGCAACCTACCTTGGCCAGAAAGTAACCTGTATACAAAATTTCATGCAAATCTCTCAATTTTTACTCAAGCTATCGTGTACACGAACAGACGGGCGGACAAACGCACGAACGGACAGACGCACGGACGGACAGACGGACGGACAGACAGACGGACCGACATGCCTTAATGAACTTATTTTTCAACCTAAGAACTTTCATATATGCAACTCTATATCTATCTCGATTATTTTGTGCCGTTACATAGTACCGTTATGTGGACAAAATTATAATAATACCCTTGTACTAGTACTAGTACGCTGGGTATAAAAAAATTTCAATATGAAAACACTGCCCTCATGTCACATACAGTCGACGACAAACAAGCGCGAATACGGTCTGGCGAACTAAGAGACAATATATGCACTGTGGGACTGTTACTGAAGAATGCTAAAATCTAGTAGATCTCTCATATCTTGATCAGTTTGAAATATTAGGTAGCTGATGGAAAAGAAAAGGATGCCTTTGCCGTCTTCCCTAAATGGTCTTTTAGTCAATTGCTTGGCGTTAAACTTAAAGTTTGAGCTATTACTTATTTCGATAACTCGAATGATCTCAGAGCTATCGACCATGATGTGGACCAATATATGGCCAGGGGTGATTAAAAATGTGTTGCATAGCAGAAATATGGGCATCAAGCGAAAGGTGCTAGCAAGTGCTGCGATGTGATTAATTTAGAAGTCTCAATTGATTTCGGCAGTAGGTACCTATTCTAAAATATGAGACGAACAAAGAAAAGAGCAAGTAAATGCGTTTAGTAAAAAAAATAAAATGCTGCTAAAGCCCACCTTTATATTATGGAGCTGTTATTTCTTAAAAGAAAAAAATTAGTTTTGCATTGGATTTGATGCCACGAAAAATACCTTTAAAATCGCAAGCAAGATTCAATTTTGAAGAAGTATTTCAAAAAATTTGGCTCTCGCTGCACCCACTGAAATTTTTTTCTAAATGGGAAGATACTTAAAACCCGATTTAAAAATCTGTTATGTTACTTATATAGAATCTAATATGGTAATAGTTCCGACAACTAAACATTTTAGCTATTAATTTTCCGGCTGTGTTTGTAAATGTGCGTACATGCGATTCTCTTCTGTACATGTTCTCATCCTTATTTTATGAATACTTTTTCCTATGTTTTATTGTCTTTATAAATTTAAATTAATACTATATAAAGTAAAGGGTGTGCCAAAAGTTGGTATTCTTTTTTTTTGGCATAACGAACATGGAGTATAATTACCACATATTTGTTTTTGTATTAATGGGGAAAATATTGGTGCCAACCCCGTAACACACCACAAGGTGGCAACCCTACGAGGCAACCCTGCTTGAAATTTACTTATTCGGAATACGGCCAAAAATACCTTTCATTTGATACCCATATTGGCATATCTTGTTCAATATTTATAAAAAAAATGAGATGGGTGGCAACCCTCTTAACCGTCCCAAGTGGCAACACCCATGCATATAGTATTAAAATGAATCATAATATCTATATGCCAAATTTTATCGAAATCGGTCAATCGGTTTCCGAGATATAAGGAAAAATAATTAAAATGCGTTTAGGTGGCAGCCCCGTTCAAAACTATCATATTTGGAATACGGCCGAAAATGCGTTTTATTTAATACCCATACTGGCATATCTTGCTCAATATTAGAAAAAAATTTAGATGGGTGGCAACCCTGTTAACAGCCCCAAGTGGCAAAGCCCATGTATATACTATGTAATCCTATAGTACATTTATACCGCACCAAGAAGAGTCAAGAAGGCTTCTATCTTTTCCTGATAAAGCCATGCAAAATAACGCCATATGGCCTTATCACTCAATTCAAAGAGAGATAAAGCCATATTCGCGCCAAAATTTCTGTATGGCTTTATTTCCAATTTCAAAGAGCGATATGGCCATATGGCGTTATCTCGTATGGCTTTATCTCTCAATTGATTTTCCCTTTTACGGAATATTTTCTGCTCTATATGCAATCAAGAAGGTGTAAGCATTCTGTAAAAGGGAAAAATCATTAGTTTCTCCTTTTACGAAATGTGCACTATTAGTGATTTTAACCTTTCGTAAAAGGAAAAATTTTTGACAGTTCAATTTACGTTGCTAACTGTTTGTTTTATTTTTATAAAAGATCACGGAATTAAAATGAATTAAACCCCACGAAAATGATTTTATCCCCAACGGACCTACAAAGTAAATCGGCACAAATTTCAATGAATGGGCATGTTTTTAGCACTTTTGACACTATTTCCATTCAGTTTGGAAATAGTGTCAATGACTTATTTTCCATTTTCTTGTTGACATTAATTCCATTTCGAAAGCGCACTATTACCAGTGACACTATTACCTGTCACCTTAAATGCACATTCACAATGACAAATGAATTCATATGAGAGATAAGGCCATATGGCTTTAACTCACAATTGACAAAAAAAAATATTGCATTATCTCTCAATACGAAGCGTGATAATGCCATATGGCTTTACCTCGCAATTGAATGGGAGATAGAGCCATATGGTGTTATCTCGCATGGCTTTATCGCACCCCACCAATTATCCCATTTTCTAAAAAAAACTAGTTGAAATTGTTATTTACAGCTGTGCATAGTGCAAAAGTTATCACACGTCAATTACCCATTAAGGTTCTTGCTGGGCAATCCTGAATGTGGAACAACCGCAGCGTTGCTATTTTGAGGAACTGTGGATTTTGTATTGTTCGGCAAATGAGGTCAAATGTGATGGAATTCCAAATTTGGAAAATGAGATTTGTATTAAAAAAAAAAGATAGTCCGGATATTCAAATATACAAGAAGAGCTCGTTTAAAGTTATAAGAGAAAAACGGAGATCGGCACTCCACCTTCCCATTAATACAAAAACAAATATTTGGTCATTATCTTCCATTTTCGACTAGGAATCCAATTTTTTGTAAGCCAATAAAAAAAATCGTTTTTTTTTTTGCTCACACTAATAGGATTTTCAAGAATATAGTTGACACACCATAATATAGCAATTTTAGTATTCAAAATATAAAAAAGTAGCAACAAGAGTTGAAACAGCATTCACAGTGCGACCACAACCATTGCAGCAATAATAAATGTCATTATGTGTACGCAAAGCACAAAGCAAAATCAAAAGTATGGACAGATGTGGAGAAGATCCCATCAGCGTAATACCGTACTAGGGGTAAAGAAGGCAGGCAATACACGTGAGTGGAGAAATACTAGGTTTCAAGAGGGCGGGGCGACATAATAATTCCATTGTTGTCATTACATACAGATGGTTACCATACATTTACATTGTAAGAGGAGTGGATAATGACAAGATTTTTCATGCGTAGATGCGCTGGCACAATGGCACTAACATCTTGAGATTTTCATGTGATGCTTCTAAGATCCCTCTACTTGAGCATAAACGATGGAATTCAACATTCGGAAACTACACAGAGAAAAATGAGCTGGTAATGGATAAAAATTGACCGTGATTTTGGTTGAATCAACCCATATATGATACATGATATAACCATATTTTGGTTGATATGACCAAAATCACTGTCAATTCTTATCCAATACCAGCTCAATTTTCTCGGTGTGTATGTATGTAAGTACAGCACGGCCTGCTTTACTACTCTAATAGTTGGTGAGTAAAATTGCTGCAGAATTTTGGCTTTTAGCGCAAAAGCGCAAATCAATACAGCATTACCCAAAGCCAGGTTGTGGATAACTATGAATGATTAAGCTAAAACAGACAGCAAATGAATGGAGAATATTACAAACAGAAGCGCAGAAAATTATCAGTAGCAGAGTCTTTAGTAAATCAAACAAAATTTTGAAAAGTTGAGAACCCCAAAGGGATCGCAAATGTTTCACCCCTAGAAAGAAACATTCAAAAGTCACTATCGATCCCATGTGTGCCAAAAGAGTTATACGGGATCTAAAATTGAGAAAAATGCTGAAAACCCCTCAAATATTTTTTTTTTTTTTTTTCTTCAAATGACTACCACTAAACATTCCCAACCTACTTCCATTCTTGTAATCACCTTATCACTTTCGCTTTTGTTTTACATATGTACTTACAATGTGACGCGTTGCGGAGCTTAATAATTTTATTACACAAAAATGTCACCCACAACGCTGCAGATTATACAAATAAACCCATAGACAGTTTATATATACAAAAATTGTATTGCATGAAACGAAAGTGAAAGCAAATATAAACAAGTAAGGAAGTCTAAGTTTGGGTATTCGGTTTATATACCCAGCGATTTCTAACAGTTTCATCAGGAATATTTTCTGAACCATTCTACTATAATCAGTTTTAAAATTATTACCAGTCGAATTTTCACAAAAACGCCCCCTCAAAAATCCACGGTGCCACGCCCGCTTTAAAAGTTTAACAGAAAATCACAATAGAATGACCAGGAGGATTTACCTACTAAATTATACTATTTTTGCTATTTACCTCACCGAATTCTGTAAATTTTTGTGATTTTGTAAATTTTCCATATCGAAAGTGGGCGTGGTCGGAAGCGATTTTGTATATGGTATGGTATAATCTATATAATGCGTTGTGCCAAATTTCATAATTGTACCGTAATCAGTTTAAATGTTATGTATGACAGGTCGAATTTTCAAAAATGTCACCCATCAAAGTGGGTGATGCCACGCCAACTTTTAAAAACTTATCAAAAAGTCTTAATAGAATGACCAGTGGGATTCACTTGAAAAACTATATCATTTTAGCGATAGCTGACCGAGATATGTAAATTTATGTGATTTTCGAAATGTTCGATATCGAAAAAGGGGGCGTGGTTATCATCCTAGGCCAGAAAGAAACTTGTGTACAAAATTTCATGCAAATATCTAAATTTTACTCAAGTTATCGTGTACACTGTACACGGACGGACAGACGCACGGACGGACAGACGGACCGACATGCCTTAATGAACTTATTTTTCAACCTAAGAACTTTCATATATGGAACTCTTTATCTATTTCGATTATTTTGTGCCGTTACGTAGTACCGTTATGTGTACCAAATTACAATACCCTTGTACTAGTACTAGTACGCTGGGTATAAAAAATTATTTGTTAAGTGTGGCAGCTGTGGGTTCGTTATTGTTGATAATATGAAAATTGTCGAATTTGAGCACCCACGACTCACTGAATTTACACGGACTTCCACCAATGCATATATAGACATTTAATATTAGACTCGGCCAAAAAATGATTAAATTTTTAAAATTTTATACCGGACAAAAAAAGTTTTGTGAAATTGGATCTAACTAACTTTAATTTAATTTAATCTTAACTAATTTTTAATTTTAAAGTTCACTTTAAACAAAAATTTTATATAAAAAAAAGGTTTTTATAGGGCAGATAAAGTTTAAAGTTTATTTGAAAATCCGTCCTAAAATTTTTTTTTTTAAATATTATCATTCCTGGAATTTTTAAATTTTTAAGGACTGGTCAAATGTTTGTTTTAAAACTACCAAACCATTAAGGAAAGAATTTTAACTGCTTTAGTAAACCTTTTTTCAGGCCATTTAATTCCCTTTTCTTCCCTATTTCCCTATTTTTTCCTAGATTTTTGCGTTTTTGATGAATTTCCAAAACGAAAACCATGAAATCAGAGAAACATATCAATGTTTAAATCTTGTTTACTCGGGAGCGGCGGATAGCTTTTTTTTTGGGTAGTTAAAAAAAAAAAAATATTCAGTTTAACACTTTTTACGTCAGTGTTTTTTTCGTAATTTGTTTGGCCCAATCTAATTTACACATATGTATAAACGTATGTGAGTATTAATGGATATTTTAAAAAACCCAGTAGAAGCTATCAAAGCTTACTCTTATGACCGTATTTTGTAAGGATTTCGATAGGTCGTTTGGTGGTAATGAAAGTTGTTAACAGAATTAAGGACAAACCTTCCTATTTAAAATAAGGTTGTTAAATTGTCTCACTCCCCATTTATACTTATTTGAAATTTCATTCACGGTGAGTGGTTTCTAACAAAATACGGCGATTAATAATATTCCGCAAGGATTTTTTTCGCTCTCCCATCAGAAGTAAGCATAGTACTAAGTAGAGATGGGCGCGCGTATGATTTTTGCAACACGACACGGTCACAAAACTGATTTTCGAAAGTTGGCACTAACACGCACGGGGAAAAATTACCAAGACACGACACGACACGCACGAAAAAAATATAAAACTGTATATCATGGTTTTTATTTTATTTTTGTATGTATATTTATACATGGCATGTACTTTGTATATGTTATGTACTTAAACATACACACAGAGAAGATTGAGCTGGTGATGGATAAGACATGACAGTGATTTCGTCATATCAACCAAAATCACCGTCAATTCTTATCCATTGCCAGCTCATTTTTCTCTGTGCACATACATCTAAAATTCATAAGGTATGTATCGACGACTGAGTGGAAGATCGCCCTATTTCAAAATATTTTTCAAAAACGACCTATACAAAAATTTGTTTAAATAAAACTCTCTTTAATAATTTTTCCCAGCAACGCTCTATCTAAGAATTGGATTCAAAAACAACCCATCTAGGACATTTTTGAAACATATTTGGAAACGGAGTGATCTTCCACTCAGTCGTATCTTTGTATTCAATCAAGTGTTAAACTAAAGTTTAAAGTGTTAAACGGACAGGCGGACCGACGGACATGGCTAAATCAACTCAGCTCGTCATCCTGATCATTTCGGTATACTTATTGATAGGTCCATCTCTTCTTCTTCTCATACTTACAAACATCGGACCAAAGTTATAATACCATTTCATGTTCATGAAAGGTATAAAAATATAATTTGAAAAAAAGTTCATCGTGTTTTTTCGTGCGTGTTTTTTTTGCGATCGATCAAGTTTCACGTGAAATAGCTGTAAAAATCTATACAAATTTTTTTGTCGTGAAAAAGCCGTGAAATTACACATGTACTTCACGGAAAAGTGGTACTCAGCTCACGCTGTGAAAAAACGAAATTAATGTTGCTGGCGAAATTTCAAGGCTGAAAACTTAGTCTCTGACTTTATGAATAAAAATCCTGGGAAATTTTTTACTTCTTAAACAACTTTTTAAAAATTAAGAAATAAGATCCGAGTGAAAAAATTAATATTAGGAATTGGACTGAATATGTTTTATAGGTTTTAACTATGTAAATGCTAATATGTAGGTGGCAATATTTTACGAATAATAGATTTATATAGAAATAACAGACAATGGTGGAGTATAATCCGAGTCATTGAGGTACGTAGAACGTGCTTGCGGGAGCATGATTTTACAAATCATAACAGCGATAAGAAGCGTTTAATAGTACATTTACACCGCACCAAATTAGGCGAATTCAAATGAGCCAGTTTGACACCGTTTACATTGGCAAATTTGCTTTTCAAATTTTCACCTTCCCTGCAAGAATCTTCTACCAGAAGAGAAAAAGCCACCGAAAGAAAACGCATTACCGTGATGATTTAAACACCTGTAGAGTAATAATAAAAGAAGAGCCACAGCAACAAGAGTCAAGAAAGCTTATGTCTTTTCCTGGTAGAATTGGCCAATTTTCTTAAAAGAAACTAGTTGAAATTGTTATTTACAGGTGTGTTATTTATAGTGCAAAAGTTATCACCCGTCAATTACCCATTAAGATTCTTGCTGGGCAATCCCGAATGTGGAACAACCGCAGGGTTGCTATTTTGAGGAACTGTGGATTGTATTGTTCGGCAAATGAGGTCAAATGTGATGGAACTCCAAATGTGGAAAATGAGATTTGTATGGAAAAAAGCGCCAAATTTGCGGTGTAAATGTACTATAAGGGAACATATACATATGAATGAATGTGCGTATATCTCAAAGCGAATGGTGCCACCTATCAAAATTTTGATGTTAACACTACCAACTTAGGGAATGCAAAATTTTCATTGATGTTAATTGTTAAATAATCACATGTTAAATTGTAAATATTTAACCACCTTCGACAAAGTTGTATGCCTACCTGCAAAATACTGTGAAAAATTCCACTGTTTGTTGATGTGTTTAACACCATACATTAAAGTGGTTGAAGCTCGAGCATTTAATCAGATAAAGAAGTTTATGAAATAAACGAAAATGATAATTCCTGATAGACTTTTTGGCGCATCATTTTATTGACTAAATTTTTGACAGGTTGTAAGCACGCGCAAAAATATTTGCATACATATCTTGAAACCCGCAAATTGAAACAGTTGAATTAGGGAATATCTTAAATTGTAAGTTTAGACTCTAACTAAGCAAACAGGTAAAAGTTCTATTGTAACAGAAATGCATAATTTTGTTATATGCAGAGATAGCGACCTAACTTGATATTTCTTATGACCATAAAATATGCTGTAAGAAGAAGAATACTCGGACTATTATTTTAGACGCAGTCTATAAAATAAATGATAGCTGTTTTAGCGGTAAATATTTATCCCGAAATTTGCTGAAGATTCGGGATGACATGCACTTATTGCCAATCAATTCTTACCAATTTGAATTAATTATTTGCTAAATTGGCTTAAAGGAACAATTTTTTGTATAAATATTTATTATCATAATTGATACAGTATCGGAATTTGGCAACCTATTTTAACTAAATTAATTGAATTGAAATTTTATAGACCTCTCTTTTTGCCGACGACTGTTACATTAAGTAAAATTTTGACAACTTTTATCGACTTTATCGAAATAAGCAACCGAATCTCGATAAAGTCGATGAAATTCGATACCATTGGACATAATGAAAACCAGCCATTACAGACTCATTTGAATGAAAATGCGTGCAACGTAGAAAAATATGAAACTCTAGGGATGGCAATAATTAAAAGAGTAAATGTCACAAAGTGCCAATGCGCAAAGCTAACTTTATTAATGTAATAAGAAACAAATGCTTTGGTATCTACACAAAAGCAATAAATATATCGCCACACAAATCGAGTTAAAAATAGATTTTCAACTTTATAATAAGCTATTTATAAATGCGTAGGTACTCAGGTAGGTATGTACATACATAAGTAGTAAAGATGCGAATCTCAAAGTACCGTGCTTAGGTGAGAAAATCCCGTGATTTTCGGGATTGGAAATATGTAACTAAAAGCAAAATTACCTCGGTGCTATCAATTTAGCGCCAACTTTACTTACCCAAAATGATTCCAAAATGACCCTAAATTATTCCCAAAACGACCTCAAAAAGAGCCTTAAATGTTCCTAAAATGATCCGAACCCAACCGACCCAAAAATGATTCCGAAACGATTCCAAAATGACCCCAAAATGACGCTTAAATATACCCAAAATGATCCGAAAATGACCACAAAATTGTCCAAAAATGTTCCCAAAATGACCCTAAAATAATCCCAAATTAATACTAAAATAATCCCAAAACGAACCCAAAAAGACCCTCAAATGTTCCCAAAATGATCCAAAATTTAACCCAAAATTACCCAAAATGATCCAAAAATGATTGCAAAATGACTCCATAATGATCCGAAAATGCCCCAAAAGTGTCCCAAATTAATCCAAAACTGAACCCAAAATAGCCACAAAATTATCCTAAAGTGATCCCTAAATGATCCTAAAATAATCCAAATATAATCCGGAAAAATATACGATACAAATACAATACGGTAAAATGGTAACCCTGCCTACTTGAAAATATTTTAGTTGGTATGTCTCCGAAAGTACCTTTAATTTGATACCCATAATGGCATATCTCGCTCCATAACTTAAAAAAATTGAGATAGGTGGCAACCCTGTACACCCTCAATTGGCAACTCCCAAGTAGATAGTCTTAGAATAGATAGTATCCATATGTCAAATTTCATCCAAATCGGTCAAGCTGTTGCCGAGTATACAAATATATATATAATTCGGTAAGCTGGCAGCCCTAGGTGGCAGCCCTATTTGAAAATATTTTAGTTGGAAAATACCTTTCATTTTATATCCATATCGGCATATTTTGCTCCATTATTTAAACAAATTGAGATAGGTGATAACCCCGTAAACCCCCCAAGTGGATAGTCTTAGAATCCATGAGTCATATTCATAGCCGAAATAAAGTAGGCACTAAAGATAGCATCAGCATTTTTGACAGATAGACCGTGAGAAGAAGCTGACTCTAACTTTATTTCGACTATGAATATGCGCCAATAATACTATATCTATGCCAAATTTCATCCCAATCGGTCAATCAGTTCTCGAGATAGTAACGAATATACAAATATACTGTGGTTAGGTGGCAACCCTACTTGAAAATATTTTAGTTGGCATGTCGCTGAAAATACCTTTCATTTGATACCCATATTGGCAGAGCTTGCTACAAAATTTAAAAAAAATTGAGATATGTGGCAACCCTGTAAACCGCCCCAGGTAGCAACCCCCAAGTGAATAGTCTTAGAGTCAATCATACTATCTTCATTCAAAATTGTATCCAAATCGGCCAATAAAATGCTACAACATATTTCAAGGTACCTTTCTCGGTATCTCGGGATTGTAAAATTAGATTCCAAAAATCCCGTTACTGCTAGAATCCAAGAAAATTTGCATCCCTAGCACATATGCATGGGTGAGTGTGAATAGCTGTAAAATATCATGAACAAACATTAAAAAGTGGCACCAGTTACTATCGCTAATAAACAACAATTTAACACGTAAACACACGTGAAAGCACAACTGACGCTGAGTGTTCGCTATTATGTCTTTAGTGTAGTTACCTGACAATTTTTTTTTTTTTTTTTTTTGAATTATGTGTTCGATTGTAAAACCGCAAAATAGAAAATATGATATGATTGTGAAATGTGGTTTGTAATGAGATCTAAAATTAGATATGTATGTATGTAGGTACTTATATGTATAACTCTATAGGTATAATCTTTTAAATACAGGGTGTTGAGAAACTCATAGATTATCTTTCCTTTCTATTTTTTCACTTCGGGACACCCTGTATAAAAATAGATATTTAAGTAATATAAGTAAAGTATGTATTTTTTACGTCGACATACATACATATACGCTCTTCTCAACGTATCGAACTAGTACAACAGCAAGATTCATTGTTTTGTCGGCAGCACTTTACTGTTATTGATACTAACAACAAGCTAAGCACAGCACAATTTATGAAATCTTTTGAAATTATTTGAATGCATTTTTACTTTGATAACATATAAGTATAAACAGAAATGCACATTTATATGAATATAAATATCATATACGTAGCTATTTCGCATATGCAAATTCTTGGTTACAGACATTTTCGCCAGCAAGTTTGTTTCCTAAGTCTTTCGTTTTTAGCATTGCCTATTTCATCTATTCAGGTTTGCTCAACCTGGGAATTTGAAATAAGAAGTTAGAAGTTCGTTGGTTTTCAACAAGTAGCTCGATAATGGTCTCAGTCTTTCGCACAAGACTTTAGATGGAGCTTTGTATACGATATTAAAGACACAGATTCCAAGGTAGCTGGTGCTATTTTCGGAAACATCTTTATTGTGGGTTCAACAGGACAGTCAGATTTCACTGTTTTCACTGTAGCTGGTGCTATTTGCGGAAACATCTTTATTGTGGGTTCAACAGGACAGTCTTAGGTTTCTGTCACAGAGGTCACACAATTTAGCTTGAAATGACTTAAAAGCTCTCATAATGAAGCAGTAAACTACAATATTATATAAAAGTTTTGTCTAAAATATATTTTTCCATCCGCTCCAAATTTTCAATAAAACCTTTTCATCTTAGAATCGTGAAAAAAATTGAGAAATCTGGGCAAATATTTTAATAACTTATGGGGTCTATACACAGTGCGTCTGACTCGCGAGTCATCTGTGCACGTGTTGACTCGCCGTCATTCTACAAAATATCAAACTCATTTTGATTTTCTTGAGTTATGCTAGAGTCATGTCGGTGTAAGTACCTGCTACATACACATTTTCACTAATACATCTAAACTGATTCTTGACTCAGACGCATCGTGTATAGGCTCTATTAGATTCTGACAGATATGTATTTTGTGTGGTAGAAATTTTTCAGCTTCCTATATTGAAATTTTGTTTAGATTAACATTGCTTACTGTTTGCCGTTTTGACTCATATTGCACCGTACGTCAGGGCGTATGAGCAACATATTTACACAAGTCGATGAAATTCGAAGCAATATTTATAACGAGTCATTCCAGGTTAAAAAGTCTAAATTATGAAATTTGTTCACCCAAAATGCCTTGTCAGACCATTTTTTTTTTTTTTTAATTTTAGGAGTTTTACCACTTTTATTTCCAAGTTTAATCCAAATCGGTCAATCGCATCAAAACAAAAAAAAAAAAAAAAAAAAAAATGGCGGCGATATACCAACCAAAATTTTTGCCGGTATGTGTTTTTCAAAACTATAATTTTTTTAATTTTGTCACATTTTTTTTTTACTTTTTATGTAAAAATTACTCAATTTGAGAACTAAATGTTAATGTAAAAAAAAAAAATTAATAAAATGTAAGGTTTCTCATCTGATTCATTCCCTCGAATACTTCCTAGTTTAATCCAAATCGGTCGATCGCATTAACAAAAAAAAAAAAAAAAAAAAAAAAAAAAACTAATGGCGGCGATATACCAACAGGTTATCATAACCTCTAAAGAGATTTTTGCCGAGCTTCTCTTTCCAAATTGTGGTGTGTTGCTTTTGAGTTTTTTTTTACAATTTGTCAGGACCTACAGTTTTTACAAATGAGTTTATGCTCAGAAGTTGCTTAATCTCAATAGCATTAACAGTTAAAAGTTTTTTTTTGTTTGTAGTTTTATTTATTATTTTCAGAATTGTTCTTAATTTGAAAAATTTGGTATGATGGTCACACTCGTCACAATAAAAATTTCTTACCGCAATGCAGAAAAAAAAATAATTTTTGGAATTTTTAAGTTTTCTCAATAAACTAACTCTTCAAATCTCTTTCTCAAGGCCTTCTATCAGTATTCCTTCCACAAAAAAAACCAACTTCCAGGCAGGAAATATCAAATAAAATATAAAAAAAACACTGAATAAAATATTTTTCACATATTGCAAACCTAATCACTTTTTATCGCCTAAAAATATGTTACATTTTTAGCAAATTTTTCAAATTTGAAAGTACTTACCATTTTGTCTAACTTCAAAATTTATCAAATCCACAGAGATATTAATAGGACTGAGAGCAAGCTGTGAAGTGTCAAAAAAAAAAACAATTCAAATCAAAATACGTTTTTAAACACATTTCAAAATTTAATACAAAGTACTCTTTTTCTTAACTTTTCATTAACACACTACCTTTTTTCCAGTGACTGATACTTGAGTTGAGTGATCAAACACGGACAGCTGAAGCTCGCGATATGTTTGCTCAAAATATTTGCAAGACGTTTTTATACCAATGACATATCACAGCGGCAGCCGTCAATCCTTATGCACATGCCCCTTCTGTTTTTTTTGGTTTTTTTTTTTTAGATAGCTGCTTTTTCGCGGTAGCACGCAAAAAAGGACAAAGACTCCAACAAACGGCAAATACATACACCCACAGGGCAACTATACAAAGATAGCGCAAATGCTAAAAAGGACACAACCCTGTTGTGAAGTAAACTGAGACAGCACAAATAGCTAATACGGCTGATACATTAGCGCAAATTCCGAATTAACTGCGCTTTTGGGAGTTAACACTCTGTTAACAATCTGTACATAAATAGACAACAACACCAAGAAACACTGGGAAATTAAGGGTATCTGACAGATAGGCGTCGCGCTGGTTTCTAAGATCCGACTTTCGACAACTAGATGTCGCTGAGGTAGGTAAGAATATAGTGCAATAACAACCAAAGTAGTAATTCTCAATGCTGTTAATCTTCATTTTTGTGTGTATCAGGGTAAAATTTGGATCTGATTAAAGAAGATTTATTGGAGATAATCTCCGTGTGTGTATCCATAGCATAATGCATGGATCTCTCAGCTACCCTTAATTTCCCAGTGTTTCTTGGTGTTGTTGTCTATTTATGTACAGAGTGTTGCCAGTGCAAATTTTTTAAAACTGCTCAAATCTTCTTAATTTTTGGGAGTTTATAATGAAGATTATGCTCAAGTTAACTCCCAAAAGCGCAGTTAATTCGGAATTTGCGCTAATGTATCAGCCGTATAAGATATGCATGCGAACAAACGCATTTGAATATGGGTAAAGCCAACATCAATAGTAGGTTGTGCTCAATAGAGAAGTTGCGTAGGCTGGATATGCGAGAATTTACGCGGCCTCAAAAGGTTTACTCGGTGTATTTATCAAACGCCCCTCAAACCAGCTGATCGATCAATCCGTCCCAAATATTTTTTCCCAGCCAAGGGTTAAATGACCTCGATATAAGCTCAGGATTTCTTACTCTTCCAAAATCTTCCCCATCTTTTGTATTAAAGAAAATAATTTTTAAGAAAGTCCGGAATTGTTAACCTCCTCATTTCCAAGCAGGCGAAAGATACCGTTATTCACACACACAAATTCGTTTACATACATTTATTTACATATTTGTAAGCACTTTCTAAGATAATAACTTTTGTTACTCACTCTATAACTTGTTGCGTACTTAATGCATGGTTAGATCTGTAACTGACTGAATGATTACAAAGCGCGGTCGAGATGAAAGGCTGTTAGTATTACAAATGTGCGTTGGGGTGGTCCTTATCATCAAATGTAAAATTTTTTCCAGCCACATCACGGTCAGTTTTTAGAATTTACTGTTACAACAACAACAACAACAACAACAACAACAACAACAACATGGTCTCCGATTGAAATCAAATTTTTTCTGTGACATCTTCGACTATAGTATTGTCGATTTTACGTATTCGATAAGCATTTTCTTTGAGTCTCCATAAGGCAACCTGCCCTATTCCCTCGTCCAACAAGTCCTAACGATCTCCGATCGAACCCAAAAGGTATAGATGATGTCTTGGACTAAAGTATGGTCGAATTTAGGTATTAGATACGAAAAAAGGATTATTATTGCAGCCTTCATAGGGTAATCTGAACTTTGACTCCCGTGCGACAAGCCAATCGGGTCCAAGATTTCTGCATGATATATCTTATGATATAGTACTATCAACACAGGGGTTTAGCTTTAGAATTTCTGATGTTAAACGTGTCTTCCCACAAATAGGGACCACCCTTATGTACATACATACAAGTCTTGAAGTATAGCCAAAACTATTTTTCCCTCAGCGCGTTGGTTGAAAATTGTTCGATAGAATGGTACTGTTTATTAGAGTCCTTACGTATCGAGTTCAACAAAGTAAACCAGTTCTAATTTGTTTGGGGGGCCTTTGAAGGTTTCGCATGTATTTTGGAAGATCGTGAAAATCTGGACCTCCCTAGTCATCAATTTTCGACAATAATAAGATCAATTAAGTTCTAGTCTTTTACACAATACATTACCTAGAGCCTCATGTATGGTTTCAAATCAATTGCTTCCTAGATATTATTTACCCAAAGTGTACTCAGGATTGTGTTTTAAGTAGCTTACAATATTCTATTGAAAATATTTATTTTTCCAGCTCGTTTACAAAAGATTGTGCCTTTCGAAGCCTGAAATATTCAAACATTGAGGATGCACCTCTCATAATGATATGGACAAAATAAAATTATTCCCTTCTTATCGTAGGCTTGGACAATAGAGCGTATGGCCAAAAAAAGTTTAAAATGTTCCCCCACGATTCGAATGTTTACTTGTTGGTGATTTCAAAAATGGAAAAAAAATTCGGCATCCTGTTAAAAAAATTGAAATTCGTTTTTTGCTTATAACTTTTCTATTTGGTCTTTGATTTCAACGAGCAATATATTGTTGTAAAGGTTTTAAGCCGTGTCATATTTTGTCGATATTTATTTATCTTTTATTCGAATTTATTTAAAGCCAACACCCTGTATTAAAAAAAAAAAAATTGAATAAAGTAAATATAGCCTTAGATTTTCTATGCTATTCTCAAAATACTGAGCGATTTGTTCACGTAGTAGGTGATTCTTGTACAGAAGTTGCCGACGAGGAACGCCTAGGCTATATATTCGCTAAACTAAGTAGCCGAGAACGTTACAGCAAATTAGAGCCAAGAAATGATTTAGCATAAATGCATTACATTTATTTTCTCATTATATGTAGGCAAATATTCATTTTTCTTAGTTTTCAGGAAACAATTTTTTTTTTTTCAAATACAGGGTGTTGATTTTAGTAAAAAATAGAATAAAAGCAGAACTTGGCATGATGGGCTAAAAGTTTCTATGGATGAAATATTGCTTTGGTGAATACCTTTCTAAAACTGTATAACTTTTGAAAATCGAACGTAAAATATAGAAATTATAGAAAAAAACCCATTTCGCTGTTTTTACAGGGTGACAAAAAATAAAAAAAAAAAAAATATTTGAAAACCTCAAAAGATAAGTGTTCAAACTTGGGGGGCACATTTTCAACTTTTTTTCCTCCTTACGTCGTGATACGCTCTATTGGACAACCTTCTCTCTCTCTCTCATTCTCATGCTTGCTTTTACTACATTATTTTTTTTTTGCTCGCAGTGGTTTATTGATAATCATAATAATTATTACTTTATTATCATTACATCATTAGTCAGCCACTTGATGGTGTTGCGCGTAATGAGTGTTCCACCATTTGATTATAATGACAATTGCTGGTCGCTTTTGTGTCATTGATTACAAAGTAGCTTATTTCCTTTTTTTGTTAGCTTGACTTCGGCTACTTTACAAACGTTCAAACGGAACGGAGCACAAAGGCCATTCGCGAATATATTTGAATGAGCCACCATATGGTAGAAATGGCATATGAATGGTGAATTGTACCTAAGTACAGAGTTGATAATGAATTATGCTACTCCCCTACCCCTTTATTTGTGTTTGTAATTCGTAGATATTATCAATAGGATGTCATCGACAGCGTAAGACATTTGTATAAATAGGAGAGTTTGTTGGAAAAGCAAAGGACTTTGGTATGAGACTCTTGTAGCTTGTGTAGTTATAACATGGTTTGTATTGAGCTAAAAGTAATATTACTGTATCGTTCGAGTTGCATAATGAAATAAGTGGAAATCTTGTATTGGGACGCTATGCTTCCACCTCGGGGTTTTAGTTAAAAGTAACTCATGTGAAATCAAGAAATCTGCGAATTGGTGCCCGAGAAACTGGACTGAATATGTGGTTTGCCATTATAATAATCATTCCAATATTTTCGATAGATCTGGAAAAAGTTCCTCTATACCAGGATCTGTGGTATATGTTGAAGAGTGGTGAGATAGGCTTCATATTAGGTATCGCAATAGCATTCCTATGACCGATGTGAAAAAACTCCCTATTTCAAAATGGTCATCATTTTCTTCAACTCCTATTGAAACATCAGCCTTCAAAGCATTTTTCAAAAAACTCTATGTATTCCAGAGTTTTTTTTAAATATCCCTCTTTTAAAAAAAAATTATTTAAAGACACTGGAAATGTATTAAATTTTCATTGAGATAGGGCGTTCTTAAACGAATTTTGAAATAGAGCTTTTAAAAAAAAAGTCTTTGCAAACAAATTTTGAGATAAGGCATGTTTGAAAAATATTTGAAATCGGCTGATATTTCACTTAGCACACAGAAAAAAATTTCGCTGGTAAAATCAGCAATATCGTACTGTTATCCTGAAGTTGATCAAACTTTCTAAAAATTTATCAAATTTTGGTTATTTGAACGGAATTTTTTTGTTGAAGTAACTGCATTCAATTGTGGATTCAAAAGTCAAAGAACTGTAAATTTTCAATTAACAAAGTTTTGTAAAACTGACAGAATTTTCGTTGATCAAAGTTTGTGTTAAAACAACAACTTCCTCTAGTTATTTCAACAACCAAGTCCTGCAGTTAATTCAGCAGCGAAGATACTGCCATAGAACAAAGCTGTAATTAGACGCTGATATCATGGTAGGCACCTGCGTTCAACAGTCAAATATTGTGAGCTCGATTCTCGGTGAAGGCTAGCAAGCATAATTATACGATGGCATCATGGTAGACACCTGGATTGAGCGTTCAAGACACCTAAGCTTGATTCTCGGTGAAGTCAATATGTATAAGAACTAGAGATAGGCGTCGTGCGTGTTTTTGACCGTGACACAAAACACGCACGTCTGTGTCCATGTGCTCGTGTTTCAAAATGCGATTTCGTGTCGTGATCGTGCTGGGTCCGAAATCCTAAAATAATAAACACGAACGAAAATTCAATATATTTTCAGCTGAGATGGTTTGTTTTTGAACCAAATTTTCAGATAGACCGTTGCTGGAAAAAATTCTGAAATATATTACAGGGGGTTGGTTGATTTGTAGGGAAGTGAAAAATCCGAAAAATGGCCAGTGTGAAAAATCTTTTACGGAATCTTTTGAAGAGTTTTAATTTTTTTCGTGCGTGTCGTGTCGTGTTTTAGTGATTTTTTCCTGTGCGTATTAGTGTCTACTTTCGACCGTGTCGTGTCGTGCAGTAAAAATCATGCACACGCGGCCATCTCTAATAAGAACTCTGAAAATTTTTTTTTTTTTTTTTTTACTTTTACTCATTTTGATGATAAAATAACACTTATTTTGTTTATAAACTGCAGTTCTGACACTTCCGTCGGTCCTCCAATCAAAAATTAAAAAAAAAAAACGAAGGAAATTTTAGTTTGAAACATATACGTAAGAATCATTACAAGTAAGGCCTTACTTCTAAGTACTTAGCACAAACATTTACTAGCTAACAAATTCTGAATTAAAAATACATATTTATTTCAGCCATGATGTCCGTGATGTCCATGTCCGTGCCCATGACCGCCTCCTCCACCACCACCACCACAACCTCCACCGCACCCACCACCACCTCCTCCAATAATAATGGGCTTCACAACCACTGGCTTAACAATTATGGGTTTCGTTAATATTTTATTTAGTTTAAACTTTGAATGTGCTGCGACCGTTGTCAATATTATTGCCGCAATTAAAATGCGCAGTAGAACAATGCGAGTATGTTTGCTATCCATTGTGTGAGAATTGTTCCTTTGGACTCAATCGATCCAATACTGAGCTTTCGACGGCATTGAATCTTTGTTTTTATAGTGGATAATGGGGAACTGCTAAAATCAAATGAATTAATCAATCTCTTTGGGTGATTTTACGCACATTTTAGGCGACTGTTACGTACGTAACAAAATATGCAAATATTAACACGTACGGAGGGATTAACATTAGTTCGATTTAAAATCCATAAAATTGGCCGATGGTAATATTCTTTAACACTAACATGACTATAAACAGCAGACCAATTTTATATTTGTAATCTCTGGTCAGTCCACAGTGTGGAAATGCAATTTTTTACGGGACAAAATCGAGAATCTCAAAAACGAGAAGAGATATCCAAAAAAACATACTTGATCTGAATGACTTGATGGTAAGCTATTCGGGAATATTAATGAATAAGATCACATGACCTCCAACAACTCGCATTCTTTTGCTTTTCCACCACATCACATTGCCCGAAAAATAGGGGTTAAGTTTGTCAGCGTCCGTGATGAGAGAAAAGGAGTATGTGAATAATGCCAATTCTGATCACTTAGTATTGCATGTACTGTTTTTTGAGGGGGCAGTTCTACCAAAAGGATTCGAAAGAACTTTCTACCCAAATGTGTACTTTTAACTCGTATGGGTAGGCTACAAAAACTAAAATTGACTTTCGTCCCTCTAAGGCCCGAGTTTTCAGTGCAAGTTTAAACTTCAGTGCGAGTTTAAATTTAGTTTAAGCGGCCAATTTGTATGGGGTAAACTCTAGTCAACTTTGTCTGTGGTTTAAACCTGCACTGAAAAACAAGGGCCTTAAAGGTAGGAAAAAACTAACCTACCTTTTAGGTAGCGAAATTACACAGAAATTTCTAAGAGTCTAGGTATGTTACTGAGGTGACTTCTCCGTAAAAGGAATCAGAATAAACAAGTAAGGAGGTCTAAGTTCGGGTAAACCGAACATTAAATACCCAGCGGTGGCTTTCATATGATTTTCGAAATATTCCATCTCGAAAATGGGCGTGGTTGGAAAGCGATTTCGTCAAATTTCATTAGGTATACTCCTTATTATGCTAGTATACCTTGTACCAATTTCATCGTTCTCCGTAATCAGTTTAAAATTTATGACCAGTGGGCGGTGCCACGCCTATTTTTAAAAATTTATCAAAAAGTCATCCTACCAAACTATATCACATTAGCCATTTCCGTTACCGAATTATATCAGTTTAGGTTGTTTTTCGAAGCTTTAGATATCGAAAGTGGGCGTGGCTGGAGATCGACTTTACCCAATTTCATCAGGTATACTCCCAACGATACTAGTATGCTTTGTGCCAAATTTCATCGTCCTACCCTAATCAGTTTAAAAGTTACGACGGGCGAATTTTCAAAAATGCCTTCATTAAAAGTGGGCGGTGCCACGCCCACTTTAAAAAATTAATCAAAAATCATTATATAACGACCAGGGGGATTCACTTATAAATTCATCCTACCAAACTATATCATACTAGCCATTTCCGTTATCGAAATTTACGAAATCGAAAGTGGGCATGGTTGGAGAGCGACTTTATCCAATTTCATCAAGTATATTCCCAACGATACTAGTATAGTTTGTGCCAAATTCCATCGTTCTATCGTAATCAGTTGTAAAGTTACGATCAGTCAAATTTTTAAAAATGCCTCGATTAAAAGTGGGCGGTGCCACGCCCACTATAAACAATTTATGGAAAAATCATAAGAGAATGACCAGGTGGGCTCACCTATAAAATTATATCATTTTATCCATTTCAGCTACCGAGATATGTCAATTTATGTGATTTTCGAAATTTTCGATATCGAAAAAGGGACGTGGTTATCATCCGAGTTCGCCTTTTTCAATAGCAACATACCTTGGCCAGAAAGTAACCTGTATAAAGAAATTGCATGCAAATATCTCAAATTTTAATCAAGTTATCGTGTACACGGACAGACGCACAGACAGACGGACATGCCTTAATCGACTCCTCTTTTCAACCTAAGAACTTTCATATATGGAACTCTATATCGATCTCGATTATTTCGTGCCGTGACGTAGTACCGTTATGTGAACAAAATTAAATACCCTTGTACTATTAGTAGTACGCTGGGTATAAAAAAGCTTATCGAAATATTGTTAGTTCCCACTGTTGTATGATGAAGTGTGTATTTGACCGGTTCAAAAAAATATTTATTGTGGAAAATTATATTGATCTTAATTTTTATAATAAAAAAATAAATCCAGCAATTAATATTTGTTTCAAAGGTCTATTAAGGCTGATATACACGGTTCGATTTCCTGGTCGATTTTTGTCGTTCCACTGCTTTCTACCTTCAAATACAGGGTGTAGATCGATCGAATTGCTATTTTCGCGGTGAAACGGCAAAAAATCGACTAGAAAATCGATCAGTGTAAATGAGCCTTTATTGATAGTTCAGATTCCAGAAAAACGATAAACACAAATTGGTTTGTAGTTTGAAAGTAAATCCGAGATCAGTTCTCAAAAAACTAAGCTATCAATGATAGACCTCTAAAAAATTGTTCTAAGGTCTGAGACTTAAATCAATAAAAATTTATGGAAAAAAATAATTTTTTTTTGTCAGTCTAGTTGGTGTGAATATTGTTTTGTATGCAGACGATTGTCACATCATAATCTTCCAATCGCAAATAATAAATCAATTTTTCATTAAACAGTAAAAATATGAAATCAGTTTTAGGATGGCCAGGTTTTTGCGATTTTGTGGGTGGCGATCGTTGAAATTTGTATGCAAAAGATGTTAACTGCAAAAAACCCAATCAATGTGTGTTTGTATTGTATTACATACTTACTTTTGTACATATGTCAATTGATCAGTGGCTTTAATAGATATTCTGAAAGCACATTCAATGTCTGAAATCACGCGCATGGCGCAGAATATAGGAGCCCAGCTGGGAAGCTCGAAGCTGGCCTGAAAAAATACTAGTCTACAACTGCGATCGACATCGCCTACAAACATGTCAGCCCAAAATTATGTTGTTATTGTGATTAGACTGTGCCGTCGTAAAACTAACAGTTTGATTGCATATTTGGGCGTGGTCTTCCGACCAGTGGTGAAGTACTTCACACCTAGTTTGTTTGATGCAGGGTAATTCTAACTAATTATAAATTGTCCATACCTACGAAGATTTGTACAAAATTATGTTATTCAAATCAAAGCGAAATATTGACGTCACTTGAAGTGAGCTTTTGAATCATGTGAAGCATTTAAAAAGTACATTCCAAACTAGACGAAAGACATCTTAATATATGTATATTTTATTTGAAAGTTTTATTGTTCTAGGATAACGAGTTAAAGTTTTTTTCCAGCAGCTTACGCTAAGTTCACAAAAAAGTCCATTTAGCCTTCGAAAATGACACAATTTTAATAAGTATTTGGTTCATATTTAAAACACTGTATAATAGAGCGTATCACAGTGTAAGGAGGAAAAAAAAGTTGAAAATGTTCCCGCCAGTCTGAACACTTGCCTTATGAGGTTTTAAAAAAAAATTTTTAATTTTTTTGTCACCCTGTAAAAACAGCGAAATTTGTTTTTTTTCTATAATTTCTATATTTTACGTTCGATTTTCAAAAGTGATACAGTTTTAGAAAGGTATTCACCAAGGCAATATTTCATCCATAGAAACTTTTAGCCCATCATGCCAAGTTCAGCTTTTATTCTATTTTTTACTAAAACCAACACCCTGTATTTGAAAAAAAAAAATGTTTCCTGAAAACTAAGAAAAAAAGAAGTTTACCTGCATATAATGAGGAAATAATGCATTTATGCTTAATCTTTCCTTGACGCTAATTTGCTGTAACGTTCTCGGCTACTTAGTTTAGCGAATATACAACCTAGGCGTTCCTCGTCGGCAACTTCTGTACACGAATCACTAACTACTTGACCAAATAGCTACATATTTTGAGAATGGCATAGAAAATCTAAGGCTATATTGACTTTATTAAAATACTTTTTTTAATACAGGGTGTTGCCTTTAAATAAATTCGAATAAAAGCTAAAGTTGAGGTCGCAGGTTTATGGCTTATATGGACGAAATATGGCACGGATACACTCTACTGTATAACAAATCTCCCTCTTTGAATTTTTAAAAGGATAACAGGATTCTTTGCAAGGTCACTGAAAAAAATAGAATAAAATAAAAAAAACGCGTGTAGCCAGTACACGCAAAAGAAGTTAACTTCTTAAATTCAGAAATATCGAAATATGAATAAGGTGTATTCGAGAATGGTTTAGATTCACGATTTCTTACTTCCTGATGTGTTTTCCTTCAAATTCGGTACGTGGGTAGAATTATGCCTAAATCAACAGAGGCCATTACGAATGGGATATAGAGGAAGAGGAGCGTGGTAGAAGGAAGGAGGACAATGAAGAGCAAAAGGGAGATAGTGTGAAGGCGAAGAAAGACTGGAAGGAGAGTTGTAAAAGGGCTTGTAAATTGCGGTTAGGTGGCAACCCTGCAAAACTGACCTAAGTGGTAACACTCATGTATGTACATATATAATCTTACGATACATTTAAGCTACGCTTACACTGCACCAAATGCGTCACTTTTGGCCAAGTTTTTTCGAGACCGTTCATCCGCAGATTGAATTTGATCACCAAATTAGGTCAAATTAAATTAAATTCGTCTAATTTAGCAAACAAATTCATTCTGCGGACAAACATTCTCGAAATAACTTCGCCAAATGCGACGCATTTGGTGCAGAGTAAATGTATCATTACCCTTGTAAATCATCCTTAACTCTTGCTGGGCAATTCTTAATGTGGAACACAGACAGGGTTGCTGTTTTGAGGAACTGTGGATTGTATTGTTCGGCAAATGAGTTCAAATGATATGGAATTCCAAATTTAGAAAATGAAATTTGTATGGAAAAAAACGCCAAATTTGCAAACTTTTCGCCAAATTTGCCTAATTTAGTGCAGTGTAAATGTACTATTAGAATTAATGAAATTGTATATATATGATTATATCTACGCCAAATTGCATCTAAATCGGCCCAGCCGATCACCGATGGAAAAGAAATTGAAAAAACTGAGGTATAAGCGGTATATTTTCAGGGGCGTCCCCGAAATTTAAGGATAGGAGTACGGGGCCAGCGACCCCACGACCCCCTAAATATTTTATTGGTCGAATTTTCGATCACAAGCGATACTAGTATATATAAATCAACATCCAACAAGCTTAACGAAATCAGTGTCGTCGATATGGCGTTATGGTAAAGTACCATAAATCGTTTACATTGATTTCCATAAGGTTGGTTGGATCAGCTGATTTATCTGGCTATGGTTATGTTGGGGATAATGAAGGTTAACTGGAATTAACGAAGATTAAAGGATCGAATACATAAAGCTTTTTTAACCTCGCCTGACTTTTGCTACCTCAAAACTTTGCGTCCAACTTCAGAGGTATGCTACAATGAACGCCTTGACGCTTCTCTTTTATAAATTTGTTTTCGTTATTTTTTTTCTTTGTATTCAGAGTGTTTTGGTTAATTTATTAATTTAATAGAGAAAAATGAATTAATTATTATTTCCTCCAACTTTTTATACTTTAATTAAAGCAAAGTCATCAAAATCTGATTGTCAAAGCAAGCAAAATTTGAGAGTTTGTCAAATTTTTACTTTGCTTCAACTTTGAGGTCTCCAATTTGCCATGCTTGGTTTAAATACGTATACTGAACTTTTCTGTCATAGTCAAAGTTTGAGGTAAAGCCAAAATAAAGTTTTATGTAACTGACCCATAAAGGGTGAAATACATAAAGCTTTGTTAACCTCACCTGACATTTGCTACCTCAAAACTTTGCGTCGAAATTCAGAGGTATACTACAATGAACGCCTTGACGCTTCTCTTTTATACATTTGTTTTCATTATTTATTTCCTTGCATTCAGAGTGTTTTGGTTAATTTATTAATTTACTAGAGAAAAAATGAATTAATTATTATTTTCTCCAACTTTTTATTCTTTAATTAAAGCAAACTCATCAACATCTGATTGTCAAAGCAAGCAAAGCAAGCAAAATTTGAGAGTTTGCCAAATTTCAACCTCACTTCAACTTTGAGGTCTCCAATTTGCCATGCTTGGTTTAAATACGTATACTGAACTTTGCTCTCAAAGTCAAAGTTTGAGGTAAAGTCAAAATAAAGCTTTATGTAACTGACCCTTAACTGTCACTTTATTAAAAACGCATTATTACTATCGATACCTATCGTTGACAGGTTTTACATCACTATTGGAATAATTTCAATGGAAATGTTGTGACAGTTCAATTTATGCAATTTTTTTGTAAAATTATGCATTTTGCTTCATTTTATACATTTTAAGCTATGAAAGTTTTTTAAAGAATATGCTAAACCTAAATAAGGATATAACTAAATCAATCATGTAAGAAATCAACAGTGAAAAGAAGTGAAATGGCCCAGAAAAAAAGCAAAGCAGGCAGAACTTTTCGTTGCTCTTGTGTGGCAACTTTTTGTTAAAACATACTCACTATCCATCTTTCGACTATTTCAGGATGCAATTTAACGAAAAACTAATTGAACGAGTACGTATACACAAAATACTTTATAACAAAGAAGGCTTCTGTAAGAAATCCATACAAGAAAAGCAGCTGGCATGGGAACAAATAGCCTACAGTCTGGGTTCGACAGGTTTGTATTGTACTCAAATATATCGAATAAAAGTAGTTAAATAAATGTATTATTTATAAACAGCCGCAGAATGCTCCAAAAGATTTAAATCCTTACGTGAACGATATTCGCGAGAGTTGAAGACTTTGGAAACAGAAGGCAAATCGGAGGATTCTGTGGAATGGCCATATTTTAAGCCAATGAGCTTTCTAAGAAAATATGTCAAGCAGCGCAAGTTAGTATCTACACCAACAGCATCTATAGCGATTAAACTTACTAATCAAATAAAATATTTTACTTAGTCCTCGTTCCAACCTCACCAGTAAGGACTTTGAATTTGTTGCTAAACAGTTACAAGATGGCAAAGAGATATCTGCAGAGGACTCATTTTTTAGTGATACGTGTAATCCATTTTATGAAATAAGTAACGAAAATGATATGTCTCTTAAGCAAGAGATGAATTCCGCTAGTGAGGAACTAAATTCACATACCGAAGATACAAACTCCCCTGCAAATGATGTTATAATTCCAAGACAAGCGTTAACGATGAAAGAGGAAATACCCAAAGAATATGCGTTTGCTGGCACAAGTGCAATACCAAAACCCGTCACAGCAATACAATCCTTTGGACATACCGTCACTGCTTTTTTATCAGAGATGAGCGAAGCAAAGCAGGCGAAAGCAATGCGATTGCTTTTTGATACATTGATAACGATTAAAATGGAGCCAGATGAAACTTAAATACATACTTATAAGCTTATTGCTAAGAATATTTGATACTTAATTTATGTTTTAAATCTAATTGTAGTTTTCTTGAAGATAGGCTACTGTGGGACTAATAGTCTACACCTTTTCTAGCAGTATTTTCGAATACATCAATTTGATTTTAGAAAGCATCTTTTGAATTTAGAAAGCATCAAATGTACTTTAGAAATCATAAAATGTACCTCCGAATGTAACAAATCGCCGTGCCATACGAAAACTAACACTCACATTTTGTGTCTGAAGAAAACTAACACTTTCAATTTGTGTCTGACGAAAAGTAACTTTCAGTTTTTCTCTGAAGAAAATGTACTAGACAAAAGTGTTAGTTTTCGTCAGACACAAATTTAAAGTGTTATTCTTCTTACAGAATTTGAAAAGTGTTAGTTTTCGTATGGCACGTCGAAATCTACCTTAGAAAATTACTAATGTCGGGCAATTGATGCTGTCGAAAGTACATTTGACGCTTTCTACAGTGCATCTCACGCTTTCTAAAGAACATTTTACTATTCTAAAGTACATTTGATGCTTTCTAAAATCAAATTGATGCTCTCGAAAGTACAATTGGAAAAGGTGTAGTCGAGACATATTTTTTGTGGTTCGCTGTGGTGCTACCATCTACCACACCTTTTTTCAGTTTATATTCAGAAAATTACAATTGATATTCAGAAAGCCAAATTACTATTAAAAAATTTCATTTTCTGAATATCAAATGGAGATTCTGAATATTAGTTTGCAAATTTCTGAATATTATTTTTTAATTTCTGAATATAAATTGCAATTTTCTGAATATAAACTGAAAAAGGTGTAGTTCGAATGCCATGAAAACGTTAGAAGATATTTCATACGAAGATATTTTCCACTGCGTTGGAAAATTTAGGTAAAGGATGATTAATTTTTCAAGCGGAATATCTCTCACTTGTTTTTACAAAATTTGGTTTTTTAACTTTGGAATCGAATCGGGTGCAGAGATGGGCGTAGTGTGTGTTTTTGACCGTGTACACGATAAATTGAGCAAAAATTGAGATATTTGCATGAAATTTTGTATTCATGTTACTTTCTGGCCAAGGTAGGTTGCTATTGAAAAGGGGCGAAATCGGATGATAACCTCGCCACGTTTTTTGATATCGAAAATCACATAAATTGACATATCTCGGTAGCTGAAATGGCTAAAATGATATAATTTTATAGGTGAATCCTCTTATGATTTTTCCATAAATTTTTTATATTGGGCGTGGCACCACCCACTTTGGAAAATTTGACTGGTCGTAACTTTTAAACTGATTACGATAGAACGGCGGAATTTGGCACAGAGCATACTAGTATCGCTGGGAGTATACCTGAAGAAATTGGATAAAATCGCCCCCAAACATGTCCACTTTCGATATTGAAAAATTCTAAAATCACCTAAATTGACTAATTCGGTTACGGAAAAGGCTAAAATGATGTAATTTCATACGTCACTATAAATTGTTTTTTTGATAAATTTTTTAAAGTGGGCTGTGCCACGCCCATTTGAAAATTCGACAGGACCTAACTTTTAAACTGATTAGGGAGAACGATGAAATTTGGCACAGAGCATACTACTTAGTATCGTTGGGAGTATACCTGATGAAATTGGATAAAAACGCTCTTCACCCACGCCCACTTTCGATATCTAAAGCTTCGAAAATCCCCCAAATTGACATAATTCGGTAACGGAAATTGTTAAAATTATATAGTTTGGTAGGATGAACCCCCTAGTCATTCTATTAAGATATTTTTATCAATTTTCAAAAGTAGGCGGGGCACTGCCCGTTACTTTTAAAGTAATTACGGTAGAACGATGTATAAGGTAACAGGGAGTATACCTGATGTAATTGGACGAAAACGCTTCCCAACCACGCCCACTTCCGAAATGGAATATTTCGAAAATCATATGAAAACCACCGCTGGGTATTTAATGTTCGGCTTACCCGAACTTAGACTTCCTTACTTGTTATGCATACAAACACCCACAGTCTACTTTACTGTCAGTTGTTGCACCTTATTGACGGACCGATTCTGCTGAACGCTATAGGACATTTTTAGAAAAAAATTGAAATAGGGTTTAATAAAATTCTGAGATTGAGCCATAGAATTGAAATTTGTTTCCTTTAGGGGTCGACTGCTAGTAAGTTAGCTAAAATTATGGGAGATAGCTCAAAAAACGGGGTTTGGCCGCAGGATCACGAATCCGTAAGCGCGTTTTTAATTTTTTTATTTCTGTGGAAAGTTATGACCAAAAAATCGAAAATTGACCCGGGTCCGATACCAAAATTGGGGCGTAATCTATGGTATTTATGAGCAGAACACCTTTCTGAGTTGGGGGGCCTTTGGCCGCACTTATAAAAAATAACCCTGGTCAACGCCATGCCATTACCGTGGCTAACGTCACGGCGCGAATTCTTTGCACGTTTTTAGGTACAGCCTAATAAAATTACAACAACCACATGGAAACTTGCAACTTTGATTGCAAATATCTCTTAAGAGAAGCAACATATTCAGAAGCGCGCGATCCTGAGGTCAAACCCCGTTTTTTTTTTTTTTTTTGCTATCTCCATAATTTTAGCTAATTTATTAGCAGTGGATCCCTAACGGAAACTAATACCGAAATTGAATCATGCATGTTCTGCAATTCCCTTCCGAATGGAATTTTGTGAAAATATTAAAAAAAAAATCGTTTTTAATACATCGAAGTAGAACACAACTAATGTGACCGAATATATCCACGTACGAGGTTCGGCCAGTCACTATCCGTCAGCGCTACTGTCATATACTTTGACATTTTACTTCATACTCATTCGTACAATCCAATTAGAATTTGCTCAAATATTTGTGAGTTCACATTGCAACGGTAGTTTATTTCGTGCACTTCTCGCGTCTAGTTGGCAAATTTTCTGATAAGCAGCTAAAGTAATCAAAGAAAACGCCGATTTGCGAGATTTCTTTTATTCGACTTGAATTTTACTATGATTTTTTATTGAAAATAAAAGCGTATTGTAATTTTGCGTTGTGCAATAAAATCACAATCGAGAGATCTTAGCACAACAACAAATATAATCAAGGCCAGTGCATAGAAGAAGGCGAAGAAAGTGGAATTTCGCTAAAGAAGTGCATAAAAAGCAAACGTCAAAAGAACGCGAATTCGAGGAGCAAAATTCATAAAAACTGCTGATAAAATCGCCGATGATTTGCAAAAGGATTTTAACAAATTTATTTTTCATATAAATATTTAATCAAATAATTGCTGCGGTGCGCGTGTGTGTGCGGCTTTGATTTTGGGGCCGTGCTTTGGAATTTCTGCAAAGTGTAAAACAAAAATAGAATTCCACGTGAATGTCTTCACACTCGTCGTCGACTCGTTATTTACCAATAACCACAAAGATGGAAAATCCCGCTTTATCAGGATCCAGTGGTAATGTTGCGGCCGATTGTCATACAGTGGAAGCTAGCCTACCCGCCACCTGTTCGTCGCAGCAATTAATGCCACCAACATCAGATACGGATAGTGTTGGTTTACAAAGCCCATCCACCGTTATTACAAAAACCCAATGGTTTACGGTGGTGGTGCTATGTTTTGTCAATTTAATCAATTATATGGATCGTTTCACCATAGCTGGTAAGTGGTCTGCATTTTTTTTTTGCATATGTTTGTGTCTTAAAATTAATATATATGAAAACATTTTACTAATAGGTAGCTAGCACCTTGTTGTTGTTGTAACGATAGCACCTTCATTCATTTCGCTGAATCAGCAAGCTTTAAAATAGAGCAAAATTTACAGCTCATTGGTTTCTGGTATTATACTCGGCTGACTGCATAGCTTCATAGCTACCAACGTACAAACATACATAGATAGTTCACGCTAAAGAAATCAGTTAAGTTGTGATTTCACTTTGCATAGTAAGAAAAAACCTTAGTTTTGCGCATTAGTTAGCCAAAAATCTTATCTTGTTTATGTTGGCGTTTCTCCAGAGAGTATCTAGTCATTGTGCTCATAGTAAAACCGGCTGCCAAAAAGCGCTCCATCGTTTCATATACATACATTTTATATCGTATGTTTTATTTGCACGCCTCCAGCTTGGCAAACATTGCATTACTCATCGTTCAACCAAAAACATGATGAGCAACGAGCTCGAATCCGTTAAAAAGCAGTATCAGAAAATAACATCAGCTGAGGTAGCTAAATTACACGTTGGCGGAACATTCAACCTTGTGTTTTTATTTGTTTTTTTTTTTTTTCTCGGCCCTAGCTCACTATGTAAAGTGCGTAAAAGTTTGTGAAGTAGGGAGTTGCGAGGAGGGGATTTTTGTAAGATTGCTGTCTTCAACGCTTGGTATGTTGTTATGGTCATAAGATAACTTGGCCCTGTTTAGTCGTTGATTCATATTAATCGGTGTTATATCAAAATAGCAGCCCTTCGCTGGTGTTTTTGTTGTTATGCTGTTCTATTCATTCATGAATTTTGTTGAATATCTTCCCGAAAAATGTGCCGCAAATAGGAGCTAAGTTTTTGTGGTGGTGACGATGCTTAGCTCTGGCCAATCGTACACATTTCTTACCCAAAACTGTCATCAATCTACCGAAGTCAAGAAACTGGTCGTATCAAAAGGGCTTGATCAGAGAGATATTGCTGTTACTCGATGATATGATATAATTGTAACAACTCCCTTGAATGGCTCCTCCGAATAAGAAGCGAAAAGGCAGTCCTAAGAGCTTCCCATGGGAGCTGAAAAGAGGAGTTCCTATGGATTGTATGAGGGAGTGTAGACGAAAAAGTAAATTTAAGAAGTGCCAGCGGATACGCTCCGTTGGAACCTTTTTGGGGACTCTCTAGGAGGGTGATTGCTGCCCTGGTTTGCTGGGATATATATATTGGATAGGGTATGGATGTGTGCAAGATTACTCTTATTAGACCAAGACAGATCGACGGAAACACAGAAATTCTCCCACGACAGTCGGACCCAAAAAAGAACACTGTTCGCATCGACTACACTCCACTAAATTTTAGGATAGGGTTTTAGAAAAATTACAACACAGAAGGATCGACAATATACAGAGTTAGGACTAATTGTTCTTTTTTCTAGACCAAGTGCCAACAGAAAACAAACATTTTACGATAAAATGGCACAAAATAATCTATTAAAACTGCCATGCCGGTATACTTAGGACTCCGCATTGGGACCATTCCTCCGAGGATGTGTTATGGAAGTTCCTTCTCGCTTCTACTTCTAGGAGCTCTGTTGGCTGGAAGAAAATCGTTCGACGAAAAGTCAATTCATTTGAGTGCGCTTCTTCGTGAAAAAATCTCTACTGCGACATATCAGGCTTGTATTTTGACTGCAACAGCTCGATCTATTTCTTATCAATTACTTACATTCTTAGGAACATATATCTTTTGTCTTCAATGGTGAAGTTCTCGGGGGGCGTGCTACTGCCGTTTCTGGGGAGCTCTTGCGGTATAACCCTGCCTGTCGTAAGAGGCGACTAAAATCCATTGAAATCGTGGCCAAGGCAGGGGGTCTAGTACCACAAGGTGTTACGCACCGGAACGAGCCGGATTCCCATCCGACAAAAGACTGGCAACATCAGTACAACCCTGTCTGGTTCGTCATGTAACTTTTTATAAGTGCATCTTCCGAATAGGCAGGGCGAAGTTCTGCTACAACAACAACAACAACCCTACCTTACCGAATATAAAACCAGTGTGTTCGCATGCTATTATCCCAAATGTTGCTTATTTCTTCACCAGTTAAATTCCACTCGTTAGGTTAGGCATGCACTTGAGTGACCATATACTCGCTGTTGAACTTCATCAACTCTTCGGCTGCCGTATTTATATTTATAATTGTAATTTTCTTCACTACCGTGTTACAAACATCCATTGGCACGATAAGTTAAAAGTTGCATTTCCGGTCAGTGATATGAATATACCAACTACAAGCCTACGATACAAATGATTTCTTTGACTGCAGCTGCAAACGTGTTCATAAATATTTATAAAAAAAGTTAAAAAAGTAAAATTTTATAAAAAAAACATTTTAAAAAATCACTTGCGTAATGGATTTCTCTATTGTTTATGACGTTAACTATACAGCTCAATAAGTGAGAGTTGGAGTGCATTTATTTACCGAGAGGAAATATTACAACACACATCATTAATTTAAATGAAATCAAAATAACAAATACATACTTTTTTGGGCAATGCGTTGTACTATCGCTTAGTTGGGACGTCAACTCATGATTGCGGAGTCAACATGATTATACTGAAATAACAGCCCTCTGGGTCGGGTATCGTATGAACTTAATAACGTTGATAAAGCAGACAATTTCTGGCATGCTAACTTTAGATTGGTTTGTTTACTTTTTCATGGACTAATTTATTGTTGATAATTTAAAATTAACAGCATTTTAATTAGTATACGCACAATCTAAAAACGTTATCACATGATGTGTTGACTTCGTAAATTTTTTTTTTTTGGCGACATTGAATATCTGTTACGTTATCAGTTTGGCGGCATGCGATTCTTTATCAGAAGAACTCTAAAATGAACTTAGGCAGGAAAGATGGAAGTGCTTACGGGAGGCTGGTCTAAGCACTGAAATGATATCTTGTCAAGGAACGCGCCCCTCGCAACACTTCCAAATTTGAGTGGGCGTTACTTTTATGCTCCAGTACCTGGAAGACCGGGTTTTTCTCGGTCTCATAGTTGTACCATAATAAATATACAAATATTTACATTAGTATATAAGTTTAAAGTTCTAAGATACTGTAGAGCCCTAAGTAACTCGGTAAACTCGAATGTCAAATGTCGAACCGTCGGCACATCCCTATTAGAGGTCTATATAAAATCAGAATACGCAACGAATTAATTGTTCAGCGCTTATCAGCATTCAATAATTGCTCATTGTTCGCATAAACCTTTAACTAATCTAAAAGATTTGCCCATAAATAGTTAATAACAATGTTTTCTTTTGTTTATGGAGCGTTGGTATCACGCGACTCTTTTTCTTTGTATTATAGCTGTTTTTCGAATAAAAATACAATTGTGATTCATAAGAGAAAGCATGTTTGCTTATCGATAATAGTTAACTTATTGGAAATTGGGTTAGGTCATTATTCGCAGCGCCATTTTTTGGGTTGTCGAACTTTAAATCAATGTTTAGGACTAAAATAATATTCTTATTCTTATGCAGAATATTATCAGACGAGCGCATGCCTCAGGATTGGAATTTAAGTGTGCTCTGCCCAATCCAGAAGAAAGGCGATCCCGCTAACCGCACCAACTACCGCGGAATCAGTCTTCTTAATATATCGCATATAAGATTCTTTCTAGCGTATTGTTTGAAAGACTGAAGCCCATCGTAGTCAAACTGATTGGAGCTTATCAGGGTGGCTTTAGACCTGATACGTCTACCATGGACCAGATTTTCACGATACGCCAAATCCAGGAGAAGAGCCATGATAAAAGAATCGACACACACCATCTCTTTGTCGATTTTAAAGCCGCTTTTGACACCGCGAAAAGGAGTTGCCTGTATGCCGTCATGTCTCAATTTGACATCCCTGCAAAGCTCATACTGTTTGCCAAATGACGTTGAGCAATACCAACAGCTCCGTCAGAATCGGGAAGAACCTCTCTGAGACATTTTAAACCAAACGAAGCTTCAGACAGGGCGACTCCCTTTCGTGCGATTTCTTCAACCTGATGATGGAGAAGATAGTTCGAGCAGCAGAGCTAAACCGCAATGTTACAATATCTTAAAAGGGCGTGCAAGTGCTGGCGTATGCCGATGATATTGATATCATTGGCCTTAACAACAGCGCCGTAAGCGCTGCCTTCTCTGGACTGGATAAGGAAGCGAAAAAAGTGGGTCTTGCGGTCAACGAGGACAAGACGAAGTATCTTCTGTCATCAAAGAAATAATCGCCTTGGCAACCAAGTCACCGTTGATAGCTACAAATTTGAAACAGTGAGGGACTTCGTATATTAGGGAACCAGCATTAACAACGAAAATAATATCAGTCTAGAAATCCAACGGTGAATCACTCTGACAATTTAGAAGTAAAGTCTTCTCTCGACAAACAAAGATCACGCTCTAACTAAAGGTCTCTCTCATACCAGTACTGATGTACGGCTCAGAATCATGGACAATGTCAAGAGAAGATGATATGGCCCTTGTAGTATTTGAGAGAAAAGTTCTCCGGAAGATTTATTTATGTACGAGCTTTACGCAGACCTGACCATAACTAGTTCAGCGAATTAAAAATGTTTGCACAGTCTAATGTACACATACACATTCATGAGTTAAGGCCACACCCACAATCAAAAAATTTTTATTAATTGCCGATGTGTGTCAATCAAAAGTAGTTGATGAGTGCATGCTCTATTTAGTTGCAAGCTTCCGATATTAACATAAAGATGTGAGCAAAGTGCCTACAAAAACATGCAAGTAGTCTGAGATTAGCCGCCGATAATTAACTTAATGGCCATTTAAAGCACATTGACAATTGCGAGTTCAATTTTGTATACAATAAATTTGCGTGAATCATGCCACTTCCATTCATTGTATCTACCACCTCGTAAAACTTGTTAAGCACCCTTAGGTGCATAAGTACTACTTGCGTACAGTGTGGGTCTTCACAGAAAGAGAAACTCCTTTTCAATATATTCCAAAAACAAAAACAAATAATGTTTTTATTTACATTTTGCGAAAAATGTGGCGTGATGTGCTTTTACTCTAAACATTGGCAAAATGCGCATACATAGTATGACTATGAATATATATGTTTGTAATTGTAATTTGTTTGGCACTCGCTCAATTTCATCATTGAGCGGCATTTGTTTTTCTCACACAAAAACAATGAATAATATTATATTTTTAGTAACATAGTCGTCATAATAATAATGAAAATAAACTGTAAGTAGCATTGTATTTAAATGTGTTAAAAGATACTAAAAAAAATGTAAATAGATTAAAGTAAAAGTTTGAGATAAAAATTTTAGTAAAAAAAAGTATTTGGTTTTTTAAAACTTAAATGTTTTCTTCCATGTTCAAAGTACAGCAGTATCCCGAGATTCTCTCAGCCCTATCTTTCACAGTACGTATCAAATAAAACTTCCTTTCAAGTATACCTACGCCGATCCAAAATTTCAAAAACACTTTCAAAGAAAAAATGTAGAACAGCCCTCAAAAATTTCAACTAGACTTCTAGAAATTAATAAGGGATTTCGTTTATGTTCTTATCTGCCTCGTAAATATTGTAACCTTCGTATATCTGCCACTTTTCATACAAGCTTAAGAGATTTACGATGTATACGATATTTACGAGGCATTTACGACATTGTACGAATACCCTGAATGCCAATCCGGGATCCCGATATTGCAATTTTGCTAAGAAACCGAGGGGTGCCAACTTATGCCAAAATTAAGACCACGTTTTATAAATTCTTTTTGTTAAGTTTTTATTTGATATTTTTCCCGGAACGTGAATCTAGAAACCTCAGTTAAAAAAAAATAAATAAAATAATGAACTTCATTAAAAAAATAATCCAGGAGGAAAAGTTTTTCCTTAAGGAAGAGTATGGAGAGGAAAGGAAAAGAAATGACAGGGAATGAAGGCTAGGAAAGGAAAGGAAAGAAAAGGTGAGAAAAGGAAAGGAAAGGAAAAAAGGAAAGGGGCGTAAAGGAAGAGAAATGACAGGGAATGAAGGCAAAGTATAGGGAAGGAAAGGAAAGGAAAGGTGAGGAAAGGAAAGGAAAAAAAGGAAAGGGAAGTAAAGGAAAAGAAGGGAAAGCTAAGGAAAGGAATAGAAATGGCAGGAGAGGAATGGAAAGGAAAGGACGGGAAAGCACAAGAAGGAAAATGATAGGAAAGGAAAGGAAAAAGACAAAGGGAAGAAAAGGAGAGGAAAGGAAAGGAGAGTAAAGAAAAGGAAAGGAAAAAAAGTAAAGGAAAGAAAAGGAAAGGAAAGAAAAGGAGAGGAAATGAAAGGAAATTGAAGGAAAAAAAGTAACGAAAACGCAGAAGAAATTGAAGCAGGTGAAGGAAAGAACAACTTAGAAAACAGGAGGTTAAAATATTATCTCTACATATAATAAATATGTAACAGGTCGATGTCTGTACATGGCAGATATCAACAAAAAATTGATTGGGGGAAGTATTATTAAGTGTCTGTCTGTCTGTCTGTCCGTATGCTTGTGGCCGTATCACTCTGAAAGTAACGAATGGAAATGAATGAGACTTTCTTCGTTGGATTGCACGACGCTCAACTTAAAAATTAAGATATTACTTTTTTCGATATCTCAACCGGTTTTGGAGTTATCGCCCAATATGTGGACCATGTCTGTCTGTATGTTTGTGATCGTAACACTCTAAAAGTACTGAATGGAATTGAATCGTTGGATTGCTCGACGCTCAACCTAAAATTTAAGATATTACTTTTTTCGATATCTCAACCGGTTTTGGAGTTATCGCCCAATATGTGGACCAGGGGTGACCAAAAATGTCTTAGTACAATATGGGTGTCAAACGAAAGGTGTTAATGAGTGCTATAATATGCGATGTGATTCATTGAAATATCTGAAATGGTTTGGGAGATATCTTGAAATTTCGATACCTCGACCGGTTTCGGAGGTATCGACGAATATTTCCACAAAAATGTGTTAGTACATTATGGGTATCACACAAAAGGTGTTTATGAATGCTGTCATAAATCATTTGAATAATTTCAATACCTACGCATAAGAAGTCGCGGGCATCCGCTTGTACGAACTAAAATAAAAGTTGATACTGCCTTACTTAATAGTGTAGAAAGTAAAAGGCAGAGGAAAGAAGAATGTTCAGAAAGGAAAAATATATCGAAAAGTAAAGAAAAAATAGTTAAATCAAAGGAATGAGACTTCAAGAAACGTAGTAAATTAGAATAAGGTTTGTACAAATCCATATTTTGAATGTGCCTTTCTTTCAACAAATTCGGGATTGGATGCAGTTTTCTTAAGGAAAGGATAGTACTGTTTGAGGACTGAGTAGAAAATCACCCTATTTCAAAATAGTGTTTTAATAACGCTCTATTTCAGAACTTTTTTCAATTACGCCTTATTTCAAATCTTTTTTTTTTTTTCAAAAACGCCCTATATAAATCAATATGCTATATATTTTCAACTGAGATATGCCATTTTTGAATAAATTTTTTAAATAGGGTTTTATTGAAACAAAATCGTAGATAGGGCGTTTTTGAAAAATATTTTGAAATATAGTTAGTGATCTGCCATTCAGTTGCCGTCAAGTTAGAGCATACAAAATCATCGCCACACCCAATCAGATCAGCTGACTATGTACGCAAGTAAGTAATTGTTAGCTCCGGAAAATTACAAATTATATACAATTTTTTTACGTTTTGTTTAAAATGAAAGCGAACCTAATAAACCCTTTAATAGCTGGCAATCAACCTTCGTACTCAATCGGATGTTTTCAAGTTAACTGCCTTTTAGCATTGCCTAATATGCATGTAGTTTCATATTAAAGCAAACAACTATAATTATAAAAATAAAGTGCCATAAAAATATCTTGACACTTGACCAACTAAATATTATCTATGCAAAGATTTTAATTTTAATATATAATTACTTAAAAAAAATTAATATTCACCAACTTGAACGCAGTGCTTTTATAAGCTACGAGAGGCGTGACAAGTTGCAAGATTTGAACTTTTGCTGACTGTTTGACAACTTTGAAAAATTTCCATAAGAAATTGTACCTAATCATAGCTGCCGGTCTTCCTTTTTTTATAGTATAGCACCGCTAGCTACTTCTGTCTTGGTATCACTCATTATTATTATTTGTGTCAACAATTTTCTTCTGCAATACTTTTCATAGGTTTGCTTTCATTCATAATAGGTTTGTTTATTGGGCTGCTCTAGCTTACGCCAGATTGAGATATTTCACAAAATTGTGTTTACCGAACACTTTTCTTGCTCTAGGTTGCTCTATCATTTGTTTCATAAGTACGCTCAAAGCAAAACTAGAGTAATCCAGATCACAAATTTCTGCTCCAGCTTTTTTTATGGAGTAAGTTAGAGCAGAGAAGCAATTGTCAAGCAGGAAAAAATAAATTTTTGAAAACTTCAAAAAAATTAGTTTGCAAGAAAATCAATATTTTTGTAAACGTGAATTTGCAAAAGAAACTATCGAGATTCAAGTGTTTCATGGCATTTCTGCTCTGAGTTGCTCTAAGTTGCTCTATTTATATTTTGACAGCTGCCCTGCTCTGCTCTGCTCTAACCTGCTCTGAACTTTATTTTGGTCAGTAAACAAACCTAATATTTTCTTTCATATCACATTTATCTCTATTCAATACGATTCAGCGTTTGCCATTATATGCAGGCGCGTATCCAGAAAATATTTTCGGGGGGGCTCCAATTTTTTTTTTTCATAGTAACCATTTTGACTGGAAAATGGAAATGACTTAGCCAAAGTTAAATTTTGTTACTAGTGCAGACGCGAACCAAATGTATCAAAGCCTACAGAAAAACAAACATTAAAAAATTTTCGAGGTCCATTACAAAAAAGGTATAATTTTAAAGGAAAAAATCAAGCTTTAAATTAAAATTAAAAAAATATTAAAAGTGTCCAAATTTGAAAAAAAATTGATTCATTTTTTTTTAATAAAATTTTTACTAAATTTTTTCAATAAATTTTTTTTTCGAAAAGAACGGAAAAAATACTTAAGAAAACTGTTTCCATGTTCCTTCTTAGCATGTCAATTACATGTCTTCTAATTTAATCTTTTCTTTACACACAAAAAAAATCCCGAATTCAAACGCGTATATCTTGGTAACCATTCAATATTTATACGCGACCTTTCACTTTCACCAAGTTTAATTCAAATCGAATTTTTAGGTGGTCCGTTTGAGGAATTTTACCCCATATGTAGATAGCGATAGGGACGATTTTTATAGTAAATTTTCAGGTCGAAGATAATTTTTCGAAAAAATTACCGTTTAAGAGAAAAAATCGTGTCCGGACCCCCTGGACCCCTCCCATGAATACGCACCCGATTATATGCACTATGTTTGTATGTATCTAAATTTTCTTAATTGCAGCTGATATTTTAAAATTGTCTGGTGGGTGTGGCTTTTAGCCAAGAAATAGAACAAGGCGAGCTAAAAACAAACATATAAATTTATATTGTGTAAAGATGTACATATGTAAGAATACCATCTCACTTGTATGGCTTTTGTTTATAAACACTTTATTGGACATATTTTTAAAGAAACTACAGATGTGAAGCCCTTATGAACTCTAAGAAACCAAGGGCATTTGAACGATTTTACAACTGACAAGTTGACAACGTCTGGTAGCTGTATGGCTTTGAAGCAATTTCTTTAAATCTATGAAAATTGTGGAACCGACTATTAAATCGTCAGCTGAGGAGATCACCCTGTTTACAAATATTTCAGAATGAGTGTCAAACGCTCTCTTTCAGAATTGGATTCAAAAACGCCATACATATTTCAAAATAATTTTCAAGAACGCCCTATCTCAGAATGAGATTCAAAAAACCCCTATATAAACGAAAATTGAATGCATTTTCAGCTTAAATAGAGGGGGACTATTGTAAGGGATAGTGACAGGAATAGGGATAGATGTAGGATTAGATATAGGGATAGTGATAGTGATAGGGATAGAGATAGGGATAAAGATGGGGATAGGGATAGGGATAGAGATAGAGATAGAGATAGAGATAGAGATAGGGATAGGGATAGGAATAGGGGAGGGGAAAGGGATAGTGATAGGGATAGGGATAGGGATAGAGATAGGGGTAGGGATAGTGATAGGGATAGATATAGGGGTAGGGATGAGGATAGGGACAGGGATAATGATAGGGATAGAGATTGAGATAGGGATAGTGCTAAGGATAGGAATATGGAAAGGCATATAGATAGGGATAGGAATAGCGATAGGGATATGGATAGGGATGGAGATAAGGATAGGGATAGATATTGAGATAGGGATGGGGATGGGGATAGGGATAGTGAAAAGGATAGTGATAGTGATAGGAATATGGAAAGGTACAGAGATAGGGATAGTGATAGGAAGCGGAGTAGGAATAGGGATAGTAATAGTGATAGGATAGGGAAAGGGATACTGATAGAGTACATACATGGAAAACCCGAGAGCAAGCATACGAGAACTTAAAAATCCGACTTCAGATTTGAATTCAGGGCATAAAAATATAAGAAATATCGCTTTGTGTCCAAAATTTAGCCTAAATTTGTTGGCCTGTTAATTGAGTTAATTGTTATGCTCATGCTAATCGTGCATCCCTAAATTGTATTCTTCTAGATAATCTTAGTACCGGGTTGCTCTTGTTGATAAGCCGAAAGAAGCGCCACGAATTTTTGGCAAAAATCGTAAATTAAATTATTGTTGCTTGATTATTTACTTTATTTTTAATTTTCACTTCCTAAATGCAACCTTTTTTTTAGCTTTTTTCGAATTTCTATTTTTATTTCTATTCCTTTTGTTTTTATTTGTTTTATATTACTTTTCTGTTTGTTTTCTTTTGCAATTTTTTTACGTCTCGCAAATTTTTTGTGATGAAAATTTTTTTCTTGTTATTTTGGCCATTATATCGTACTCATCACGCCACAATTTCAATACATTATGCATACCATACATTGACTGCTCATTTCTTTCGTACTGAATCCGTTGAGAATACCCGAAGTTCATACATTTTAATGTGTTTTAATCAAACCCCAAAACAAATATTTTGAAATACTTTTTGTATGGTTTATCTCTTGTTGACAGTACATGCGAAAAAAAAAATTATTTCTTATGCAAATTTGGTTATAAAAAAATGGCGTGGACGCAAATGAAGTATGACACTTAGAAGAAATGAAGTATCATCGGGAATGACATTGTAAATACCATTTTTTCACCAACGTTTTTTTTTTTGCATATTCCCTTTAAAATAGTGCTCCCACATTGGCTCCCACTCAAGCATTAAATTTGCGAAATTATGAGGCCTTTCAGCAATTTCGACGAATGGGAAACTCGATAGGAATCACCATATCTATCGAAATTGTCCCTGTGAAACCTCAAATCGTCCTTGCCAGAGGCATGAATGGGCAAATTTTCCAGGTTTGAGTTAATAGGCTCACGTGATTAACCTATCGTTTTTCTACGATTCACGAAAATCCTGTGACCAAAGGACAAGGAACACCCAGTAATTTGCAATTCATGACTGTGTAGCTGAGTTAATTTGGTTTTGTGTTTTTCCGACAGGGAGGATACTAGATGTATATTGGAACGATTTTTCGTCATCCCTTGTCAATTTTGGTTTTGTAACAAACCGGGTTCGGCGATCCGTCATCTTCAGTGTTTGATTTCATTCTCAATCTATGAGCTCAATCTATGAAAATAGTGCCAAAAACATGAATGTGTAGAAAAATTGTTACGTATACGCCATGGTGTCCGCAACACATTCATGTTTCTGGCAAAACAAAAGTTTTAAAAAATTTCTAAAGAATTTTTTTTAAATTTTTGTTGTGCCAGAAACACGAATGTGATACACAAAAATGTTTTAAAATTTTCTTTACAAATTTTTAAAAGATAAATTAGCCGAATCTCGAGGAATTAAAGGAATATCAACGTTAAAACTATATCAGTGGAAAGAGTACAACGAGAATATAACCTTAAAGAACATTCTTATGTCAAAAACTAAAATTTAAAATTTTGCGAGAGGAACAAACAAACAAACAAATACGATTACCCAAAATTTGAATTTTGGCACATTCATGCTTCTG
This sequence comes from Campiglossa producta, assembly GCA_964058755.1. Taxonomy (NCBI): domain Eukaryota; kingdom Metazoa; phylum Arthropoda; class Insecta; order Diptera; family Tephritidae; genus Campiglossa; species Campiglossa producta. The sequence goes on along the minus strand of CAXKVI010000004.1, from coordinate 105,296,283 downwards.
GCCAGCGAGCGACGAAATGATACAATCGAAACTAAACTAGGCATGAGCGAATAATCGATTAAACAAGTTTGTAATTAATCAGATTAATATGATTCGGGGATAGTTATGATTACTAATACATAATCAAATTATTTGAAATCTAATCACGCAAAAAATCTTTCTGGTAATTTTGTGACGATAATTATCGTCATAATACTGCAATAAAGTTCCATGTCAACCGACGGCAATGCCCTTTTCGTTGTCCTCTACTTGGACTCCCTTTTCGCTATTATAATCCGATCGTTATTTGCAAGGTGCGCTCCTTGGAGGAAATAATACATACTTCATGCATTCTTTATTTGTGATTTTTTTACTTTTTATATTTTGTAAACTAAAATTCCACACACCTCCACAATGAAAGAGAAGTTATGAAGGAATGCATTTATTTCAACGTTTTTTGCATGGGTGCAGCAATCAAAGAAATATGAAACCGACGACATTCGGTTTGCTAATGCTTATTAAAACAAATTCCTTAATTTATTAATTTCCAGATGCTCTTTCGATGCACCATTTTTTCATAGTTTTTTTTTTTTTTAAATATGTATGCATATATTTATTTCCTTTCACCTTTTTTGAGCCATTCACTATTTTATAGCTTACTATTGCTAGTTGTAAATTCGGCCTGTCCAAAAGTGCATATGTAGAAAAATTGACACGCTAACTATTAGGTAAACGAACTTTCTCTTTTTCCGCCTTTCTTCAATGTCTGGCTTTGTTAGTAAATATTTGGTATTTTTGTTGTTATTGTTCTCTTAGTTTGACGACATTTGTGTGTCTCCTAGTTAGTATAGAAAAAGTGTAATAAAAATAGTTAGTTGTATTGTTCTTAGATTGCTCTTGGATTATATGTGATTTTTTAATCGAATTCCTTCTAAGAAAGGGCTTAAAATCATTTCGAATTATCAAGGGAGCATGGCACTTCCCATACAAAGGTGTGGTTTATTCGGTATATCTCTTGAAGTATGCCCGATAAACCACTAAAATTCAGTAAATATGGTAAAAGGGAAATGGGTCTGTTAGGGGTTTTTGTGTTCCTTCTTTGGATAACTCCTCTCGACATAAGCTACATTTTTTGTCGCTAGATGACGCTGGAGTCGCTATAAGGTAAATCCTTTTTGGCACGTATGTTTTATATGTTTTCAAAAACTGTTACAAAAAGAAACCCGGTAGGTGGCGCGGGAATCAAGATATTTAAAAAATCCTCTTTATGGTCCCTTAAATTTCGAAGACAAAGTGGCGGAAATGTTCTGTGAATAATAAAAAATTCTTATAGAAATAGCCAGCTGCATTTTGATAATAAAATTTTGAAATAATTTCTCACAAATATTTTTGTTTGAGATTTTCCATGCGAAAGTAAATTGAAAAGGTATCAGATGTTTTGCTAAAAATTCTAAACCCTTGCCATACGAAAGTAAATTCCACAATGCCACGATTATATTTATTTAAAACTTGCCTGCACATGTTTCTTACAGAAATTTAGGTACACTGAGGAAAATCTATGACTAACGACTCCTACTCCAATGCATTTTGTGAGAAATGAAATAGCGAACACAGACGAAAGTTGAAGTAAAACCTTCGGATTTTTTATTCCCGCGAAAAATTTCTTCAAATATTTTCTGTAGTTATCTATAAGAATACTTTGAGGAAAACGAATTTCAAATATTGCAACTCAGTTGATTTATTAATTAGCATGTAAGGCATTTGAAAAAATATATACCCCAGAAGCTGCTGGAACACGTCCCACGCTTTTCGACTTCGATTTCAATAATCCGAAAGCGGAAAGTAAAGTGTTTGGTTCAGTGAAAAGTTATTGACAAAAACCAGTAACTTTACCGGGTCCGATCGCAAAACTGGAGCCTGAACCATGGTATTTATGTGCAGAACAACTTTCTGAGTTGAAATATCTGTCAATAGATATAAAATATAGTGTGTCTTCGCTTTCGGATTATTGCATACCAAGGTCAAACGCCCTTTTTGACTGGTATCTGAGATAATCCCGAAAAATCCCGGGACCCCGAGATGGTCATTTTAGAATTCAGAAGTCCCGGCACTGTAAAACATGGAACATATGCTTTGGTACACTAAGGGAAAACACTGTTCTAAAATGCAGCACCAAAGGTCTCAATTTTAGATTTTCGTTGTCTTGGTTTTTTTGGTCTTGAAAAAAAACACTTGGTCTTGAAAATATATCACCCTGTCTGAAATAACAACCAGGTTCTTGAAATACGAACGAAGTTATCGAAAATAGAACGGCCGGTGTTATCATCAGAACACATAAGGAGACCGTTACAACATCGTTGCATACTTTTAAGCTTTTAGTCTGTAAACAACTTTAACAGAACAAATCCAACAGCGAAGATACTGTTGCTGTCATAGAACAAAGCTGCAATTAGACATCGGCATACATAAGTACGCGATGGCCTGATGGTAAACACCTCCGTTCAGCAGTTAAAGCAGTGTGAGCTCGACCACCGGTCGAGGCAAACTACGAAAAAACGTGGAAATATTTGTCATTCAGAAGAAAATCATTTTTTTTTTAATATATTTTTTTTACTTTGACCCAAAATGTTCCTAAAATGAGCCCAATACGTTCTCAGAATAAGTTAAAAATGTTCATAAATGAAGTCCAAACTGTTAATGGAACACAGACCATGTTCTTGGAAAATCCGTTCACGAGTTTAGTCAAAACGTTACTGACAGACTTTCGTGCACGAATGTTCTCAGTTTTGGACTTGTTTCGTTCGTTTAAGAACGATTTTTTTTTTTCTTTGAGATACAAATCACATTTGATATGGCGTGAAACTCGCTGACATCAATACTCAAATTTAAACAGCTATCAAAACGTTTCTCTCAGTGTATATATAAACAACACCTTTTGCTTGCACTTGAAATTTTTTCATTAACAGAAAAATAAAAATAAAAATAAAAAACAAACATCGAATGCTCGAGGTTAAATAAATACTCAATTATTGCTTTGGAACTTTCCAGCTTTAGAAATTTGTTAATTTCATTCAAGAAAGAATACCAAAATAACAGTGCAATGGCTGTTTAATTAATTTGTTACATTTTAGCTAATGAATTTCAAAAACTAATTATTTGCATCATGAACAAATTAGACTAAATTACGTCGTTTTTTTTGGCATAAATTTGAATTATTTATTTTTATTTTTATGTCTTTTTATATTTTAGCTATTTCTTCAGAAAACATGAATGAATAGGGGGTTACGCAATGTCAAGTACATAAGGCTAGGTCTTTGATTTCACTGAAAAATTTGTATACGAACACTGAACTTCTAATTGTTTAAACGCAAGACCTTAAATTCGACTCAATTAGCATAGATTAAATGTTTGTCCATGATTGATTTGTGATGTAAATATTATTATAGCCTAGTGTGAGTATAACAAGAATCAATATGAGATATTTGATAATCGTTGTAAAAATGTTTACAAGTATGTACAAATAAAAAAGAAATTGGGCCATTCTAAAAAATACCTTGGCTACTCTGTTCCGAAAAATGGTCTAAAATTAATGTGAAATTAATTTCTTTGCCCTTGATTCTTAAACTATGCGTTTCACATTCACACCGTCGATATCATTCAAATTATTGGATTAAAAGATACATGACGCTTTGAACAAATTACTTAAAACTTTGTTATCAAATTGGAAATATTCATTACTATCATTAGTTATCAATCACTAGCTATTTATATATGAATCAAAGGAATTAGATGAGTCACACACTTCACCACATGTCACACATTACTTTGGTTTCCGGCGCCTGGAAATCTCTTAGCGAACTCCAGCATGTGATTTACACAGAAAAAAATGAGCTGCTCATATCAACCAAAATATGGGTTGATTCAACCAAAATCAGGGTTTTAACAGAAAATTTTGTTGTTTTAGGTGTTCTAAGTTTAATTCTCAGTGAAGTCAATACAGTGGTTAATTTTTTTTTAATTATAACTAAATTAAATGTTATTTTAACAGCAAAGTAAGAAAAAAAAACAAATAAAAAAATTACTTTTCAGAGTTCTTATATTGTGACTTCACCGAGAATCGAAATCAGGGCTCTTGAACGCTCAACCCAGCTGCCTACTATCTAACCATAATGCCATCGCTTACTTATGCTTGCCAGCTCACAACTTTGTTCTAAATGACACTTTCCCACGTTGCTTTGTTGCCTCCACCGAGAATCGAGCTCACACTGTTTTGACTGCTGAAAGGAGATGTTAGCCATTAGGTCATCGCGTACATATGCTTAATTGCGTCGAATTCCAGCTTTGTTCTATGACAGTAACGACAGTATCTTCGCTATTGGATTCACTGTAGCAGCTTGTTGTTTTTTAAATGACAGTTCCTTCGCTGTTGAATTAACTAGCGAAAGTTGTTGTTTTAACACAAAACTTAGTTTGATCAACAAAAATTCTGTCAGTTTTACCAAATTTTGTTAATTAAAAATTGACAGGTCTATGGCTGTTCAATCAACAGTTGAATGCAGTTACTTCAACAAATAATTCCGTTGAAATAACCAAAATTTGGTTAATTCAACAGAATTTGGTCAATTTCAGGATAACAGTACGAGATTGTTGATTTTACCAGTACCATTTTTTTCTGTGTATAGTCAATTTTTGACGTAAAAAATAACTTTTATCGCTCGTTCCATTGTAAACAGATATAATTCAAAAATTTAATTTTTTGGAAAACGCATTTCAAATTTTTATTTTTTCGGTGAACTGAAAATGTAATTTTGAACTACATCTGTAGCGATTTAATAAAACTAGTATCGCTTGTGATCGAAAATTCGACCAATAAAATCTTTAGGGGGTTGTGAGGGGTCGCTATCCCCGTACCCCCATCCTTAAATATAGGGGACGCCCTTGAAAATATACCGCCTATACCTCAGTTTTTCAATTCCCTTTCCATCGGTGCATATTTCATTCAAATCGGTCAAACGGTTCACTCACAGGAGGTTCCTAAAGTTTTTCATGTTTTTTTGTATGTCTTTCTGTATGTTTGTTGTCGCATCCCTCAAAAACTTTTAAATAGAATTGAGTGAAAATATTCACTGTTGCATTATAGACGTCCAACTTAAAATTTAAGATATCCCTTATTTCGATAACTCGGCCAATTTCGATTTTATCGATCAAAACTTGGACCAGCTCTCTTCTACCTTTGGGCGGAATAACATCTGCCGGGTCTACTAGTTTCAAAAGACAGAGGACGGTAACCATAGTCGTTACTTTAACCCATCATAGTCTTATGGAGCTCATCCCTATAGAATAGGATAGATAAGGACCAATCGTTATTCAAGATTAAAAGATAAAACCAATGGTGAATATAGTTAGTAAAAAAAATAAAAGTCTGTTTGTAGTTATTTCCAACCACTGTAACTGACACTTTCAATACAGTTATTTTCCACTGCCAATTCAAGGACATTGATGATAAACATCAAAGTGGCCAAGTTGGTTCTCTTAAGTGAAATAGTGGTTAGCAGTCAATTTAGTCATATACTTTTGTCTTGTCTCACGTTTCAACGCCAATTACTGACCACAAGACCGGCAACCAGACAAGTGAAGCTCGTAAAACGTAGTAAATAAGTATGGACCGGCTTACAATCATACCAATACCGGCAACGCAGACAGGTTCTAATAATACGATTGCAGCACTATTCCACTTCGTCGTGTAAAAGCTTTTGCTGCTCACAATTTTTTATTTTTTTTACGCTACTCAGGAAAAGTCAACACAGAGATGTTAATATAATAGGGAGAGCGACATACAGTGTGGGGTAAAAAGTAGTCATTGCTTAGAACTAGAAAAGTGGGTGGTGATACGCCCTCTACTAGAAAACAGATATATTAGGAATATCAACTTAGGTGAAGAGGTAGAAGAAGCTGAGGAATTAGTAAGAGGGTTAGAAAGATTTCGGGAAGTAAAACTTTGAAAACATGTCATGCTTTTATGAAATTTAATATCTACCCTGCAGAAAATTAGACCAGCTCAGACCTAACCCAACGTTAAACCATTTCGTTAATCGGTGACTCAAGAAGTCAAGCCCTAACATTGCCCCCAACAAAGTCCTTATGTGATATTCAAATATATATCTTTATCTTGTTTCTGTGTATTATTTTATTTTTTTATTTTTTGGCATTTCTAATACCTCCACTGCACACACTTTTGCACCTTTGACTTCGAATAGCTTTGAATGCCCCACGTATAAAGCAATTCACCCAACCGTATGTGCTTACGTGTTGCCTTTGCACATACCAATTGTATGTTCAAGCAATGCTTAACTGCATCGTCGGCCCCCATTTCGACTTTTCGCGTTGGAATTTTTTGTTGTTTATCATTCGCTCTTTTGCGCGAATTTTTTCTTCGTACTAGTGATTTGCGGTTCCGAGTCTTTTTCGAACCGGTTTCATAGACGAGCAGGTGTTTTTATCGTTCTTCAAAAAATGCTTAGATAACTTTTAACCTTAATAGATAATAACTTACGAGGATATTCGGGGAAATGAGCGAGAAACTTATTATTTACATGCGGTCCCGGACTAACCGAAATTCAGTTTGGAGATCTCGAAACCTCCAAAACCGATATTTCATGTTAACGTCCGGGACAGGGTTGGTTGATTTCAAATCCTTCTTTATTTTAAATCCACTTTCAAGAAACGAATCAATTTGATTCGTCTGCCAAATGAAAGATCCTTTGCTTTGTTATGTGATTCATCCTTCAAGTCAAAAATTAAAGTATCTTTGATTTGAAAAAATGTTGGATTAAAAAACCTTCCAAAATTGCTCAGGCCTTCCCGATACCTGCTACTAGACTGGCTACCGGAGAGGCACACTTAGGCCAGTTTTGAAAGGTCCGTTGTAATACTAACACCACAAGGAAAGTCAGGCCCTCGGCCATGTCATGGAAAGTCAGGACTCTGCCACGTGGAAAACCCTGGTGTATATAGCAGCGTCCCGCGATTGACACTCCTAAAGCCGACACCGTTACGCCTGTTCGAACCATTTAGATGACTTGATGAAGGCCATCAAGTCATTTATATTCAGCTCCGCAACCTGGCTTGGGCTCTCCAGAAAGAGAACTCCCAAAAAGCGCATTCTCGCACCGCCTAAACACGTGCAGTTGCAGGTGAGGTGCTCTAACGTTTCCTTTTCCTCATGTTGTTGTTGTTGTTAACAGCAGAACACTCCCCGAAGGTTTTGGGGGGTGATGCCGAAATTTACAGTCCTTGGCCGGATATGAACCCGGTACGCTGCGGTACTCTCTTGCGGTACTGCCCAACTGTCGTGGTAGCGATTTGCTGTAATGATATGAGTCCACTTTCAAATTTACAGTAATTCATATTAATATGATAGTATATTCGAAGAATGTTAGGGGTCCCTTTCAAAATTGATATTACCCACTGTTGGACGAAAAATGACAGGGTTTATTGTTAATTTGACGGCCGTTTCTTATAGATTTTTTTTCAGTGTATGGATAAAAAATTAGCACTTTTTGCCCAACCCAGACATCACTTTATTTTTAGTGACCCAGCTATCGGTAGAATAATGCGGACGTACTTTGAACTAAGCTTTACTTAAATCTCGAAATACTGGTCAGAAGGCTAGTTAATGTCCATCCAAACTACAACACGTGTAGTATCTCAATAGGCAAAATGGTTTCATGAAGGCACTAACCATATCTTGGGAAGCTCGCGACATACATAACTTGCCGCCTATGGAGTTCTCCAAAACCGGTTACCCACTTCACTTCATCACTAATAGCTTAGCATTCGACCGTCAACATTGTTTGGTGTTACGTCACCTAATCATTGCTAGCTGGCTAAGACCGCTGTGTACGCTGATTGGTTGAAAAAATCGTACGATAAATTTCTCATACAAAAAGACCTAGATAACAACGAAAATAATTGAAAGCACTGAGCATATAAAATAACAAAACAAAAGTGTAAATTCATGTGAACATTGCAAATTTGATAGAAAATGCGGTAAAAGCATTCAACAAACGAAATATGAATAACGTCAATGATGGTGAATTCAGCGGAGAGGTGCATCATGGCCTCAATGAGTTTGTTGGCTTTTAAAGAAGAAGCGGTTTTGAGCGACCGAAAAAAAATTTCTTGTTAACTCAGAGAACCGCGACGTTCAATATGCTTTGACTCAGCGCTTTTGCGCTCACTAATTTGCTCTTAACGCGTGCCAATTAGCCACATACGAGTAAAAACACCTCGAGTTTGTTGTTTTGTACCTTGGCATGGTTTCTACCTTCTTATCATGATGTACCCACCTGTTGCGTATTCTGTTGACAATCAAATCTAGTCAGCAATGTGTCGTGGTACGCTTTCATTGTTGATGCTTTTAGACCTTTATTTCGGTTCTTTTTATACTAGTACAAGGGTATTACTATAATTGTGTCCACATAACGGTACTACGTAAAGGCACAAAATAATCGAGATATAGAGTTCCATATATGAATGTTCTTAGGTTGGAAAAAAACTTCATTAAGGCATGTCTGTCTGTCTGTCCGTCCGTCTGTGTACACGATAACTTGAGTAAAAATTTAGATATTTGCATGAAATTTTGTATACAGTTTACACTCCAATGTAGGTTGCTATTGAAAATGGGCGAAATCGCATGATAACCACGCCCCCTTTTTCGATATCGAAAATCACATAAATTGACATATCTCGGTAGCTGAAATGGCTAAAATAATAGCATTTTACAGGTGAATCCCCCTGGCCATTCTCTTATGATTTTTCCATAATTTTTTTATAGTAGGCGTGGCACCGACCACTTTTGAGGGAGGCATTTTTAAAGATATGACTGGTCGTAACTTTTAAACTGATTACGATAGAACTACGGAATTTGGCACAAAGCATACTAGTATCGTTGGAAGTATACCTGGTAAAATTGGATAAAATCGCCCTCCAACCACGCCCACTTTCGATATCGAAAACTTGGAAAATCACCTAAATTGATATAGTTTGGTAGCATGAGCCCCCTAGTCATTCTATTATGATTTTTTGATAAATTTTTAAAAGAAGGCGTGGCACCGCCCACTTTTTAAAATTCGACTGGTCGTAACTTTTAAACTAATTACGATAGAACGATGAAATTGGTACAAGGTATACTAGCATAATAGGGAGTATACCTGATGTAATTGGACGAAATCGCTATCCAACCACGCCCACTTCCGAAATGGAATATTTCGAAAATCATATGAAAACTACCGCTGGGTATTTAATGTTTGGTTTAGCCGAACTTAGACTTCCTTACTTGTGTTTAAGTTCTTTTGTCAATAAATAAAACAAAAATCTCTTACTAACTGAAGTCAGGCATTGGGGTGAAAAAATTATGACAAGCCTAAGCAGTACCTAGCCCGACTGTTTTGGGAACGATTTCGTTGACCGCGTAGTCAAAGTGGATTTCAGTCGCCTCTTACGACAGGCATACCTTTCTCGGTCTTATTCTAAGCTCCTAACCCGCAGGATGAAGTCCTAACCATTGGCGATGGATCCTCACTACGATAGGTAGATGATCTACCATAGATCCTATTGAACTGTCTCTATGTCGACCACTTGTAAAAGTAAGAGAATGGAGCACTCACGATATTTTCTAGTTGGACTTTGAGCACCGTCCTGTATATCTTACCTTTGCGTTTTTCTAGGGGGTATGTCACCTAACTGCCAATTACATAAAACTTCATGAAACTTTGACAAATGCACACCTCGGATTTGAGAATTTGCCAAAATCTCGCTTCGCTTTACGTTCCACAAACTTTGTATTTAAGTGGAACCTGCAAAGTTTTATGTAATTGGGGCTTTAGGCTCTGATATTGCGCGAGTCTTCAAATTCTCCCCCGATGCGCAAAGGAGAAAGTCCTCGGAGACAGATTCGAACGCTATGACCACAAAAACAGAATATTTTTTTCTTTGAAACTTTAACTCTGCAAATCTTCGTAACTTTCTCGAGCTAGGCGTGTGAGAATTCCAGAGACCAACTTCTGAAGCAGCTACAGGAAAAGGAGAAGATAGAAAGCGTTAAATAGCTTTACCACTATAAAATTAAAGCACAGCGATTTTCAGCTTTTAATTTTGTTCTCTCATTCATGTGATCGATTGTTAGATCTTTAAAATGACACAGTGATAAGTGGCGCTTTTAGCACTCATTATGTTTGTTGATTTATCATTTTTGAAAATAACAACAATTAGTTCTTATCGAACAACCCTTTCCACATCCACCAATAAATAATGATCTAATTTTAATTAGCGCTAAAAATAAATTAGTGCTAAGACATTAAGAGCGCATTATTATCTTGATTGGTAATATCTTTTTAAATATATCATATGATTTTTTTCATACAATATAAAGAACCACACCAAAAACAAAAAAAAAAAGAACGGAAATTAAAGTGCAAATATTTCCGTATGATAGTTTTTTTTTTCTCACTTTTATTTTCATAGCAGAGTGATTCACTGGGAAGTGTGCGTAATACGTACATGCTTGCCTAATGAATAATTTTAACAAAACAATTAAAATTTTTGAAACAAGTGTTATGTGTCGCCAGATACTAAGTTTTTGTAATTCCCAAATATGACAATTTCAAGCTGGGTAACCCCTATAATTGCCACCTGACCGCGTTTTACTTATTTTACCTTATGTATATTTGTATATCCAGACTATCGCGGGAACCGCTTTACCGATTTGGATGAAATTTGGCATATAGATAGTATATTGATTCTAAGATTATTCACTTGGGGGGTGTACAGGGTTGCCACCTATCTATTTTTTTTAAATTATGGAGCTGGATATGCCAATATGGATATCAAATGAAAGGTATTTTCGCCGACATACCAACTAAAATATTTTCAAGTAGGGTTGCCGCCCAAGGTTACCATTTTACCGTATTGTATTTGTACTGTAGGTTTATTTTTGGGATCATATTTTGATTATTTTGGGATCATTTTGAGATTATTTAGGGGTAACTTTGGGACAATTTTGGCGTCATTTTCGGATCATTTTGGAGTCATTTTCGGATCATTTTGGTATAATTTTGGGGTCATTTTCGGATCATTTTGGGATCATTTTTCGATGATTTTGTGATAAATTTTGGGTCATTTTGGAAACATTTGACTGTCTTTTTGGGGTCGTTTTGGGACTATTTTAGGATTATTTTGGGATCATTTTTGGATAACTTTGGGGGTTATTTTTGAATCATTTTGAGTACATTTATGGGTGCTTTTGAAATTTGGTACAAGGTATACTAGCATAATAGGGAGTATACCTGATGTAATTGGACAAAATCTCTTCCCAACCACGCCCACTTCCGAAATGGAAAATTTCGAATATCATATGAAAATTACCGCTGGGTATTTAATGTTCGGTTTTCCCGAACTTAGTCTTCCTTACTTGTTTAAAATTAATATTATATATTTTAAAGCTAGAAAATGTTTGGTTCCGCGCGTTTCGACTTTAAAAATCAATGTTCCGTACTTCTCTTGACAGCCCGTTTTTTGTATTCGAATGCCGTTGGAACTGATCCTCAGTAAAGTCAGGGGTGGCGTCCTATGCTGTAATATTGCTCACCCATCTTATTCCATAACCTATTTATTTTAACCCTTATCGAAAAAACTGAAATCTTCTCTGCTAGGGGTTCTCTTTGTAGAGTAGGTAGACCCAGCCAAGAAATCAAATTTTTTCTAGCATAGATGATTTCTCCTCTGAGTCTTTACTGTTAAAATAATGGCTCTCATGAATTTCAGGTTAAATTTCCTTTATTACAAATTAAGTTACGCATAGACTTGTAGATTTAATCTAAGAACCCTAGTTAACAACCCTATGAAATTTTGGAAGTTGTAACGTTGTGTACTCCCAGTCCTCGAGAGCCTGAGTACCTAACATACTCTCTGCTTTTATTAGTCTTTTCTCATCATCTTTCTAAGCACACACAGTTCTGTACTCCGTACATTGGTTCCGTTTTGCTTCTGAAACTGACTACACTACCCACGGTTTAAGTTTACCAAAGCATAATTTTTAAAAATGTCTTCAATTTTGTCTAGTCTGTTTTAGGATTACTCCAAGATATTTTACTTGCGAACTTTACACTTTCTCCCTTCCCTTTTCTTTGTTACTCTGTCTTCTCTTCTCGATGATCTAAAATTTTATTTAAAAAAATTAAAAATAACTTGAGTCAACTTTGTAATTAAGTTGAGTTAGAATAGGCCATTTGTTTTGAGTCATGTTAGGTGCCAAAATTAACACTTGTGAACCGCACACAACTAAAACGCATTAAAAAATCCACACTTCAGTGCAATTGCGCAAAAATGCTTTGAAAAATAGAACCAACCGATCAACCAGCACTACTAAATAGCTAGAAGAAGTCATGCATTTAAGCTAATTAGTATATTTTAAGTGCTTTTTGAAATGTGTAAATTAGCCGATCTTGAATTGAGTAATTTCATTGTGCTGTACGTTTTTTTACCCCTTTTTTAAAACCAAAGAATATCATATGATCTTTTATTAATTTCTTTCCATTTCAGGTGTTTTAACAGATATACAAGATGATTTCCAAATTGGTGATGACCGTGGTGGTCTACTACAGACCGCTTTTGTACTTTCATATATGATTTGTGCGCCGGTTTTTGGTTATTTCGGTGATCGTTATTCTCGACGTTGGATTATGGCTGTTGGTGTTTTACTATGGTCTACAACAACATTTTTGGGCTCATTTATGAGTCATTTTGGTGGTTTCATTACTTTTCGTGCTTTAGTTGGTATTGGTGAAGCTTCGTATAGTACTATTGCACCCACAATTATTTCGGATTTATTCGTAAATGAATTGCGTTCAAAAATGTTGGCGTTATTCTATTTTGCTATACCTGTTGGTTCAGGACTTGGGTAAGTTGAAATAAATGTGACTCAAGTAATTAATTTAAAATTTATTCTTTCGGTACGTAGCGCTATACCTTTTTCTGTTTGTATTCATACAAGTCCAGCTCGAGTTCAGATATTTCGAAATAGTTCACAATGATCGATAAACGATATAAAGACATATAGGAAAAAAATCAATGGTAGTTACTCCTTAAATTTTCATAATTGAGTTTATTCGATACAATGGGAAATTCTAAAAAAAAACACCTTATTTTAAAAACGCCCTATCTGAAAAAATTATTTGAAACATGAACAATCTATAAAGGAGTGACGTTCTGGCCCTGATAAATAAAGGATATACATATAGCCCAAACCCCGTTTATCGATGCAATCGATTGTATAGGGGGCTATGCGAAAAATTAGGTCAACCCCACTGTTTTTCAACATCGACATTGCATATGAATAGATAGTAATAGTTACAAAATTTCACGCTCCTATCTGTTTAATTACAGGAGTTATAGCCCTAACTTCGTTTATCGGAACTATCGATTGTATAGGGGCTATGTGAAATATTAATCGACAACTTTTATCGACTTTATCGAAATAAGCAACCAAATCTCGATAAAATCGATAAAATTTGACACCATTTGACATAGTGAAAATCAGCCTTTATAATACCATTTCATGCTCATGAAAGGTATACAAAAAAATTGGAGGGAAAACGAAAAATAACAAACAAATCGAATAATCAGCGTCTAAGAAAGTGTTTCCCTTTTTCATTATGGGGAGGGAAAATCTTTCGAAGAAATTAAGTAACACTAATTGATGACTTGCCTACAAACAAAACATATGCACTCGAATGCACTTAGTGCCAAAAGCACGCACACTCGGTTTACACTGACATATTTACAGTTGTGAAAAGAACTGTAATAATTGATTTAAATTTGAATTGACAACCAAAGTCGTTAATAGAATTTCTATTACTATTTAACCTCTTGAGTAAATTGAATTTATAAGGTCATACAAATTCACAGAAATTCCGTGTGAATGCTGATTTCATATTTGAACTGAAAGATTAATGAAAAGTCGATAGACTATCGATTGTGGTTGGTGTTGTTACGAAGTCTTTCAACAAGAACTGATTTAAGATATCGGAAAGGAAAACTTATCATCACCCTAATGCATACATAAGACATGCAATAATGCCTATGCAACAAATTGGGTTGAGCACAAGTAAAGTTCAATTATTGAAATTTATTCCGAAAATTACATTCAATTGATGAAGGCAGCAATGCCTCTTTTGATCTTCCCTTAATTCGTTATCACATTTTTCTTTTTTTTAAGAAAAATCATGTGAAAGCATGCAATCTGGTGCTTGTAATCAGCAGACTTTTATTAGACCGAACGGAATGAAGAGCTGTTAAAAAGGTTTTTCAAGACAATCTTTATATAAATTAGTTAGAAGTCGATGGCAAAATTTCCACTTTCAAACAAGTTTTCACTGTACTATATCGCTCCTTGCGCAACCTATTGTGTTTTAGAGATTTTAATTATCTCGACGAGCGCGCCACCTATCGGCATTATGATTTCTACAAATTGTATTTTAATCGTGCCCGCAACTTATGCTCAGTTTCAAGTTCCTAGATTGTAAGGAAGTTGGTTCGACTTTTAACTTACTCCCTGGCAATCTACGGGCAATTTCAAACGAATTTTCGAAATATATCGATCCGCAGAGAGCCAAAGGTACCTAATAAAATAGAACAAAAATTATAAGATATCTGTATAGTTTTTCTTCAAGAAGATGTGCTTCTTATTATTGTAGAGACAGTCTTTTTAATGTTATTAAGAAGATTTTCTTTTTAATATTTTAAATGAAAAATAAAATGATATTGCCCTCACCGAGAATCGAACTTACAATTTTCGGAATGATAAACCCAGCTGTTAACCATCAGGCCATCGCTCACTTTTGATTGCTAGCGTCTAATTACCGATATGTGTACAGTTGTTAATGTTTCAAAGGAAAATCACATAAATATAATTGAGAAGATTTCTTTTTAACATTTCTAATTAGGAAAAAAAGAGAGAGAATCGAACTTACGATTTTTCGAATGCTAAACTTTGCTGCTAACCATCCGGCCATCGTATACTAATAATTGCCAGCGTCTAACTACACCTTTGTACTAAATGTACCTACCTCCACTGTACCTACCTCCACTTAAACTTCTTCTACTTTAATCTGGTGCTCGATAATATCTAGAAGACTATAGAGCTACTGTTCTGGGGGAATTTTTTTCTCCGTGCCGACCATTGTTTCGTTTTTTATGCTCGGTCTAATGTTAAAAATGCCAATAGCGATCACGCGATCGCCAATTTGCATTGAAAACTTCAGAGCGAAATTAATAAATTTAAAAATTGGGACATAATGACTTAACTTGGTTAACCTTTGAACGTTATCCATAACGAATACCATGCAGACATTTTTGTATCAATGGTGATATTTACACATGTTTTGTCAATAAAAAAATGTATTGAATTAAATAAAAAAGTAGAAAAAAAGTTGCGCCCATCGGATAGATTTTCCTCTAAAGATACTATGGCTAATCAATGAATACGAAATTTATTGAAGTTTTTATTTTTATAAAATTTTTCTCTCTCTCTCGTTTGTTTCAGTTACATTATTGGTTCGGAAACTGCTCGTTTAGCCCACAACTGGCGTTGGGCTCTTCGTGTGACACCTTTTCTTGGTATAGTGGCTGTTGCCCTAATACTATTAATCAAAGAACCTGAACGTGGTGAAAGTGAAGGTGCACAACAATTAGAACCCACTACCTATACGGAGGATATTAAGGATTTGATGAAGAATCGTTCGTTTATGCTTTCAACTGCCGGTTTTACATGTGTTGCTTTCGTAACGGGTGCTTTGTCTTGGTGGGGACCTAAATTTATATATCTAGGCTTTAAAATGCAGCCCGGCAATGAGAATTTGTCACTAAATGAGTAAGTACACAAATCATACATTTGTAGTTATAAGTATATAAAAGAGATACTGCAGCGGGATTTGGAGAAATTGTTTGTTGAGTCAGCTATGGCTACTCCAATTGCTATTGAAAAAACACTTGGTGGTTATATAGATTGATCCTTCAAATCGCAAAATTCAGCTAATTACCCAGAAAACCAGTAAACTCACTAGTAATTCAAAATTAGTATCTCCCGCTGCAGGCCAAAAACACGAGAAAGGGTATAAGTATTACGAACTTCACCATTATAAAGTATGTTTGCAAGGCAGTTTCAAAGAGACAAATTTTCAGGCACCCTTTCTTCGACTTCACTGTAATATTAACGATTTATGTAGAGCTAAGTTCTAGAATGAAAATATCCATCAAGTTACTTGACTGTCCCGCGACCAAAAATCACTAAACCAAATTGATGATGTCGTGTTCGATGGCAGCCGTATATCCAGTTGTAAACATGCGTTCTTCACGAGGTCCCTATATCGAGTCGTTTGATGATGAAGCGAAGAATGAAGAGGAACGCCTCTTTAGAAAAAAAGGAAACGCAAGAACGAAAGTCGTGAGTGTGAAGACAGAAATTATGTCCGAAAACTAAAAAAAAACTCTGCCGGTTTTATGACCCGAGCGAACTCTATCAAGTGCAATGATGGCGACCTGGTAAACCGGCAAATAGAGCGTACTTTATTTATGAAAGGAACACCTTCCTACACATGTGCTTGATCGCGAGAGAGATGATGAACCTGTTTACCCTCTCGATGATGAAGAAACAAATTTACTATTAAGCGACAACCAACAACGTCATATCTCAGAAGGTATTCTTATCGGCACCCGCCGGTGGAAGTAGAGAAAGATGGAGGCCAAAACTCCGATGGCAGGACCAAGTGGAGGCAGACTTGAGAACACGCGGTGTCTCCAATTGATGCCAACAAAGAACCGACTGGCATAACATGATGGACGGCCAAAATCGCCTAGGCGGTTAAAGCCTATTTTAAGCAAGTAAGTACCTCTCCTGGTGTCTGGTATTGAAAGAATATGGGATGAACCTTGAAGTGTTCGAGAAGAAAAGTCTCTAGAAGGTCCGTTCCCGTGATACCAAAAGTGGAAATTTAACGATGAGTGGTACGAGCTACGAATTCAGTGCCAAAGGCTCTGGTGATTAGGTCATATATACGAATGTATAAAGAAGCTTCAGCCTAGAAGGGTTTCCTTTCGACGAAAATTCGACAGCATGGAAACTGAGAGGTCTGCGCTTAGATGAAAAAAACATGTGAAGGACTTGTGATTTCCTTGGTGTTTCCAATCTCACTTCAAAATCACCTAGGCTGAGCACAAATGAATAATGCTAACGATAAGGTCTGCGGAAGAGTAACTATTGCCCTTTCTAGTAAGTAAGTAAAAATGTGTCGTGATCGGATCTAGCAACCCTCGATTCTTATACATTTTGTTCTAAGGCGAGAATTCCGAATCTTCACTCGTGCACTCTACACTTTACGGACTGTCTTGCAAAAATACTTCAAAATAAGGGAATTACTGTATTTTTTTTTTAAATGATTATACCAAAAAAAGAAAAAAAATTTTATTAAGCACCTATTCAATTTAAAAAACCACACTATATAGTGTATCGTACAAGTTTGGCATCATTGCTATGGGTGCTGGATTGATTGGTGTACCACTGGGTTCGATGCTAGCGCAACGTCTACGACCACGTCAAGAAAGTTGTGATCCATACATTTGTGCATTCGGTTTACTCATATCAGCGCCAATGGTTTACTTATCGCTAGTGACACCACAAACCTCAGTCTCGTTCTGCTTTTTATTCGTATTTTTGGCGCAGGTGACGTTAAATCTATGCTGGTCGATCGTTGCTGATATTTTGTTGGTAAGAAAACGAAGAGAAAAAACGAAGAAAAAAATACGCAAACATATGAATGAAAAGGCGGAATGCAATCAGCAGCAAATGTGTGCTAAAAAAGCAGAGTGCATGCAAATTAAAGCATTGTCCCGCTGTTTCGTCGTTTCGCTGTTCCTAAGCTGTTTACATTAATGAAGTGCTTGTACGATCGCTAAATGCAAATGACTTGAATTTTAGCAGTTTTTTTTTTTTTTTTTAATATTTAAACTTTTTTATGCATATATTTATATTTTATACGAGTTTTTGTTTTCTTTAAAATGCTTTCTAATAATAACTATATATTTCATTTGCTTCTTTTTCTTCTTCCAAACAAATTTTTGCTTCAAAATCAAACTTGAAATTCACAATCATTGTGTTTATCGTCGACTCAAAATTTTATAAAAACCAAACAGCATTTCATTTTATTTTGGCGCATTAGCAATGATCGCTGGTTTACTTGGTGTACCGCTTGGGCCGGTTTTGTCGCGTGCACTGGCCAATTATAAGTCCAATTCCGATTCGTTTGTATGCGCTTTTGGATTATTCTCTAGCGCCATCTTTCTTGGTGCCGCCATGTTTCTAGTCTCAAAATTCGTCTATTTTACATTTGTTTTAATATTCTTTGGACAGTTATTTTTGAATCTAAATTGGGCAATTGTGGCTGATATATTACTGGTAAGAAAGATTCTAAATTTATGTAAACAAAAGTTCACTTGTTGTTAATAAAAAATAAACACACATATTTATTTAACAAGTTGTAGGTAGTTTTCAAATGTAAACGTTTCATTAGTATTATTGCTTTTGTTACAGTATATGTATCTTGAACAAATTTATTTAAAAAATTACAATATTTTTAATTTATGTATTTTTGAAAGTGTATTAGAACAACTATGCCCAACACTCCCTAGAAAACATAAATCTGTACTTTCTGCAATCACTACTTCGTGCTTCTCCAGCTTCCTCTTATAGCATTCCAATAGGTGATATTGCACTTTTATTTCCTTCCCTTCGTTAACAAACAAATAACACTTTTATGAAAATTTCAAATTCCTTTTCGTCATTAAATCAAGGAGGGCAAATATGGGCAAACATTGTTTTCTGGAATCGGTAGGGAAATCGACAAACTTTTATTTTATTATAGTTAGAAGGTGTAGAAAGCTGTAGCGCACAAGTTTTCGCCTATCCAAAGTAGCAAACGTTTCATTAGTATTATTTCTGTTACGGTATTTCTTCAACAAATTTATTTAAAAAATTACAATATTTTTAGGTTATGTATTTTTCAAAGTGTATTAGAACAAGTATGCCCAACACTTTTCCTAGAAAACATAAATCTGTACTTTTGCAATCACTACTTCGTGCTTCTCCAGCTTCCTCTTATAGCATTCCAATAGGTAGTATTGCTTTTTTTTCCTTTCCTTTCGTTAACAAGCAAATATCACTTTTATGATAATTTTAAATTCCTTTTCGTCATTAAATCAAGGAGGGCAAATATGGGCAAACATTGTTTTCTGGAATCGGTAGGAAAATCGCCAAAATTGTATTCTATTATAGTTAGAAGGTGTAGAAAGCTGTAGCGCACAAGTTTTTGTCTATCCAAAGTAGCAAATGTAGAATTTATGAAGTATAATTTTTGCTGGCTTATATTTGGTTTAATATTTGGCTAATTGCTCTGATTTTTTTCCTTATTTAGCCAAGGAAGTGCTAAAATCACAACTTTAAAAGTTATACGCAAAATATATATCTTAGTTTTGCAATAGAATTTTTCTGACTTCTGATACCATTATTTTGTTAAAAATAAAATGTCAACTTCATCCAATCTCTTACTACCGTTTTAAAAGCCTGGCGCCATATTTATCCACCCTTATCCTAAAGTTTTGAATTCATATCACACATTTCTTAATAAAGTGTTTTTTTTATGTCCCAAAGTATGCCACTTTCAAGCTTTGTAACCGAATGAAACCCCAAACCCCACCGTTTCTACCCATAATAATCACCACTTTTTATGGGCATTAATACATAAGTATTAGGGTGGTTACGAAGGTGGAATCTTAAGAAATCTTGCAAGTGTGTTATAAGTTAATAGTCAGAGGAGAAGAGGACGCGTATGTGGGATATGCATGGGGAGAGGGTATGTAAATAATATCTAAATTTCATCAATGTTATCGTGGTTTCGGGAAAGACCTGTTGTTGTTTTTGTTGTAACGAGGTGTAGCCCTGCCTAAATGTCATACAGGGTCACTCCGAGTGAATTGCTCTTGGCCGGCTCGATATAAGAAAATGGCACAGGTCGTTTCGGCACGATGAGTACAGCACAGTATACTGGTACCGTTCTCGTGGAACCGCCATTACAAGAAACTAGCCGTGTAGGCCATGTAGATCTTTTATCGTTACGCAGAGTGCACCAACGGGGAGGCGACCTACTCTTACATCCCTATTACAAGAGCGTGCAATAGCTAGCGTATGCCGATGATATTGATAAGCGCTGCCTTCTCTGGACTGGATAAGGAAGCGAAAAAAGTGGGTCTTGCTGTGAGGGACTTCGTCTATTTGTGAACCAGTATTAACACCGTAACGTTTTTCGGTTTAATAGTGTCAGTCTCAGGACTCTGCTATCTGCGGCAGCCACTTGAAATGGCTAAAAAGATATAATTTTATAGGTGAATCCGCCTGGTCATTCTATTATTATTTAAGTGGGCGTGGCACCGCCCACTGTTAAGGGAGACATTTTTGAAAATTGGTCGTAACTTTTAAACTGATTACGGTAGAATGATGAAATTTGGTACAAAGCATACTAGTATCGTTGGGAGTATACCTGTTGAAATTGGATCAAATCACCATCCAACCACGCCCACTTTCGCTATCGAAAATCACCTAAATTCATAACACATAATTCGGTAACGAAATGGCTAAAACGATAGGTATGATGAACCCTCTCGTCATTCTATTATGATTTTTTGATACATTTTTAAGGTAGGCATTTTTGAAAATTTGACTGGTCATAACTTTTAAACTGATTACGGTAGGATCATGAAATTTGGCTCAAAGTATACTAGCATTATAGGGAGTCCACGCTCGTCCACGCCCACTTTCGATATGAAAAATTACGAAAATCACATAAATGTTTATCCCGTTACCGCTGGGTATTTAATGTTCCGTTTAACCGATCTTGGACTTCCTTACATGTTTTTTTTTTTTTTTTTTAATTTTTAATTGAAAGTTTTCTTTTTTATTTGAGTAGAAATAATCCTTTTTTGTTGGCATTTGTTTTAGAACATTTTATTTAAGATCATCCCTAATGACAATTATGTATGCAACGCTGTCTTCTGTAGCGAGCAGCTTGTCGCCACTAGTAAATTTGCAATTTAATAAATGCAATAGAGTCTTGAAATTGCTTTCCTCAAGGGTGGCATTTGCTCTAAAACAAATAGGAAAGGGAAAACATATTTTCTTTGGTAGCTACATACATACATACATATCTACATATGCATTCAATAACGTTTACATTTGCAACAAACCCCTATCTACTATACATATGTATGCACCTATACACCCACAACAATAACACTTTTGACACGTGCACATTTTTATTTTCTTTCAAATACCACAAAAGCCACGATACGCCGAAAGAAAGCATAAACACAAAATAAAAAGAAAACAAAACTCGTTAAATAATGTAAAGCCTCACTTCCTTTTTCGCTAAGAATGATGAATGGCCTAAAAGTAGGCAATTAATTTTCCGCATTCCAAGCAGCGCACCAACAGCTTACAGTGAGGGTCAAATAATTAGAATATTTCACATACGCCGCTGATTGCATTTCGCCCGTGTGCTACACTGGCGCTAATTAACGTGCTAACGATTTCATGTTCTAACTTGCAAGTTGTTGCATTGGATTATCCTGTGCATGAACCGCAGGACGCTTTTTGTTTGTTTTGCTTTCTGGGTGCGTGCGTTGCTCCATCTGTGTATAGCTTTTTGTACACAATTTCAGGGTTTTATATTTGTAAAATAAAAATAGTAGCTTTTTATTTTGTTTGGCTCATTGCATTTATCTATTTTGTTTTTATACACTATTCGTTTTAATATATCGCACATAAAGACACTCAGTTTTAATTAATATCAGCACAGTATGTACTTGCATTCACTTTGTTTGTGTAAATTGGACTGTTTTTTTTTTTTTTTTTTTTTTTTATATACATATCGCAAACTATTCAACTACATTTCTTATTTCAGTATGTTGTTGTGCCAACACGTCGTTCCACAGCTGAGGCCTTCCAGATTTTGATGTCACATGCCTTGGGTGATGCCGGAAGTCCATATTTTGTTGGTTTGGTATGTATGTCTTCAAATATGGTAACTTCACCTCTTTCCGGACACTTATAGCTCAAACAGAATTAAGCGGGAAACAGAATCAGTCCGCCAATACGTCAGTTGCGTGACTTACGTCAATTTTAGGGCAAATTCTATTTTGTCGAATCTGTTGTTACGCATACAAACACCCGCAGTCTAATTTGCTGTCAGTTGTTTCAACGGACTGATTCTGCTGAACACTTTAGGGCGGATCTCACCATTGCGACTAAGGCTAAATGCTGGTTTTTATACCTTTCCTGAACATGAAATGGTATTATAACTTTGGTCCGATGTTTGTATGAGAAGAAGAAGAGATGGACCCATCAATAAGCATACCGAAATGATCAGGATGACGAGCTGAGTTGATTTAGCCATGTCCGTCTGTCTGTCTGTCTGTTTGAACACAGACTAGTCCCTCAGTTTTTGAGGTATTTGACTGAAATTTTGCAATCGGCCACCATTTTCTAATATAGAAATCATTTGTCGGAACCAGCAAGATCGGACCGATGTAACATATAGCTCCCATACAATCGATTGTTCCGATAAAAAGATTTTGGGCTATAACTACTGTAATTAACCCTTTCATGTCATAATTAAAGTGGCCGCTTTTAAAAATATGTTTAATATATAGGATTATTAGTTGAGCTTTGAATATGAACTGATATCAATTTCAAGTCTCTATCCCTTTTGGATTTACCGTTATAAGATGTTGCTTATAAGCAACATTGCGCCATGGAGTTACATTTTAGAATAATATCGAATTTAGAACTTCATATCATTTTTATTATACTTTTATTACATTTTACACTTTTTATTACATTTTACATTACATATTACATTTTACATTACATTTACATATTACATTTACACTTTTATTACATTTTTACACTTTTATTACATTTTATGTGTGGTATGAAATAAAACAATTTCTTTGTGGGTTAGAACATAAGTGTACCTGACATATGGAACATTTTGACATTATTATGTTTTTTTGGCATAATCGACACCTTCCTTTAGCTCCCCATTCCACCCAATGGTGGTCTCCACTTAGACGCAATGAGTTTGGAGGTTTTGATATATATGCTCGTTTTGCTGAAGATGATGGACTTGGTGATCCAGTATTCGAATCATTAGATGGTAATGAAGAAGCTGATGGTGAATCTGATTCCTTACTTGAAAGGGTTGTCGACGGACGGCCTCGTTTGCGTTGGTTTACTACCGTATTATCAGACGCGTGTAGGAGCTCGCTTGCTATCGTTAATTGGAAATTTAACAAGGACATATGTTTAGTTGTTCCTTCTTGATTCTTCAGATCTCTTCTATACAACAGCCAGCTATTGACAATGGCTGTGTTGAGGCACCAGTATACAATACGCATATACCATTTTTTAGAACGGTGGTTGATTTTATACAAATCTAACAACATTTCGGCTAGGTCTACGCCTCCCATATGCTTGTTATAACACTCCACAATAGCAGGCCTAGGTATATTTATATACTTCTTTTCTTTACGACACCAGCGTCTGCATTCGGAGACTGGATTTTCAGCTATATAGTTCGAGACTAGCTGAACGCTCTTGTTGTCATACCAGCGGCAGGCAACTAAATTATGTACTGCCTCAAATTTAAAATCGTACGTTCCCCGACCTTTCTTCAAAAGCTCTTTTTCATTCATAAGGTTGCAGTTTTTCATTCGATTGCTTCTTATTATTCCTGCTGCTAAAATACCTTTTTCTTTTAACGCAACCATCAAACTGATGGAGGTAAACCAATTATCAAAAAATAATTTATAGTTCTTGTTTTGTGGAACATTAGAAGCTAAGTGCAACACAATATCTGAGGAGATTCCCAAGCCGAGAGATGGACACGTTCCTTCTCCTAAATAGAGGGCAAAATCATATACGATACCTGAAACTCCAGCTCTTGTGAACATTTTAAAACCCCACTTATTGGGCTTCATTGGGAGATATTGTTTTAGACTGTGACGCCCTTTATATTTGATCATCTGTTCATCAATACTTTGGTACTCCTCCTGATCTATTTTGTTACATTTATTTTTAATTTTATCAAGCAATGGTCGTATTTTATAGAGCTTGTCGAAATTAGGTGATCCAAGTTCCGGCTGCTGAGTGTTATCATTTATGTGAAAAGATTCTTTGATTTTCTCAAAACGTACTCTTGATAAAGAATCTGCAACAGCTGATAATCTGAAATTTGGAGACCAAGCCATTCGTAAATTTGGAACTTGTATTACTCCTAAATAAAGAAGTATGCCAAAGAATCGTCTGATTTCGAATGGTAAACAGTTAAGAACCACGCCTTTCGTTTGCATCGAGTAAAGATTTGTTTCGCTGAAAATCCTCTTTATAATTTCATCATCGAAGAACTCATTGAAATATTTTATTGGATCTTTTACTTCTCGAGAAATTGTTTCCTCTTTCCAAAAAGTATCGCATTCTGGTAGGCTATTGTTTCTCCATCTCAAACTATCCAGATTGATTTTGTCAAAACTTTGCGTAATGCTGTTTTCTGCATCCTCTTCGTTATCAACTTCTTCATCGGCATGCGTATCTTCTTCTACAATTCTGGTAATCAAGTTCAATTCAACATTTTCTCCTCTTTCCCGCACCTGTACGATAGTTAGATAGATTTGATAGAAATAAAAGTAATATCCCTCATGTACCTGGTCAATTGAGTCTTCAATGGCGCTTTCCAAATTGGAATCATACACCTCTTCTTCTCCGTCACCTTCTTCATCATCAGAATTACTCCAATCGAAATTGAGTATTCGTTTTATTTCGATTTCTGTGAGACCTTTTGGGCGCATTTCTAAAAAATACCTAATTATTCATATCATTTCCTCCTGTGCTACTATACACGGATAAAAATAAATCATTAATTTTCCATGAACGGCGTTCATAAACATTCTGCCCTTGGTTTTATGAATGAGTTCATTGATTTTAATGAATTTTTCATAAATTAAATGAATAATTTCATAGAAATTTATGAAAATGTTCATAAAGTTAATGAATGCAAATTCATGAAGTATTCTTAGAACAAAATTCAGTTTTTATGCTTTATGAACAATGTCTATGAATGCTTTTCATAAACTTCTATGAAATGATTAATTGAGTTTATTAAACATTTCATAAAATCAATGAATTTATTCATACAACTGATGGTGTTGGTATTGCCAATCAATTCTTTTGTGCAAACAATCGGGGTAAAGTTGCAAATCCCGTCATGTTTAGGTTGCAGAACTACACAAAAGAGGGAAACTTTTCAAAAGTTGACACCACTGAATTTCGCATCATCAGCTGTTGAGTGAAAAAAGGTAAAAAAAAACTGCATAAATTTGTTTGTGAAATAAAATGATCTGTGCTTTGTGTAAGAAGGAATATGAAAGTATTGACGGGTTTGTTCGACATTTGAAGAGGATTCACTTGCTTTCCAGCGACAGACTACGGTGCCAATTTTGCCAACAATTATTTGGTAGTGTTAATATTTATAAAAGGCATTTACAGCGCAAGCATTTCATTTTGTTTTGTGATTCTGAAGCCGGTGAAAATAGGAATTTGTTGAAGTGTAATGTCGATGTTTCGGCAGGTTCAATTGCTAACAGAGCCCATGAGGCCGGCGTATCCAATATTAGTACACAAACTGTCGATATATGCACTCCAGTTGAGGAGGGAGGTTCCGCAGTTGTAAATGATTTTACAGCGGATAGAAGCCACATTATAGAAGAGTTAAATGTTGAAGAAGAGGTGAAAAAATTGCAAGATTATTATATAAAGTTTATGACTTTTCTACATGGGCATAGTAATTTTTCTAGAAAAGATGCCATGGATATTGCGAGTAAGGTTGAAAATTTGATAATAAGTCCAGTTTTCGTTTTATTGAAAAGTTTTATTCAGCATAAACTTGAAGGCATTTTCGATTTAAAACTTGATTTTTTAAGCCTCATGAACTCGCTTTCAAGGATTTCTGAAATAAGTAAGTCGGAATATGTGTTAACCAAAACTGTAGTATCAAAAGGTCTTGCCAGCAACCTTAGAGAAATTGTTGTTAATAGAGAGCAAGATTTTGTTTTAAAAAACGGAAAGTTAGCAGCCGGTCAAAAAGTGTCAAAAATGACAACAATACCACTTTTTCACGCTTTCAAATGTTTTTTAGAAAAGGACGATGTCCTATTGAAAATGGTCAGCAACATGGAAGCACTAAAAAGATCTGGTAGTTTTACAAATATTGTTCAAGGTAATTTGTGGCGAAAAAAATGTGAATTGTATCCTGGTAAATTATTGATACCATACTTTTTGTATGCAGACGACATAGAAATTAACAATGCATTAGGTTCGCATTCTGGGAAGCATTCTGTTTGTCAGTTTTACTACTCTTTTCCATGCATGCCCTTAAATGATACAAAACAAACAAATGTATTTTTAGCTGCCGTTGTTAAATCAAAAGATTTGAAAGAATTTGGAAATGAAAAATGCTTGGCAGGCCTCATCGACCAGCTAGTAGTTCTCGAAAAAGAAGGAGTTCAGGTGAGCCAATCAAATGGCCGAACTTACAATGTCCAGTTGATACCAGCATTAATTCTTGGCGATAATTTGGGGCTTAATTGTATTTTAGGTTTTAATAAATCTTTCAATGGATTTTTTGTAGATTTTGTACCGCAGATAAGCAGTTAACTAAGGAATTGTCTATAGACAAATGTTGCCTATAAGCAACATTATATTCATAAAATTCCTCACAAAACAATACACAATTGTGTAAAGTTTTGCAAACTTTATTTAATTTACTTACCTTTTATTTATAAAAGAATTCAGTTTTTTAGAAAAAATTTCGAGTCGTGACTTTTTTAAATGAACTTTTGTAAAACCACTTTTTTCACTTTCTTCTGCACACGCTTGAGCATTATTTTAACTACCTCGCAGTTAAACACTTGTAAAGTTCTTCAAATTATAACTTCGTACAGAAATGCTCATAAACACAAGTTTCATTGGAAAAAAAACCGTTAGCAAAAATAACATACCCTGTAGGAAATATAACCGAAAAGAGAAAATGTTGCCTATAAGCAACATTTGACATTTTTATATGTGCAATATCGCTGTTGAAAATCATAAGGATGAGATTGATTTTTCACATAGCCCCCATACAATCGATTGTTCCGATAAACGGATTTTTGTATATAACTCCTGTAATTAGACAGGTAGGAACGTGAAATTTTGTAGCTATTGCTCTTTTAGAATGTGGAATGTCGATGTTAAAAATCAATGAGATTGGTCGAATTTAACACATCGCCCCATACATATAATCAATTGTTCATATAAACGGGCTTTGGAGTATAACACCTTCAATTAAATACCGAGAATTGTAAAATTCCCAATAAATGTTACTTACTACATATGTAGGTATCGCGGACGGTTAAAGTCAGTAAGATCGGACCAATATATTTAATTGTTCAGATGATTTCGGTATGAGCTAAAGTTAAACTCACACAGGCTGTTCTGAGGATCGAACAGTGAAAAATATACATACATATCCCCGCTTGGCTGGACCTTTTACAATTAGCAGCAACTATTGTGTGGACATCTAATCGTCAATTTGATGGACTGTCTCCCGTCCTCTTCTATCGGCGCTTAGAAACACGTGCAACAGGTCATGGTGCGTTTTGAAATCGCCTCGGACTATGCGAATTTTGGCCTTGAGTGTCGCACTTGTCTCAGCTCAAGGTCGATACTGCCTGAATGGACGGCGATACCCTTACGTTCTAGAATGTACTATACTACACACTGTTATGGATGAGTAAGCAAAGACGCCGTCTGATTCACCCATCGCATCACACCGGAGAATGTTACAGTCTGTGCTGGTTCGAAGATCCGAGCGAGTACCAGCTTTGTCTCTTAAATAGCAGAGATTTTCATGTTATTTCGTTGCATAAAAAATGTCACCTCTACGACCATTTAACGGAGAGATGGCCTTGTAGGTTTCACTGGTCCCGCGACAGTCGGGCAAGTACCGCTAAAATTACTGTGACTATCAACCACACTTTCCCAAAACCTACGGGAATTTTTTTTTGTAGCTACAACAACAAGTGAAAGATTATCACGTGAGAGGTTGCCGATAAGGACAGTCCTTTACTGGATATGTTGTTGTTGTTGGATATGAACTTGGAAGCTCCGGTACTAGCTCCATGCGGTACTTGCTCGGCTGTCCTAGGAATCTTATCCCGTCCTTCTGTAAGGAAAAATGTTGGTAATGAGAGGTGATAGGCATCTCATAGGAAAATCAACCACCAGGATACACGTTATTACCTTCTGTGGATTTTAGTCGCCTGTTATGACAGATATACATACCAACCTCGGTCATTTTCTGAACCCCTAGGAATCAGGGATCGCCTGCGTAGCCGTATCCTACTATACACAATATTTTATAACCATATTGAAGCTGTTACGTTTCCTAGGACTTGGAAGATTTTTATGACGGTGTGTCTGAGCGGGGTATGGAAGGCAAAGAGTTTAAATACACCTAAAAAAGGGTTCCTAGTTCAATATTCATACGCACCTTTTTCAACCACATACATACATACACATTCACCCATTTACTTACCTCTTTTAAATTTCAAAACAATTTCTTTTTTAGCTTTCGGAAGGAATTAAAAAACACTTGCGCTCCACCTCAAATGATACAATCGAATTTAGCCTTCCACTGACTAGTATGTCTTTAACATTGGACGACAGCAGCAGTCATAATCTCACGGACACACTGCTCGCAAGTAATGCTACAGCAGCAGCGAATCCCTTTGCACAAGCCACTAATGTAGTATCGAAGACTGTCAATGATTTAGTTACAAGTGCTACAAATTTTGTACAACAGAATGTCACAGATTTTTTTGCAGATTTAAATGACCCCGCATATATTAGCGAAAGAGATGTGTTGCGATTAAATCTAGAGGTAAGTGCTCTTTACTCAACGGAGGCCGAGTGAAAAATCACCTTATTTAAAAAAAAAATTTAATTCCTATCTCAAATTCTGAAGTAGGATGTTTTTGAAAAATCTTAAAACTTTAAACGAATTAAGGTAACGATTTGTTTATTTGTATATCCGGACTATCTCGGGAACCGCTTGACCGATTTGGATCGAATTTTGAATATAGGTATTATTGATTCCACTTAGGGGTTGCCACTTGGGGAGCTTACAGGGTTGCCACCGATCTATTTTTTTTTTTTTACTTATGGAGCAAGATATGCCATATGGATATCAAATGAAAGCTATTTTCGGCGAGATACCAACTAAAATATTTTCAAGTAGGGTTGCCACCTTACCGAAGAGTATTTGTATATCCGGTATTATCTCGGGAACAGATTCACCGATTTTTATGAAATTTGGCATATAGATAGTGTGATTTATTATAAAACTATCCACTTGTGCTAGCCACTTGGAGCAGTTTACAGGGTTGCCACCTATTTAATTTTTTTTGTACTTATGGAGCAAGATATGCCAATATGGATATCAAATGAAAGGTATTTTCGCCGACATACCAGCTAAAATATTTTCCAGGGTTACCAGTTTACCGTATTGTATTTGTTTTGTATATTTTTTGGGATCTTATTTGGATTATTTTAGGATCATTTTGGGATAATTTAGGGGTCACTTTGGGATAATTTTGGGGCTATTTTGAGATCCTTTTGGGTTAAATTTTGGATTAATTTGGGGTCATTTTCGGATCATTTTGGAGTCATTTTAGGATCATTTTGGGTTGAATTTTGGATCATTTTGAGGTTCGTTTTCGGGCTATTTTGGGATTATTTTAGGGTAATTTTTGGATCATTTTGGGGTCAATTTGTTTTGGGATTATTTTAGGTTCATTTTGGGATAATTTTGGGGTCATTTTCGGATTTGGGAACATTTAATAGTACATTTACACTGCACCAAGCTCGGTCACCCAAGTACTATTTCGTAAAAGGTCGATCTTCCACTAAGCCGTCGATATGTTTTTCGATAATTGCAGATCTAATTGCAGAATATGTTATTCATTTTATAATATAGTTTCTCTTTTCTATTTTTCCCCAGGATACCGATATAAATAAATTCAAAGCGTTACAATATTCACTCTTTTCGACGAGTTTTATTGAAGTTTTGGGTGCTATCTTTTTCTTCTTCGCTGCCATATATATTTTGAATGATAAACGTCGAGCTACGCGACTCACACTTGGTAAGTAAGCTTGTTTAGACATGCATAAACATCTACTTAGTAGAATATGTATTGCAAAGTGATGTCCAAAACTGACTTATTTCGAATTTTAGTTTTTAACTACAGCACAGTTTTTACAATTTTATTATTTATAAGTTCTTGTTTTTTTTTTCTTCAGTTAACGAACATAACGATTTTAGCATTGCCGCCAGTAAATATAAAGTAATCGATTTCGAAGATTCCGAATGCATCGTTCTTTGCACGGATATTTCACGTGATCATCTTGCATAAGGAACAAAATTGAAGGCAAAAAGAAATTGCTTAAACCTATTACTTATTTGACTCTCCGTTGCTGGTGGGTTTCAATTTGACTAACTTTGCCTCTCCTACACTCTTTAACTGTGCCGGCATTTGCTAATATTCGATGTTTAACTATCAGCTTCATTTTTAACTTTTCATTGCGTCTTGCTTTGTTTTCAGTGTCTTTTTACAATAGTTATAAAATAAATATGTATTTTTCATAGTCGAAAATATCATTATGCAAGTCTTGGGCTTTGCTTAAACGAAAGGTTAATTTGTTGTTATTGTTGTTGGTGTTGTTGTTGTTGTTGTTAGGGGTGATTTGCCCTGCCTCTTCTAACGAAAGTCTCAGGAAACGGGTAGTTTCCAGAGGGTTGGGAGAACGAAATCAAACACTGAAGATGGCGGATCGCCGAAATCGGTTTGTTACAAAACCAAAATTGACAAGGGATGACGAAAAATCGTTGAAATATACATCTGGGTTGGACCCAAGCTTCAACGGAACTGCATGAAGGGCATGTGTTGGATATAGTGGTGTTGAGCCTGTTACAATATATCTGTGGTAATAAGGGCGAACGACCAAGGTTGAATTTGGTCAAAGTTGAGTTATTGCCACCATCGAATTTACCGTATTAAGATATATGTATAACACTTGACGACAAAATCAACTTGTTTCTATGTATGGAACCAAACCAACTTTTTCGAAGAGATTAAGACATAAGTAAAAAATGGCATTCCCCGTTTTTCGAAGTTATCCTCCAAAACTTAGTTACGGGCTTTCGAAGTTGGACCCTTCGAAGATTGGATTTTCTAATTGTTTTGTTTAAAAGTGGGCATGGTTGTTGGGCGATTTTATACAATTTCATCAGGTATACTCCAAACGGTACTGGTATGGGTTGTGCCAAATTTCATCGTTCTATCGTAATCAGTTTAAAAGTTACGACCAGTCGAATTTTCAAAAATGCCTTCCTTAAAAGTGGGTGGTGCCACGCGCACTTTAAAAAATTTATGGAAAACTCATAAATATAAATGTATATCATTTTAGCCATTTCAGCTACCGAGATATGTCAACTTATGTGATTTTCGAAATTTTCGATATCGGAAAAGGGGGCGTGGTTATCATCCGATTTTACCCATTTTCAATAGCAACCTACCTTGACCAAAAAGTAACCTGTATATAAAATTTAATGCAAATATCTTAATTTTTAGTGAAGTTATGTCAGTTTATGTGATTTTCGAAGTTGTCGATATCGACAAAAGAGGCGTGGTTATCATCCGATTTCGCCCATTTTCTCTAGCAAGCTACTTTGGTCAGAAAGTAATCTGTATACCAAATTTCATGCAAATAGCTCAATTTTTACTCAAGTTATGTCAATTTGTATGATTTTCGATATCGAAAAAGAGGGCGTGGTTATCATCCGATTTCGCCCATTTTCAATAGAAACCTACCTTGGCCAAAAACTAACATGTATATAAAATGTTATGCAAATATCTTAATTTTTACTAAAGTTATCGTGTACACGGACAGACGTACGGACGGACATGCCTGAATGAACTCCTCTCTTCAACCTAAGAACATTCATATATGGAACTCTATATCTATTTCGCTTATTTTGTGCCTTCACGTACTACCATTATGTGAACAAAATTAATATACCCCTATACTAGTACGCTGGGTATAACAAGATAAAATAAAACAATAAAATAAAATAAAGTAAAACAAAAAAAATATAACAAAACAAAGTAACAAAGGAGAAAAAATTAAAAAAATTCAATAAAATTAAAGGAATTTTATTTTTTATACTGAACTATTTGCTATGATCCCTTACACCAATTTGATAGTCAGAAATAGTCAAAAACTGTCACGAACTACAGGAAAGTGATCCCGTACGCCACTTTTCTGACTGGTGAGAGTAGACAATTGAGTTCTCTCCAGTCAGAGAGTTGCAAGATTTAGTCAGCAGATTTTTTGCTGGTAAATTCTGAGCGATCAAGTTTGACAGTTCTACCATTTTAGCGATCCCGTACTCTTTGGTGTTGCTCTCGCACTGAGAGCGGATTTTCTAATTTTGACAGTTCTAGTAGTTTTAGTCAGAAAAGTAAGGGATTCGAGCGGATAAGAATGAATAATATTTTGGCTTGCTATAATATTTATAACAAAATAAAGCAAATTCGGTCTATATGATAAGTTTTTTGATATCTTAATTGACGAAGCGACCCACTCTGCGACGATTCACCCTAGTATTAAAAATCTAATACCGCTACAAATTTTCAAAAAATTACATATTTTCAGAAACTCGATTTTGCGCATAAATCCAATCACTAGTGATTATAATATACCCAAATGCTTGTTTGCATCACCCATCTACCCATTTTAATGAGACACTTTTACCGCTTCTAACTATTTTTTTTGTTGTACCGCTAAACGTTTTATTTAATTCTTTCCTTTGGCTTTTATTATTAGTTTTTGTATTACATGTTTACTTTTAACCAGATAGATACAATAAAATATTAACGATATATTTTTGCTCTCTTTCTCATTTTAGGCCTTGCGGTACCAAGTCGAGAAGGCAGTTATACAAACTAAAGAAATAACAAATATATATATATATTTAAGACACTTAGCCAACCATAAAGCCAGTCAAGTCAAACTCATAAGCAATTCAAGAATACAATCGCATCCCTCTAGCTGTGCTACGCATGTCTGTCGGCGGGGATGTATGTACATAGGTACTATTGTGCGACAAAGGCAACAAACATATGACTGAAATTGAAGATATTAGTTTTTATAATAACTAATTAGTATATTTTGAATAAATAGTAATGCATATATTATGTAAATATGTATGTATGTATAATGTATGATCTAACATAGAATCATGTGTGCCTCATACAAGTGAGTGTTCGTTCCTAAACTTAAATTTAAATCATGTAAACATCAAACAAAAAAAAAATCTTCTCATATGCTCATACAAACATATTGGAAATCTCTTAACGGTCAATAACATATTTACGTACTTCTTTTGTTATTTTTTAAAAATATACTTTTAAAACATTTTTGAAAAATATATTGCTTTTAGATCTACCTTCATAAAAATCACCCCATCATGTCTTGTGCTACATATGTGCATGCTCAGTAATTAAGTTAAATTTTAAATGTTAAAAATTTACTAAATATTTTAGTCAAAAAAATTATATACTAAATAAACATAGATTTTTTACAATAAATGATAATGAAATTTGTAAGAAAAGGAAATAAAATTAATTGTAGGTAATAAATATGAATAACTAGCAATAGTAAATATAATTATGGAAAGAAAAATAAGAATGTTTAAAAAGGAATAAAAAAGAATATCAAATAAATGAAGGAATAATTTTATTAATAGCATGTTAGGGGTCGTGCATATATGACGTCACGCTCTTTGAGGGGGGGGAGGGGTCTGCGATTTGTGACGAAATGTGACATGGGGGGAGGGGGGGAGTAGCACTTACGTGATGTCACGTTATTTTTTGCATGTTTTCTAGCGTGCAACGTCCATGAACGTTTTCAAATTTAGCACGTTTTCATTCTTTCGATTGGCAAATATTATTTAATAATTAATATAAAAATTCTAAATATGTATCAGATTTTATGTCAAATAAATATTGAATTTATATTTATTAAGGGTGTGATGTGACATTCGAGGGGGAGGGGGGGGGGGGGGGGGGGGGGGGTCTGGCGTTTGTGACTGGGTGTGACATGGGGGGGGGGGGGGGGGTCAAAAACTACCAAAAATCGCGTGACGTCATATATGCACGACCCCTTAATTCAATTTGAAAAATACATAAAGGTGAAAATAATATTCGAATGGTCAGTATCACAATCGAGGGCTGATTGAGAGATGATGTTATTTCAAAATATTTTTCAAAAACGGACAAAATTTTAGGTTTTTTGGACTTTTCTCGAAAACGGTAAGTGGTATCGAAAAATTACTTGAGACCAAGTTGTAGACCTGGAAATTCCTTACAAATTCCAATTTTCTTTT
>CAXKVI010000004.1:105194446-105261401 GCA_964058755.1 Campiglossa producta | reverse complement strand
TCCCTAATGACAATTATGTATGCAACGCTGTCTTCTGTAGCGAGCAGCTTGTCGCCACTAGTAAATTTGCAATTTAATAAATGCAATAGAGTCTTGAAATTGCTTCCCTCAAGGGTGACATTTGCATTAAAACAAACAGGGAAGTAACAACATATTTTCTTTGGTAGCTACATATGTACATACATATCTACATATGCATTCAATAACGTTTACATTTGCAACAAACCCCTATATACTATACATATGTATGCACCTACAAACACCCACAACAATAACACATTTGACACGTGCACATTTTTATTTTCTTTCAAATACCACAAAAGCCACGATACGCCGAAAGAAAGCATACACACAAAATAAAAAGAAAGCAAAACTCGTTAAATAATTTAAAGCCTCACTTCCTTTTTCGCTAAGAATGATCAATGGCCTAAAAGTAGGCAATTAATTTTCCGCATTCCAAGCAGCGCACCAACAACTTACAGTGAACGTCAAATAATTAGAATATTTCACATACGCCGCTGATTGCATTTCGTCTTTGCTACACTGGCGCTAATTAATGTGCTAACGATTTCATGTTCTAACTTGCAAGTTGTTGCATTGGATTATCCTGTGCATGAACCGCAGGACGCTTTTTGTTTGTTTTGCTTTCTGGGTGCGTGCGTTGCTCCATCTGTTGTTAGCTTTTTGTATACAATTTCAGGGTTTTATATTTGTAAAATAAAAATAGTAGCTTTTTATTTTGTTTGGCTCATTGCATTTATCTATTTTGTTTTTATACACTATTCGTTTTAATATATCGCACATAAAGACACTCAGTTTTAATTAATATCAGCACAGTATGTACTTGCATTCACTTTGTTTGTGTAAATTGGACGTTTTTTTTTTTGTTGGAAATATATACATATCGCAAACTATTCAACTACATTTCTTATTTCAGTATGTTGTTGTGCCAACACGTCGTTCCACAGCTGAGGCCTTCCAGATTTTGATGTCACATGCCTTGGGTGATGCCGGAAGTCCATATTTTGTTGGTTTGGTATGTATGTCTTCAAATATAGTAACTTCACCTCTTTCCGGACACTTATAGCTCAAACAGAATTAAGCGGGAAACAGAATCAGTCCGCCAATACGTCAGTTGCGTGACGTACGTCAATTTTAGGGCAAATTCTATTTTGTCGAATCTGTTGTTACGCATACAAACACCCGCAGTCTAATTTGCTGTCAGTTGTTTCAACGGACTGATTCTGCTGAACACTTTAGGGCGGATCTCACCATTGCGACTAAGGCTAAAGGCTGGTTTTTATACCTTTCATGAACATGAAATGGTATTATAACTTTGGTCCGATGTTTGTATGAGAAGAAGAAGAGATGGACCCATCAATAAGCATACCGAAATGATCAGGATGACGAGCTGAGTTGATTTAGCCATGTCCGTCTGTCTGTCTGTCTGTTTGAACACAGACTAGTCCCTCAGTTTTTGAGGTATTTGACTGAAATTTTGCATTCGGCCATCATTTTCTAATATAGCAATCATTTGTCGGAACCAGCAAGATCGGACCGATTTAACATATACATAGCTCCCATAGGAAAATCAACCACCAGGATACACGTTATTACCTTCTGTGGATTTTAGTCGCCTGTTATGACAGACATACATACCTACCTCGGTCATTTTCTGAACCCCTAGCCGTATCCTACTATACACAATATTTTATAACCATATTGAAGCTGTTACGTTTCCTAGGACTTGGAAGATTTTTATGACGGTGTGTCTGAGCGGGGTATGGAAGGCAAATAGTTTAAATACACCTAAAAAAGGGTTCCTAGTTCAATATTCATACGCACCTTTTTCAACCACATACATACATACACATTCACCCATTTACTTACCTCTTTTAATTTCAAAACAATTTCTTTTTTAGCTTTCGGAAGGAATTAAAAAACACTTGCGCTCCACCTCAAATGATACAATCGAATTTAGCCTTCCACTGACTAGTATGTCTTTAACATTGGACGACAGCAGCAGTCATAATCTCACGGACACACTGCTCGCAAGTAATGCTACAGCAGCAGCGAATCCCTTAGCACAAGCCACTAATGTAGTATCAAAGACTGTCAATGATTTAGTTACAAGTGCTACAAATTTTGTACAACAGAATGTCACAGATTTTTTTGCAGATTTAAATGACCCCGCATATATTAGCGAAAGAGATGTGTTGCGATTAAATCTAGAGGTAAGTGCTCTTTATTCAACGCAGGCCGAGTGGAAAATCACCTTATTTAAAAAAAAAAAATATTTAATTCCTATCTCAAATTCTAAAGTAGGACGTTTTTGAAAAATCTTAAAACTTTAAACGAATTAAGGTAACGATTTGTTTATTTGTATATCCGGACTATCTCGGGAACCGCTTGACCGATTTGGATCAAATTTTGAATATAGGTATTATTGATTCCACTTGGGGGTTGATACTTGGGGAGTTTACAGGGTTGCCACCTGTCTAATTTTTTTTTTTACTTATGGAGCAAGATATGGGTATCAAATGAACGGTATTTTCAGCGAGATACCAACTAAAATATTTTCAAGTAGGGTTGCCACCTTACCGAAGAATATTTGTATATCCGGTATTATCTCGGGAACAGATTCACCGATTTTTATGAAATTTGGCATATAGATAGTGTGATTTATTATAAAACGACCCACTTGTGGTAGCCACTTGGATCGGTTTACAGGGTTGCCACCTATTAATTTTTTTTTGTACTTATGGAGCAAGATATGCCAATATGGATATCAAATGAAAGGTATTTTCGCCGACATACCAGCTAAAATACCAGTTTACCGTATTGTATTTGTTTTGTATGTTTTTTAGGATCATATTTGGATTATTTTAGGATCATTTTGGGATAATTTAGGGGTCACTTTGGGATAATTTTGGGGCTATTTTGAGATCCTTTTGGGTTAAATTTTGGATTAATTTGGGAGAATTTTGGGGTCATTTTCGGATCATTTTGGAGTCATTTTAGGATCATTTTGAGGTTCGTTTTCGGACTATTTTGGGATAATTTTAGGGTAATTTTTGGATCATTTTGGGCTCAATTTGGTATCATTTTGGGAACATTTGAGGGTCTTTTTGCGGTTGTTTTGGGATTATTTTAGGTTCATTTTGGGATAATTTTGGGGTAGTTTTCGGATTTGGAAACATTTAATAATACATTTACACTGCACCAAGCTCGGTCACCCAAGTACTATTTCGTAATAGGTCGATCTTCCACTAAGCCGTCGATATGTTTTTCGATAATTGCAGATCTATAGAATAACTTTTTAAGAATATGTTATTCATTTTATAATATAGTTTCTCTTTTCTATTTTTCCCCAGGATACCGATATAAATAAATTCAAAGCGTTGCAATATTCACTCTTTTCGACGAGTTTTATTGAAGTTTTGGGTGCTATCTTTTTCTTCTTCGCTGCTATATATATTTTGAATGATAAACGTCGAGCTACGCGACTCACACTTGGTAAGTAAGCTTGTTTAGACATGCATAAACATCTACTTAGTAGAATATGTATTGCAAAGTGATGTTCAAAACTGACTTATTTCGAATTTTAGTTTTTAACTACAGCACAGTTTTTATAATTTTATTATTTATAAGTTCTTGTTTATTT
The DNA here is from genome assembly GCA_964058755.1 of Campiglossa producta. NCBI lineage: Eukaryota > Metazoa > Arthropoda > Insecta > Diptera > Tephritidae > Campiglossa > Campiglossa producta. Next base: position 105,257,737 of record CAXKVI010000004.1, on the reverse strand, counting down.
TTTTTCTTCAGTTAACGAACATAACGATTTTAGCATTGCCGCCAGTAAATATAAAGTAATCGATTTCGAAGATTCCGAATGCATCGTTCTTTGCACGGATATTTCACGTGATCATCTTGCATAAGGAACAAAATTGAAGGCAAAAAGAAATTGCTTAAACCTATTACTTATTTGACTCTCCATTGCTGGTGGGTTTCAATTTGACTAACTTTGCCTCTCCTACACTCTTTAACTGTGCCGGCATTTGCTAATATTCGATGTTTAACTATCAGCTTCATTTTTAACTTTTCATTGCGTCTTGCGTTGTTTTCAGTGTCTCTTTACAAGAGTTATAAAATAAATATGTATTTTTCATAGTCGAAAATATCATTATGCAAGTCTTGGGCTTTGCTTAAACGAAAGGTTAATTTGTTGTTGTTGTTGTTGTTGTTGTTAGGGGTGATTTGCCCTGCCTCTTCTAACGAAAGTCTCAGGAAACGGGTAGTTTCCAGAGGGTTGGGAGAACGAAATCAAACACTGAAGTTGGCGGATCGCCGAAATCGGTTTGTTACAAAACCCAAAATTGACAAGGGATGACGAAAAATCGTTGAAATATACATCTGGGTTGGACCCAAGCTTCAACGGAACTGCATGAAGGGCATGTGTTGGATATGGTGGTGTTGAGCCTGTTACAATATATATGCGGTAATAAGGGCGAACGAGCAAGGTTGAGTTTTGGTCAAAGTTGAGTTATTGCCACCATCGAATTTTCCTATATATGTATAACACTTGACGACAAAATCACCTTGTTTCTATGTATGGAACCAAACCAAGTTTTTCGAAGAGATTAAGACATAAGTAAAAAATGGCATTCCCCGTTTTTCGAAGTTATCCTCCAAAACTTAGTTACGGGCTTTCGAAGTTAGACCCTTCGAAGATTGGATTTTCTAATTGTTTTGTTTAAAAAAATTGAATAAGGTTGAATGTGGGCGTGGCACTTACATACATTTTTGAATAGAAAAACGACACCAATTAAACAAGAGAGACAAGTAGGCCACGCCCACATTTCGCCTTTTTCATTCTGCCAAACAAAACAATTAGAAAACCACTTTCGAACTTCGAAAGCCCGTAACTAACTTCGAAAAACGGGGAACGCCATACATTTCAAAATATATCAAAAAATCATAATAGAATGACTAGGGGATTCATCCTACCAAACTATATCATGTTAGCCGTTTCCGTTACCGAACTATGTCAATTTAGGTGATTTTCGAAGTTTTCGATATTGAAAGTGGGCGTGATTGGAGCGGGATTTTATCCAATTTCATCAGGTATACTCCCAACGAAACTAGTATGCTTTGTGCCAAACTTCATCATTCTATCGTAATCAGTTTAAAAGTTACGACCAGTCGAATTTTCAAAAATGCCTTCCTTAAAAGTGCCACGCGCACTTTAAAAAATTTATGGAAAACCCATAAGAGATTGACCAGGGGGATTCACTTATAAATGTATATCATTTTAGCCATTTCAGCTACCGAGATATGTCAACTTATGTGATTTTCGATATCGAAAAAAGGGGCGTGGTTATCATCAGATTTTTCCCATTTTCAATAGCAACCTACCTTGGCCAAAAAGTAACCTGTATATAAAATTTAATGCAAATATCTTAATTTTTAGTGAAGTTATGTCAGTTTATGTGATTTTCGAAGTTGTCGATATCGACAAAAGAGGCGTGGTTATCATCCGATTTCGCACATTTTCTCTAGCAAGCTACTTTGCTCAGAAAGTAATCTGTATACCAAATTTCATGCAAATAGCTCAATTTTTACTCAAGTTATGTCAATTTGTATGATTTTCGATATCGAAAAAGAGGGCGTGGTTATCATCCGATTTCGCCCATTTTCAATAGCAACCTACCTTGGCCAAAAACTAACATGTATATAAAATGTTATGCAAATATCTTAATTTTTACTAAAGTTATCGTGTACACGGACAGACGTACGGACGGACATGCCTGAATGAACTCCTCTCTTCAACCTAAGAACATTCATTTATGGAACTCTATATCTATTTCGCTTATTTTGTGCCTTCACGTACTACCATTATGTGAACAAAATTAATATACCCTTATACTAGTACGCTGGGTATAACAAGATAAAATAAAAAAATAAAATAAAATAAAGTAAAACAAAAAAAATATAACAAAACAAAGTAAAAAAGGAGAAAAAATTTAAAAAATTCAATAAAATTAAAGGAATTTTATTTTTTATACTGAACTATTTGCTCTGATCCCTTACACCAATTTTACAGTCAGAAATAGTCGGAAACAGTCACGAACTACAGGAAAGTGATCCCGTACGCCACTTTTCTGACTGGTGAGAGCAGGCAATTGAGTTCTCTCCAGTCAGAGAGTTGCAAGATTTAGTCAGCAGATTTTTTGCTGGTAAATTCTGAGCGATCAAGTTTGACAGTTCTACCATTTTAGCGATCCCGTACTCTTTGGTGTTGCTCTCGCACTGAGAGCGGATTTTCTAATTTTGACAGTTCTAGTAGTTTTAGTCAGAAAAGTAAGGGATTCGAGCGGATAATAATGAATAATATTTTGGCTTGCTATAATATTTATAACAAAATAAAGCAAATTCGGTCTATATGATAAAATTTTTGATATCTTAATTGACGAAGCGACCCACTCTGCGACGATTCACCCTAGTATTAAAAATCTAATACCGCTACAAATTTTCAAAAAATTACCTATTTTCAGAAGCTCGATTTTGCGCATAAATCCAATCACTAGTGATTATAATATACCCAAATGCTTGTTTGCATCAACCATCTACCCATTTTAATGAGACACTTTTACCGCTTCTAACATTTTTTTTTTTGTTGTACCGCTAAACGTTTTATTTAATTCTTTCCTTTGGCTTTTATTATTAGTTTTTGTATTACATGTTTACTTTTAACCAGATAGATACAATAAAATATTAATGATATATTTTTGCTCTCTTTTTTATCATTTTAGGCCTTGCGGTACCAAGTCGAGAAGGCAGTTATACAAACTAAAGAAATAACAAATATATATATATATATTTAAGACACTTAGCCAACCATAAAGCCAGTCAAGTCGAACTCATAAGCAATTCAAGAATACAATCGCATCCCTCTAGCTGTGCTGCGCATGTCTGTCGGCGGGGATGTATGTAGGTACTATTGTGCGACAAAGGCAACAAACATATGACTGAAATTGAAGATATTAGTTTTTATAATAACTAATTAGTATATTTTGAATAAATAGTAATGCATATATTATGTAAATATGTATGTATGTATAATGTATGATCTAACATAGAATCATGTGTGCCTCATACAAGTGAGTGTTCGTTCCTAAACTTAAATTTAAATCATATAAACATCAAACAAAAAAAAAATCTTCTCATATGCTCATACAAACATATTGGAAATCTCTTAACGGTCAATAACATATTTACGTACTTCTTTTGTTATTTTTTAAAAATATACTTTTAAAACATTTTTGAAAAATATATTGCTTTTAGATCTACCTTCATAAAAATCACCCCATCATGTCTTGTGCTACATATGTGCATGCTCAGTAATTAAGTTAAATTTTAAATGTTAAAAATTTACTAAATATTTTAGTCAAAAAAATTATATACTAAATAAACATAGATTTTTTACAATAAATGATAATGAAATTTGTAAAAAAAAAGGAAATAAAATTAATTGTAGGTAATGAATATGAATAACTAGCAATAGTAAATATAATTATGGAAAGAAAAATAAGAATGTTTAAGGAGGAATAAAAAAGAATATGAAATAAATGAAGGAATAATTTTATTAATAGCATGTTAATTCAATTTGAAAAATACGTAAAGGTGAAAATAATATTCGAATGGTCAGTTTCACAATCGAGGGCTGAGTGAGATGATGTTATTTCAAAATATTTTTTCAAAAACGGACAAAATTTTAGGTTTTTTGGACTTTTCTCGAAAACGGTAAGTGGTGTCGGAAAATTACCTGAGACCAAGTTGTAGACCTGGAAATTCCTTACAAATATGGTCCTAGCATTTTTTTCTCTAAGGGTAACCAATTCTGAGATATCGCGACTGTAAAATTAGCTCTGGAAGTTATATGCCAAATATATGCCACGTATGGACTTTTCCGGATTGTTTTTTTCGAAAAATTTAGTATGCGAAGAAAAATTTTCTTTTGCCGTTTATTTGTCACGAAGTTCCTAATCGGCAATGAAAATAATTATTTTTGTAAAGCCTATAATTCTCGAATACTAGTCCGGTAAATTTAGTTTATCTTGTATAACAAAAATTGCGAATTTAAACCCGTATATCTCGGTAACCAGCCAATATTTTTAAGCGACCTTTGGTGATATTTTTTTTCTTACATAGCATACTCACTTTTACCAAATTTTCTTCAAATCGAAGTTTTAGGTGGTCCGCTTGCGGAATTTTACCCCATTTGTAGATAGCGATAGGGATCGATATGGAGATACAACGTGTGTCGGGTCAGCTAGTAATTTAGAAAAATGCTAGAACGATTTTTATAGTGAATTTTCAGGTGTACAGCTTGGTCGAAGATAATTTTTCGAAAAAATTACCGTTTAAGAGAAAAATTCGTAAAACCCTAAATGTTCACCTTTGACCCCAAATAATTTTTTTACCGCATATGAAATTAATGGGGACTTTTGAAGTTGTCTCTGTACAAAAATTTGGAAATCAAAAAATATTATCCCATGAGTTTGGGATTCATATTCCAAATTTTCTTTTTTTGCAGTCAAAGACAAAAAAAATTGCACTTCGGGGGTGTCCGGACCCCCCGGACCCCTCCCCTGAATACGCACCTGGTTGTAACACAAACAAACCAAATTTGTTGAACGTCTTACACTCCTGACGAGGTCAAGTTGTGGTCCGTTAAAGTCCTGTCCAAGATAAAAGAAAACTATCGGCTTTTTAGCGTCGGATCCGCAATGGTTTGCGATCTGTTCCTGTAAACTTGATCACTGACAGCTTGTAATTTTAGCTTCCACAAAAACGAAAAAGAAAACCCAAGTAAACTAAACCGCCCAGGTTTGAGATCCAGTGAATACCTTCCACATCAACCATCCATCCTTTGTTTGTTTATTAGCAGTACTTTGGCGCATCTTTTGCCGGATATCCGGTACACTCCGGAAATAGCACCTTGTGGTATAACCTCACTACAGTGGGAACGATTCCGTTGGCAATTCGACCAATGATGGTTGATCGGAGTCGAACGAGAAAAATCGACCTGTTTAAATCAGCCTTAACCCACTAAGGTACGGTCGACCGGGTCGACTAGCCGAAAAGTTGAAAGAACCCCACAAGGCGAATTCATACAGGTGGGTTCGAGCGAATTCAGATCTACACGCACGCACATACTCCTTGTAACTGAAAATGTCAGACAAAGCAACAACATAAAAAATTTGACAGCTACGATTTGATTTTCATGGAAGAAGAAGAAACCAAATGGTGGGAGGATGCCAGCTGTAATGAGAATCCCCTTGGAGAATCTCCAAAAACTTGTTAGAAGTTGTCAAGAAACATTTTAGATCTCAACTTCCTTTGCTTAAATTGTTTTCATGAAAATTCAATATTAAAAAACGAAAATTAAATTTTGTACACTTTTTTTTAATCAAAAAATTAATCCAAAAAAATTAACCCAAATTCAAGGATAATGACAGTGTTGAGTCGTTCATCGCATCAGTGTTTTAAGTTTTTGGAACGAAATGCACGCCGAGCACTTTTAAAGAAATACGCAACCAAATGTGATGGCAAAGGAAAGGGAGGAGGTGGTGACGGTAAAAAGGACTTGCGTACAACGGTCGCTGAAAAAATCAAATCCGAACAAGAGCGCATCAAAAAATTTGTTAAAGAAAATGGCAAAAAGAAAATCGGCGAGGTAATAGTATCACAAATTTATGGCGGCATGCGTGGCATACCAGCATTGCTGTGCGAAACGTCACGATTAGATCCGAATGAGGGTATACGCTTTCGTGGTCTAACCATACCAGAATGTCGAGAGAAATTGCCTAAAGTTAAATGCGGTGAAGAACCTCTGCCAGAGGCCATATTTTGGTTGCTAATGACGGCGCAAGTGCCCACAGAAGAGCAAACCAAAATGATAACGGACGAATGGAATAGTAAAGCAGAGTTGCCAGATTATGTGAAGAAAATGTTGGATAATTTACCAAAAGAGTTACATCCAATGTCACATTTCTCAATGGCGGTTACCGCCTTGAATAAGGATAGTGAATTTGCGAAAGCCTACAGCAAGGGTGTCAAGAGGTTGGAATATTGGAAATATTCGCTGGAAGATGCAATGACGCTACTCGCAAAATTACCAAATATAGCAGCGCGCATCTATCGCAATTGTTATCGCGATAAGAAAGGTTGCGATAAAATCGATAAAAAGCTAGATTGGTCGGGCAATTTTGCGCGCATGTTGGGCTATGATGATCCACTCTTCGGCGAACTTTTGCGTCTTTATCTATCCATACATTGTGATCACGATTCGGGTAATGTTTCATCGCACACAACACATTTGGTCGCTTCGGCCCTGAGTGATCCATTCATATCGTTTGCTGCTGGTTTGAATGGTTTAGCTGGACCATTGCACGGTTTGGCCAATCAAGAGGTGCTCGTTTGGATTAATAAAATGCAAAAAGAATTGGGTGGTGAAAATCCATCAGAGGATAAAGTTAAAGAATATGCACAGAAAACTTTGAAAGCTGGACAAGTTATACCCGGTTATGGTCATGCTGTGCTACGTAAAACCGATCCACGTTATACGGCACAACAGGAATTTGCAGAAAAACATTTACCCAAATTTCCAAGCTATCAATTGGTGAAGACAATTTTCAAAGTGGTGCCACCCATTTTGCAGTCATTGGGTAAAGTTAAAAATCCTTGGCCAAATGTTGATGCTCACTCTGGTGTTCTATTGCAATATTATGGTATGAAAGAGATGCAATATTATACAGTGCTGTTTGGTGTTTCGCGTGCCATTGGTGTGCTATCATCGATTACTTGGCATCGTGCGCTCGCTATACCCATTGAAAGGCCGAAGAGCTTCACATCGGATGCCCTAATGGAGATTGTGAAGAAAGGCGCTGGTGGTGGCAAGGATAAGGGAAAGGGTAAAGATGGTAAAGATAAAAAAGGTAAATGTTAACGGTATGCTAAGATCTCCTAATTAACCATGCGACGAAGTCTAAATTTTTCTCATTTGGGTTGCAAAATTGTTATATTTTCTACTATTAAAAAAAAAAATGTTGCTAACTATTTTAATAAAAATTAATTGAACTTTAACTAGATCATCTATTTATTTTCTGACCAAATAATTATTGTGGATAATAGCAAGTGTGATATCTTAGGCATAGACGTCAAAATTTCAACGTGTCAGTCATCTGTTTTTATTTTTTTTGTCTCGCCGCTTTCCACCTCACCATCTCTTTCTACCACTACAATGCAAATAATAAATTTCAACGGTTTTGACTCGAATCAGCGAAGCAGAAGATACTTGGAAGATGGACGGCTAAAACGGCTTTCTTAAATTTACAACAAGCGTTACTTTGGACTGAATAGGAGATTGAGAAGTAAAGTCCTCTCTCGACAAACGAAGATCACGCTCTATAAGTCTCTCATCATACCAGTCCTGATGTACGGCTCGGAATCATGGACAATATCAAGAGAAGATGAGATGGCCCTTGGAGTATTTCAGAGAAAAGTTGTCCTTACCGTAATGCCAACGGCGAGTATCGAAGGAAATTTAACGATGAGCTGCACGAGCTTTACGCAGACCTGACCATAGTGCAGCGAATTAAACCCCAAAGGCTTCGCTGGCTGTGTCATGTTATGCGAATGGACAAGGAGGCTTCAGTACACAGGGTTTTCCTATCAACACCCGAATTCGGCAGCTAAGGAAGGGGGAGGCCTCGGCTGTGGTGGAAACAACAAGTAGAGGTTGATTTGAACTCCCTTGGGGTATCCAATTGGCGTCAGTTATCGCTAAAAAGGAATGACTGGCGTGCTTTGATACGAAACGGCCAAAATCGCTTAGGCGGTTAAGCGTCGATAAATGACGCAAGCCAATATTAATCTCATCTTAATGTCTTACCGCCGATGCTGTAGGAGTTGCAAAGATGATGAGGAGGGACAAGCGGTGGAGCAACTCATCTGCAACTGCCCGGCCTTAACCGGCGCGGGAATACGCTTTTTGGGAGTCTCCTTCCTGGATAGCCTACACCAGGTCGTGGAGGTGGTCATAAAGGACTTGATGGCCTTCATCAAGTCGTCTAAATGGTTCGAGGAGGAGTAACGGTGGCGATTTGGGAGTGCCAGTGCCGAGACTCTGCTATGTGGATAATCCCGAAAACACAGGGATTTTCCATATGGCCGGGTCCTTTTTCCTGGTGTTGGTGGTATCACCACGAGCTTTTTAAAACTGACTAAGTGTGCATCTGCGGCAGCCACTTGAACCTAACCTAATCGCATCCGTATGCTGGAGAGGTAGTGTCCTCGAACTATCACACTAAAGACCACAAAAAGGTCTGACTGGATGACTGAAACGGCTTTCTGCAATTTAAGAGCTTATTTGATACCTCTTCTACTTCAGGCAATAGCTTTAGTGAGAGCTCGTGATCAAGTGCGGCACCATACAAACCGCGGCTCCAAATTCGGAATCTTAACTTAGAAATCAGGAGACCGGTAGAACATCACAAATAGATTAGGATCTGCGACGTCCATGACGATGAGACAGCCTTTTCAGCTGGTTGTTCATCTTCTAACCTTCGGTGGATGGTTCGGTCAATGGGAAACCAGTTTCCTGCGTTTAATTCACCCCCACCTGTTTTGTCCACCTCAGCCGAGGTCTCTCCCTTCCTCTGCTGCCGTATTTGGATGTCGATAGAAAACCTGATTCGGAGCTTTTTTTGTTCATTCGCATAAGACGACCCAGAAAGCTGAGACTTTGGGTTCTGATTCTAACTCGTCCTTGACATAGCGACAAGAACCAAAAATCTTCCGGAGCACTGTTCTATCGTTTATCTTTCCAGGCCATATAATGAGAGACTTGTGAATGAGAGATTTTTGTTCGTCGTGAGAGGAGTCAGAGTAGCAACTGTTGGCTATTGAAGCGTTTAAAGATTCAAATTGAAAAAAAAAACCAATTGTATGTGGCTTGTATTCATCGGCGAAAGTTCATTAGTATAAAAATAAATACCAAAAGTAAGCTAACTATTTAAAGTCGCTTATATCATCAGCATCACATCCGTCACAATGCAAATTTAAATCCGAAGGCAGTCTTGGAATTCAAGTGAGCGCGGATGTATAAAGAAATGTTTATATCAAACCGATAAATTTTGATCTGAAAAGGAACGAGGCCGAACCGGTTCTAAATGGTTTTGAATTTTTTTAATTTCTCACTTCGTTTAGTGGGCACATGGGTATTTTCTTTCACGAACAGGTACCCTGAAAACCTTCATGGAAGATTGTCGAACAAGGTTACAAAAGATATGTTTTGACCTCAGTATAAAATTCAGGCCTATTTCGAAGCTACATAGGTACTTGAGTATTTTAGTAGTGATATTGATTTTGTTCGTATTTTTATTTGGAAACCGAAATCGGAACGAAACCGTAACCGAAACCGAAATAAATGTTGAAGAACGAAACCGGAACCGAAACACGTTGCAAAACCGAAACCGGAACGTTATATTAATCGGTTTCAGACCTTGGTTTATATGTATTTGTACATAATAGTGATGATTGGAACGATATATAGAATGAGCTGACATATTCGGGTCGGGAAGAAATGAAAACTCAACTTCAAAAGCTTAGAAAAATGGTCGTGGAAGATGTTTTGAAAATACCAAGAAGTATGTGCCAGAAATTTGATAATTATTCCAACAGGACCGGACAGAATGGGTGTATTTTTGAAATTTTCGATACCGAAAAAAGGGGCATGTTATCATCATACGATTTACACCTTTTTCAATAACAACCTTGTCTTGATGTCTCTGTAACTGATTTAGATACATTGGAGATCTTTCTTGAGAAGAACAATTTTAAAATTTACAATTTTGGAATTCAAGCGCCTTCATCTATGTTGAATAGGGGTGTAAGAGTAGGTCGCCTCCCCGTTGGTGCACCCTGGGAAACGCTAAATGACCTACATGGCCTACATGGCTAGTTTCTTGTATTGCCGGTTCTACGAGAACGGTACCAGTACTTGTGCTGTACCCATCGTGCGGAAACGACCCGGGCCGTTTTCTTATATCGACCCGGCCAAGAGCAATACACTCGGGGTGACCCTGTCTGACTTTTAGGCATGATGAATAATGCTACCAGTTTAAAATATCCGTTTCATACATACTCTAGAATATCGACTCGCTAAATGCAACGAGCCGCACATCACAAAAAAACGTACATAATATTTCTAGTCACTTCAAAAGGCGACTACAACGACCAAGAGAAAGAGGTCGTTGTCGTCGCACCCCTTAAACCTTATCACCCATCGAAAGCCTTGAAATGTCTAAGCTTATGATCGGTTCAAAAATAGCAATTAGAGGCTTTAAAATCAGTATCTTGCGAAATTTCAGAGCAAACGTTTCGTTTATTAATTATTTTCGTTTAATTCGCCATTGTGAGTACATTAGACCGTTTCAGCATTTTTTTTTTTTCGCCAAAGAGGCTCAAAAAGTTTATTAGGGTGTAAAAAAAATTGTGTGATACTTTTAATTTGTTCACCGAATGGAAAGTGGAGCTTTGCTAACTAAGTTGGTTTAACGAGTACAACTGGTTTAAAAATATCACTGCCGAAAAGAACCTACACAGAGAAAAATGAGCTGGGAATGGATAAGAATTGACCGTGATTTTGGTTGAATCAACAGATATTATGGTTGATATAACTATATTTTGGTTGGTATAACCAAATCACTGTCAATTCTTATACTTCGCCAGCTCAATTTTCTCTAAGTGTAGGCTGAGACTCGTCCATATGTGAGGAGGTTCATATAGCATCAGCATGGGATACAACCAATTATGTGCCACATTGTGGAGAAGGGAGTTCGAGGTTGTTTAGAAACCGAAAGCAAGCAAAGCTTATCGTTCTCTACCAAGCGATTACAAGAACATCAACCTTTCCTCAGCCCATTGAAGCAGGTCGATTGAGACCAGGCCATTCTAACAATAAAAACAGTTTCTCCCCTCGCTTTAGTTTAGTGATGAACTTAAGCTTATTGAAGAATTGAAGTATCTTAAAATCAATAGGTACTCTGGAATACCAATATGGCTAAGCAATTCAGTGATTCAAGCAGCAATACGCAATTTCTTTGTACCAAAACAAAACTCTTGAGCAAAAAAATAAAATAAAAACTGAAATGGTCTAATGTACCGTATGTACCTATATAAACTTATGAATTGAAGCTCTGAACAGATTCTAAGCAAAGAACATACTATAGTGCCTAGACACATACAAATTCATACATATAGACAAAAACAAACATTTATAGACATCAATATGCGGAAGCTTTCTGTCAGGCGGAAAATGCAATCTCAATTTATTATTGTAATAATAATCGCAACAACAATAATTCTTATGTCGATGATGTGTCATTCTGCACCGTTACTTGGTAATTTTCTTTTTTGGGCAAATATGAATATTAATCTACTAACTATATATCGTCGCTTGCTTGCCAGAAGCATGAATGTGCCAATATCCAAATGTTGGGATATTATTTAGTTATTATTATTATTGGTCGTTATATTTACGAACTTTGAAAATTTTGTGGACTTTTGACCAGTCGAATAATTTTTATCAATTATTCGTTTTTCTAGTTTTGGCGAAAACAAGTTGAAAAATGCTACATACAATACCAACTACGATGATTGCAATTTCGATCTTGTTGAAGGATCTTGTCAAACCGCTTTGTATTGTTGATTAGAAATTTTTTCATCACCTTTACTGATCATCGAACCAAGGAGAGGAGATTAGGAATTTCTAAACCGGTGATGAAAAAATGTCTAAGCAACAATACAAAGCGGTTTGACAAGATCCTTCAACAAGATCGAAATTGCAATCATAGCATATGTAGCATTTTTCACATAACGGTAGTACGTAACGGCACAAAATAATCGAGATAGATATAGAGTTCCATATATGAAAGTTCTTGGGTTGAAAAGAGGACTTCATTAAGGCATGTCCGTCCGTCTGTCCGTCCGTCCGTCCGTCTGTGTACACGATAACTTGAGTAAAAATTGAGATATTTGGATGAAATTTTGTATACAGGTTACCTTTTGGCCAAGGTAGGTTGCTATTGAAAATTGGCGAAACCGGATGATAACCACGCCCCCTTTTTCGATATCGAAAATTTCGAAAATCATACATATTGATATAACTTGAGTAAAAATTTAGGTATTTGCATGAAATTTGGTATACAGATTATTTTCTGGCCAAAGTAGCTTGCTAGAGAAAATGTGCGAAATCGGATGATAACCACGCCTCTTTTGTCGATATGCGAAGCGTCTGCGATTTTGACGAAGTGTGACATGGGGGGAGGGGGGGAGTAGCACTTACGTGATGTCACGTTATTTGTTGCATGTTTTCTAGCGTGCAACGTCCATGAACGTTTTCAAACTACCAAAAATCGCGTGACGTCATATATGCGTGGCACCGCCCCCTTTTAAGGAAGGCATTTTTGAAAATTCGCCTGATCGTAACTTTTAAAGTGATTACTATAAAAGGATGAAATTTTGGCACAAAGCATACTAGTATCGTTCGGAGTATACCTGATGAAATTGTATAAAATCGCCCTACAACCTTGCCCACTTCCGATATCGAAAATTTCGAAAAATCATCTAATTGACATAATTCGGTATAACTTGCATCATTCACTGGTCAGTCCAGTCGAATGATGAAGTTGAAATCGGCAAAATGGAACATGCATGCGTTCGGCAAGCGAGCAACGATATCAAATATGGACGAAACCAACTTTTTTTTAAGAGATTGAGAATAAGTAAAAAAGTAATTTCCGAGTTTTCGAAGTTAGCATCCACAAGTTAGTAATGAGTTTCGAAGTTGGTAATCGGACCTGTCGTGATTCTTGTTTTCTAATTGTTGTATTTAATAAAATAAAATGTGGGCGTGGCCTGTTTGCCTGTCTTGTTGGTTTGGTGTACTTTTCGTATTTGAAAGCAGGCCATGCCCACATTTTTTCTTTTTTGTATTAATTGTAACAAATTTTTGTATCCCTTTATCTTTTCTTTAATAAAAGGCCATCAAACCAATTTCGAAGACCATCCACGCAGTCAAGGACGTCCGAAGCCAGTCTTCCTACATTGTGATGAGATAGGAAATCATTTAAATTGTATGCTATATTGCAGGAGTAGAGGGCATACGTCTGGAAATTGTGGCGGTGATTTCACTTGTAATTGTTTTTAGTTTCTAATCTAATTTTTATCTAAGTTTAGTGTAACGTTTTGTTGTAAAAGAAATTGTTTAAATATAAATTAAACATACATATTTCATACCAAGTTGACTGTTGAAATCTTTGTTTTAGATAAGTGGTAAGTGCTGTCAAGGAACTAGTTCATTTTATATCTTTTGTTTAGAGAAGATATCACCGCAGCAGCAACTAAGATCGGTGCAATCAAGTACCGCACCCGGCTGAGTATTGGACCAAAACTATTTTTTTGAAGAGATTGAGATAAAAGTAATCTAACCGTTTTTCGAAGTTAGCCTCCGAAACATAGTTATAAGCTTTCGAAGTTAGAAGCTTCTTGGTTGATTAGTGCACTTTTTTTCCAAGTGTATAAGAAAAGTGTTATACAAGGCAAAAGTCGTATCTTCGAAAAATTCAAAAGCCGCATATTTCTAATTATATAGGTAAAATTTCTTGTTACGTACACCTATAATGAAATAAAGTACACCAATCAAGTAAGATAGGCAAAAAGGCCACACCCACATTTTAACTTTTTTTTTAATTTTTTATTTATTTAATTTTTGGATTGGAACTTCGAAAAACGGGGTAATTAAACGGTACAACAAAATTGAAGTTTGTAAAAATCTCAACGGAATTTTCAACGGTTTCTGCAACTTTTGGGTGTGCTCAATCCGAATCTGAAGTCAGATTTTTCGGGTCACCTTAGGTTTTCTTTCCAGTGGGTGGTTTGTAAACAGATCGGTAGTTGTAAAAAATTTCAACACTCATACTACTTACGATCCATTTCTGGTTTAAAAAGTGGCTTCTAAGGGCATCGAATAAAGTTACTATGCCGCTGATTTACATATCGTTACCTTAATTCACAAAGGCCCTAAGTGACATAAAAAAATTTTTTTACATTGAACGCATGTAAATATAGCTTTTTAAATTTGGAATATCTCCGTTATTACTGCTAGTAACTCCTTAAAATGTGTAGTGAGTGTGTATTTTACTATGTCATACTTAAATATGTGATAAGGTCATTTTCGAAAAATGTGTCAATTAGGTCCTTTGTGAATTAAGGTAACAATATGTACATATAAACTTTATACATTTGTGCATAAATCCATTTTCAACATTTAGTCGAAGAGTATTGAATTAAGAAAAATAAAAAATATTTGCATATCATTTTTGTTTATTGATTATCAATTAATTATAGCACTATTAGTTTATTATAAATACATAAATTTTGAAACATATAAATTTTGCAATAAACGTAATACCTAAGCCATTACACATTTGTTAACTAAATTACTAAGTCATTTAACTAAATTATGAATAAACAAAAAAATATTTTAGGCGCATATAAGTATTTATATGTATATTATGTTAGTATGCTTTACATTACTCAATTCCAGACACGACGATTCGATTTAAAAAAAAAAAAACTAAAATTTTAAATATCTTGAAAGAAAGCTAATTTTTTATAAACATTACTAACAAATTAAACAAGACAAACAAAATTTTGAAATCAAATACTAATATATATTACAAATTCAACAATTACATACTTGAAACAAAATTAATATTAAATTAATGATTGAAATTTAGAATTTTAAAAATTCTATTTTTAAAATGTTTATAACACCTACAATTTATTATTACGATTTTTTTTCTTTATATGCATGTAACTTACGTACAAAAACAACTACATACACAAATACATGTGTCTTCGACGGCCTACATCAATGTGCAACAGTTTCAGCGATATTGTCTGGGGCGAAATGATTCTAGCTTTTACATTTCATATTTTATTTGATAGCACTGTGCAGCAGCCCGCTGGGTATTGGAACAAACCGACTTTTTTTAAGAGATTAATATGGCGTTCACGTTAGGCCATAAACTCGAGTTAAAGGGGCATTTTTTGAGTTTATTATAAGACATAAGTTACAAAAATGGCATTGCCCGTTTTTCGAAGTTAGCTTCCAATACTTAGTTACGGTCTTTCGAAGTTTGAAGTCGGACCCTTCGAAGATTTGGTTTTCTAATTGTTTTGTTTACAAAAAAAAAATTAAAAAGTTAAATGTGGGCGTGGCCTACTTGCTCCTCTTACTTCATTGGTGTACTTTTTTTTTATTTGAAAGTGGCTTTTAATTTTTTCGAAGATCTCAATTTAGCCCTGTGTAGCACTTCTTACATAAACTTTTAAATAAAAAATGCCCTTTTCCCGCCTTTTTCACGGCCAAATTTTGTCTTTTTCAATTTTTTAAACAAAAAAAACTTTGAAAGCCGGTAAATAAGTTTTTTAGGCTAAGTTCGAAAAAGTGGGAAGCCATTTTTTTCTTAAGGGTTAGTCCAATACCCAAACGGCTGATGTACAGTGCAATTGATTCCTTCCAGCAGTTTATACTTTAACCCGCCTTCACTTCTATGATTACTTTAGTTGAGGTCTGACAACAAGTTTCACTGACGTCAAGTTGCCTTATAATACAAAAAAAAAGCAGAAATATGAAGCAAAATTTAAAAACAAATATGAGTTCGATAATTACTATGTATGTAGGGATTTTGTTTCGAATTATGGAGAACTTCCAATTATGGAAGAAATTTGTAGTAAAATACTATCTAAATGCTACTGGCAACCGCTTTCGTTCGAGTGGTGAAAAATTCGAGTTACGGGAGTTCGACTGACTGAACCGAGCTAAAATCATTTCACCCTCAAAACTTTAACTGTGTATTCAATATACTCTATCTAGTAAGTGAAAACTAACCCGTCGATATGCGAATATAATTATAAATAAATCAGCAATTTAAGAGACTATCGCACAGAAACATTGACGCGTTTGCCTTCTTGAATTTTTTACACTTTTTTCTTCCAATTTTAGTTCTTCAGTACATATTTTCATTATTTGAAATTTTTCATAAAATTGCATTCATCAATCAAATGCGGCATGTAATTTATACATGAGAGTCTTTATCTGACTGTAGTGGGGAGATTTGCTGATAAACCAACATTTATATTTTTACGGACCCGTCAATCATTCAGCTTTGTAATAGCTTCGTTTCTTTTCTGCTAATTATGAATAATTATTCCTGAAAAAGCGTTTCTTGAACAAAAATAGCAGCGAATTCAGCAGCTTTTTGACATCGAATTAAGAGAGAGTGCGCCAATTCGCTGCAAGTTATTGCTGGAGATTTTTCGTCCAGTAGAAACTAGCTAGCAGGAACAGCTGATCGGTGACATAGCAAAACAACAACAAAAAATGCAAATTTAAATTGTTAGCCAATCAGAAACGTAACCGCTGTTTTGTCTGCAAGTTTCTACTGATTCCTGTTCGACGAAAAATTAGCAGAAATGAGATTTTGACAGCTTTTTACAAGACTCTCTGCTGCTGACAGTTCTTTGCTGGATTTTTCAAGAAACATACCTAATGTTGCCTTTGAAAGCATGATAGAAAATCGTGATGTAAATATCAGCTGTTTTATATTTACATTTCGATTTACTATCACGTTTTCAAAGGCAACATTACAAAGCTGACTGAATGTCAAAGCACTGTCTAGCAGGGTTGTTTTCTTTATATTTTTTTTTTTCTTTTTTTTTTCAATTTAAAAACTCAGTTTGTCTCAAATGTGTTCTGCTCTCTAACTAAATTGCGTGTTTAAGGGGGGTTACTCTGTATTGCGATTCGAAAGAAATTCCTTTCGCATTTCAACAAAAATGTATGTGATTTGACAGCTTGCTAATAGCATTTGCTTTCGCATCGCAATACAGAGTGACCCCCCTTGGGGATTTGAGACAACATAATTAAAAAAAAAACTAAACTTCTTTTGTGTGTGTGTGTAAAACAAGCACGCTCTATGCAAAGTCGCTGTACTTATTTTTTTTATAATTTTTTTATCTATTATTAATTTTAGCTTTTTATATAATTTCTTATTCGCTACACTGTTTTTCGCGTTGCTTCGTTTTCTTAGCTAGTTCTATGTAATATTTTTTTATGTAGTATCTATGTATATGATTTTTTGTTTGTTTTCTTTTTATATTAGAATCTAAATTTATTTTCATTTTGCAATTTTTCGTACTTATATTTGTAAATTCTTTAGTCGCGTATCAGTGAACCACATAATAGCTATACTATTTTTTATGTAGTCGTGTAGCGAATTTATTGTTGTTGTTGTTGTTGTTGTTATAAATGTTAAGATTTATACACACGCTTTCACATTCAAGATAGTAAATAATATTTTTTATAATATATATTTTTTTACCTTTTTTTATTTAGTGTGGCTAATTTGCTTTTATTTATTGTATTTGCTGTAATCATGTGATTTTAGTTTTTAATTTCCACTTATAAAATACTATTTAACCTGAGTCCGTATGTGTTGCAAAAATTCATAATACGATAAACTAGATTCACTACGATCATCGACTAACTTTTCTATAAACTGCGGCTTGGCTGTACTTGTATCCCTAGAAAGATAGAAGATAAAAATAATTGGGTTAGTAAAATCAGATCCTTAATATGTACAATGGGTGATTCAAATAAAAAAAAATTATTGTTTTCGGTTTTGCCTCCTGAAACTTTAGGTATTGATGAGAAAATAAGCCTTGCAAAAATTAGCGCTCTAACTTAACCCTTAGAGGTGGCTATTTCTTTCGCCCTTTCCCATACCTGTTACTGTGTATGTGTGTGCTATAGTACAAAACTCAGTCATTTTTAAATGGCTGTAGCTATTTTAATAGTTGAGATAATCGCACATGGCTTCAAAGCTTCAACTTTAAGAGTGTGTAAAAATATTTTGAAAAAAATTTCAAAAATTAAAAGAAAATTTGTAAGTAGATACGTTATGAGTTTGTGGTCATTAATTTGAGAATCTTTGAAAATTTGGTGGACTTTTGACCGTTTGTGAATAATTTTTTTTTAAATTATTCTGTGTTTTATTATTAGTGAACAAGATGGAAAAGCAACAACAATTACAAAAGAAAATTCACTTTGAAAAAAATTGTAATTTTTCCCCATACAAAATGCATGGGAAAGGGCGAAAAAATAGCCACCCCTAAGGGTAAAGGCTTATTTTCTCATCAATACCTAACTTTTTAAGGGGTGAGACCTAGTCGAAATTTTTTTTTTTTGAATCACCTTAATTTACATATACAGAAAAACAAACCTTATAATCTGTACAGTAGACGGATACGGTTTATCATCATTCATACGCAATATAAATCGTTTTAATAGATCATTTTCCGGACTATTCACATTTGGTAAACCGAATACATAGTCAGGTAATTCTGCAGTCGATTTAACACCTGTAGAATAAAATTAATCTTGATTGATGATATAGATATAAATTATCATATAACTTACCAAATATGCCTTCGAGCACATTCGTGGGTACATTAAGACCCACATAGATGATAACTAAATTGCCACAGTCTAACAAGAATATGGAACGTGAATCCAAACTGTGTTGAATAAATGAAAGAAAATTTTAATTAAGTTAATTTCATACATAATGCATAGAAAAAAGGTAAACCATTTTTTAAGTGTATAAAGATTTTTTACTGTCCATTTTTTGGGTTTATAATTATTAGCTGACAAATATACTGACTATACGATTAAATCAGACCAACTGTTTGAAGTGAAAGAGACATAAGTAGAAAAGTAATACATATAAACTTTTTTCGAAGTTAGCCTCCAAAACTTAGTTATGGCCTTTCGAAGTTGGCCCCTTAGTAATTTTTGTTTTCTAATATTTGTGGACTTACATATGTATATGGAATTGTATAATTAGAAATATGTTGTTTTTCGAGGATCTGACTTTGGCCCTGTATAACACTCGCTCACATAAACAAAATGTAAACAAAAATTAAGAAAGGTCTAACTTCGAAAGCCTATAACTAAGTTTTGCAGGATAACTTCGAAAAGAACGGTTAGATTGCGTTTTAACTTACGTCTCAATCTCTTCAACAAAGTTGGTGTAATTTTTCGAAATTCGAACTGTTTTCGAAGTTAGAGCTATTCTAATTTTTGAAAGAGGAGCTCAACTTTTTTTCCTTACTCGAGACTGCGTGAACAGATATTGTACATTTGTTATTCATAACGTGTCCTTTAATTTTATACTTTTTAAAACAAGCTATTTGTGAAAGAGTTTTTTTTGCATTTAGATATCCGAATTTCGAAAAACTACGAATGCTTACATTTCAGCCAAAAATATATAAAAAACCAAATACGAATGGAGAAACATTTTAACCCAATTACTGATGATTTAAAGTTTAAAAACAGTACTAAAAACTTACAATTCAGCTGATAACTGCAAACGTGGTAGATCAGGCAAATCATCTTCATCATCATCGTCGACAGTATTTGCATTTGCATTTTGATTCGCCTTTGGATAGAACAATGCATCAATTAAATAAAATTCTGGATAAATAAATTTCATCAACTGATCTAATGGTAACGTTTTCATGCAATCCATAGCGTATACACGATCATCCAAACGTGTGCTTGTGCCTACACGGAAAGCGGGCTGTAAAAAAGAGAAAATAAAAAGAGCAATTAATTACCAAATATGTATGTATGTATTTCTAACTATTAATAAATTTAAATTCAGCATGCGCTTACTTACATGTTTCAATAATGCCGATATATACAAGGGCATCAATGCTAAACTGCGCGGTGCAATCAATTGACCAGTTTGTCCACTTGGTAGATTTTGTGCAATTTTGAATGCATTAAATATATCTACAGTTGCATTGATGAATGCTTCGCGTGCATCAGCAACATTCGACGATATCGACCTATCAACAGCCATTTTTGATAGCAAACCAATTATAGCTTCCGAATCGGCGGCGTGCATCACTTCGGGCAATGAACCCGTAACGGGTAAACAGATTGTATGAACACGTATACGACGTTCGCCGTCACTGTTTGTATAAAGCAGCGCCGCTTGGAAACAAACTGTTTTAGCTTCACTCAAAGATTCTTCGTACGAAATCTGTTAAATGTATTTCAGTTCAATTAGTGATGTGTTTGGTTAATAATATAAAATAGTATTAGTGCAACGCTTACCTGCATGCCATAACCTGCATCCGGATTAACATTCGGCAACGAAAGCAAATCTGTTGATCGTACAAAGAAATTTCCATGGAATGTATGCACCTGCAAACCGCGTGTGCAACGTATACGCATTACAGCTTCAAAACCAATTTTACGCACCAAGTAACGCTTGAAGCACTGATGAAAAGAGTCAACCAGTTGCGGTTTTGTGCTTTGATAAAGTGGAAAGTGATGCACGCAACCACCACTGTGTTTACTTATGCCAGCTGCAAGAAAGGGAGTATAATGAAGCTGCATAAACTTAATTGAAAGTTTGGGCGTAGAAAGGAAGCGTATTTTTTATTCAAGTTATAAAGGGAAACTTATAAATTTTTGAATAAAAAAATATGTTGAAATCATATATGTAATACGGTGTTTCCACCAAAAGCAAACACCGTTTTTCCTAGCGTGTTTAGAAGCAAACCAAACACCATTCGAAAATCTCATACAAATTTCAAACCCAAACCCATTTCAAACCGCTTTTTAAAGCGTGTTTGCTTTGGGTTTGCATACACTTTCGGCTTTTTCAAACCTAAAACCTGGAAACACCATATAATACTCCTATATTTCCACTAAAAGCTAGTATCGTCCGAAAACTATTCACTACAAATTATTATTTTTGAACAGGGCAATCATGCCCATTTACGTCAAAAAGTTAAAAAAAAAAAAAATGCAAAAATGTTTTACGGACGTCCCGAGTACCACGAAAATATGGGCCAGATGGTACTTAGGTACTTATGTACTTAAATACTCAGCTAGTACCGTTAGCCATGTTTTCGGAATTTCATTTCATAGAAAAGGTGCCTTAGTAGCAATATAGAAGTATTACATATATGGTTGAAATAAAATAAAATAAGACAGAACCAAAAAAAAAGTTAAATAAAAACTAAAAAGGTTATGGATAAAAAAAAATAAAAAACCAAAAATATAATAAAATAAAGTAAAAAAAATAAGGTAAAAAAAAACAAAAAATTAAGTGAAATAATCAACCTAAAAAATAACTAAAAATGAAATAAAACAAAACGAAAAAAAAAAAATAAATCAAAAAAAATGTAAAAATGGATTAAATTAAACAGAATGGAATAAAATAACTATCACTGTACTGCAGCCAGCAGGATATTGGACCGAACCAATTGAAGAGATTAAGACCTACATTAGTAAAAAATGGCGTTTCCCGTTTTTCGAAGTTAGCCTCCAAAAGTTAGTTACGTGTTTTCGAAGTTCGAAGCTGGACTCTTCAAAGATTTCGTTTTCTAATTGTATTGTTTAAGATTTTGGAAAAGGCAAAATGTGAGCGTGGCCTGGTTGCCTCTCTTGTTCTATTTAAAAGTGTATGTAAGAAGTGCTATACAGGGCCAAAGTGATATCTTCGAAAAAATTAAAATATGCATATTTCCAATTGAGCAGTTGTGTGCAAAAAGGGCACTAAGTGAAAAAGTATGTAATTTTTCTGTAATACGGCTAATTAGAGAGAAGAATCTATGTTTTATGTCGTCTCAATATTTGGATTTGATATCTTTTAAAATGGCTTAGTAACTTCAAAAAACGTTGAGCTCTTTATGAGTATTTTACAATGTTTCAAAAATTTAAAACACCAATATCTCAAAACATATTTTTCATAGAAGTGCCCTTTTTGCACGGAACTCCTCAATTATATGATATTTTTTCTTACATACACCTTCAAAAAAAAAGCACACCAATCAAGAAAGAGCCAAGAATACAAACATTAGAAAAAAAATTAGGAGGGTCCAACTTCGATCTTCGAAAACCCATAACTAAGTTTTGGAGACTAACTTCGAAAATCGGGGATATTAGATACATTTTTAATTATGTATGTCTCAGTCTCTTCAAAAAAATATTCTCGCTGCGCCTGCAAAAACAGATATTCGTATTTTAGTGTTTGTTCAGGAGAGCAAAAAAAAGGTAATAATAGAAAATCAAAACCCACTCATCATGTTCAAAAAAAATTTACCACTTGCGGGTATAACCGTTTTTTTAGTACTAGAAACATAGCTTTTTTCGATAGTGCTAATTAAATATGAAATAAACATTTTTTGGTGAAAAAATTAATATCTGTTTTTGCAGGCGCAGCGACGAGATGATTGCCCCAAAGCCCGGAAAAAATTGATTTTGTCGTATAGTTTTAAAAGTACACTTACATATCGTGGCCATATCACTATATTGTTGATTCAATAAGAATAGATCGACAGCAATTTGAAAGCCCGAACAATCTAGAGCATAACGTTTGTAGAAGTCTGTTCCTGGATTTAAATGCGCTACATCTTTGGACGAACGATTATTCGGGTCTTCGCGTGGCTCCAGTGACCCTGGACCCTTGTTGGGAAGGCACGTTTGGAAAACAGTAATGCGACCGCCCATCGACTGCTGCAAACAAAAACAAAAAAACAGGAATAAGCAACAATTTTACAACTAATTCCCTGATTATAACAACGAACTAACCATCAACTTGTAAGCAACTTGCAAAGCAGAGCCCAGCGCAGAACCAGGATCATGTGTATCAGCAAAACGTTTCGGCAGTTGATTTAGTAGATCTTTAACCAATTCTTTACACTCCTTCAAATTTACCAACAGATTATCAGGGCGCGGTAAAAATGGATCTTGTAAGTAAAAAAAAAAAAACAATAAGAAATAAATTAATCAAGTGCTACATCATTATGAGTAATATGTGTATAACTAACCGTCAATATCGAGCAACGTCAATTCATGCGGCTGATTATAGCCTTCAGCTATGCTATAAAAATGTACATGACTATTATATGCAATAAATCCAACTTGTGTTCGTACATCACCGGGCATATCATCTAAATGTTCACTCAATGTTGAACAAACATTTTCAAGATAACCACACTGTTGGGCTATAATGGAAACGTCAAAAAGGAACAAATAGATGGCGGGTTGTGGTGGACGCAACTGTTTAGATAAATATAAAATTAAATTGGTATATCAATTATTATTATTAAAAATTGACACTTTAACACTTACCATATATTCAGAAGGCGCAATAAATTCAATGGTACTTGAACGCACCTCTGGACGACGTGTAACATCACCATATGTTTTTGTTGCTGGATCATATTGAAAATCATCCGGCACTAACAAATGCAAACAATATAGGCTTTAAATATGCAAAAATAGCAAGGTAAAATTACAGCAATGAAAACTTACATTCATTGACTCGATAACAATTATTGCACTTCCACAGTTTACTGTCGACAAAATAGACAAAGGGATTAATGTATGTACGGCATAGACGACAACGCACAATATTGGGACATTGAATGACTGGTAAACTCTGTAATAAATAAATAAAAATTGAACATGAAGTTGGTATTGTTTGTAGGAGTTCTAGCTAAAATTTATGTCGAGATTTTTTAGTACTTCCTTATAAACCTATAGCAAGATTGCATTATCGCGGATTTCGGACTATGTGACAAGTTTCAAGCCTCTAGCTTGCAGAAAAGTTACTCAAAAGTCGATCGCAGGATTTTTCCCGTTTTTTAGAAATGTTTAGTTATCTCGATCAGTGCGCCACCTATCGGAATTTTCTCAAGTATGTGCTAAGTTTTTTTTTGTCTTTAGGTCATTATAAAGTTAATGAAAATAAGTCAGGAAAGCTGTCTTCGGCTGTGCCGAAGGCTATATACCTTTCATGAATAAGCGTCACGATTTTCACCGTTCGGTCCCCAGTATAGCCTGTGTGAATTTAACTTTAGCTCATACCGAAATTTTCGGCACTATCGATTCTATGGGGGCGATATGTTTTATTGGTTCAATCTCATTGATTTTTAACATCCACATTCCACATTCTAACAGAGCAATAGTTACGAAATTTCACGATCCTACCTATATACTTACAGGAGTTATAGCCCAAAATCCGCTTATCGGAACAATCGATTGTATGGGAGCTATATGAAATATTTATCCCATCTCAATGATTTTCAACATCGATATTTCACATATAAAAATATCAATACTTACAAAATTTCACGTTACTAGCTCTTTAGTTAAAGAAGTTATAGCCCGAAATCCGTATATCGGAACAATCGATTGTATGGAAGCTATGAGTAATTTTGGTCCGATCTTGGTTCCGACAAATGATTATTCTCATATAAAATAACGCCTCCATACCAAATTTTATCGAGATATCTATAAGGCTGAGGGACTAGTTTGCATACAAACATACGGACATGGCTAAATGGAATCAGCTCGTCGTCCTGATCATAACGGTAAACTTATTAGTGGGTCTATCTCTTCTTCTTCTCATACTTACAAACATCGGACCAAAGTTTCGTTTCATGTTCATGAAAGGTATAATTAAGTCGCAAGATTTCCAATTTCGAAAAAATTGTCTAGATAGCTCTATCTACGAGTGCGCCACCTAGTGCAATTTGTGTATCCAATACTGCATTGCCACCAGGTTCTGAACCTTGTGCAAGTTTCAAATCTCTAGGTCATGGGGAAAAAATCATCAAGAGATTCCCTCGCTATTCAGAGATTTTCAAGTACTTCGATCACTGCACCTCCGAGCGGAATTTTGTTTTTTACAAGTTGTATTGCCATCGTGGACGTTTTAATTCTGAACGTTTTAAGTACCTAGGTCTCCAGCAAGGTGGGTCAATTTTGATAAACAATTTCCTAAATTCCACCTAGCGGATTCCCACCTAGCGGATTTTTTAAAATCAAATAATATAGCAATATCACCGTCTTCGAATCTCTAGCTTATCAGAAAGTTACTCAAAAATACTTCGCAGAGTCCCCCGTGTTTTTTGGGAACTTTCAGTTATATCGATCAGCGCGCTACCTAGCGGAATTTTTATTTTCCTCAATTACAACCCGCAATATCAAAATAACTTTGTTTCTTGAAATCTCCAGCAAAGAACTGTCAGCAGAAGTCTTGTAAAAATCTGTCAAAATCTCATTCTGCTAATTTTTCGTCGAACAGAGTTCAGCAGAAACTTGCAGACAAAACAGCGGTTACGTTTCTGATTGGCTAACAATTTGAATTTTTGTTTTGCTATGTCACCGATCAGCTGTTCCTGCTTGCTGGTTTCTGCTGGACGAAAAAACTCCAGCAATAACTTGCAGCGAATTGGCGCTCTCTCTCTCAATTAGATGTCAAAAAGCTGCTGAATTCGCTGCTAATTTTTTCAAAGAACACTTTTTTAGGAATAATTATTCATAATTATTCATAATTAGCAGGAAAGAAACAAAGCTAATACTTGTTTCACTTACATTAATATCACGGAATGGATGAATTAAAATGCCCAATGGCAAACGGGACTTCTGTAGCAAGGCATTGCTCTCTGGTATTTTAGCAATGGTGCAGCGCATAATGCTTTAAAAATTAAAAAAAGAAAATAAATATAATTACAATGAATTCATTTATGTTTTACAGCTGGTACCACAAAAACTTACTTGGGATTGCAATTAATCGATTCATGAAATTGATTGTTTAGCACAATTCGAGGTGGTGATAGTGTCGCTGGCGACAAAACATGCCGATTCTGTAATAAATCCAATGTATCTTGACCCCAAAGACGACTAAAACCCGACTGAGTTACGCTCATTTGTTGATTGTATGCAGCGCCGCCAGGAGGAGCAGGAACTTGTTGTGGCTGTTGCTGCGGAAATTGCTGTTGCTGCATTTGTAGTTGTTGTGGTTGCTGCATATATGGTGGCTGTTGCGATTGATATTGCAGTGGTGCAGTACTTGGCTGACCATTAAATAGACCCTGTTGTGATTGTGGTTGTTGATATGCATGCGCATATGGTTGTTGTTGTTGTGGGCTAGTAGCCAGCGTTGGTGGCGGTCCCGTTGGATACATCGGTTTACGTTGCGTAGGCATTTGCTGCTGTTGCATATTATTATTCAATTGATTTTGTTGTTGAACTGTGGTAGCAACACTAGAAGGCGGCAGCGTTGGTGGCGGCAGTGGAGATTGTAATGTACCACCACTTACTGAACTTTGTCCATAATTCGCATTCACGTGCGTCGACGTTGGCGGTGATGTTTGTTGTTGCATACCTGGTGGTGCACGTGATGTACCAAACATATTTGCATTCCTTGCACCTACACCAGCTGAAGTGACATTTGTTGGCAGCGGAGGTTGTGGTGCTGGTTGTGCCGCTGTTGTGACATTAGATGCCTGCTGTGGTGGTGCTGTTTGACTGAAAGGTGCGCTCGTTGGTGGCGGCAAAGAATTGCCGCTAGCATAAGACGGAGCGGCATTTGTTGGCGGTCCATTTGCTTGAGATTCCGGCTGCTGTCCGGGAATAGAAGTGTTTGCATTGATGGCGTTTGTACGAAAGTTACCCTGAAAATGTAAAAAAATCACATCCATGAATAAATTCGCCATCTAAGGGCACTCTACTGCTACAATAATAATAATGTGATAATAAAGTCCCAAATAAGTTTTAGGCCTGTACGTCTGGTTTTATTGCTATACTAATCTTGTTTTGCGTCATTTAATGACGCTTAACCGCCTAGGCGATTTTGGACGTTCCGTATCAAAGCACGTCAGTCATTCCTTTTAAGCGATAACTGACGCCAATTGGATACGCCAACGGAGTTCAAGTCATCCTCCGCTTGTTGTTTCCATCTCAGTCGAGGCCTCCCCCTTCCTCTGCCGCCGAATTCGGGTGCCGATAGGAAAACCTTCTGTACTGCAGCTTCTTTGTCCATTCGCATAACATGACCCAGCCAGCGAAACCTTTGGGCTGTAATTCGCTGAACTATGGTCAGGTCTGCGTAAAGCTCGTACAGCTCATCGTTAAATTTCCTTCGATACTCGCCGTTGGCATCCCGGGAAGGACCATAACTCTTACGGAGAACTTATCGCTCAAATACTCCAAGGGTCTCTTGACACTGTCCATGATTCCGAGCCGTACATCAGGACTGGTATGATGAGAGACTTATAGAGCGTGATCTTCGTTTGTCGAGAGAGGACTTTACTTCTCAATTGTCTCGATAAATTATTGTTGTTTGCATGTAAATGCAATGTGGGACCGGCCTAATGATAGAGATAGGGATACTGATAGTTTAAGGATAGGGGCATAGGGATGGGGGTAGGGGTAGGAATTGGGAATTGTATAGGGTTTTGGGGATAGGGAAAGGGACAGGGATAGTGATATTGATAGAAATAGGGATAGGGAGAGGTTTCATCAATTACAGAGAAATGAACCCCACTATTGTAGCACTGTGTATGTAATAACACTGTACAGTACATGGCTGGGTATTGGATCAAACCAAGTTTTTGAAGAGAAATAATTTATTGAGAAACTTCCCTGTTTTTCGAAGTTAGCAACCAAATCTTACTTATGGGCTTTCGATGTATGTATTTAAAACTTGTGGGCGTGGCCTGCTTGCCTCTCTTGTTTGATTGGTATTAATTTTTTTATGTGAAAGTGCATTACGAAGGGTCCAATTTCGAACTTCAAAGTTGGTTTGATTTAATACCGCAAAAAAAAGTTTGGTGTAATAATAGCAAATATATGTACCTGAAAGTTTGTGGGAAATGGTCGCTGTTGTTGTTGCTGCGATTGGTTCGCCATCATCATAGGTTGCAGTCGCGGCTGCTGCGTTGAAGTCGTAGTGGTCGTACTTGCCGCCGATAATGCTGGTGCCGCTGATGTTGGACCATTTATACGATTAATACTTAAATTCTGCATACTCCCCGAGAGGCCAGCAATACCACCACCACCTCCACCGGCAGACGTTATTTGTGGTGTATTAGTTGTTGCAGTCATATTGCCACTTGAAGCAAATCCCATAGACGGTGGTGGTGGCTTCGCTGTATAACCACCATATTGCGGTTGCTGGTATTGTTGTTGTTGTGACAATGATGGTGATGCTGTGCGTGATGAGTGCGCACTCAAATCTCCGCTACCATTTCCTCCATTTGTTAAGGGCATACCTGGCGGTGGACCATTCATACCAGGTGGTGGTCGTAAATGTGGCGGTAAATTACTAATTGGTGCATGTGTTGTTGCAGTGTTTGCAATATTGGGTGATCGATTGGGTCCATTAGTTGGATGCGATCCAGTTTGAGTGACTGGTGGTAAGAATTTACTCATGTTGGTATGAAGTGCTGGTATTGGGTTGGCTGATTGCTGTTGGGGTTGCAACGGATGTTGTTGTTGTTGTGGTTGCTGTTGTAGTAATTGCTCTTGCTGCTGTTGGGGTTGTTGAGTTGTTGGGTATTGCGTGGGCGCAGCAGGTGCAGTTCCTTGTGCCTGCGACATCTGTGGTGTTGTTGTCGGCAAACCGTTGATCACATTTGATAGCCCCGCTCGCGGAGGACCGTAGTTCGTATTCGTATAGCCAGACATTTTTCTTTTTTTTTATTCCAACTTTTTTTCAATTCATATGTAGATATTGTGAAACCTGTTGGTGAAGAGAGAAACAATCAGAATCAGTTCAATTATATATGTGTTTAATTTGTTATCTAATCTAAACAAATGAAAGATATTAAATATTATAAACTTTATTGCTCTTTTGACGAAAAAAAATTTTTTTATGGTATTTCTCGTATTTGTTTATTTTATTCTGTTGGACTCAGATCGTACCAGGTTAGAGGTTAGATAAATCGTACGACAGGGTGGCGCTTGCCTGAAGAATCGATTTTCTTCGAATGATTTCAAGACTCCCAACAATGAAAGCTTTTGGAATTACACAAAGGTTTTTTCATAGCCTTATAGGGTTTATAGGCAAATTTAAGCTCTAGTAACTGGGTAACCGAGCTTGCTCGGTGCTATCAATTTAGCGCTAACTTAACTTACCCAAAATTATCCCAAAATAATTCCAAAACAATCATAGAATGATCCCAAAATGACCCTTAAATGTTCCCGAAATGATGCGAAATTCCAAAAAAATAATTCCAAAACAATCATAGAATGATCCCAAAATGACCCTCAAATGTTCCCAAATTGACCCAAAATTTTTCCCAAAATAACTCAAAAATGATCCGAAATCTACCCCAAAATTTAACCCAAAATGATCTCAAAATAGCCCCAAAATTATTCCGAAGTGACCTCTAAATGATACTCAAAATAATCCTAAAATAATCCAAAAATCTACAATACAAATACAATACGGTAAAATGGTAACCCAGACGGCTACCCTACTTGAAAATATTTTAGTTGGTATGTCGGCGAAAATAACTCCATAATTGAAAAAAAATTGGGATAGGTGGCAACCGTGTACACCCCCAAGTGAAAAATTTCAATTACATTTCCAATTCCTTTCAAAAGTAATGGTCCGGCAATTACATCTTAACAAAGTATTTTTTTTTTTCAATTCCATAAGAAAATACCTTGTACAAAACGCATGAAATAGTTACTTTTTGTATTTTTTTTTAGGAATTGAAATGTAATCAATTCTTTTTCTAACCAACTTTTTTGTAGAGATTGAGACATACATAAAAAAACCTACGTACCCCGTTTTCCGAAGTTAGCCTCCAAAAGGTTAAATGTGGGCGTGGCCTTCTTCCTGCTTTTACTTGATTGGTGTACTTTCTTTATTCGAAAGTGTATGTATGAAGAAATATTATACATATAATTAAAAATATGCAGCTTTTATTTTTCTCGAAGATTTTTGCCTTTTTCAATTTTTTAAACAAAACAATTAGAAAACAACTTTCGAACATGGAACTTCGAAAGCCGGTAACTAAATTTTGGAGGCTAACCTCGAAAAACAGGGAACCCCATTTTTTTATTTATGTCTTAATCTCTTAAAAAAGAGCCGGCTGTTGTACAGTGTTATAAAAAATAAATTAAGAATAAAAAAATATACAAATATTTATAATCAAATAACAATAACCAGACATTTGTTTTAAAGTTTTTTGTTTCTTAGATGAAACTAAAACAGAATGGAATTGTAGTAAGTACATAGTTTTTTGTATGTTCTATATATGTATAACTGTTTTAGGTTTGGCCTTGTAAAAGTTCAAGTATTTAAGGTAGATAACAAATAGCATCATGACTAGAAAATAATCAAGGTGGAAATGAGAGCGTTGGGAACAATGATCGTAGCACATGAAGAGAAAGCAATGAAAAACATCGCATGTTATCAGTTGGAGAATAGTTAATTCACCAACCGCTAAGTAAATGGATATCATTTATTTCTAATTGAATCAAATTTAACAACGTCATGGTGAATTTTCTACCCGCGAACTGATATCATGCGATGTTTTGCATTGACTTTCCTTTGATAATAGTAGACTAGTTCATTAAAGTGATCAGAGATTTCGAACTAGCTCACTAAAAGAAACCAGTTCATGTAGTTCATTTAGTTCAATTATTTGTATTTGTTTCCCTTAGGAAAAATATTGGGAGGGGTATCAAAAGATGTCTTTTGGCCTCTTCTTCCTACACTTTTCAATGTGTTTTTGCAGTTGACTCTTAAATGAAACAAATACCATCTTATCTACGGTAGTACCAGCTAAACGGCAGTGGATAAAATCATGGGAAATTACTGGGTCGTGCTTATCAAAAAACAAGATAAAAAGGGGGCAATTTGGTTTAGCGAGGTTCTTTTTCTACCCAAGTTGGAGTTGCTAATCTATGTCGAAAATTATCGAATTAACTATGTCGAATTATCCGTTGCTATTTCGATATCTGCTCTAACCAAGAGTCATTTTTGGTATTGCATAGCACTAATTTGTGGTTTTGGTTTTCACCATGGCTAGCCCTGGTTGGCAAGGACTCTAATTTAGTTTTGGTTTCTCGGTATTTTCTCATTCTCAATAAATTCTATAATTTTGACGAAAATTTACCATAGTTCAAGTAGTTCATTTGAAATTTTGAATTAGTTCCCGCAATCACTTTCATGATCTAGTTCAATGAACTAATTAGTTCATGAACTACCCAAGTCTACATAATAGTAATAATGATAAAGACTAAATTTAATTGATGTAAGTAAGGCTGTGTGCCAAACGGTTTAAAAAAGCAAATTTTGACAGAGCGATGTTAAATTCTGACAGTTATCGTGGTGAATATGAACGTCAGAATTTGCCCTAGCCCTATGGGCTAGTTCAAATTTTGACAATCAATAATGTGAGCACAGGGATGCATGTGCTGTTAACATTCATATTATTTCACATAAATTTATGTTCACATGCGTTATTTAACACTAAAATATAATATAATGCGAATAATACGCAATATAAAGCTTTCGGCAGAATCAGTCCGTCAATACGTCACGTACGTGACGTACGTCGTGACAAAACGTACGTGCCGTACAGGGATGGCACATAGCGATTGACGTACGTCATGTTGAAGTACACAGATATGTCAACAAAGTAATTGGCGCAAAACGAAAATTATTAAAAAAAACATAACAAAAGCAAAATTTCGGTTAAAAACATGGAAAATATTCAAGTAATACTTGTTATAGTCACAATTTTCACAATCCCGTTGTCAAATTGGCGGTAAAATTGATTTTGACATTTGTCACGCAGCTGACGTTCCGTCAAAGTAGAAAATTGGCGAAGGATACCGGATCCGTTGACTGATACTTTGTCAATGTAGCGTTTTACATGCAAAATACACACATCCTACTCGGCTGTCAGTTTCTTCCTTTTCCGGCACGTACGTGACGGACTGATTCTGCCGAAAGCTTAAATGCATGAAAAACACGTAAAATGAAAATTGATTCACAAAGCATCTGCTTTTGCACGTGCTTTTTCCATACGTCAAAATTTACTACTGTCATAATTTAACTTTTCGTTTGGCACAGCAAAATGGCAAATATTCGTTCACCATAGGAAATTTGTTCACCTCATTTTACTCTGAAGAAAAATGTTTTCAATTAGCACACAGCCTAAGTACATAAATATTCGCTTTGGCCTTGGAAATGTTAAGTATTTTAGTAAATCAAAAAATACTTAAGTATTGTAGTTAGTTTTTAAGCATAGCAAAAATGAAAATAATAAGTACATAGCGGCGAATAAAAAAAACTTTCTCAGAATTTGCTTCATTAAGTTGTGATTAAAAAAAAAAGTATGGAACAACACGTTCTATAACTAAATTCTGTTACAGGGTTTTATAGAACAAAATTGCAATAGACATGGCTTCCTTAACATAAGTAACATATTCCTTAATTTAAAAACTTGTTTGCTCAATTTAAGGAAAAAAGTCTTTAAATTAAGGAAAATGTAACTTATGTTAAGGAAGCCATATCTTTGGGTCCAAATAAGGGAAATTTTCCTTGAAATAAGGAAACACTTTTTTCAGCGTAGCTTATAATTTTTGTAGCTTTTCCATACATGTTTGCTAATAAAACAAAGAATCATTTAGGAAAAATTATTCGAACGGTCAAAAGTCCACTAAAATTTCCAGACAGAAATTTTGTTGAACAAACTAAATTTTGTGTTGAAACAACAACTTCCTCTAGTTAATTTAGCAGCGAAGGAACTGTCATTTATTGCATCATTCAAAAAAATTTAGTAGAACTGACATATGTAGTTTTTGTTGATCAAACAAATTTTTTTTTTTTTGTTGAAACAACAAACTTCTGCAATTAATCCAAGAGCGAAGATACTGTCATTACTTTCATACAACAAATATGTAATTAGACGCTGACAAGCATAAGTATACGATGGTATCATGTTAGACACCTGGGTTGAACGTTCAAAATTCCTGAGTTCGATTCTCGGTGAAGTCAATATAAGAACTTTGAAAGATAGTTTTTTGTTTACTTTGACTTCTCTTGGTGTTTAAATATGTATGTATGTATTTTAGTTTCTATATAGAGCAACACCTTAAAAACAGCAATTGACTATTAAAATAACAGTAAAGTTAAGGTCAAGATGGAAGAATTTTTAAAAACTAATACAGATATTTTGAAGCTAAAGAATTCGCGACCATTCAATACACATTGCTTGTTGTTGTTGTTGTTAAGACAAAAACACTCCCCGAAGGTTTTGAGGAGTTATGTCGAAATTGACAGTCCTTGGCCGGATAAGAACCCGGTATGCTCCGGTACACCCCTCTTGCGGTACTGCCCGACTGTCTCGGGAGTGATTTGGTATGACCATTGGAACCTTCTAGGTCATGTCATCCCTCCATCCATGAGGAAGGAGAACATGGGTAATGAGAGGTGAAAGGCATCATATCCGTAGATCAACCATCGAGTTAGCACGGCATTACCTAACTATGTGCCTTTTACGACCGGTATGCCTACCTCCGCCATATTCTAAACCCCTTACCCGCAGGGGGTGGCAGTGGTGATAAAACACATTGCTTCGTATATTACTCACAATTGAATTTGAGCATTGAAAACCTCAACCTTGCCCTTGGCCTTAACCCTCAACATCATAGCCCATAAATTCTTCGAAACAAAAACTAAACGTGTTCTGCGTAAACAAGTTATGCATACAAAATTTGACAAAAGCAATCTAAATTTATTATTCTTGCTTTATTAATGCATTTAAATATTAATGCACATACATGCATAGGTGCCCATTTACAAATGATTTAGCCGAAAAAATGAGCGAGAAATTAGAATGTGAGCAAAGATAGCCAATGTTCAACAACAAATACAATTAAAAAGACTACAAGTTCATTCTTTTGCAACAATCGCAGACATTTAAAGGCCAATTAAATAAACCATTGATGATTTAAAGATATGTAAAAGAAGACAGTAGCTGAAAGAGTCGCTGGTAATAAGTAGCACATTGAGTTAAATAGGAAGGTTTGCCTTCTCTGATTCTATTTGTTAATATGTACAATGTATGTTTTTTCTATAATATACTCATCGCACTTGGAAACGGCGAGCTTATAAGCTTGTATGCGCCGTTACTTAGTCAGTTGACCTACTTTTGTAGTGTTGGAAATATGTCGAGGAAAATATTTGGTTAGATACGATTTTATTTGTTATTAAGGCACGTGAGCATAACACCTAAATGTGATTGAATGTGTAATTTCGCAGCTCCCTGCTAGCCAAGGGGTTTAAAATCTACCCGGGGTAGGTATGCCTATCGTAAGAGGCGACTAAACTCCACTTCGGCGGTCAATTCACATCGGATTCAAAACAATACCTACATTTCCATCATCGCCTCAGAAGTTCAGGATGTCAAAAATTCAAAAACAATAGGCCTCGTACTCTGCGATATGGTCTCCTCACCATACCAACCATGTATTCACCTGCTTTGCGGACTAGACTTTTATAACACCAATATCCCTCTGGCCCAACCCCGAGTCCGCGCGTTTCTCACGACTCCCATTTGAAGAGGTTAATGACTATTAAGGTTAAGAAGCAACATCAGCCAGTTTATCCAAGCGGACCTGCAGACCCCCAACAACATCGATACCAGGCTTGCTTGAGTACTTATAAATATAGCCCTAAAGATTTTTGGAAGTGATGTCAGAGTGGCAGTCCTTTTTACGACATCATTCCGGTCCCCTCAGGTATTATGACCGTAAGGTGGTAGTCTTAATCAAACCCAGCTTCATAATGAACTTTCGCTTCCCGACCCTGGTCAGCTATAGCTTGAGTGATAACGGCAATGAGTCTGGTGATGGAGCTATGCGCTATACTAAAGAGAAGAGGTGAGAGACCCACACATGTGTAGGCAAAGATTCAATCCAACACCAACATCCCATCCTGTGGGATGCACACATTTTTGAGTAGCGCAGACCAACCACATTAATGGTGTATCTTTTATATTGTAAAACATTTTACTTAGGTTGGAGGAGAAGGAATTTGAATAGCTCTTGCTCCACTTTATGCTACCGGTTGAATATATGTTAGTATCTATGTGACGAGACATTTATGACGTATTACGAGCAAATTCTTGGCTTTCGTAATAAGAGCAATGCTAGTTGACCCCGCATAACTGGCTGACACTCCCTTGCAAATTGTGGAGCGGCCACAGAGGTGATGGAGTGGGGGAAACAATGCGCGAATGACGTATTGGACACGTTTTGACATTTCATTTCGCGTGTAGACGATTGATGCATGATGTACGTTGTATAATTGAGTTGTTTGATATACTTAGATATGTATGAGTCGAGATAGTTTTACTATTTGCATTTATTTACGATTTAACTTCTTTGTTGATTCACCTAAAAGTGAATAGAGAAAACATTGAAAAATATAAAAAGCAAAAAATGCAAAATCACCAATTATACGCAACGCACGAAACCTTGTTAAGAGCATAGGAGGTTTACAGTTTTTGTGGTTTTATACAACTCTCAATGCGCCTATCGAATGGCCTCCAAATGACGTCGTAGACGAGAGCAGACAGCTGTGTGCAGAAGTGAGGGCATCGTACTAAGGCGAATGGTAGGCATGGGATGTCTTGAGTGGGCTTCCAGTTAGCGCTTATAGGAAAAACTTACTTTTATTGCAAGTACCTTTGCTTTTTCGCTTACTATACACAAAGGACCAGACTCAAAGTTAGACTTTGTGCTCGAGTTCGATGTTCGCGTGCGATGTAGCATACGATCGGCACATGTAATCCAAGTGCATTTGGGCGTAACACTTTACACACGTTAATTAAGCCCAAACTCAGCTATTGATCCCCTGCGTTTGGCACTTTTCATGCTCAAACCCTTCTTGGTGTCATATTTTCAAAAGTATTTGAACTTTTCTTTGCATAAATACGTTTTAGCAAATTTTTTCGTTGATTTCCCCAGGCCCACTTACACTTTCCTTCGATATTGCTTTTGTTCAGCAAATTTTTCTTTGTAGCACCACTTCAACTGACACTGGCGTAAAAATTGAAAATTCCAATACAAACACACATTCACACGCTGATTAAAAGCTAAATCACAAATTAATTAATGGAATTTCTGTTTATTCACGCACTCTAAAATTAGTTTTTGTTGAAAACTCCAATTGGAAAAATTTTAATTTACTGCCACACAAAATTGTCCCGACAAATTTTCATTGAACTGCAGAAGACGAGCCAAAGCGAAAGAGAATGAAATGAAATAAGAGAAGAGAGTTGAGCAACATTTTTTAGCACAACTTGACGTGGCCTTTGGTGATGCCATACTGCTGCGGTATCGTAGTTTTTTACTTCACAAATACTGTACTAAAAATTATAATATTGTAGCAATTCTTATGAAATTTAATTGGAAAAAATCAAGAAACGACCTTGCTTTATATTTTTTAGTTATTCGTTATATTAAAAACTTGTTTTAAGTACCTAATTCCCTTTATTTTGCACATATTGAGGGCGACATCTGGCGTTTGTTAGCTATAACTTACCTTTCAAGTAGCCCAAAATATTTGAGAAAATTTTGACGAAGAAAACTTTTAGGTCTGTTCGGCACGCATTTTAAAAATGTTCACCGACTTTTACTGAAAACTGTTCAACATCAGCATCCTTCCTTCAAAGATGTTCCCCGCAAAAGTTATTCTAATTGCATTTTGACAGCTAGCTTGAAGAAAACTATTAGGTCTGCTCGGCACTCCGATTAAAAATGTTCACTAACTTTCACCGAAAACTGTTCAACATCAAGATCCTTCCTTCAAAGATGTTCCCCGCAAAAGTTATTCTAATTAATATTTTTAAAACTAACACATTTGTTGGCGATCTCCACTCTCTACCAAATTTCACTTTTGTTCAAAGGCGCGCTATTTAAAAATATTTTTAATAACATCCAATCTGAAAATTTTATTCCAAAAATCCACATCTCAGCCGAAAATTAGAATTTCCTTTTGGGTGAACCCAGTGGGAAAAGGTAATGTATAGCAAGGCATAAAGTAATGTATAGCTCCTATAGACTATATATGAAAACATGCATGAATTTTTCTACAGCGATTTCATAGGAAAAGTAATGTGTCGCTCGCCTACAAAACTAAAGCTACATGTTTACATTACTTTTTATATTACTTTTTATAAATGAAAAGGTGCATTACCTTTCATGAATGAAAATATGCACTACAAGGGATACATTATATCTTGCATTGCCTTTCTTGAATGAAAAGATGCTTTACAAGAGACATATTAAATTTTGCATAACATTTTATAAATTTCCTTGTGGAGTAACAAGGACATTCAGACACAGTGAGACTCTACAGCGGGGAAAGAGTTAAGGTCATATTTTAAATGTTTGAATGACGAGATCGTCATGGGCTACGACCAATATGAGTGCACCAAAAAAAAAAAATATAATAAATAAAAAAAACCAAACCCAAAAAGGCACTGGCATCAGGAGCCAACAGTCCAGTCGACTCTCGACTTCTGAAAAGCCTCACAGCAGCAGAAAAAGCGATGAAGATGTAAGAAATCTGAGATATGTAGGTCGTTTTTGAAAACGTATTTGAATAGGGTGAGCTTCTACTCAGCAGTCGACTTGGAGAAAATATTTAAATAAAACAAAAAATTTTGGAAATTTCTACTTTTAGAAAAATTAAATTTTTAGAAACATTCAAATTTTAGAAAAACTAAAATTTTACAAAATTTGTTTATTATACATCTGATATGTCTTAAGGTCAGTGGTCGGTGTGGAGATAAGAATTTTCTCACAGGAAAGTTTTTGTCGACCTATGGGTAGAAATCTTGAAATTTAAAAAAAAAAAAAAAAATATTTGAATTTTGAAGAAAAAAAAAATTAAAGTTGTAGAGAATAAGAAGTTGACCACGGAAAATTTGATTGCTCAATAATCGACTTTTTTGTTTAAACATAAAAAGATTTTTGAAGTGGTCGATACATAAGATTACACTGTACAACAAAGTTGAAGTTTTTGAAGTTTCTCAACGGTTTCTGGAGCTTTTACATATGCTGAATCCGAATCTGAAGTCAGATTTTTCGGGTCACCTTAGGTTTTTCCTCCAGACGGTGGTTTGTAAAGAGATCGGTAGTTGTAAAAAAAAACAAAAAAATAATTTCATAAATTTTCTGGGGTGAAGGAACCATAATATAATTTGGTTTTTAGATTTGGCGGCATACAGATGTTCTATAGCGCAAACAATTGGGGTATAGTGAGTTTTTAAGAAAAAATTTAAAATTTAATTCAGCACACCCAAAAGCTTTGTAGTCCGATGAGAAACCCTCTGCGACTTTTTGGCTGTTGTACAGTGTTATTTTTCGGATAATTCGCTGCGATTCTTACCATATTTTTATGGGTAGATGGCGCTGGAGTCAATATATTTGCAAAATCCATATTTATGTTTGATATGTTATCAGAAACTCTGTTTCAAACAAAAAAAAAAACCGCTGGTTGGCGTTGGAGTCGATTCTTCCGAATTATTCGCGACGTGAGCTCCGTCGGAATAGCTGATAGACCCAAGGGCGGATCCACAGGGTGGGTTTTCAGGTTCGATGGTATGTGGGCTATGTGAAATATTTATTCCATCTCAATGATTTTCAAGATCGATGTTGCACATATAAAAATAGCAATACTTACAAAATTTGGCGGCCGCCGTGGTGTAGCGGTTAAGTGTTCGGCCTTCTACACCAAGTCGTGGCGGTTCGATGCCCGGCAAAAGTAACATCAAAAATTATTTAGAAAAATAATTTTTCTAAACGGGGTCGCCCCTCGGCAGTAGTTTGGCAAACTCTCCGGGTGTATTTCTGCCATGAGAAGCTTCTCAGCTAAAAATTCATTTGCTTTGCAAGTGCCGTTCGGAGTCGGCAAAAAACTGTAGGTCCCGCCAACTTGTAGGAAAAACTCAAAAAGCAACACACCACAAGTTGGAAAGAGAAGCTCGGCTAAAAATCTCGTTAGAGGTTATGAGATAACCTGTTGGTATATCGCCGCCATTAGTTTTTTTTTTTTTTTACTTACAAAATTTCACGTTCCTACCTCTTTAATTACAGGAGTTATAGCCCAAAATCCGTTTATCGGAAAAATCGATTAACTTTTGGATGCTGCAAAGGTTGTGACTTTTGACAGTTTTTATGAAAAAATTCAGTCGTTGAGAGCCGATAGGGGGGTTTGAGTATTTATGTTTTTTTGTAAATAAAAAAGGCCCTAAAAAAAAATCCCAAAATCCTGGATCCGCCACTGGATAGACCCCATAGTTCCAGGCATCTGATGATAGTTTTAAATATCGGTAATGAGGTACACATATCGGACCTTTATCTTGTAAACGCCTTTAGCGTTCAGCAGAATCAATCCGTGACGTACGTCACGTACGTCGAAATAACTGACAGCAAAGTAGACTGCGGATGTTTGTATGTGTAACGCCAGATAAGACGGATACGTCAAAGTAGAAATTGCTCTAAAATTGACGTACGTGACGCAGCTGACATATTGGCGGACTGATTCTGCCGAAAGCTTTTGAAGAAAACCCATTAAAAGTGTGATGATTTTTATTTTATGGTGATTTATTTTTATATGATTTTAGAGCAGTTTCAACAAAATTGTATTGCTTGCTTAATCTACTTGTGTCCGGACCCCGGATTTCTGTTTTTACTCAATATATGCATGTATAATTTCTATTATGTGTAGTACTTTTAAAAATTATTAATTTTTATTATTTATTTCCAAATTTTATTTGAATTGCATAATTTATTTGAACGTTTTAATTATTTCAATTTCAAATATAATTAATATTAGATATATGTATATGTGTATAAATAATGAAAATGTGTAAATGCTATTAACTGGTTTAATTTTCTGTACTACTACTAAATAAAATACCAGTTCAAAAACATTAAATAATTTATAAATTTATAAATGTGCAATTGTAAAACTTATTTTATTTTAAAAATGCTATTCATTATTCCTCTCTGTGCTGATTGTTCTTAAAATTGGAGTTTCATATTTCACAGTTTCTACTTGTTTTTCACTATTTTAGAATTTATGGAACGTAGTCATAGTCGAAATAAAGTAGGTATTAAAGTTAGCGTCAGCTTTTTTGACAGATAGTCCATTGAAAATAGTGCCAAAAAGCTGATGCTAACTTTAGTGCCTACTTTATTTCGACTATGACTACGGGCCTATGTGTGCTAATTTGTTTTTTTTATTCTTTGTTTTATGAATTCTTACTATGTGTTCTTGTTCTAAAATTATGTTTTTTCATTATTTTTGGACTTGTCTATTTTATTTGCAGGCAAAAGCATGCGTTTTTTGAGTTTTTAGTGTGAGGTTATGCATCTATTGGTTTTTTTGTGTTATTTATTTTAAAATGTTAAAAATAGTATGTGCCTTCGTGATTAATTAAGATTTAAAAATTGTGCTTCTTTTCATTAAAATATATTTCTATTTAATACTTTTCGCAATAATAAAACTAATGTGCGCTTATTTATTAAAAATGCATGCGACTTATAAAAACTGAAGTTTTCTCTTTACATATAAGAAAAAAAATTAAAAAAAAAAAAATCGACGGCTGAGTGGGTTATGCAGTGTTCATGCTGAGCCTGCATTTTGCATTTTAGCATTTAACCCCAAACGCAGGTGTCGAATCGTTACATACGATCACGAATCGAAAACCAGACGAGAGAAAATTCCGTGATACGATATCAAACGAAACGTAATTTATTTTCAATTCACAAAGTTTTGAATACCTTCAGTCAATAGGTCACGTATGTAAAAATTCGAAACTACGATAGAAGTTGTACGTTCACTTAATTCGTAATCCGAAATACAAAATTTTACGTGACGAGTTGTACGATCACGGATGTCACGATTCGGGCCCAGCATTTTTCCATACAATTTTGAAAGCTAATCTCAACTAAATGCTACTTTTTTTATACATTAGCTTTAGCATCTACGAAGATACAGTACGAACAAAAATTTCCTTGTATGAAGAAAAATTGGGAAAAAAATTTTGCATACTTTTGGGCGAACCACTGTTTCTATTCATATATGTAATACTTCTATATAGATAATACCGAACAGTGAAGCGTGTCAAACATTACAGTACAGATATACCATGAGAGAAGGAGACAAAATCTCAAGGATGTCGTTAAACTTTTGTAAACAGAGGGGCATAAATAAATTCATACTTGAACAAAATGTAAATAAATTCACTTCGTTTTTCTTATCACTCCTTTCACTAATTAACATTAAACCATGCCAAAAATACCCAAGGTAGCGGATATGACATTATTTTACCAAATGAAAAAATTCTCTGTAGCTTATTATTATTTTTTAAACAACAAATACGAACATTTTTATTTATTTATTTTGTGATTTACTATTTTGGTATTTTCATTATTTAATCGACTAATCAAAGATTTTATAACTAAAACTATGCACAATTTGTGTAATGGGGATAGTGACCCTTTTTGAGCCCTTTGATATTTTTTTTTAAACGCGCTACTACAATTCACTAACACAAACAAAACTTGCGCATGCGCAGAACTCACATTTGCACTGATTCATATAATAATGTTTGACACGCTTCTTGCACACGGCCAGTATACGAAAGGCGCAGGCTTTGTTTCTATTAGGATATCTTCTCACTAAGCAAGTCAACGTACTTATGCAATAATTTTTCCTATTAAAAGTTGCAATTTTCGAGATGAAGAGTTTCCAAGTTTGTTTAGAAAGTGGATTTCTTTACCCACGAACTCACTTTTATAAAACAAATGGAATTTATCTGAAAAGGCAAGCATATTTCCACTTTCGATGTAGGAACGCACCTTAAGCATTCGAAACTTAGCTAAATGCGCATTTTTAAAATGCGTCAGCATGAACGCATCTTCGAAATGTACGACGGAAAATGGAAAATGTTGCTTTTAAAACTCAGCATGCCTTATCAAAGAATGAGTTCGTTTTGAAACCCTCCCAAAGTGAAAATTCAATTCATTTCAGTATTCGATAAATAAAATTCGATCAGCAATATTCGAATAATCGTTTCTGTTCAATTATTCCAATACTTGGCGAGTACATATTTTTTTAATAGAAAAAGAGTTTATCTTTTTTCCGCTAATTTTGAAAGATGAAAAGTATCAACTAAATGTAAAATGTGTTTCTCAATCAGTTTATCGAATAATGGCAGGTCATCGAATCTTTGAAAAGATAATTCAGTTTTCAGTAGCAAAAAATCGATAACACAGCCCCACAAAAAAAGTGTCGGGGTTAGGGGGTCCGACCCCCTACTAACCTCAAAAAAACATGTTAAATGTTTAGTGGTATACGAATTTTTTGAGGTTAGAAAATACAGACGTGCTAGACCAAAACGGACACCGGATTCGTGTTCAGCGCGTCAAAATACATAGCAAAAGGGTGGTCTGATCCCCCAACCCCGACACTTTTTTTTTTGTGTGGCTGTCTAATCGAAGCTTCGAATAATTTGAAGAAAAAATATCGATAGCCACTCTCTTGGGTCGGGCGTTTATAGAACTTTACCTCGCCCAGCCCTATCGAAGGGGAAATCAGCTCGTTTAGCAAACTTTCAACACGTTAAATATTTGACCAAATTTTTTGTTCGTTGTATGGATGTTACGAAACTTCGATTCCGATTCAGAAACTTCGGAGCTTCCGATTGATTTTAACTTTTGATTCCGAGTTTTAGAAATCGAAGTTATGTCAAAGGGTAGCAAGGGTGCATTTTTGACAGTTATGTATTTGAAAAGTGTTTCGAAAAATTTTTGTCAGCATTGTAATCGATGAATGAACGATCAACTGTTTCGAAAACCCGACGAGGTTTAGAAAGTGTTGAAACCCAATCGTAACAGTCGAGAAGGAAAAACTCGTTACGTTAATTAGTATGATTGCAAGACGTTTTGACGTCTTCTTTGGACTGTTGCCATGCCAATGCGATCGTTCGACATATGTACGTCTCACATAATTTATGATAGTACGATAGTCGTTTCGTTTTTACGATGAAAGCTATTGCATTTTAGTACAAAAGAGAACCATAATGAAATGAGTCTAAATTTGTATGATACTCATACATTTCTATCTTAAACTAAA
Source organism: Campiglossa producta (assembly GCA_964058755.1). Taxonomy (NCBI): domain Eukaryota; kingdom Metazoa; phylum Arthropoda; class Insecta; order Diptera; family Tephritidae; genus Campiglossa; species Campiglossa producta. Next base: position 105,214,368 of record CAXKVI010000004.1, on the reverse strand, counting down.
TATATCGTCGATGCCTATGCAAAACGACCTACCTGAAATCAATCTAATTTTACAGGCGAGCAAAAAACTAATTTCCACTGAATTTTTATTTCTGTTTTGGTTCTGTTTTAAAAGATGAAATTATTTTGCAAATAAATTTGCTGCTATTTTTGTTTTTTTAACTAAGCGATAAAACTTAACTACACCCCTTACACTCGCTTGACAGTTTTCCGTTTTTTGGATAATTTTTTGTTGGAATGCGAAATGTGTGATTTTTATTGATAAAACTCGATGCCTGGAACCCAGGGTTACCAGGAGGTTTTGCATCTAGTGGATAGGTGGTTTTTCATAGGCATACGATATGTAAATTATGTTTACCTCTTTATTAATTATGCTTCTTTGTTACTAATTGTATTAAAATATTTATCGATAAAAAACATATACATGAGTCGGTCTGAAAATCGTTGTTTTTGTGCTTATGCCAGTACTACGATTACGTTGGTGAATGTTAATTAGTATTTATTCAAAAAGTGTCTTACAAAAAGTTACCCTGAAACCAATCGAGAGATTTTCGAGTTCGGAAGAGTTTCGAAATATCTTGATCTATTGCAAAATTCAATTTCCTTAACTGTGCTCCAAAACTAGGAACTTGACTTATCAGAAAGTTACTAAAAATCGTTTGCTAGATCGATCACACTATACAACCCGTGGATTTTAGAAAAAAAAAATTACGAAGGGTCCCATATCGAACCTCGGAAGGCAAATACCAAGAAAAAACTGATTTTGTTGTATGATTTAATCATCCACAATCAGAAACACAAGTAGCCAATCAGGCATAGTACCTTCATATTCAGAGGGACCAGTTAAACATATGTATATAAAGAGATCGAAACTGGCATTATTCGCATGTCCATTTGCAACTCATCATATACTAAGCTAGTTGCAGGATTTTCATATCATCGACCTTATTGTGATCACAATATATTAATATTTATTTTAATGTTTTATGTGTATCTTAAAATGTATGTATGTATTGCATATAAAATATAAGTAAATGTTCACAACACTAAAATATTATGCGTAAAATGCTAAAACGTTACTTAATCAATTGCAGCTAAATCTACTAATTATAAACTACATATATGTAGATAAGTAAGAAAGAATGTATGTATGTGTGTATGTATGCGTATAGTGCACACTCCTTTTTAACTAAGTGATTGATTTGTGCTGAATTGCAATTACTTATGTATAAATATATAATGTGGATTTTGACAGCTGAGCGGAAGGTTTTTCAGCAAAGCCTTATTTCAGAATTCGGTTTAAAAAGACTCTCTCAGAATTTTTTCACCAAAGACCTATTCCAGAATTTAGTTAAAAAATATCCTATCATACACAGCAAAAGTGGCGATATTGAATGTGATATTGGACTTCATGCATTAAAGGCGAGCATTTGCTCAGACTTGATTTTTTGAGTAAAAGCCCCTTTGTGTACCGACTACTGAGGGAAACATCCTCATCGAACTTTTTTTAGAAAAGCCAAATCTCAAACTTTAATTGAAGAATACTTTAACTTAGAATATTTTCAAAAACGACGAAATTCCGTCGAAATACACCTTATCCTAAAGTTCGTTACAAAAACGTTCGATCTCTGATAACAATTTATAAACACGCGCTTTTTTTAAATTAGTCGAAAAAGAACTTATCTCAAAATTTGTTTCAATATGCACTATGTTTTGTTCTTTCTATGTAGGATGTTCTTTAAATTCTGAGATAAATAAGTCGTACTTAGACAATATTTTGAGACGGGAACAAAGAAACAAATCAAAGATAAAGCCTTAAGTTGTTTTCTGACACAGGGCGCTTTCGAGCCAACTTAACGGTCTATTCCGCTCAGCTGTCGTTATGAGGGTTCATTAATTTCGATTTTTTTTTTTTTTCCAACAATTTTAACAATTTTGCATTCGCCAACACATTTTTCCCTAAGTAAAATACAGCTTTTTTCGACGTAAACCAACTTTTCTTACTCTTACAAACGTACAAATGTTTTACCAGCATCATAGCTGACAAACTCCCACGCCCATCTTAACCAGGGACACTACTCAACCGTTTTAGAGTGTACAATATTCGGTTAATATCGGTATTGACTTAAGCAATTCATTTATATTATTTTCCTCTAAATGCGTCACTAATTTGGGTGAGATGCGTAGCAGATTATTGAAATTTTGTAAATTTTCCACAATTTCCTTGGTCATTGTATCCGATGATTTACGTATTAATTCAGCCAATTTTTTACCAACTTCATATTTAATAAATATCTCTTCAAGATTAACATTGTCGTCTTTAGCCGCTTTGCTATTTGTTAAATAGACCACAGATAATATACATAAGGCAATTAGAGCTTCATTTTGCATGACTAAATGTTGTGATGTCAACATATTTATCATAGCCTCAACGGTACCCTCATTAGCTATAAATGCCTTTAGACTGCTACGATCATAATCTTCTGGTGGTAATTTGTCGGCGAATTGTTCAACAGGTGCATCACCTTTGCGAGGCAACGCATACGCAATGCGACCCAAGTAAGCGTGTTTGATAAGCCAAGCCATTAGTCGTAGCGATTCACCTGTGACACCAGCATAATCGGATGATTTACTCCAATGCACAAGTTGTTCCATGAGTGTCTTGTTGCGCAGTAATTCTAAGGCTAGTTTTTCTGTAAGAAACAAAAAAGAAATGTGATTTGGGTTTAACAAACTTAAAATGTACATATCTCCATACCTTGTCCATCCACAGTCATACGCAATGTTCCCAGTAGTTTGAAAACCACTGGCGGCTGATGTATTTCCAACATTGGCAGTATGGTTTCGACAAGTCCAGCTTGTATGACGGCATTTTTATTTGGTTTAGGTATAACAAGATTTCTTAAAGCACTCAGAAGTGCATGTTGTAGACGCACATCATCTTTAACGCCATTATTCTTAGCCAAAACATCGAGTAATTTATTCATTATCTTATTTTCTACCATATAAATGCAATGACTGTCGGTGCGCGCGAAATTGCCCAGTGCAAGTACGCCGGTGGTAAGTAGATCGGTATCCTCTGAGTCGAGCCAATCCTCCATACTTTTTAGCAACGGCGTGGAGTAAAGGTAATGCATCGATTCGTCTGTGTAAAGAAATTTAAAAAATTTATTCTAGTGATGATAAATTTTATGTTAGTTGTAGGTGACTAGGTAGCAAAACCGGCATAAGTTATCCGGCAAACTGTATAATTGCATATTTTCCCCACAATGATATACCTGTACCTAGATGTACAATAGTATTTTCAAAGCTTTTGGAACAAAGAAGGAGTTTAGATCACACGGGATCAAAGTAGGTCATACGATCGAACGTTAGGCATATTTTTTTTAATATAAAGAAGTCGGAAGATGCATTTGGCCGTCAATTAAACGCACGATAGACAACTCAAAACATGAACTGATTGAAATGACATCACATGACCTGAGGTAATATCATATTATATGATATAATACCAAATAAATATCACATAAAGCTTTGAATTACATTTGATGGTAGCGTATCACGCTATATAGACACATGATGTTTTGATAAAACAGTCGTGCCATATGACATTATGACACCATATAATATAATATCAAACTAGGTCATACCGTTCTATAGGACATGTAAAGCAACTTAGTATAAAGGTATTGGAATATGAAATAATTTAATTAATATTACATCACATTAGGAAATCTGAGATGATATGACACCAAATAAAATCATATCACATAAGGAATTAAATGACATTGAATGGTAGCGTATCACGCAGGATACATTAGACACAGAAGAAGTCGCACCATTCGACATCACGAGATCATGTCACGCCGTGGAGTCGTGTGACCGTAAAGGTGATGACCCAATGTACGCTTGCTTCGCTTGCCTTGCTTCCTTCCTTTGAACGCGTCTATGGCCAAATAGGAGCTTCAAAATTTGTCAAAAATACAGCGATGAGGCAACAACAAGACCAATAGTGAAGCGTGTAAAGCGCTGTCAAATACGAGATTTCGGCTATTTGACGCTTTAAAGCGCCTCAAGCAAGCAAAGTAAGACTGCCACTGGGCCAGCTTTCATACATTTCAGTAGAGTTCAAAAGAATTTTGACATTTTTGAGTTATGACAGATATATCTACATCGAGTGATATCATATCACAAAACCACAATCACATCATATCTCTTCTATCTTCTTTTCTACTATTTCATGCTAATCGTCAGTTGTGCTATGTTTGTAAAAAAATGTATATTGGAAATCATGAAAACATACAAAGGTAGACGAATACGACATTCTTGTGAATGCTCTGAAATCTATTTTAATAAAAAAAAAAACATTGTACTAAACCATATCACGACATAATGTCACGTTGTTGTCGTTGTTGTTGTAACGAAGGATAGCCCTGCCCAACGTGTACTTATCCTTAGCCTAAATTGTCAGCAATGTCTTCTAACGGGAGTCCTCGGAAACTAGCAGTTTATACAGACCAGGACCAGAGGGAAATGTCACGTCATAAAGTCATGCGATACTAATGATTTTTGAGTTAAGTTAGCAATGTCTAAAAACTTTCCACGAAGTACGAAAGTCAAAGCATACGGTGAACCAAGGAGTATTATATCTCATTTTTTCCCAGTAGTAAGCTCTTGTTTGTGTTCTTGTAACCGTAAAACACTCGCCGAAGGTTTGAAAGTTCATTTCGTGGCTTGTAATATATTCTAGTCGCCCTAACCATCTGAATCTTAACAGTACTCGAAAAGGACATTAACAACTTAGCTTAGTCCAGCGTGGATTAACTTAAACCTATAGCTTTGTGTTCATGGTAAAATTCATATCGCTGGCTTCGTGAGCAAATGTCGTAAGTCCCCTTTTTTTTAAAGAGATTTTAATACAAAACGATAGTACAGTTATAAATACATCGTTTTGCATTAAAATCTCATTTAAAAAAAAAAAATGGACTTACGACATTTGCCCACGAAGCCAGCGATATACGTCTTACGCCCAAACAAAACTGGTATAACGCTTTTGTACAACTCACCTCCGGTAAGAATTATCACAATCAATTCGCATGCCAATTTCATAAGAGCCCTCGCCTCACTGGTACTAGCCAAAGTCTTATATTTCTCAAGCAGCTGATAAATCGTCTCGCACAATCCATCCTTAGCCAACAACAATTTTACATCCTCATTTTCCGCCTGATAATGCAACAATTCAAGGCACATTTCCGCTAAATCGGGATTTGTCGAAGCAGCCAATATATGCGACAATTGTATATTGAGATTAGCATCAAAATTCAAATCGGGTACATTTTCGGTGAGTATACTAAGCAATGGCAAAGTATTCAAAAGTAAATCTTCATTTTCCTCAACATTAGTCAAACCAATTGTAATAAGCTTTTCCAGCTTTGGCATAATTTGTAAATCCATAGCACGTTTAGCCAAACCTTCACCACCGAGTAAATAATTCGATAGCAAACCGCCTCGTACTTTAATGAATTGTTGTGCATTTTCCTTATCACCAATGTGTGTTATATCAAGTAATCCGACTAATACGGTATCACCTCGTAACGCCAAAATTATATCGCGTGCCTCATCATTCAAATAACAAATATTACCGAGTACTCGACAAATTTGTATGGGCAACTCCATATTCGCATCGATTGCTAAATCACGCAAACAATTTAAAAATTCTTCGATAATTTCACGTTTTGTAAATTTTGTACGTTGCACTTCGGATTTTGTGATTTCGGCAATACATTTTGCAGCTTCCTTGCGTGTTATTGATTCCTCTGAATGTGCCAAATTCATGAAGAGGTCGGCTAATTCATGTTTATCAAATAATTTTGGATCTTTTGTGGCTGATATTTTGGAGAGTATGGTATTGGTGTTGACATCGGCCGCGGCTGGAGCTACGGAAGTTGATTTCAGTTTTTCTATAAGATCGTCGATTTCACCTGGATTTAAAAGAGAAAAGGAAGATTTTCTTTAGATTTCTGGAATTTGTAGAAAGTTCATTAGAGAATCGAAATAAGAATTACAAAGTAAGCCGATTTGACATCATGGCGACGTCACATCACTTGGAAACGGAATTGAATCTTTTATTTTGTCAAGGCTTTGCGGAAACGCAGTTGAGGGAATATCCAATTTTATTACAAATTGTCTGATCTATTGACATGCTATTTTTTAGTCTTATGTAGTGTCATATTTTATTCGTCGTTTTGACAGATATTTCTATAATACATAAATGAATATCACACAAAGAGTTAAACTACATTGAATGATAGCGTATCATGCTAGATAGATTACAAAATCCTGTGGCAGCAGGATGTTGTGCTACGTCGTGATGTAATTTTGCCTAAATAAATTTAGCGTTACGACTTTCTGCATAAATTGATAAGATATCACAAAATCACAGCTACATCACATCACATTATCTAAAATCATTAATTGATAATATAGATAGATTAATATAAAGTCCTGCCACGTAGCGCTATGATCTCACGCCATGTGAAGAAATTATTTTTGAGTTATGATTGTCTGCATAATTTGATATCATATCATAAAATCTCAATTACATCACATCACATTATGTAATATCAAATAATGTCACATAAAGGACTGAATCGCAAAGGATGATGGCGTATTGAGCTAGATATACTAGAAAAAGTCCTACGACAACGCAATATTGGGTCCGGTCGTGAGCTCATCCAAATTATTTTTGAGACATTGCAGAAATATCCGCATAAATTGATATGATATGATATCACAAAGCCTCAATTACATCACATCACACTATGTAATATCTAATATAATGTGACGCCCAATAAAACCATATCACTGAATCACATTGGATGATAGCGTAATATTACAGATTCAAAAAAAAAAAAAGTCCTACGACATCGCGATATTATGTTACGTAGTGAAGTCATGTGACCCAAATTGTTTACGTATGATAGAAATATGATACCACATTAACGCACCATTGTATTATTGCATTATATCAAATAAAACATATCATATGACATTATTCCAAATCATACGACGCTAATGATCACAACAACTCGTTACCACAACAACAAAAACAAACAGATTGACAGCATGTAATAAAATCTAAATTAGATAATATCACTATCTACTATAACATCATATCAGACTACTATAATATCATACTAACTCATGTAGATCCGACATCACATACTATTTTATCAAATATACGATATCATGCGACATCACTCAAAGTCATGGGATCCTTTTGAGTTCTGACTAGAGCTAAGACTCTCATGCACACATCAAATGCGATTTGAAAAGTTGCATAGAATAAAATTCACGTCACTTTATATCATCTAACACCATAATATCACTTAAAAATAGGTCCACATCATAGCGCATCATTGATGATTATCTGCAACTCGTTTAAGATAAAAAATACTACGCGCAGTAGGCCAACGTTGCATACACAAGTAGTAAGGGAACTGAACGTTTAAACTGCAATGTACATTTTTGTTGAATTAAATTTATTCCGTACCTTGCATTTCTTACAAATTTAGGTTGATCCATAAATGAGTTCACATGCAACTTACGCTTTCATTTTTGTCTGCTTATACAAATAAACAAAAAAAAAAAAAAAAACATTGCAAATTGTCATATACACACTTAAATATCCTTGCATGTCTTAGCGAAATTGCAGAAATTGTTGATTATTCCAAATAACTGAATTGACCTACTTTAGTTTTGCAAAATTAAAAAAATCAAAAGAAACATATTTCTATGGAAGGAAGAGAATTCCATAGAACTTAAGTTGAGAGTGCATAGTTAGTTAGTATTGATGAGTAATAATTTTTTTTACACAGAGAAAAATGAGCTGGGAATGGATGTAAATTGACCCGCGATTTTGGTTGAATCAACAGATATTTCGGTTGATATAACTATATTTTGGTTGATATGACCAAATCACTGTCATTTCCTATCCATCACCAGCTCAATTTTCTCTGTGTGTATATCTTCAATACTTTTCTTAAATAGATAGATCTACATCTTCTCAATTTTCGAAAGTTAAGATGCTAAACTCGCAGTGATAGACCTATAAAAATGTATAGTTACTTAGGTCTGGAACTTTCACAGTTTTTTCGCCATTCTAAAAGATAACATGAATATCTACAATTTCCAAAAAAAGAAAAAATCTTGATTTAGCCTTGTCTAGTGTACTTACTGAAATATGTATGTACATAGCGAGAAATGAAGCCAAGCTGAAAGCCAGTTGCTGCATTTTTATTTGCACAACGCATCCTTAACATTTATTTTTTTTCTTCAGTGAATTACCACGAATATAAAGTGAAATCCTGTCTGCCATTATTTTTATGTATAGTACATTCATATGCATACATAACTTTGTTTATATTTAGAAATGTAAATAAATTTGAAGTGTGTAAATATATTCATATACCTAGTCCACCTGTATAATGTATGTAGATATGTATTGTGTTTTGATGCCTTTCAGGAACATAAAACGATAGTAACTATAGATAGCATCAGCTATTTGAAGTCTGTAAAGATCGTACAACTCATCCCAAAATCCCTTTTTTAAGACGTCTTCAAAGTATTCGGCAATTAGACCGGGGTTGCGTTATTTTGATTTGGTTGAATCCCGAAACCATAGATACAATTTATTTAGGACTAGCAGACCCGGCAGATGTTTTCCTGCCAAAAACAGTCTGCCTGTATTTTTATCCCCACATCCCCATCCCTATCCCTATCACTATCCCTAACGAACAAAATCTTGAAAACGGGTTGACAGATGAACCTAAAAACCACTTCTTGTGAAAACCCCCATCAACACCTTAAATTTGATAGCTATATTATATGAACATGAGTCAGCCTTGGTCTACCTAATCGTCCATATTTTGGAAACAGATGAACCTGATAAACCGCTCCTTGTGAAAACTCTCATCAACACCTTTTATTTGATACCCATTCGTTATCGTAAAAACACATTCTGGGTCACCCCTGGTCCACATTTTGGTCAATATCTCAGGATTCCACAAATTTTTTGAACTTTTTCTTTTTTAAAACCATCTCCGGGCAAAAAAAAAAAAATACAACAAAATTAGTGAAATTGTAGCAAAAAAAAAAATTTTTATTTGGGATCGCCTTCAAAATATCTTTAATCCTAGGGGTGGACTGGAAAAACTTTTTTTTTTGTATGTGGACCGATCCGGGTTAATGGGCATTCATTTTTATATATATAGATTTTCAAATTTCTTCAAATCAAAGATACTTTTTATTTGTGATTTGAATCTTCAACGAATCAAAGATACTACTGATGTATTTGTTATTTGAATCATCAACCAAATAGAATATACATTATATTTGTGATTTGAATCTTCAACCGAATCAAAGATGTTTTTTATCTGTGATTTGAATCATCAATCAATTCGAAGATACTTTTTATTTTTGGACTTAAATCTTCAATGAATCAAAGATAGAAGTATTTGTGATCAAAGACACATTTTTATTTGTGATTAGAATACTCAACGAATCAAAGATACTTTTTGTTTATGATTTGATTATTCAACCGAATCAGAGATGTTTTTTATTTGTGATTAGAATCATCAACCAAATCAAAGATACTTTTTATTTAGGATTTGATTATTGAGGTATCGAATCACGAATCAAGAATCAAATCGGGAATAAAAAGTATCTTTGATTTGGTCGATGAATCAAATGAGAAATCTTTGATATGGAAGGCGAATAGAATCGGCAATTAAATTTATTATTTATTTAGTCACACGATTTTTTGTGGGGCCCCAAGATATACATACACTCAAAAAAGAGTTTCATTATTTCAAGGAAAAGTTGCCCTTATTTGGCTCCAACTACATGGCTGCCTTAATTTATAGACTTTTTTCCTCAATTTTCTTTAAATTACTTAGTTCAAGGAAGCCATGTCTTTGGAGCCAAAATAAGGAAACTATTTTCCTAAACTAATCGCACTTTTTGCAGGGCATCATTATGAAGGGTATAAGACACAACCAAAGATAGTCCATATGCCCTCAATCTTTTTTTATTTTTCTTCATTTCTCCAGCTACACATTTTTCTAGTTCATGCAGGTGCACCTATACATTGCAATTTCTGTGTGTCTTTATTGACTTCAACTGCATTTTTTTTTTAAGTTAAATCTAAATTACATTGCTGGCACTGCGAGGTACATTTTTACTTGTTTCCAAACCATTTGCCTCAATTTTAGATATCTCACAAATGTGCAACTTCTTTTTATGTGCCACTATCATGCCCAAACGTCATATTACTTTATTTTTTCGAAAGGGGGTAAAATCCAAGACATCTAAAGAACTCATTAAATTATTTCCCGTTTAGATTGTAGTTAGAGTTTGACAACAATCTAAAAAGGGTTGCTGCAGTTACTTTGCCAAACAAATTGCATTACTGGGAGTGGCTGGTGAAGCCTATTTTTAATTTTTTTTTTTTTTTCATTTTTTTTCCCCCTTTATCATCAAACCTTTAGTAAGATAGCCCTAATGACTGCATGTCAATAGAGTGGTAGGAAAGTGGGAACAAGTTGTAGGCGTAAAAGGAAGACAGTTGTTTGTGTTTTTGGGCGCGAAGGCGTAAAATTTTGTGAGTAGAAGCAAAAAAAAGTGCTCAGCCTTTTTTTATTGTTTAATCTTGTTTATTTTCTTGCCTAAATCGCATATGTAGGTAGGTGGTTAGATGGCTATTTTAAGTAAGTAAGTAAATTGTCGCGCTCTTAAGGGCCACTTGCATAAAAGCCGATAACGATCTACTCGCTGATTAATTTGACAGCTAACCATACAAAATACGTCGATTAACGCCGCTAACCGGGCGATTATCGTTATCAGCTTTTATTCAAGCGGCCCTAAGATTTGGATTCTTTCTTGGACGTTTAATATTTGTTTCTTTTAATAATGTCGTTTTCTAGTTTCAACTCTTTTTCATTCACAGCTGATTCTTTTGGGGCCTCATTCTCTATTGCGAACGATAACCCATACAAACGATTCGTCTCTTGAAGTTTCGTTTAGCAGTTACATTCTGATTAGAATGCGAAACTATTATGTCAACCAGCCAAAAAATATTATTCCAGAATTTTGAAAGTTAAATGATTCTTATAAGATTCTTATAGGGTCTATACACAGTGCGTATGGCTCGCGAGTCATCTGTGTACGTGTTGACTCGCCGTCATTATACAAAATATCAAACTCATTTTGATTTTCTCGAGTCATGCTAGAGTCATGTCGGTGTAACTACTACATACACATTTTCACTAATACACCTAAACTGACTCTTGACTAAGACGCATCGTGTATAGGCCCTATTAGAGACAGCGTGACACAAATTTCGATATTTTTGACATAGCTCCCTCTTAACAATAATGATTAAATACATTAAATAAAATTAAAATCAACGAATAATAAGTAGAATACACATCAATCTACTTAAAACTGACCCAGTTTTGAGTATTTGTATTGATTCAATTAGTACATATTTATTAGTTCAGACACATACATAATTGAATAGATATCGTTCAGTATTAAGTACGGACCATATGTGGATGCTTTAAATATATGTAAATCATTCCTGTTCATATAAAACTATCAATTATGCTATTCAAATATTCAAGTTAATTCCTTTTGGTTAATCCACAATTGACAGAGTCCATTTTCACAATTCCATATGCCCCTAAAAGCACACTATCTCATTTAATACAACGAGTAACGTGTGATACCAATTTTCGATAGCTTTTCACATGATGGCATTTTTAATGCTTGAGCTTGTGCAAACTTGATACTGCTGCCAAAACTTCGTGCACGTGCCATCATACCTTCGCCTGGGTTCGCAACGCATCAACATGATCAACATCATTATCATCATATGCCATATCATGTCATGCAATCAACCACCAGTTTATCATGCGACAGCACAAAGTCAAAAAACAGAGTATATGTAGAAGTTGGAAGTTTAGCGATTTGATATTTTGAGGGTAACAATTGTTGTGCCACAACCGGAAAATAAAAAAAGTTTATATTGTTATTGTTTTGGTCATAAATATTTATGATTTGTGTAGTAACTTACGATAGCTGCGTTCACGATAACAATTTTGCTTCATCGTATAAATAAAATCCTCCTCAACGGAATTCTCTAAACGTCCAAGCGAGCCCTGATAATCCCCATTGAAGCTTGACTTTACATAATAGGGTACGGAAAGATGTTGTGTTGCACGTTCTATGGGATATTTGCTGTTGGAATGCATACACATTGGGCAAGCAGTACAAATACAACGAACATATGAACGGATGTAAAAAAATGTATTGTTGAATAATTGTCAGCAAAAGGTGGTGGTTTGTAGTATTTTTAAAGAAAACAAAAACAAAATGTGGTTAGTAGTAAAAAAATATAATTTTACGAGGGTTGCTATTTAAGTACTATCTATACTAATCATATTCTTTGAATACGGGCTACATGGTGAAAGGCTTGCCATGTTGTCATGAGTTTTTCAATAACATTTTCTTAGGAAGGGAGTTACTGGACGTGTTACAGAGGTACAGCAAATCGAACTTATTTACCTTCGTCTAACCACTTTGTTAACAGTGTTGGGGCACCATAATATTCCGCAGTACATCCGAAAACATGAAGTATACCAAGCAATTTCGCAGAAGATCTCATCTTTAGATACTCAGAACATTTCCAAAGAAATTGGTCAATATGATAGGCCTCTATCCAATTAAACTTTGTTGTTACGAAAAGGTTGTCGATTAAAAGTCGACAGGAACAAAAATAATAAGGGAGAAGGAAAGAGCGGCAAAGGCATTGGGATAGTTAGAAGAAGAGAAGAGAGTGAATTCATTAATGAACTGTAAACAATGGTCAATATATTTCGTTATCATACAGTCCATTTAAAACCGATCATTACACATTGGTGACCGAAATATTGAAACATTCGTCAATACAAGTGATGCAAGAAAAGCATCAAGATTAGATGAGTTGTTTAAAAGGGTTAAGCTGGCTAATCACCTCCCAAGAAATGTTTTCTTCTTTTTGCTTTGCAAGCCAAACGGGACGGTCTTTTCATTTGAAAGTTTGTATGTGGCTCTTTATTGGGGATTGCTTTATAAAAATGTTCTACAAGCTGAATCTTGCATGAGCAGATTTAAGGCAGGGCGGCTTTCTTGACCATTTCTTTAGTATTTCTTGAAGGGGTCAGGAAATGTTTTAGAAAACGTTCCTGGCTTGAATATCAGTAATCATGCAGGATGCAAATTAAAAGTTATTTTATAAAGAAACCCCTCAGAAAAAGCTACATACAAACTTTCAAATAAAAATAACGTCAAATTTGGCTTGCAGGGCAAAAATAAAAAAAAACTTATTGGCCATTTTCTTGGGAGCTGTATTTAGCCCTTTAGGGAGAACGAGTATACGTGTTGTTTCAATGGAGTGCATTGAAAGGAAGATTGATGTTAGATTTGTTAGTTTAACTGGCCTTAGAAGATGTACGTAATCATTGAAAGTGTCCAAAGAATTTGAAACCTACCTTGGAGCATGCGAAAGCCAAGTTGTCCGGAAGATATATGGTCTTCCCGTGATGGCAACGGCATAATAAATAATAAATAATAAAGGAACAGAAATCCAAGGACTTCGCTGACAGGCTCGACTGAGATAAAAAAAAAAACATGTAGATGAATCTTTGTGGACTCTATTCAAGGCTTTTCGGTTCAGTTTCTGTTAACACTGGTATCGGAGTATGTCAAGACTTAAGTACTTAGATAGCAACCCTTGTACAGTACATACTGCATATCAATGAAATAAAAGCACTTAAAAACCTATAGTTTCATACATATAATACAAATATTTGCTGCCAACTAAGGTCCCTCGGTTAAATAGAACAATTGCATGAAATATTTAAACAAACGGAAGTGGGAAGGAATCCATGGTAGGAGTGGATATTAACGCAGCTATTGAATGCGTTCATGGAGGAAACGCATTGGCGCAAAGTGTTAATGCCAAAAAGGTTATTCATGAATGCATCATTAAATACATCTAGTGGTCGTTTATGTTAGCTCTTCGCGGAAGCCTACAGAAATTACGACTAGACCATTTGAAGAGAGTACCAGTTCTAGGTTCATGGCGAAACAATGTTTTTGACTGCCCCGTTCTCAAGGCGTTGTCATGGGCGGGGCAATTGTCCCATAGTGCACACTTGACAAGTCATTCTCAACCGATTGCTCTTACCGCAGTTCTAGGTTAGCTTCCCTTAAGCTAGTTCTCAACGGGTTCGATGTCGAAAAGCTTTGGGGTTGCGTCTTTTGTGAAATAGTGACTTTCAATATCCGTTTTGAGTTATAGGTTACTGTGCTAAAATTCTGCGTTATCCCTGCAAGTGCAATCCTTGGCATCAACGCCATAACGCAACGCATTGCAGCATTACCCAAGCTTAATCCAATAGCTGGGCGACAGGTGTCAGCTGGCCAATGGTTTAGTAAAATCATTTATTACCCTTCTTTATTTTCTTTTATGCTGAATTAGACTATAGTTAACCCGTAATTCACGTTATTATACAACGTGTGCAAAGCACAAATCAATTTTATAGACGAGCTTTACGTTTTAAAATGGAAGATCTAGTGCAAACTAGTGAATTAGCTAAAAGGTAAGGTGTGAGAACATGTGTTCTAATTTTTTTTTTTAAGATTAAATCGAATCGGTATTTGTTTCCTTTAGCATCAAACTGCGAAAAAATGAGCTAAAATTGTGAGAGAGGGCTCAAAATCCGAGTTTTGGCATCAGGATCACGAATCCGGAAGCCCTTTTTTAAGTTTTTGTTTCTGTGCAAAAATAACCCGGGTCCGATACCAAAGTTGGGGCGGGATCCATGGTATTTATTTGCAGAGCACCTTTCCGAGTTGGCGGCCCCGGCCGCGCTTATAGAAAATAACCCTGGGCTACGCCATGGCAAGTCCGGGTGTGTGATATACCGACTTTTTTGCACGTTTTTAGGGACAGCCTAATGTAATTACAACAACCACATGAAAACTTGCAACTTTGATTGCAAATATCTCTTCAGAGAAGCAAAATATTAAAAAAAGCGCTTCCGGATTTGTGATCCTGGGACCAACACGCGTCTTTTGAGCCACCTGTGTAACATCTAGAGTTACGACAGAACCTTGGGAAGTCTCTCCAACGTCTTAAGGGATCACTGAAGGTTTGCGATGTCTATTGACAAGGAGGAATGAGGGGCTCCCTATAAAAATTTCTTTCAAATGCGGCGCCCAGTTGTGTCTTTGGTCCGCTACGCAAAAAGAACTTTCAATAAAAAAGATCAAAGCGTGAAATGATAGCACTCTTAACTGCTGAAGACCAGGGAGAACCTTACTGAGTTATTCGACTCAAAAGGACTAGACCCCTCTCGGCGTTTCTTACAGTCTTAAGTTATCGACAAGATGGACTGACGAAACAAGTTTAGTGCTTATTCATGAAAGATACAATCCCCTAAATATATAAGTAGGTTTCCAGTTTTATGTTCTATTTAACCTTAAAACGTTAGTAAATGTATACAACAAGGCGATGGCTGAGTGGAAGATCAACCTATTTCAGAATATTTTTCAAACCCGTCTTATTTCAATATCGCCTTATTTTCAAATACAGTTCAAGAACACCGTATCTTAGACAAATTTCCAAACCGCCCTATCTGAACGAAAATTCTATACAATTTTTGCGAGATAGAACGTTTTTTAATAAAATCCTCAAATAGACGTTATTGAAAATAGTTCTGAGACGGGGCGTTTTTTAATGAAGTTCTGGGCCCCAACTCGTGTTCTATCAAGTGAAGAAAATTGTATGTAGTTACTTGAAGTTTCTTTTCATTTTGTATGAATATGTATCACTTTTTCGCTTCATAGAACACGAATTCGCCCCCGGGAATTGCGTTATTGAAACAAATTCGGAGATAGAGCGTTTTTGAAAAATATTTTTTTTTTTTATAGATAGTGTGATCGTCCACTAGACCGTCGAAGTGAATAAAAAAAGAGAATAGAAATAATAACCTAAAAACTAAAAGCAAAATTAAACTAGAAAAAAAAAACAACAAAAGACTAACACAAAACTCACCTCGATTGCACCAAACTGTAAACCGGATCTGAAGTGAAGAACGACGAAAGCATCGAAATCAAAATCAACACCAAAATCAAACCAAACACCAAACTTGGTTGTTGATTACGCTCTTGGGGTTGACGTTGATTTGCCGGCCTATAGGCACGCCTATGCCCCCCACCACCATGATGTCCTCCACCGTGTTGTGCAAAATTGCCAAAAAATATATTAAATAATTCCTCTGCAGTCAAATCTTCACCAAAGGCCGCTTCAAATGTATGCCCATCGTTGTTGTGCTGAAAGAAGCTACCATTGAAATGTTGTTGATGCTGATGATGGTGTTGAGCATTCAAATTCGAACTACTGCCAGTTGCGGTGAGTGTATTTGCACCAGATGCATCATAATCTTTACGTCGACGTTCATCGGTTAGTACAGCTACTGCATTGCCTAACATTTTGAATGCTTCAGCAGCACCTGGCGCTTGATTCTTGTCTGGATGTAGCTGCAGAGCCAATCGCTTGTAGGCGCGTTTAATATCTGAATCTGTGGCGTCACGTGTCACATTTAAGACTTGATAGAAATTTTTACATTTATTGATACGTTTAACTAAATCGAGTTGATCTTTGGTGTAATCACGAGTGCTGGCGTTAGCATTATTGCCGTTAATATGGCCATTTTGTCGCCTTTGCCTTAGGCGTGTTGGCGACTCATTGCCATTGTTGGTAGTTGTATCATTTGCCGTTGATGTACCTGGTCCTTCTGTGGTTGACGGTGATGATTGTCCTTGTTGTTGTTCTGATGTGGCTTTCAATTTGGCTAGCAATTCTTGCAATTCGTCAACTTGTGATTCAGGGCATAACTCTTTGGCCTTTTTGACTAGCTTAATGGCATTATCATAGTTGCCTATATTGATTTCACGTAATGCGACATTGATGTAACGTTGCGCCTCTTCTTGTGCCGCATCCATTTGTGTGCTGTTGGCGTTTGTTGGTGTCTCTGGCGTATAAATTCCGTCAGCAGCTTGTGTGAAGAATAACACAAATTGCTTGCGCTTTATTGCTTTGCGTATTTATTAACGATTCTTTTTTTTTGTAAGTTTTGTTTGTGAATTGTCTTTCTGATTGATTTGTTTTAGTTTTAATTTGATAAGCTAAAATGTCTGAATGAGAGCGCAAGAAAATTTGTGTAGTACGACCCGGTTAACCAGATTAACTTGATAATAAAGGGTTTGTGTTGTTTTTGTGTAACAGTACTTCGCCTTGTCTACTCCCAAGACGAATTTTTATGTAAAGTCAACTATATTTTAACACTCTTTCAGGTATGTTTTTTAACAATGATCAACTTTACATGGGTCCCTGTTAAATTAATATGAGTTCCTGTTAAATTATAAACCGTGTTAAAATGCATCGATTTGCTAAGGGCCTATAAGTTCAAAGTTCGGGTGTGCACGGCACGGTGAAGCTCAACCTTTTCAGCATTTTAATTTGAGGGGATATCTCTGAAACATCCTGTCCCTCTCTCCCAACTGTCTTATATCATCGTTGAAAGCTGAACAAGTTTACAAGGTCGACTCTAATTATAGTCATAACAAAAAGAACTTGCTGTCTTCGATCAATCTTCGATCGAACGATGTCACACATCTGAACATAAGGATTTGGTGAAAAGAACCATTGGTCCAAAATATTGGAAAGTGTCTACTTAGATGACGTTAGTGTCATTCAAGGGGAAGTTCTAGCCAAAACGAACGCAGCAGAAATATCGGAGAAAAATTGCATAAGCGGGCATTTAAAGTATTTAGACGAATTTCCACTAGTAGGAACTTATTAAGTCTGAGCTAGTTCAATATTTAAACAGTACTCCAATTGGAGCATCAGCGTACTCCAAATGTAATCCTTTTTTCCATATAAAAATTGTGCTTCAATTAACATTGCGATGTCCTAGGACTGGACCATCTACTCCAACCTTCGCTTTGTTGCTGGTACTCCGAGGAATACCTACTTTGCAATGTACTCCAATGTTGTTACTCCTTGTGGTGATCTACTGTCAGAGCGATCGTGTCAGGATTTTTGTCGATAAAGAACGAACAATGATCGGCTTTCAATTAGATGAAGGTAGCCCGCTGAGGCATTAAAAATGGAGTAGTTACTCTAATATAATAAAATTGGAACACATGATCTGTTCTGTTTTCTGGTAACTATAACATGAATATAGATTAGATATCGCCAGTGACAATAGTTTCAGGAAGTGCGGAGGAGAAGTACGCTTCAGTATGATGTGTGCCCTGTTCTGCGTTCGCTAGATTAACGCCTGGATAGCAAGTACACTGGATCCGGATTCATATTCGACAAAGGTCTTTCAACATCAGTATAACCCTGCTTGCTACGTCACGCCATATTTCGTGGGTGGCTGCCCGACCAAGCAGGATGAAATCCTTTTACAACAACAACAAACTATTAAACCCCAGCTCTATACGCATCTATGCTAATCCTCTCATTCATTCTCTCTAAACACCAAATGTCAGAGACTTTTATTGGAACTTTACGTAGAAATGAGAGGAAGTCTGGTTAACCGGGAGGTGTCTTGTACATTTATAAAGATAAATTCGTGTTCATGATCTCTGTGTCTAAATTACATACGTATGGATTGATTGAAAAGCATATTGTTTAAATACTCAACGCGGTCCTTTACAAGGACTCTAACATTAGTTACCAACTTAATACTACAATGAAATACCACAAGTTTACTCATGATTTTCCATTACTTTCTTTCCAAATCACACTGTTTGGATTCATTCAACTATTGGCTCGATTTGGTCAGTTTTTATATTTGCCTTAATGGGGATTTAAGCGATTTATTCATTTGCACCACACAGTCACTATTTTTTCCACTATTTTTTTTTATCCATAACACACACAAACACACAATAAACGAAACTATAAAAAACATGTGTGAAAATAATTAAACATACTCGCAAAGGACATGTACGATGATGATGACGATGACATTAGCAGAGGCCGAACTAATACGATTTAAGTATTGTATAAAAATATTTTCGAACTAAAAATTTGAATACAATTTCAAGAAATTCCTTTTACTTGACTTGTTGACAATGAATATGAAAGATAAAGTGACATTTTTACATTAACAATCTACAAGGGCTGTTCATAATTAGCTTAAAGAATAGGTAAGGTATTTGAGGAATTTGGTAATGTTGAGGTGTGGTGGAAGTTGAGAAATGTTGGAACTGCGTTTACATTCTTCAATTTCTCGCCACTATTTCGACAGTTGAGAGGATGATTCCACAATTTCAAAATATATTTGAAGAACACCTTCAGGTTTATAATCAATTCCGTTGGGAACGAGGAGCTCGATAGAAATTATTGACCTCTCTGAAGTTGGCAAGACAACTTTTACGTGGCAAAAAAGTAACTAGTGGATAATTTGCCGTAATTTATACATAAATTATCCGTGAAAACAAAAATTTTGCCGCGGCCGTATTTTGGAAAATATTGAGTGGCACGCCAACTTCATGTGAAGTTAGCGTGCCACCCTTGAAAAACTACCTTAGGGACCTGCTAGAGAAAAAATGTTTGCACGTGATTTTGCCGTAAATTAGCCGTAACTAAGTGGCATATTTGGAAAATTAAAAAAAAAAAAAAAATTAATTTTTTTGGTAGTGCACCGCCAACTTCACATGAAGTTAGCGTGCCACTTCTGGAAAACTACTTTCGAGACCAGCTAGGATAAAAACCTTTGCACGTGATTTTGTCGTAAATTATCC
>CAXKVI010000004.1:105035221-105194246 GCA_964058755.1 Campiglossa producta | reverse complement strand
AAAACTACCTTAGGGACCAGCTAAGGAAAAAATATTTGAACGTGATTTTGCCGTGAATTATCCGTAATTAAATGACATATTTAAAAATTGAAAAAAAAATTTTTTTTTTGTTAGTGCACCGTCAACTTCACATGAAGTCAGCGTGCCACCTTTGAATATATGAATTTTTAAATATGTCATTTAATTACGGATAATTCACGGCAAAATCACGTTCAAATATTTTTTCCTTAGCTGGTCCCTAAGGTAGTTTTTCAAAGGTGGCACGCTAACTTCATATGAAGTTGGCGTGCCACTCAATATTTTCCAAAATACGTCCGCGACAAATTTTTTGATTTCACAGATTAATTACGGATAATTCACGGCAAAATCACGTTCAAATATTTTTTCCTTAGCTGGTCCCTAACAAAAAAAAAAAATTTTTAAATTTTTTAAATATGTCATTTAATTACGGCGAATTTCCGGCAAAATCACGTGCAAACATTTTTTCCCTAGCAGGTCCCTAAGGTAGTTTTTCATGTGAAGTTGACGGTGCACTATACAAATTTTTATTTTTATTTTTTTATTTTTTAAATATGCCATTTAACTACGGCTAATTCACGTCAAAATCACGTACAAATATTTTTTCTCTAGCAGGTCCCTAAGGTAGATTTTCAAAGGTGGCACGCTAACTTCATATGAAGTTGGCGTGCCACTCAATATTTTCCAAAATACGTCCGCGACAAATTTTTTGATTTCACAGATTAATTACGGATAATTTACGACAAAATCACGTGCAAAGGTTTTTATCCTAGCTGGTCTCGAAAGTAGTTTTCCAGAAGTGGCACGCTAACTTCATGTGAAGTTGGCGGTGCACTACCAAAAAAATTAATTTTTTTTTTTTTTTAATTTTCCAAATATGCCACTTAGTTACGGCTAATTTACGGCAAAATCACGTGCAAACATTTTTTCTCTAGCAGGTCCCTAAGGTAGTTTTTCAAGGGTGGCACGCTAACTTCACATGAAGTTGGCGTGCCACTCAATATTTTCCAAAATACGGCCGCGGCAAAATTTTTGTTTTCACGGATAATTTACGTATAAATTACGGCAAATTATCCACTAGTTACTTTTTTGCCACGTAAAAGTTGTCTTGCCAACTTCAGAGAGGTAAATTATTGACAATTTGTGGAGTTTCCGGTTCCTGCCGGAATTGATGATAGCATTTTCATGACGAAAGCTCTGTCCGCATTGATGATAGAAACGAAATCTTATCTCAACTTTTGTCTTATATATTTGATTTAAAATCGCTTTAGATATCTCAGCTGAAAATTTATTGAATTTTCATTGAGATATGGCATGTTTCAAACTTGTTTTGACGGTTGTGTTGGTTCTCTTAAGGCTTACCATGCAAAAATCGAGAAGAGTACTCCAATTGGAGAAACATAGTATTCCAAATGTAATCCTTTTTCATATAAAAATTGTGCTCCAATTAACATTGCGATATCCCAGAACTGGACCACCTACTCCAACCTTCGCTTTATTTCTGCTGCTCCATGGAGTACCTACAGTCAGAGTACTTTACAATGTACTCCAATGTTGTTACTCCTTGGAGTATATTCTGTCAGAGCGATAGTGTCGTAATTTTCGTCGATAAGGCACGGGCAATGATAGGCTTTCAAAAAGCTGAAGGTGGTCCCATGAGGTATACAAAAGATTACTATTGGAGTACTCCAACATAAAAAAATTGGAACACATAATCCAACGATTTTTGCAGGGTATTTACACGGGACCAATTTCTGGTCGATTTTTTCGTTCCGCCTTCAATTACAAGGTGTGGGTCGAGCGAATTGCTATTTACACAATGGAACGACGAAAAATAGACCAGTAAATCGCCCCGTGTAAATGAGCCTTTATATCGTCGATAGTAGACTAACTGATGGTTATTTAAAAAAAAGGAGTAAATTTTCCAAACGATGTGAATAAAAATGTCGTTTTTTTTATTTTACGATTTAAATCTAAATTCAAGCGTAAAATGCAAAAGCATGAAATCATTTAATTGGTCCATGCAATACCAGTGATAGCAATTGTAAATGGAATAACGTTGTAAAGGAGAGAAGCTAGAAAAAATGATGGTATTATATAGTACTTAGTTGTTCGTCTACAATGTATACATTTAAGTCTAATGGATGCGCTTTAAGGAGTTGGTTGTACACAAAGCTTTTTATGGAGCACGAAATTGAGTAGAGTAAAAAAATGCCAAAAACAGAAACTATAGTCAATTTTGGTATGCAAGTGAGCGCACTTTATACGAATAGCTAAATAATGCTGGGTGATGGCGTAGCTTTTGTATGCGTTGATGAGATAAAGGCAGTATCACAACCGGCAATAAATCAGCCGAATGAGTTAACGCAAGTTATTTTTTTTTACGGTTCTCTTGAATAGTTAAAAGAAATCGATGCCTGAGTGGAAGATTGATCACCCCATTTCAAAATATTTTTAAACAAACAGAACTTTTTTAAAAAGAACCCTATTTCAGAATTTTGTTGAAGAACGTCAGATAGGGCGTTTTTCTAACTCATTCTGAACCAAGCTTTGAAATAGGGTGATATTGAAAACAAACACTGCTCGAAATATAGCTTACCAGAAATCAATAATTAATTGAAGTATCATCGCGAATAACGTTCCAAGGGTGTAAGAGTTGGTGCACCCTAGGGAACGCTAAATGACCTACATGGTCTACAAGGCTAGTTTCTCGTATTGCCGGTTCTACGAGAACGGTATCAGTATTTATGCTGTATCCATCGTACCGAAACGACCTGGGCCGTGTTTTTTATATCGACCCGGCCAAGAGCAATACACGCGGGGTGACCCTGTCTAACATTTGGGCAGGGCTACACCTCGTTACAACAACAACAACAACAACGTTGCAAGTGTCAATTTTTTCAAAACCGGTTTTATTGCATATTACCTCTTGAATTGCTCTCTTGCATTGTTCCAGATAACAAATTTTCTAAAATTTTGCCCGCCATAACTGTAAAAATGCATTTAGAAAAAGTAGGGTAATGGGAAGTGAAATGCATCATTTTGCAGAGAAGCGTCGAAAGTGATTCGAAAGCGCACTGGAAGGTGTAAACCTGATAATATGAAAGATATAAAAGAAAAAGTTAAGATTTTGTAACTTGAAACGTTATTCTCGATGATTCTTCAATTATAAATTGAATGGATATATCATAATTTTTGCCTAGTTTTTTAGCTGTTGGTGCACTACCGTCAGCATAAACGCAATAACGCAACACCACGTTGCGTTTCACCGCACCAGTACCCAAAACTCGAGGGTTGATTTAAAAGTGCTGGGTAAATGAAAAAATCTTATTAACAATCAAAAAAAACTTGCAACAATTTATAGTAGCAAAAAACTGTTAAGCGTCAACGACTCGAAGCAACGATAAATGCTTTCACCAACAAAAGGACGTCAAGGATGTATCGCCAATTAAATTGGTTAATGCTGTGAATAAGACAATTTTGGAAAATAAAATAGAATCAAGTTCAAAACATGTTCCCAGTTGGACTGGACCTTCTTTGTCCAAACAACTTATTGGGACGATAGTACTCCATGTTGTGGGAAATGTGAAAATGTTGCGCTAGCCCCATTTTCCCCTTATAAGTCCTTACCTTCTTTTGGAATTTTCCCATCTCACAGGGCCCATTGAGCTTACAATGTTTCCACTTAACTTTTGTAGATAATTCTTTCGCAACGATGATTTTCTTCTAATGTTGTTTTTGACGACAGAAACCACCCCCGAAGGTTTTTGAGCAGTGTTGTCGAATTACCAGTCCTTGGCCAGATATAAACCCGGCACGTTCCGGTACTCCCTTACGTTACTGCCCGACTGTCGTGGTATCGATTTATGACCAGTTAAACCTTCTAGGGCCGGGGTTTTCAGTAAGGAAAGAATATAAACCATCGAGTTACACATCATTGCATATTAGTCGTCTCTTACGACCGATAGCCTACCTCGGATATATTATAAGCCCCTAACCATCGTACATCTTTATCATAGTTGTGAAGCCAGCTCCTTTGGCTAATCCTTGACTTCCTCAGCATACTCCGATAAATATTACGTCATGGTAATCACATTATGCTCGTTGCTTATGTGAGAAACTTTCCAAAAGTTCCGTTCGAACTCAACTCCTGGTAGAAAAACTGATAGTAACTCATATTTATTTCTATAATTTTGTCAATAGCTGTATTCACACAATTCAAGCAAAAGTGGAAGGCAGTAGCCAGAGAACAATCGAAGCTCTACCCTCTATATTTAACGTAGAGTTGGGCAGCAAAAGCGTACATATAACAACAACCCAGCAAATGTGGCACAATTATGTTACAGCGAGGTTACATAAATTTCAAAAGTGAATTTGAGTTAATCTTAGTAATCTGCGTAAAATGAATAAAACCTCAAACACAATCACATAAACAGCAAAAAACCCTTACTTTCTTTAAGATATTCTTGCCGGCGCGCACATGATGCCAAGATGAAGGAATATACTGGCTGCTGTATAAACTTTGTACTTTCAATGGTTGAATAGTTTCTCTTAAGCTTGCTTCTTTTTGTCTTGTCCTACTGTGTTAAGGCAATAACGAAGTGGTAGATATTTCTTATCAGCGTTAATAGAAATGAGTAATCAAGATGCTGGCGACGAAAGGATATCCCAGGATACGAGTGAGTAAGTTGGCGATAGTTAGTAACTAATAATAGAGTTAAGGCGTTATTCTAAAATGTTGGTATTAGTTGCTGCTGAACTGTGAGGTTATTCGTCCCTTCGTCTTTTTGGGAACAACGTAGTATAAGACTCGGAGTTTAACGGAGAATCACTCTTGCCAACAAGTGCTACCTCGGACTGAGTATACAACTCAGAAGATAACGCTATATAAGAAGATAAGTTGACCTTGGAGGATTTGAGAGATAGTTAACTTCTCCGTAAGAGTTATGGTCATTCCCGTGATGCCAAAGCCGAGTATCGAAGGAAATTCAACGATGAGCTGTACAAGTTTTACGCAGATATTGTCCCTAGCTCTACATGGAGAGGGGTAGCCCTACTGTTGCGGCTGGCTTTATTTCCGAATTCCAGTGATCGCCGAATTAAGGACCTCAATGGTAGAAAAAAAAAGAATGACAGAGACATATCAAGCTTTGTGTTTATTCGTGCATATGGGAACCCGACTGATTATATGTATTTATATAGTCATTATAATGAGAGCGGGGTACGTTAACTTCTTCAGTGAGAGTTGTGATTCTGCAACGTCTTGAAGAGGAGTTTCGTCAAGTTAGTTTTAGCAGCTTAATGGTCGACAATTTTTTTTACTCTACACAGCTACACAACGAATACCTTAAAGGACCAATAAAATTTTGGTATCAGATAGAATGGAAAGTATGATGCTAGTTCGATTTGAACCAAGATTGGCTATCCATATAGTGTGGTTACTTTCAGCACAGTTGTTATTGCTACCGAATATGCCACGCAAGGGAATTATAAGGCGGGTAAAATATTGAATGTGGCAGCTTTTGCTTAAATCTTGAAAGCAGATTGAAAAAGTGTAAATGGGCATCACGTCGCCACCACGAAAAGCGACAGAGGTAAAAAAGTGCTTATAAAAATCTTCCCCACCTTTGGCGTTTATCTTGACGGTTGTGGGGTGATGTTACTGTTATTACCTCCTTTTTGTTGCATAATCGGAACGCGAGGCTTTGCAGGAATGTGAGTGCGTTGTGTTGTGCATGAAGCTGAAATCAAATAGGTAGAACGTAAGCTTCAGATAAAATGCGACGACAGAAATTAGACTGCATGCAGCCTATAGCAGGGGTTGGTGCGCGACGACAACTTCACGTTCATGGAAAAGCGTGTGAGTATGTGAGGATTGTGTAATATATTTTATGAATGGTAAAGCTCATAAGGATAACGCTATAACTACCTACATATATGTAGATATGTACATTAGGGCTGTAAAAAGTATTATACAGAAAACATTTGTCATTAAGGGTATAAATCGAATATTTGATTGTGAAGACGTCCAGAGATTTGTCTTTGAGTCCTCCTAGGAACAGACCCTTTTGGAAATGTTTTTTTTTTTTGTCTTTGCCCAGAATCACGCGAGGCGGGCTAAACGGATTTTAATGAAACTCGGCCTCCAGATAGCTAATATGGAGTATTAGTATAGTAACAATTGCGTTTTGAAATGTGTTTATATGTCTTTTCCACCAATCGCACGAGAATAGTTGAACGGATTTTGATGAAATTCGGTACGCAGATACCTAATGGTCTGGAAGGAGGGATAGGCTATGTATTTTGGAAAAAATGGCTATTGGACCCCTTTGGAATAGTTACTTTAAAAAAATTGATTTGCCTGTGTCCATAAATCACGCGACAGCTAATATTCCGGAATAAATGTATTTTGCAAAATTTTGAGGTCTCGAACCCCTTAAGATCTTTACTTTTGAATTAGTTTAAATCGCTATAACTTTGAGAATACTAAAATAACTACTAAGATAACTTCATGTGTCTCTTATCGCCATAGGCTTATGCCCATCCCTGCCATATAAGTAAATATATGTATATTTATGTTTGTATGCCGCATCTAAGGGCTGTTGACTGTTGTGTTAGCTTTTTGTTGTTAGTGTTGTTTTTGTCTTTGCCTTCATTGATCCTTAAGGCGTCAAGTAGAATAATGTGTAAGGATATACTGTTGTTGTTTGTGAAACATAAGTTGTTGATGCAGTGTGGAGTCGAAATTCCATTCAGATTTTTTTCAGGCTGTTTCAAGTGGCATGAATGTCCTTATAAATTTACATATGTTAGGTGTTTGTGTAGATATGCCTAACTTATCACTGCTTTATTCGTTTGTTGTGATTTGTTGTAGCAGCTTTTTATCCTTGTTGCAATTTTACCATTTTGTTAATTTTCATATGTATTTCCATCAAACTTCTCTGCTCTACTCCCACGTTATTATTGCTGTATAAGGTGGTTTCATTTCCATCAGGAACAATTCAGTGTCAATATGCGAAGGAAGTCGATTTCATGGTTCGCGTTTGACCGCTTGAATAAATGAGCTTTAAGGTCCCAGAACATTGTTGCGTATTAAAGCACGTGAGTCATCCCTTTTCAGCTATAATTGACTCCGATTGTAAACCCTTTGGGCTTTAATTCACTTGTTGTTGTTGTTGTTAACAACAAAACACTCCCCGAAGGTTTTGGGGAGTGATGCCGAAGTTGACAGTCCTTGGCCGGATATGACCCCGGTACGCTGCGGTACTCCCTTGCGGTACTGCCCGTCTGTCGTGGTAGCGATTTGGTATGACCAGTGGAACCTTCTAGGTCATGGCATCCCTCCATCCATGAGGAAGGAGAAGATGGGTAATGAGAGGTGAGAGGCATCATATCCGTAGATCAACCATCGAGTAGCACGTCAATTACCTATGTGCATATTAGTCGCCTCTTACGACCGGTATGCCTACCTCGGGCATATTCTAAACCCCTAACCCGCAGGGTACTTTAATTCACTTCACTGCATTAAGCTCGTATAGCTCATTGTTAAATTTCATTCGATACTCGTCTGGATCACGAGAAAAACCATAGGCTTATGGAGAACTTTTAAAGTACATGTACACTTTATTTGTTCGTACAGAAGGACTTCTCAGTATGACCTTACTTACTTTTAGTAGCCTTTAACCGCCTGTGCGATTTTGGCCGTCTAACATGTTTCGTCGGCTCTTTGTTGAGCCAACTGGCGCCATTTGGAGACACCGTGTGTTCTCAGATCTGCCTCCAATTGGTGCTGCCATCGGAGTGGTGGCCTCCCTCTTCCTATACTTCCACCGGCAGGTGCCGATAAGAATACCTTCTGGGCCGCAGCGTCTTCATTCATTCGCACCACGTGTCCTAGCCAGCGAAGCCGCTGGGTTTTTATTCCCTGAACTATGTCGACGTCTGCGTAAAGCTCATACGGCTCATCATTGTATCTTTTTTGGTAATCGCCGTCGCGTTCTCTGCTTTTGATTTAAAGGAGTTCGAGATCTTTAACTTAATGGGCCGTAGGCGTGAAAGGCGAGCATTTGCTCATACCCGATTTTTAAGACAAGGTTTCTTTGTTTTTATAACGAAACCAAAATACATACCTGGGTCTACTCTAAAATTCGATATCTAAGCAAATGCTCGCCATTTACCATTATGATTCTTTGATGTTATCCTAAATATACCCACCCGCAAGTTATCTATCTCCCGAAAGGCGCCACCGTTTCTAAGACGTATACTGTTACGGTTACATACTCTTCCGTGTGGATATATCCATAAGTTTGTGATGGTGTCGTAAGACTTTACCGTATTCCCGGAAATGAAAGGAAATTCCTACAAAGGTCGGTTCCAAGAGGTAAATACCAAGATCAGTTATTTCGGCATTAACTACTGTATTCCAAATCTTCTACCTTAGAGGCGCCTAACTAGTTGTATAAACGACTTTGACCGTCTCCTGGCGCCAATTGGAAAATCCAAGGTGGATAAAATTGTCCGCCACTTGAGGAGTAATTTTGCGCAGCATACATATCTAAGCTAACTATTTTGTTGGTGCTAATGCTGTTTGGTTTAAATGCTTATTTCAAATTACTTCATTATCAAATTCAACATAAATTCCCACACGCATATCCCACTTGTGAAGCTATATTTTTGGAAATGAGAAAATCTTATCAGCTATACTATTTTGACTGTGGGTGTTGTAATCTATGCGGCTATGATAATTGTTTATGAGCTTCCGGCAGCCAACAGCCGCATATCAAAGCACTAGAATACAAATATACAATGTTAAAACGAACAAACAATTTTAGTAGGAGCAGAGGTATACGATGAAAAACGTTGTAAATATTGATTTTTCACACAAGCAAAACATGGCGAAACTGGAGAGCTCCCGCGTTTGTTTGCAATTATCGCCTAGTAACATAGCTTTTGGCCACCTGACTGAACTGGAGCGTGAGCATGCTGCATATGCATGTGAACAACAAGTTATATATGTTGATAGGTATGTGTTTTCAATGTTGGTACCTATCACCTATGATCCCAGGGGAAGATGAAAGCATAGATACATACATACCTAGTAGGTATGTAGCTATTACAAATCTCTAAACATACAGTAATATGGTGACTGCATAGAATTAATTTTATAAATAGCTACGGTAAGCTACAATACCAACTGCAGTACATAAATGCATACGCATGCAGATATGTACCTACTCCGAATGTGTTATATGAAGTTGCGTACAAATGTAAACATAATTCAACCAGAAAGGTAGCGTTGTGCTTCGATGCGTTTAGCAATGGTACTGTAGCTTGTTAGTGTATAAGGCAAAGACATGAATGCGTCCTCTATGGATTAAGCAGCAGGAGCATGCCCCATTCAAATTTCTTTTTTTTTTTTTGTTTATTTTGTGTATAAAATAAACACATTGCCAGCAAACGAGTGCATGCCTTAGCTGCTGCAATCAATTAGGTACACCTAATATTTTCACATAATTATTTGGATTTTACAGGCAATGAAGTTATCTAGCTTTGATGTACTTTCATAGTTGGAGCTGCAGGATTACTCTAAATACAGCATAATTATTCTTTACGGGCATAGGTAGCTCATGTTGTTATGTATTTTAAGGGAATTTTATATGTATTTAAGTATATTTGATTTAGGTAATAATGCTGCTGGTGTACTTACTCGCCATATTTGCTGCTATTTATTCCCTGCTTGATGTTTTGCTATTTGGTGGAGCCCTTTATTTGGTTGTCGTCGACGCTGCTGCTACAACACCTACACACAAACATACACGCTACCGACAGCACCAAGTTTTCTGATTGGATTTATTGCTATCGATTTGTGGGGCAGCAACTAAATTTCTAGTGTTTGAATAGATTTAATTTACACTTGTTATTGCATACAAAGCTCTATTTTTAAAAGAAAAATACTTTTTTCCATTTATCTGTAGATAGATTTCACTTGCAACTTCTACAATGCGTTACGTCTGCGGCCAATTCGCTGGCATTCGTCAAATATGATAAACGGTATTTTATTCACAGCAATTTCGTTTTGCTTTTACCGCATAATACCCTTTCTTAATATCACATTCACTTTTAGCTTAATTTTATAATAAACTTATCAAATTTATATTAAGTTATACATAAACCGTCCGCACATTAAACAAAAGCACTTCTTTTCTTCAACACAAACAACAAGGCATTGATTTGTCCGTCTGGCGAAAAAATACTTTTGAACAGTGCTGCCTGCACAGAGTTTTTGTACATGCGGCGAAATGACCGAATTTTACCTCACAAAAATCTCAAATTAGTACATAAAATTAAAATTATCAAGCTGCAAACTAATAAAGCAAGTACTTTTGTTATTATATACAGAGTACTTTAATTTGAAATAAAAAAATAAATAATTGAACTTAAAGAGTAGTAAAAATAAACTTAATCAAAGTGCCTCAAAGGAGCAACATTGAAATGTGGCTGCGATGCCACACTTTTTAATCTCGTTGTAGAAAAATTCATTCACACTTGCCACACCTTTTTTTCACGCACTAAAAGTACATTTACACTGCACCAAATTTGGCGAATTCAAATGTGCCAGTTTGACACCGTTTACATTGGCAAATTTACATTTCGCACTCCTAGATCTAAAGGGAGCTAATTCAAAAATCTTAAATTTGGAGCTACCGCGCTCTCCCATTCAATACCTACCGATCTGTATACTCGATTAACTAATAGCTACACTACTCATCGAGAAAAGGGCTGTTAAAAATTTAAAATGCCATTGGGATATATGGTAGAAGCAGCCAGTTTTTCGAGTTTTTTGAACATTTTGATTTTTTGTGTTTATCGCTGTTTAGATCTAGGTGTGCCATTTGGGTTCACCTTCCCTAAATAAAGCCATATACTGCACCAAATTTGGCGAATTTGAATGTGTCATTTCGAACCTGTTTACACTGGCAAATTTGCATTTGGCTTCACCTTCCCTGCAAGAATCTTCTCCCAGAATACAAAGCCACCGAAAGAAAATGCACCACCTTGATGTTTTAAACACATGTAGAGTAATAATAAATGATGAATCAAGAAGGCTTCTCTCTTTTCTTAGTGGAACTGGTCCAATATCATCAAAAAAATAGTTGAAATTGTTATTTAGAACTGTGCATAATGCAAAAGTTTTCACACGTTAATTACCCATTAAGGTTCTTGCTGGGCAATTCTAAATGTGGAACACAGGCAGGGTTGCTATTTTGAGGAATTGTGGATTGTATTGTTCAGTGAATGAGGCCAAATGCGACTGAATTCCAAAATTGGAAAATGAAATTTGTATGGAAAAAAGCGCCATTTTGCAAATTTTCGCCAAATTTACCAAATTTGGTGCTGTGTAAATGTACTATTACAGTTTGTCATAATCGATCTGGCATGCTGTGTAGACTTTTTTTCTAGCATAATTGGGCAACTTGCAAATAACAGCTGTTTTGTCGCCATAAACGTCAAAAGTAGAAAATTTTTGTTTGTGATTTTATTTAATGTTCTATAATTAAAAATAGGTTTATTTGGCAAATATAAACGTGGAAAGCTGGAAAAGATGACAGAAAAGAAGTTTAACTCTAAAATGCCATCTGCTTCGGCGGCTGCTGTTAACAATAACAACAACAATAACAATGCAGCTGCTGCTAAGGCCGAACGGGAGGAGCGTCTGCGTTCAGCGTTGAAGGCATTTGTGCTCAAGGAGCGTCAACGCAAAAAAGAGGGTAAATTTCACAAATTTGTTGGAATTATTTGGTATATAATAATAAGTATGCTTCTACACAGAGTATGATGCCAAAGAAGAAGAGGAGCGTTTGCGAAAAGAACGCGATGAGCGTGATCACCAAAATGATGTTGCACTCGAGGATACACGCGGCAAAATTGCAAAGTTAGATCAACAAATCAAAGATCTGCATAATCAGAAGCAGCAGTTATTTTTGCAATTGAAAAAGGTATTGAACGAGGATGAGAATCGAAAGAAACAACAAAAAGACAATGAAATGTTCGCATTGCAAGCCTTGCAAGCACAGCAAGTAAATGTAGCACCGCCACCACCACAAGTGTTTATACCACCCGTGCGTATGCAACATCACCAGATGCCTATTATTACTAAGGTGGTGTACATTGATATGAAATTAGTCGTTTTTGTTAATTCAAGTTTTATTTTTAACCTAACAGCCGGTAGCCAATCAACCAGTAAAACGCGCTCGTAGTCCATCGCCACCAACACATCAACAAAACTATTACAAGAATACAAACTACACGCAGCCCAGTAAGTTTGATTTAATATACAGTAACCATTTACTTTCAGTTGGTATAGCATCCACATTTCGTATATATCCTAATTCCAACTTTATCCTCAGAACATGATGATGGTCGACGTGGTGCAGAATATACCAGAGTTGCGTGGAATAGTAAGATGGCACAATGTGGCAATAACAATCACACTCTATTCTAAACTTGTAAATTCTTTTTTCCCATTAGAACCGCCTACGCAATATCAAGGTCCAGGTGCGCTCTTCTATCCTGCTGCAGCAAATGCACCACCACAACAACCGGATGGTCGTGGCCCAGCTATAATTTATCCCTACGGCTTGCCTTTACGCCAAGGCTTCCACATAGATTTGCAGCCCAACTCTT
Organism: Campiglossa producta; assembly: GCA_964058755.1. Taxonomy (NCBI): domain Eukaryota; kingdom Metazoa; phylum Arthropoda; class Insecta; order Diptera; family Tephritidae; genus Campiglossa; species Campiglossa producta. The sequence goes on along the minus strand of CAXKVI010000004.1, from coordinate 105,181,544 downwards.
CAGTGCCTGTTTCAAAATCGGATCAGACATCATCGAAACCCTCGCAAGTGTATCACATAAGTTTGGATGGACCGCCTATTTCACAAGCCGCACAAGCCGGGCCAGTATCAGCTGTGCCACCAGGACAGTCGCAAAAGCCACAAGTTACAATGGAAAAAATTACCGATCGTTATCATCCTGATGTAAAACATGATGGCAGCACAGGTCATGTACCTCCACATCAATTACCAGAAGGTGTTGTATACACGTCTATGATGCCGGGCATGTCGTTGCATCCGAATATCATGCAAATCAACAGTAATCCTGGGCAGGTTTGTAATGAAAACAATTTGTAAAATGCGAATATCTCTAAAAAAATTCTTTCTTGTCTAAACTTCTCTATTTTAGAATCCCAAATCAGCTCCGAGCATAGCACAGGGCTACGCTACCAGCCGTAGTGCTGCTTCAGGTCATGAGCATTTGGCACGCCAACCGCAGCTAATGCAACAAGGACAACCTGGGCAACCAAATCAACAGCAAATGAATTATCCCAGACGAATGTACTAAAACTTAATTATTAATCTTAATTAATTATGTATTGCAATTAGCTTTAAGTTTATCTGCTATAGAAATGTTTTTTTACATTATCCCGGCGAAATTATTAAAACTTATATTTATAGAGAACTAAACAATGGTAATATGTGTTGTAAATTTGTATAATTGGCTAGCCAACATTCATCATCAAGCTCGTTTGAAATAACCTATAAATTTCAAGTCTAGATGAGAAAACGACCCCAAGTGAAACTGTCGCTACTAAACAATCTCAATATATTAATTCGCAGCTAATGGTAACTTAGCCATATCCATAAAAATCAGCTGATCCAGCAACCTGATTGAATTCAACCCTGCAAACACACTGACCATCTTTTGAGATTCAACCTTGAAGTAAACGATCCTCAAGATCCTCCATCACGTTCTTAAGGGCAATGTGAAAAACTTGATGGACTCCATCTTCTTCCCACTTACGTATTTCTCCGTTCAATAAGTAATATAGCTGTACTCTTCTGTTTCCTTCATCAAACTTGATGTTCGCATGTGTCAAACTTGATCCACTGCATCAGCAATGAGTGTCAAGTGATGCCTTAAATGACGGTCGAAATAGCTGATAGACCCCAATATATACATATGATAAGGTTTTTTCTGATTATGGCTTATGGTTAAGGAAATTTAGTAATGGTTATGGTATTTTGTGTGCATCTGTTTCATATCATACTGCTAGCTCTAAATACATTCATACCTACTTGTTTCTTATGCAACCGACGGATAAAAAAACAAATAACCCAAAAAAACGTATACTAACAATTCCGTTAACAACGAAAACAAGTTAAAATGATCAAAACAAAAGCGAAAACGCAGTTAAGTAGGTAAATGCAATACATATTTACATATTATGGATGTTACGGAGTTGAGTTTACCGAAACCGGATGTGTTAATCGAAATCGGAATAAATTGTTATTGGAGGAGGAAGCGGTATTCGAAACAGTACAGAGAGATACTGATGCAAAAAAAATGGAATACACTTTTGAAGCGACCCAGTAGAGATTGTTCATCTGGTCGAGTTATACACGAAACACCCTTCAAAAGATTTGTAACACCCCTAAAATCTGGTTTTATGGCCAAAAAACCGTTTTTCAGAGTTTTCGTTGAAAAAAAAAATCATTAAAAATCAAGCTTTCAACCGATTTTGAAATTCTCAACGGTTTTGGGTAGAGAATTGTTGACACTTTGGAAATATGTATAGTCTTTTGTTCATTTGAAAAGGTTATGATATGTTTTCCACGCGAGAAGTTGAATTTTTTGAAATTCTTTTCGGTTTTTCCGGTTTTGACTCCATTTTTTGTCACTAATTGACAATGAATGAACCTTATTGGCCATGTGTCATCGAGAGGTATTCACTACTTAATTATAACAGTTTTATTTTTTTGGAAAGGACTTCAAATTTTCAAGATATGCAGCATAATCCAAATTGAAATTTTTTGGTCTCAAGCGCCCTACAGGGGTACTATGTGTAAGAAGGCGGGTCGATTTGAAAATCACCCAAGTTACAAGGAAAATCGTGTTTTAGGGATCAAAATAAGATACTTTGCCGAAGGAAGCATACTCCTAAAACCAATTCTGATGTCCCGACTTTGTACTTTTGACTTTGAGCGCCAAAGTTTGAAAAATCCTAACTTTACCCATTTAGAGTGTCCCAATCGTGTTAAAATGTATGACCGACCCCCACTAACATTGTAGGGCCGACCCACCCACGCCAGTGGCACACCCCCTAAGACCTCACCCCATAAAAAAAAATAAAAAAATCACAAATTATGGCACTTTACGTGAAAAAATCAGCTAAGTGACTATCTTTTTTATTTTTGGAGTTCATTTTTCTCTTAAGAACTTTAAAAAACTGATTTTTTCATTAAAAGTGCCAAAAATGGTAATTTTTTTAAATGTTTGTATGGGGAACCCCCCAGGTGGTAGTTTAGGGGTGGTGCCACTGGCATGGGTCCGTCAGCCCTTCAAAGTTAGTGGGGGTCGATCATACAATTGCGCACGACTCGGGCACTCTAAATGGGTCAACTTGGGATTTTTCAAACTTTCAAAAAAAAAAAAAAATCCAACTTCGGTCTTAAAAAACATATCATACTTTTTTCAAATGAATAAAGCACTGTATATACTTCGAAAGTGTCAACAATTCTCTACCCAAAACCGTTGAGAATTTTGAAATCGGTTGAAAATTGGATTTTTAATGAATTTTATTTTACGAAGAAACTGAAAAAACGGTTTTTTGGCCTTTAAATCAGATTTTGGGGGTGTTACAAACTGTTTAAAGGGCGTTTCGTATATAACTCGACCAGATGAACAATCTCTGCTAGGTCGCTTCAAAAGTGTAAAATGGCGGTTGCACTGCGTTATTTTATAATTTAAAAAAGTCGAGTTGCAGCTTTTCCCAAGCAGCTTTTCTATAGATAGCCCCTCTAGATCTTCGCTGCATTTAAATTGAAAAATATTCAAAATGTCGAAAAAAATTCTTTATATTTATTTTTATAATTTTATCATTGCTAGATAGAATTTTTTGGGACTGTCAAAAATTCATACAGAACAAAATTTTTTTGGAGCTTTAAAGACCTAAAATATTCTGAACCTGGATTCTGGATTCACCTTTGAATCATACTTAAATTTGACTATGAGTATGCCTCATTAAGCTTTAGCTTTATATTGTCCCCTTTTAACCTGAAGTCGAATCTCAGATCTATATCAGTCCGAAGTTACAGTCTTTCAAATTCAGATTCGTTACAGATTTCTAACATCTCTAGTTATACTAAATAAGTATATTTAAAGACGGACATACATACATACATAAAAACAAATGAGAATGAGAGCATTTACCTTAAATCTTATTTATGTGGGCGTGACTGAGTATTTTTATATTTTATGCACTTGAAATTGTGTGTTCGCGAAACTTTCACTAGGTAATTTGTTTTTTTTTTTTTTTTTTTGTTCTTTTTTATTTTCATTTGCTAATCTATTTTAAAATTTTTTTGTATAGAAGTATTTTTTATTAATAAATATTAAGACCTTAGAAGAAATTAGATGAACTGCGATAAGTAGGGAACAAAAATACAAAAAGGGGAGAGGGTGTGGGGAAGAAGAGGAATGAAGAGGAGCGGGGGGGGGGGGGGGGCGGTATGAAAGAGAAAGATAACCAAATTTCCGAGCTTTCTTCAGTATTTCTAACTTCAGTTTCAAATAATATACCGAAAAAGTTAAATATAAAAAAAGTATATAAATAGGTGCGTATAAAAAATATAGATCTATTTTTTCTTTATTAAAACAAATTATATAAAATGTACTACCTCAATCAGTATAATGCCTGCATTCATTCACTAACATAATATGAATATTTTTACATCATCAATTAAATAAAAAAAAAAAGAAGAATCAACATAGAAAACCAAAACAAATAGTGTCCCTCACCTAAATTAACTCAAATCGAAGAGATCAGCAAAATTACATTGGCAGCAAAGCTTTTTGAACTTTACAGAATCATTATGTTCAAGGTAATCTGCTTATGTATAATCGTTTGTATTTGTATGGCGGTGTATGGGCTTACGCATACATTTACATTAGAGCATATCGAAAAAAAGTCGTCATATTCCAGCATGAAGTACATTCAAATATTTGCAAAGTATTTTCGAAAATAAAAAACGCAAAATCTGGTCACCTTCCACTGTAATACTTTTTTAAATGTTCCGTAGTTTTTTGAGAAATACTTAATACCTATTGGGGGTTCCAGAGGGTGAATTCTGGTTCTATGATATGATAACGTGAAAAAAATTTGTATGAATATGACGTTTCTTTTCACAAATTTTGTATGAAAATTCTTTTCATTTTATCATTTCATAGAACCAGAATTCACCCCCAGGAATATATTTCGTAAACGTACGATTAATCGTTTCCATTGATTTTCATAAGGTTGGTTGGATGAGCTGTTTTATCTGGTTATGGCGTTATGGTTATGGACGACTAACTGACATTTAAACTTAAATTAATCTTTCACAAGTCTGGTTTTCATTAGTTAAAACTTTTACCGATTCTATCGACTTTGGCTGTGTGCCAAACGGTTCAAAAAAGCAAATTTTGACATAGCGATGGTAAATTCTGACAGTTATAGTGGTGAATATGAATGTCCTGGGGGCTATTATTTTTATAAGCCGATCTATGCAGAGAAAGTGGCCTAACAAATTTTGAGTTGTGACGGTTTTTGATTTAGGGTGCGATATGTCAAAGAAGTATACGCCCAGATGGGTATATACTAAACAGGGTTGCTTGATTGCATTGTTAACAATATCAACAACAACAACAACAATAGATGGGTATATAGATAATTTTCGCGTTCGCAGAAACTTTTATAAAAAATCGACCAGAAAATCGAAACGTGTAAATGAGCCTTAAGAGTTATAAAGAGGTCTATCAGCAATCCGGCGGAGTTTCCGAAGATGGAAATTTAATCGACTTTATTGAAATTAACTACTAAATTCTGATGAAATCGATTGAATTCTCTCATGATCTATTACGTTTTCCTCCGTCGGGAGCTCCGCTGTAATAGCTGATTGAATTTATATACCTAGCTTTTTTTTTTAACAAATATGTATATAAATACAAAGCTATATAAATATGAGTTCATTTATCACATATTGTGCCACCTTTAGTGAATGTCTATTGACAAACCATCTGCTTTTCTATGAAACAATTTTTTGAAGCAGAAAGTTACTGAGATATGAGCAAGTTCTTCTAAGCTTTACTGATTCTATCGATTCTATGTATTTGTTTTTAGTTAGTTTCAGACATAAAACCTGCTACTTGTATGTACTTAAACGTAGAACCATAGATATATTTATGTACATAGTTATACGCTTACATATAGAAAAAGTCTGCCTTTCTGGGTTAAATGACATTTTTCAGTTGTAGTAACGGTCAGAACTAGACAACTTTAGGCAAACTTTATGTAAACATAAATATGTATATATTCTATCATTGCATATGTATGTATGTATGTATATGGTTTCTAAATAATTTCAAACGTAGTAAGCTCAAGCCATACTTACAAACACTACAACAAAAATTTAATTATTGACAAATATTTTGTTTTGTTTTATTCAATTCGTTCACATGAGCTAGACATGAGAGCGTACTCCAAGCAAGTCTGTACATATGTACGTGTTGCGCCAGCATCTACAATAACACGAAAATTTAAATAATAAAATTAACACTATGAGTTAATACCAAAAGCAAGCGCCAAGCACAATATCAACAGGCGGTTGTTTTGACATGATTCAACTTTACTGCGGGTGCTCCACTCAATTTTTCTGCTCGCCTGTTCGTCTGACGCTATTGTACGGTTACCTCTGTTAGCTGGCTGGTTGGCTGTTTTGGTTGACTCATTAACTGGCTGCTCACGTATTGGAGCATTGTGGGAGCATCGACGACAGCCACCAGTTTGTGGTGATCTCAGTCTAAATTAACGACGGAGCTGGTCAACAACTGACGCGGATAAAAATATCTTTTAAAATACGAAAAATAAGTACTACTGTACCTAACGGAACAAATTTGAATTCTAGTTTTTACGCAAATAATTAAATTCGCTTTTAAAGGTACGTCGGTGTTGTTGTTTTTTTTATTTGTGTTTGTTATTTTTTCTTTTTTTTCATTTAATTTTGGTTACAGCCGCCAAATTACGCGCTATTTTGCTTTTTGAATATACTAGATATATGAGTGGTTGTGAAGGAATGCAAAGTCAATTATTCCATTTTCAAACAAGTATCTGTAGAGAATTTCGCTTTCGTTTCTATAAATTAAAAAACAAATAGCGTTGCTTAAGTTAAAAAAAGCTTACCTATAGAATTGTAAAATCCAAAATGTGTAGCGGTACAGAAATTTTATGGTAAAGAGAGGAAGTGAGAGAGAATCAACTTTACCTCTTGCCAGAGAACGTTCTCTGCTCTTGCATACGTATATTTTGTATTGAGTTAAAATGCTGCTGTGACTTGTTTTTGTAAATGTTCGTGCTCCACCTTCGAAATGTGTTTGCGTCATAATAAACTGTGTTAAGTTAGAACTAATGGTGGCTTAAATCCGAATTAATATTCCATAACGTTAACCATAACATAGCCATATAAAGTGATCGTTAATCTCCTTTAAAGGCCGAATTATACTTCGTTGGTGTTTCATTTTTCGCCATATCCCTAAAGGATTTTACACAGGTCGATTTTCTGGTCGATTTTTGTCGAGCCACTTGTGTTCAACCCTTAAATACAAGGTGAAGATCGATCGAATTGCTGTTTACACGGGTCGATTCGATAAAAATCGACCAGCAAATCGACCCGTGTAAATAAGCCTTAACCTCTTAAAGTTTGTGATGGTGAATTTTCGCACATTTTTAAGCTTTTATTTGTTCTTTTCGGTGTGTATTACCTCGGTGGGAAAGCATACATATGTGTAATTTGCTGCCATTTTTTTAATTTTCTTTGTTTTAATCAAATTGTCACTTCTTTATGGTTTCTGCATGACTAATTGTTCACATTGGAGATAGCTAGCGCTATCGTTAGCGATCGATTACACTTGCCATAACATAACGCTAACGCGTTTACATTGATTTCCAAAGGGTGGTTGGAACATCTGATTACCGTTATGGGTATGGCGTTAGCGATAAGGGTAACTAATTCTGCCTTTAATGGTACTTTACCATAACTGATGGTTATAATACATTTACACTGCACCAAATTTGGCAAATTAGTACATTTAGGGCCGCTTGCATAAAAGCTGATAACGACTAACCGGAGTTTAATTGACGTATTTTGTATGGTTAGCTGTCAAGTTAATCACCGATTAGGCCTTATCGGCTTTTATGCAAGTGGCCCTTATAGTAGTACATTTATAGTACATTTACACTGCACCAAATTTAGCAAATTTGGCGAAAAATTGCAAATTTAGCGCTTGTTTTCCATACAAATGTCATTTTTCAACTTTGGAATTCAATTGTATTTGGCCTCATTTGCCTAACAATACAATCCACAGTTCATCCAAATAGCAACCCTGCGAGAGTTCCATATTTGGAATGGCCCAGCTAGAACTTTAATGGGTTAGTGACGTGTGATAATTTATGCACTGTGCCAAGCTGTGAATTCTACCAGGAAAAGGCAGAACCTTCTTGACTCTTCTTTTATTATTACTATACAGGTGTTTTAAACATCATGGTGTTGCATTATCTTTCGGTGGCTTTTTGTCCTGGTAGAAGATTCTTGCAGGGAAGGTGAAGCCAAATGCAAATTTGCCAATGTAAACGCTGTCGAACTGGCTGATTTGAATTTGCCAAATTTGGTGTAAATGTACTATTAGGGTTATATTAGGGATAAGGAAGATTAATGGGAGCTTTAACGGTAACGCCTTAAATCGGCTACCCACCTGCCAAGAAATACCTCAAGAAAAAATCGAGCATATATTTCTTGTGCCTGGTCAAGAAATTTTGACGTTTATCAAATTTTCCATTTTTTTGCATATTACTCTTATAAAAATGTATAAAACATGTTTAGTGAAATATTTACTCACCTTTGCCGCGAATCTGCACATTTACCTCAAGAAATATATACGAGCATTTTTATTTCATGAGGTAAATCGGCGTTGCCAACCATCGAAAATTGTAGTATTTTTTCTCATGAGCTGAGTATTTGCTCAAGAAAATTGACGTGTGAAAACAGTTCTTGACCATTTCTTGAGGGGTTTTTTATATGGAGTTTGACATTTCTTGGCAGGTGAGTAGCCCGCTTATACGTTATGATACATTTACACTGCACCAAATGCGTTGGATTTGGCGTAGTTATTTCGAGAATGTTTGTCCGCAGAATGAATTTGTTTGCCAAATTAGATGCATTTAATTTAATTTGACGTAATTTTCTGATCAAATTCAATCTGCGGATGAACGCTCTCGAAAAAACTTGGCCAAAAGTGACGCATTTGGTGCAGTGTAAACGTAGCTTTACCATTTCTATTGCAATCGATTGATGGCACTATAAGCAAAAACAAGTTATAATTTGATTTAAAAAAAGAAAATGAAAAAAGTTGGCAGCAAATACTATGTAGCTCACCAAGTTAAAAGTTGCCGAAAATGAAAGATAAAATAGTCGAAATTTATTGTTGAATTTGGTGTTTTGTCACTTTTTTCTTTAAATCTAACTTTTTGATTTGTTCAAAATATTTTTTAAAACCCTGTATCTGCAAATTCCAAAAAAAAAACTGCCTATCTGAACATTTGATTCAAAAACGACGTATCTCAGCTGAAAATGTATTGAGTTTATGGCGTTATTGAATTATATTAAAAAATTAAATCATTGGCTTTTTGATCCACTTTCTGAAATTTCAAAAGTTTCTTCACACAAATGTATGAAGAAACCGGAAGGGTCGATTTTCTGGTAGATTTTTTGTCGTTCCATCGTTTAATGTCAATAAATCGAATAGGAAATCGACTCGTATATATCAATCTTATTTACGTATTTAAAACATCAACTGCCAAAATTACGCTTCGTTTGACATAAAACACAATTTTTCTCTGAATGCGAAATCAAAACAGAAAAAAGTGCAAAAACGACACAAATGCATCAAATTCGCGAACGCTTCTATTCTCGCTGGTGATGAACGATGCTTAACAATCGACTGTCATTGCATGATATCACAATGAAGCATCGAGTCCCGAACCCTTTTGACAAACCCGAGATTTCGGGATTTTGAAATGACAATCCCAGGATCCCGGGACTTTTCGAAATTATCTCAGATACCATCCAAAAGGGTCGGACGTGGTATAAAAGACACGTTTCAACAATCTGAAAGCAAAGATCCAATATTTCACTTATGTCCAGAGATATTTGAACTCAGAAAGGTGTTCTGCTCATAAATACCATATGTAACGCCCCAATTTTGGGATCGTACCCAGTAGGATTATTGGTTTTTTGCCAACAACTTTTTACTGACGCGAAAACTTTAATTTCCGCTTTCGGATTATTAAAATCGAAGTCAAAGGGCGTCTTTCGATACCTTTGCCGACATTTTTGGACTTATTTTAGCACTTACGTGGGACAACTTAATTTAAATCGCGGGAATTTTCGGTATCCTGAATTCCGACATCTGAATAAAAAAAATTCCGTGATTTCGGGATCGGTATTTCCCGGGCTCGATGCTTTATATCACAACATTCCTTTTTTACTCGTTGAGATTTTAGTCTGTTTAGAAAGATTTAAGAAAAAAAATATATATTCAAGAGTTTTGAGCAATTTCAGAAAGACAAGCGTCTATATACTTATGTACAAGTATTCTTAAGGAGGCACTTTGCAAGAAAAGAAGGTGCTTATATGTTTGTTAATATGATGTCATCGCTAATTTGAAAAACTAAAAAGTTGCACAACATCAAAATCATATCTGCTTAGTATTTGTTCATGTTAATAATTAAAAAAGAAGAAAGCGACGTGTTAAGCAGAGTCTAATAAATGATTTTGAATTTTTAGGCACTTGCCAACATAAAAAACATAACGAAACAAATACGTGCATATATCGAAACGAGTAACTCGACAGTAAAGTAACGTAGTAGATACATAACGACGGCAGCGGCAGCAATACATTAATAACGAGCAACAGCACTGGCATTCAATTGAAGCTACGAAACAAAGCCATTCAAAACAAAAACAAGTTTAGCACACAATAAACACAGCTCAACTTTACAAAAACAAATCCAGCTGTCAAGTTTATTTTTTATACGTCCTCCAAATCAACAAAAGAATTTCCTACAATTTTACAACTCCAACCTCCACAAAAAATGGCAACCAGCACGATCAAATCATATTTGATGGAAAAATACGATGGCTTATGTAATTATATGGAACGCGACACAGTAGGCACACAAGTTGCTATCTATGGCACCTCCGGTCTAATGCTGCTCATTGCTTATATAAAACGCAAGCCGGCATATTTAGTGCGTCCATTCAAGAAACCTTCACACATACCAGAACGACTCATTAATGAACGTGTTATGCATACAGGACTTATACGCGATGTACAAGTAAAGGGTCCAGACACGTTGCTGTTAATCAACCATCGCCCCTTCATACCAATATTTGCTAGTAAAAATCGTGTATTGCCGGTGAAATTGCCCGGCATACAAGTAAGTGGCAATGGAGTTTCATGGTTGCAAACATGCATGATTGGACGCCGTGCCACATTCATACCATTAGCCAAAAGCAAACGTGATGATTTTGTTGTCAGTCAGCTGTGTTTGGTGCATCCACCCAAAGGTGGTCGTCTCATTGATCTATCAGAAACTTTGTTGAAGCTATGTTTTGCACGTTTTGCACCCGATGAGGCAGCAGCTGTGAAACGTAATAACAAATACTATGATCATTTGAAGAAAGTGGAAAAGAGCGCTTTAAATCAACAATCGTGGTTCTTTTGGTTGGCCAGACATCCGTCTATTTGGAGTATGTGGCTGGAGGCCAAGGCAAAAGTGTTTTCCAAACAAAAACTATTACCAGAGTTGGTGCGCTGAGACGGGTGGGGTGCACCGCCGCTTAGGTATAAGTTTGCAATACAAGCTGTTGTTGTGTTAACAGTGCCTTTAAGCTTTTAAAGCATTACAGGCGTGGCCCAATTGTTTTCTTTTGGAATGTTAAAACTTTTTGCATTTGTATACACTGTGTTAGCAGTTTAGAAATTTTTAAAATGTTTTTCTTTTTTCTTCTTAAATTATACTTTTAAGTATTTTTGATAGTAGCTTGTATTACTTTATTGAATTTGTTTTTTGATTTATTTGGTATATTTTTAAAATTATACTTTTTGCTTCTTTCACAACCAAGCGCCATATAAACTTACTTATTTAAGTGTTAATAAATCGCGTTCTTTGAACGTTGGGATATTTTTTTTCGAAATCGTTTTGTTTTCCTCTGTTTTTTACTTATATTTTTATGTATTGTTTTCTTTCAACAGCTAAAACTGAATACTTAAACTCATCAAAATGAGTTGTGGCCTGTCTATGGTTAAATACCTTTTATTCTTATTTAATTTGCTATGTTCGGTGAGTAAAAAATTTACTAAGATTTAAGGCTTAAGTTTCAAAACAACTCGTCTGCTGGGTAAAACACTATTTAAATTTTATTTAAAAAAAAAACATCCAATTTTTTTTTTTCCAACAGCGCTCTATCTCAGTTAAATTGTATTTAATTTTCCTTCAGATTGGGCGTTTTCGAAACTCATTCTGAGATAGCTAGGGGCTCTTCAGACAAATTCTGAGATCAAGCGTTTTTGAAAAAGGCTGATCTTCCCTTTAGCAGTAGAAATACATAAATCTCAGATGGAGCATTTTTCAAAAATATTTTAAAATTGGTTCTCCTGCTGAGCTGTCGATTCAAATTGGAATTTAAAAAAAAATGATATCATCTGTTGTGTCACATTAAAAAATGAAAAATTACGCTATTCGTATTTTATTCGTTTATATGGAGTTATTGGGTGGGTTCAAACATTTCTAAATTGAGATATTCGTTATTTGCATACATATGTATATGGAACGATGATTTGAGCTCATCTTTTTTTCGCTGAAACCGTTTTTTAGTTGTTTGTATAATACAGACTAGACTGGACTAAATAAATATATTTATTTTTATTTTTTGAAAATTATATTGAATTAATTTTCCTGAATGGCGGAAAAAATTACTGTAAAATTTTTAATTTTTCGAGGTATTTCTATGATAGTGCAGAAATTACAAATTCTGCGTTTCGTCAGACACAAAATTTCTGGTGTTAGCTTTCGTATGGCACGTCGAGTACTTTGGTGACCTAAAACGCTCCCAAAACGAACCCAAAAATACCCTTAAATGTTCCCAAAATGATCCGAAATTGAACCCAAAACGACTCAAAAATGATGCCAAAATGACCACAAAATGATCCAAAAATTATCCCAAAAAGACCCTTAAATATACGCAAAATGATCCCAAATTTAACCCAAAATGATCCAAAATCTAACCCAAAATGACCCAGAAATTATCCCAAAATGATCCCAAAACGACTCCAAAATGATCAGAAAATTACCCCAAAATTCTCCAAAATTGAACCCAAAATGATCTCAATAAAGCCCTAAATTATCCCAAAGTGCCTCCCAAATGATGCCAAAATGATCCTAAAATAATCCAAACATGATCCCAAAAATATTCAATACAAATACAATACGTTAAAATGGTAATAGTACATTTACACCGCACCAAATTTGGCAAATTTGGCGAAAAATGTCAAATTTGGCACTTTTTTCCATACAAATCTCGTTTTACAAATTTGGAATTCCATCACATTCGGCCTCATTCGCCGAACAATGCAATCCACAGTTCCTAAAAATACCAACCCTGCCTGTGTTCCACATTTATAATTGCCCAGCAAGAACCTTAATGGGTAATTAACGTGTTATAACTTTTGCATTATGAACAGCTGTAAATAACAATTTCAACTAGTTTTTTTTTTTTAAAGAAAATGGACCAATTCTACTAAGAAAAGACAGAAGCCTTCCTGACTCTTCATTTATTATTACTCTACAGGTGTTTAAAACATCACGGTGGTGCATTTTCTTACTTTGTGTTCTGGCTTTGTGTTCTGGTAGAAGATTATTGCAGTGAAGTTGAAGCCAAATGCAAATTTGCCAGTGTAAACAGGTTCGAAATGACTCATTCAAATTAGCCAAATTTGGTGCAGTATAAATGTACTATTAACCTAAAAAAATCAAAATAAAACACGGTATTTTTGGGGGTGAAACAAAGAATTGATTTTTGCGTAAAACAAGGAAATGAAAAAAGAAAAATCATACAAATTTTAATAGATGGATTACTCTGAAACGAACCGCCTGAAGGAAATTTTACTGAAATCCTTTTTTGTGGCAAACTATTTGTAGATATGTTAGTATTTTTATTATTATTATTATTATGATTTATTAACATAAGGCGGCCGCCGTGGTGTAGCGGTTCGGCCTTCTACACCAAGTCGTGGCGGTTCGATGCCCGGCAAAAGTAACATCAAAAATTATTTAGAAAAACAATTTTTCTAAACGGGGTCGCCCCTCGGCAGTAGTTTGGCAAACTCTCCGGGTGTATTTCTGCCATGAGAAGCTTCTCAGCAAAAAATTCATTTGCTTTGCAAGTGCCGTTCGGAGTCGGCAAAAAACTGTAGGTCCCGTCAACTTGTAGGAAAACTCAAAAAGCAACACACCACAAGTTGGAAAGAGAAGCTCGAGGCTATCGGCTCTTAGTATTTTTATTTCAATAAATACCTATTTCAGCAACTATTCAGAAAAATAATATCAACATTTTTTCAAAAGAAATTTTTTTTTTGCCCAGTCTAATGGACATAACGTCACACCCAAATCAAAAATTCAAATGAGAGAATAACAATTTTGTTAGAATGAATGTATTCACGCAAAATGATTTAGGTTTTTCCTGGCTCACGGTACAAAGGTGGTTTCCATGTGCTTTCCATGCTTCTGCATAAACTGATATCAGCATTTCTTTAATGGCTTGTTTTGTTTCGGTATAACATTAAAGTGCTCTTATCGGAAATCTCGATTTATTTATATTAGGGTGAGTCAAACTACCCAACAGCTAATTTCATCAATATTAAAAACTTAAAATTTGTCAGTTTAGTCCATTTTTAAATTAGAATTCGATTTTTCGTAACTTACCACCCTAATGTTTATGCATTTATGACAACGTGTGTAAATGAACATGAAAAGGGTATGGCCAAATGTGCATGCATTCCGAATTGTTGTTTTTGTACATTCATATCTACATACATATGTATGTAATTAAATTTATCATATGCTATTTATGTAATTTTATTTGTTACTAAAAAATTATGCCAGTTTCGGCGCTAAAAACTAGTTTTCATAAACAGCACGAAAACTTTGTTCAAGATCAAAAACAAAACTATTAAACTGAAGCTAATAGTACATTTACACAGCACCAAATATGGTAAATTTGGCGAAAAATTGCAAATTTGGCGCTTTTTTCCATACAAATTTCATTTTCCAAATTTGGAATTCCATCGCATTTGGCCTCATTCGCTGAACAATACAATCCACAATTCCTCAAAATAGCAACCCTGCCTGTGTTCCACATTTAGAATTGCCCAGCAAGAACCTTAATGGGTAATTAACGTGTGAAAACTTTTGGATTATGCACAGTTTTAAATAACAATTTCAACTATTTTTTTATGATATTGGACCAGTTCCACTAAGAAAAGAGAGAAGCCTCCTTGATTCTTCATTTATTATTACTCTACATGTGTTTAAAACATCAAGGTGGTGCATTTTCTTTCGGTGGCTTTGTATTCTGGTAGAAGATTCTTGCAGGGAAGGTGAATCCAAATGCAAATTTGCCAGTGTAAACAGGTTCGAAATGACACATTCAAATTCGCCAAATTTGGTGCAGTATAAATGTACTATAACGTTATTTGGTAGGTATGTATGTAGGTAAATAGCAGAGAACTGTAATTATTCACATATGCATGAACTTAGTTGACTAACCACAGCAACAGTCTTAGGGCCGGTTTCACCTACGCTATTAAGCTAAGACTAAGTTTTGACTTAAGTTAGCCCAGATTTGGGGATTTTGACGTTTATGCTCTGATATTACACTTGACATCTTACACGATATTTGGACTTAGTTGAGAAGTAGTCAGCTGCGAGCTTGGCTAATTTGCGACTTGGCTAAGTTGAATGTTGAAACTGAAAAAGTAAAAAGATCGTCTTAACTAGGTTAGGTTCAAGTGGCTGTCGCAGAGGCACACTTGGGCCAGTTTTGAAAAGCCCGTTGTGATACCAACAAGCAATACCTAACCTTTTAGGGGGGTAAGACCAAAGAGAATATATCAACAAGAGCCGTCACTCGTTATAAATGCAAGGAAAAAGATGGATGCCGTTTTCTTTCAGGGTTTCGGTAATTTTGTTTTCCTCAGTTTTGTAAATTCGACAGCTGGTAAATTTTTGTTTCGACTCTTGTGTTATTTCATTTATCGTCTATTTTCTTTTACACATTTTGTTTTGATTAGACAATAACATATTTATATCGAAATTACCGAAACCCTGAAAGAAAACGGCATCCATCTTTTTCGTTGCTTTCATAACGAGTGGTGGCTCTTGTTGATATATTCTCTTTGGTCTTACCCCCCTAAAAGGTTAGGCATTGCTTGTTGGTATCACAACGGGCTTTTCAAAACTGGCCCAAGTGTGCCTCTGCGACAGCCACTTGAACCTAACCTAGTTAAGACGATCTTTTTACTTTTTCAGTTTCAACATTCAACTTAGCCAAGTCGCAAATTAGCCAAGCTCGCAGCTGATATATTCTCTTTGGTAAGACCAAGTCGACATATTTTTTAATCGTTGTACATACATACATATGATCAACCATGTTATTTTGGACGAAAGCCGATCTCTGGTAGCTAGCTTGTTATTGTCAAGAATTTGTGCGATTCAAAGCTTGAGAAAAAATTCAAAAGACAGGAAAAAATAAAACGAGTTTATTTTGAGTAAAACGGAAAACGTCATCAACCATAGATGTAACTGCACGCACTTAAACGCTTTTACCCACCCTTCTCCATTTCCGTATCACATTTTTGGAGATATCTCGGAAACCCGTTGAGATATTGAAATTAATCGCATTGATTATTTTAGTACACATCGGTACCTTCCATTCGATACTCATATTGCACTAACAATTTTCTTGTCATAACTCCGAAACTCGTCGATATATCGATATAAGGGATACCTTAAATTTTAACTAGACGCCTATTAAGTGCAACAGTAAATTTGGAGGCGATTTCAGTGCCTTTGCGGGAATGCTTTCGAAATCAATTCGAATTTCCTTAGGCAAACTTCTGGAATATTTTGGGATCATAAAAATATTGTTTTAAAATAAAGCATAGTCCAATTTGGAGGCAAAGAGGATATTTTTGGAGTCCATTTGAAGCTGCTTTGATCAATGCAGTGTTTTGCGGGATATGTCTGCAGGATCTTGCCAAACTGGCTTACTTTGGGGCATATCAGGCATTATTGTTATTATTATAAGGCCTTATTATACCGCGGCCATTAGTATGGTCTATTGTGTAACTTATCAGCTTATTGCTGTATACGGAGGGTCTTTATAAATTTGAGCACCTCCTCAGGTTTTTTATTCCATATCACGAAAGAATTGAGAGGGACACCAACTAGGTAGCAAACTCTCTTTTATGCTAACGCAATGCATTCCCCGATGCTCTTTGTGAGGGTTCTATAAAGAGCTTGGCCTGCCTCTGTCCTAGGCTGCTAAGCAAATGCCGCCTAAACTGTTTGTCTTCCCAGTTGCTTATGGTCTCTCTTACGTGGGCCTTGGTGAGCCCACAGAAGGGTTTCGGACCACAAAATGCCTTTAGAGCACCGTGGTTTGCAAGGTGGTCTGCTTTTTCGTTGCCGTCATGTCTTTAATGCCCTGGGACCCAACCTACCAAAACTTTGTTTTTGCCCCCCATATCATTAAGGACTGTGACGCAAGCTTCAACAAGCTTCGAAGTTATTGGCGGCCTGACTGTCCGACATAATTCGCTTAAAGGATAGTCCGCTTCGGAAACATTTTCTGCCACAGATTTCTATTGTATGGATTTCCGCTTGGAAGATAGTGGGGTAGCTACCATTGGTACCGGTTTGTTGTAGTTCGGTCCATAGATACCAGCTCCCGTTTTACCATCTTCCAGCTTCGATCCATCCAAATCTCCGAATCGAATTCAGAATATGGGTTTCGTGTTACCCAGAGCACTCGATCTACGATTGAAACCTCAAAGTTTCGCGTGATCCTGAGCGTAGGACCATTTATGAAGTTCTTGACTATCTTCATATGTCCTGTCATATTTCCGATGTTTACATCACAGACACAGACCAGCCGATGCAGCTTACTTAATTTAGTTGCCGCTGTTCTTTGAGCAGTCTTAGGCAACCAGACTCGGAAGCGTAGGTGACCATTGGCTTCACAACTGTACTAAATGACCGATACGTCATTTTGGGAGACAGCCCCCTTGTTTTGCCATAAAGTCTAGTGCAGGCGTAAAAGACCCTAGTTACTTTATTTATTGTAGCCTCCAAATGAGCATTCCATGTGAGGGTCTTGTCTAATGTTACTCCTAGGTATTTTGCCTCCGTTGAAAAACTTTTGCGGCTGCCTCCTAGCGACGGCTCTAACAAGAGCAGCTTTCCTCGCCGCGTGAAAGGCACCAATATTGTTTTGCTTGGGTTAATAGACAGCCCTTTGCTAGCACGCCATCTCTCAATGATGCGCAGGGCTTGTTGCATGCGATCCGATATTGTTGCCTCATGCATTCCTGTTACGTAGACAACCATGTCAGCTGCATAGTCCTGAACGTCAGGGCCATTGCCCTTCAAAAGGTGAAGAAGCTCGTCTATGACTAGGGCCCAAAGTAGAGTAGAAAGTACATCTCCTTGAGGGAATCCTCTTGTGGCCACGATTGAGCCAGCACTCCCTTCTATATCAAAGCTGATTTTTCTTTGTTTTAGCATGGCCAGCACCCAGCGAGTAATCGTTGGGCTTACGTCCTTGCTAATAATGCCTTCCTCAATGGCCTGATAAGTCGTATTCGTTCGCGGGACAAGTCCGAATCCTGTACGAGATTAGCCTGCCAAATTTTTTTGTCAGGCACATTGCAAGGTCAGTTGTAGATCGGTTATCAGATTGACATTATTGTTCCTGATGGAATTTAGAAACCGGGTCATTTATTGATGCTTAACCGCCTAGGCGATTTTGGCCGTTTCTTATCAAAGCACGCCAGTCATTCCTTTTTAGCGATAACTGACGCCAATTGGAAACCCTAAGGGAGTTCAAGTCATTCTCCGCTTGTTGTTTCCATCTCATTCGAGGCCTCCCCCTTCCTCTTCTGCCGAATTCGGGTTTCGATAGGAAAACCTTCTGTGCTGGAGCTTCTTTGTCCATTCGCATAAAATGACCCAGTCAGCGGAGCCTTTGGGCTTTAGTCCGCTGGACTATGGTCGGGTCTGCGTAAAGCTCGTACAGCTCATAGTTAAATTTCCTTCGATACTCGCCGTTGGCATCACGGGAAGAACCATAAATCTTCCGGAGAACTTTTCTCTCAAATACTCCAAGGGCCATCTCATCTTCTCTTGATTATCTATATTACCTATTAGAATTATCGGTCTCTATCCTAATCAGCCAAAATCTCAAGCTCGTCGCTATCATGTGGTTCGATCTCATTCTGTTTACGGATGTACTCATACGTAGAACTGGAACTTTTAATTGAATTAATGGCTAATTATGCGATTTCTCAATTTTCTCAAAACATTTACATTGTTTCGTAAATTAATTTAAATGCCAGTTTGACACGTTCTCCTCCATTATTTGCACTCGTATAAGCACACACAAACCGTCATACTTTCGCGCTTTACATTTAATTCCAATTATTAACAGTCACACTTGGGTCAATATGAAAGTCAAGCAAATAATTTAAAATAGCTCATATTCATACATATAAGTATACTCAAATGATTATAGTAAGTTTGAAAGCATGTGCAAAATCAAGATAAAAAAACTCGAGATGACGGTACTCTGAAATCGAAATCGGTACTAAAACCGTTTTAAAACTTGACGTCCTATTTCCGAATGGTTGAAGAATTTTCTTGGGAATTTTCATACTTTCACCGATATCTCGGAAACTAGATCTGCCACAGAAAAATTGACCGGAACCGGAACCGGTATTAGGGGTTTCAATTTTCTTCGAAACCAGGATCTGAACTTCTACCTCAAATACTCCAAGCTTCATATCATCTTTTCTCAACACTGTCTTTGAGTCCGAGCCGTTCATATGTACATCTCGACAAGTATGACGAGGGAATTGCAGAGCGTGAAATCGATCCACCGTTGGGGGTCTTCTACAAAAACAACCTCGACCACTTCTAATACACCACTTTTTTGAAACTTAAATAAAGTATACATACAAAAATATAACTAAGTGTATGTGGAAAAAATATGACGAAAATGTTAAATCAGTTAGCATGTCCTTGACAAGAGGATCCAATTCCATAGACTTTTTGTTGGTCTTGGACCTGGGTACTTGCCAGCAGTCTATTCCCAACAAACCATGAAGTTAGATTTCGACTGGAGGTACATTAGAGCACTAGTCCAATTCTCCAAACTCTAACGTTAGACGACGACTCGAGAAACACTGGAGAATCATAGCGTTCTCCAACAAAGTGGGACAAAATTCTCAAATCTAGAAAACCATAGTTCTCTAGTCGAATTCTAATGCCATTCTCTAATGGTATTCATTCTAATGTGATTTGTGTTTAGGCCTAGTTCTCCAAGCTATCTCGAATAGAGAAATGCTGTGCAAGCAGTTCCTGTTAAATTGTTGCAAACCGCAGCATCCTAACAGGCAACTGCCTGAGCTAGTACCGCCTCCTGGGACCTTACGGACAGAGGTTCGTGTGCAGGCTCTGAAGCACATTCATAAGATGTCTGTTGCCTCCCATCTCCCAGCTCTCTCTGGTGAACGCCGTTTTGCATACCGCAACACCTCGCTTTGCTGACGAAGAACGCCATCTTCCTCAAGAGACAAGGGTCACTCTGTCTCAATTACGTCCTGGATATTGTAGCAGGTTAAACTCCTACTTATCCACACTGAACACCGACGTGTTGAATGATTTTGCATGCGGATCGTCTCCTCATAACACTAACCATCTATTCACCTGCTCTGCGGAGCACACTCTTCTAACACCCATTTCCCTCTGGTCCAATCCTGTAGAAACAGCGAGTTTCCTAGGGCTCCCATTAAAAGACATTGATGACAATTTAGGCTAAGGATAAGAACACGCTTGGGCAAGGCTACCTTCCGTTACAACAACAACAATAGAGAATAGTTAAAGATTACCCTAGTTATCTTACGTCAAGACGAACATTTCTCCAACGTTAGAGACTGTGTTTGTTGGGTTAATAACATCTTGTTTAAGTGGCTCCCGCAGAGACGGTTGCCCCCCACGGATGCAGAAAACAAAAATTCAGAAACACTATTATTCAGAAAACTTTAAACAGAAGCCATTTTTCAGAAAGCCAAAATTCAGACACCAAAATTCAGAATGAAAAATGCAGAAAGCCAAAATTTCTGAAAACTGTTTTCTGAATTTTAGTTTCAGAATTTTTTGTTTCTGAATTTTTGTTTCTAAATTTTTCATTCGGAGTTTTTTTGTTTCTGAAAAATGTTTTCTGAATGAAGTTTTCTGAAAAACAGGGGTGGCTTTCCGTAATTCGACAGTCAATACTCGTTGTCTCGTTTTTTTGAATTCGATATCGGATTCCATGGGAAAGTCAGTCCCGGGACCCGCCCATAAAGAAAACGCCTGAGCTGTTGGAATTCTCCACATAGCAGAATCCCGGGACTGACACTCCTAAACCGACACCGTTATTCCTTCTCGAACCATTTAGATGACTTAATGAAGACCATCAAGTCCTTTATGTCCAGCTCCGCGATCTGGCGTAGGCTATCCAAGAAGGGAACTCCCAAAAAGCGCGGTCGTGCTTTCTCAGCATCCTCTGAAAACATTCCAATAGGTAGTATTGCAGCATCAATTAAATATTAGGTTTGTTTATTGCGCTGCTCTAGCTTACGCCAGATTGAGATATTTCACAAAATTGTGTTTAACGAACACTTTTCTTGCTCTAGGTTGCTCTTTCTTTTGTTTCATGAGTACGCTCAAAACAAAACTAGAGTAATCCAGGGGGCAAATTCGTGTTCTATGAAATGATAAAATGAAAAGAATTTTCAAACAAAATTTGTGAAAAGAAACTTCAAATTCATACAAATTTTTTTTCACGTTTTCATTTCATAGAACCAGAATTCACCCCCAGATCACAAATTTCTGCTCTAGCTTTTTTTATGGAGTAAGTTAGAGCAGAGAAGCAATTGTCAGTCAGAAAAAAATAAATTTTTGAAAACTTCAAAAAAATTAGCTTGCAAGAAAATCAATGTTTATGTAAACGAGAATTTGCATTAATTTTGAAGATTTAAATAAAAAACCAAATAAAAAGAAACTATCGAGATTCAAGTGTTTCATGGCATTTCTGCTCTGAATTGCTCTAAGTTGCTCTATTTCTATTTTGACAGCTGCCCTGCTCTGCTCTGCTCTAACCTGCTCTGAACTTTTTTTAGGTCAGTAAACAAACCTATTTGTTTCTCTATGTCTAAACATTCATTAACCAACAAATGTTACGTATACGCCATGTCATTTTTTTTATAAAACTTTTAAGTGACTTTTCATCATCAAATCAAGGGGGGCAAATATGAGCAAAATATTTTCCGAAATCGATAGAGATTAATCCAAACATTAATTTTATTATATCTAGAAGGTGTAGCACGCTGTAGCAGACAAACTTTTTGTCTATCCGCAGTCGCAAAGGTAGCATTTACGAAGTATGTGTGCCGTGCATAATTGGGGGCTTTGAGCGTATTTTAATAATGATCAACGGAATCTGAATTTACATTAATCGGAAGCTGTACATTTCGGAAACTAAGATCCGTAACATCTCTGCTATAGTTTGAGGTCGTTTTAAAGGTCTCTGCTGTAAACATTTTAATTTTTAATGCTTTTTTTCAATAACGAGCTGTTTTCGGGATAACAATCAGACATAATTAAGAACATGTAATTGATTATTGGACAAGGTTATGCTAAACTTAATTCAGTTTTAGAATCAAGTGTTTCAAACCGATAAACATAAGTACATATGATATATATGTATATGTGGGTAACTAGTGGTTCCCTTTGTTTTTTTTTGTTTTTTTTTTTCATTGCTATTTAATATAATTATTTGTTTATAACGAAATACTCAGTTAGTCACGTTGGTTTCATGTTTTGTACTTTATTTTATTGTTTGTTACGTCAGTCACGCTTTCCGATACGAACACAAGTGAAATTAATAGTTGAGCTTCCAAGTAGATACCCAAGAATCGACTCCGTATGCAATTAGTGAATGCTTTCTTTCGAATGGTTGTTCGCATTGAAAATTTAGAATGTGGATGATGTGAAAAATTGTTGTATTGCGTTTTAGTAGATGAGAAAAATGTAACGTAAATAATAGAGAGTATATATATGAATCTACACAGGCATCTGTGTATGACATTCTCTTTGGTATGACGTACTAATTATACTGAATCACTGGTGACAGTTAGCAGTACTTGGGTACTTGGGCTTGCTCGGTGCTATAAATTTTGCGCTAACTTCACTTACCCAAAATGATCCCAAAATGGCCCTAAAATGATCTCAAAACGACCCCAAAAATATCCCAAAACGACCCTAAAGTGATCCAAAAATGATTCCAAAATCCACCAAAGATATCAAAAAAAGATCCCAAAATGGCCCTAAAATAAACCCGACAATAATCCTTAAATAATCCCGAATTGTCCCAAATTAATCTAAAATTGAACCCAAAATGATCTCAAAATAGCCCCAAAATTATCCCAAAGTGACCCTTAAATGATCCTAAAATAATCCAAATATGATCCCAAAAATATACAATACAAATACAATACGGTAAAATGGTAACCCTGAGCGGCAACCCTATTTGAAAATATTTTAGTTGGTATGTCGGCTAAAATACCATTACATTTGATACCCATATTGGCTTATCTAGCTCCATAATTAAAAAAAAAATTAGATAGGTGGCAACCCTGTACACCCAAGTGCCAACACCCCAATTGGATAGTCTTAGAATCACTCATACTATATGCCAAATTTCACCCAAATCGGTAAAGCTGTTCCCGAGATAGTACCGGATATACAAATATACTTCGTTAAGGTGGCAACGCTACTTGACAATATTTTAGTTGGTATGTCACCGAAAAAACCTTACATTTGATACCCATATTGGCATACCTGGTCCATAATTAAAAAAAAATGAAATAGGTGGCAACCCTGTAAACCGTCCCAAGTGGCAACCTCCAAATGGATAGTTTTATAATCAATCATACCATCTATATGCCAAATTTCATCCAAATCGGTGAAGCGGTCCCCGAGATAGTCCGGATATACAAATATACATATGTATATACAAGTTTAGCTCGTTTAAAGTTATAAGATAAGATATACGGTCCCACCTGTACTGAACTCCACCTAAAAGCTGAATTAATTCTCCATAACGCTAACCGTAACATAACCTTATAAATCAGTTAATCCAACAAAATTATTGAAATCAATCCATTCGATATGGTCTTATGGTATGCCACCATTAATCGATTACATGGATTTCCATAAGGTTGGTTGGATCAGCTGTTTTTTCTGGTTATGGTATGAGGTTATGGTTATGGATGATTAACTGACATTTAGCAGAGCAAAAACTGATACATATTTGATGAATGTTTAGATTTAGAATTCTACATAGTTAAGTAAAAATAAGCTAATTCAAATTCAAAATATTAATTTAACTATCCTTTTGTCTGCATTTAGCTATGTGGCATATTACTCATCGTCTTTGGTATCATGCTCTTCAGCAACATACACAATATAGATGACATCGCCGAGGCAGTACAAACACAACAGGTACCCATTACAATGATCGTTTTGGGTTCGGTGATATTATTGATATCCTTCTTTGGTTGTTGTGGAGCGATACGCGAGTCCTATTGCATGTCGATGACGGTAAAATAAATCATAAAAAATCATACTTTCATTGATGTATATAAGTAATAACCGTTTTCCCTTTTAGTATTCTGTACTACTCTTTGTATTGTGTGTTGGACAACTCGCTTTGGTCATTTACATGTGGGTGCAAAAGGATAGATATTTGGTTATAATGGGTGATGTTGTCGAGAAGGCATGGGCACGTCGTACACGTAAAGCAGATTATATGGATGCCATACAAATTAGTGTAAGTATTTGAAAGTATTTTTTAAGGACGAACCGAATAGTATAAAAATGGCGAATGCTTTAGTCAGACAACCGTTAGCTTAGCTTTTGATTAGTCCTCCGTAACGCTAGCCGTAACATAGCCAGATAAAACAGCTGATCCAACCAACCTTATGGAAAACATTTCTTTCGATATGGTTCAAAAAAGTAATTGAATTTTCCAACTGACTATTTGCTAAATACCGATACAGCAAAAATCCAAAACTCTGTTGTTCGATGATGTTACTGAATAACGATAAAGCAAGAATAATCCAATAGGTTGGTTGAATCAGATGTTTTATAACGTTACTGATAATAACCCATCTATAACTGAGCTTCTACCTGGTTGTGTTCTGGTTAGCGTTAAGCACCATTAATAAATGTTTGGACGAAAATATGAGTAGTTTTGTCCGACAACAGACAACCCTAGCACCTGGCTCATTAGGGTGACCCATGCATTTATATTGACAGCAACAGCTTGAGGGACACTCACCCTTATAGGAAAGGGCCTCTTGAACAAAGCTCTGTTGTGATACAATGTTAAGTTAAGGATAGGGCAGGAACAGTTTCGCAAGTAGTTTCCTATGGAGAAGCTGAAGATTCAGAAAGTGGTGCAAGAACTTGACCGGAACAAGTGTAAGGAGCATCTGAGGATCTGTAACATGAAATCGGGAGAAGGCAAGCTCTGGATAAACATAAGGTCGACTAAAATCGACTCAGCACACTAGATTACTGTACCTGTTAAGGCCACAGAAATCAGTAATCGCCAGATTAGGTTGATTTCATGCACAGGTTGCCATTGGGATGACCAAACAATTGCCGCATATTCCCTGTGAGAGTCATATGTGAGAGGATTTGGTTAAGTAACTGATGGGATACAGTCAGTAGCTATGTGAGAAAATTTAATATAGATCCAACGGAAATAAATTATTTTTTTAAATTTGTTTTGGTAGTCGTTGGACTTCTCAGTAGACTAAGACCCATTATTCAAGAGTAGATTAACGTGAAGCCGTGGGAGTTCTGAACGTTTGCTTCATTAGGATCCCTCTGCCATGGTTGTCTGGTGGATTTTAAGACCGCAATTTCTCGGCAAAAATTTAGACTTCCGAATTTGAAATGCTATTGTACGCAGTAGCAGTACTTAGGCCCGGCTTTTTAGTGAAATTTTAAACCACAGACTAAGTTCACTAGAGTTTATCCCATACAAATTGGCCGTTAAAGCTAAGTTTAAACTAGCACTGAAATTTAAACTTGCACTGAAAAACCGGTCCTTAGTCCTGCTAAGTAGGAGCATCCATTAATGGAATGGAACGTGTCGGCCCAAAAGGGTTATACTGATGTTGGCAGTCCTTTAACTGACGATCGGCTTTTTTGTGAATTTTAGTCGCCTCTTCCCAAGAAACACTGAAGTTATTTATGGATTCGAGAATAGATAACTCCTTCAACGTTAGGGGACGACTTGGGAAACACTTGAGAATCATAGGCCCGTAGTCATAGTCGAAAAAAAGTAGGTACTAAAGATAGCGTCGGCTTTTTTGACAGATATGCCGTTGGGAATTGTGTCAAAAAGCCGACGCTAACTTTAGTACTTTATCTCGACTATGACTACGGGCCATAGTGTTCTCAAACAAAATGGAACATTATTCTTCAATCGAAAAAACAAAATTCCTCAATCGAGTTCTAAAAGCATTCTCTAATGGAATTCTTATGTGAATCGAATATGAAGTTCTTTTCTCGAATAATTCTCGAGTCGATTTATAATGAGATTACATATCTAGTATTTTTATCGACTCGAGAATTACGCTGGTTATCTAATCTAGAAATCAAAATTTCTCTAACGTTGAGGACTGTGCTTGCTGGGGTACGACAGACATACCTACCTACCTCGGGTATATTCCAACAGGCAGGGGGCTTCGGTTAATTGACTTTAGGGTGATAATTGTTCTTAGGGGACGCTACTACATATCGCGTAATCGAATTTTGTTTATTAATTAAAATGGAATTTTTAATTACAGATGGAGTGCTGTGGTAAGAATTCCTATATGGATTATACATACCAAGGATATTATCCACCATCGTGCTGCAAGGACAGCAATTGTCGTAATGAAAATGTTTATCGTCGTGGCTGCAAACAGGCATTTGTTGACTTTTGGGATAAGAACAGTGATATCATCAAATATGTGGGACTAATTATTGCAGCTATTGAGGTGAGTTTTGGAATTGAAATTCAAATTAAATTAATCTATTCACTTGAGAGCCGTATAGTGTGAATATTGAACTTTTACGTGTCAAAAATGAAAAGAGATTTTGAGTTGAGGAGTTCGGATAATATGCCAAACTCTAACCTTAAAATGTTAATGTGCTATTTTTCATTGGACAACATTCTAAACCCTTATCGTCATGGGATTGGCGTTAGCTATTATCAATTGTTAGGGAAATGTTGCTATCTCTTTTTGTTATCGAGATATGCGATTCTGTCACGCAGAAACTAGCTAACTAGATAACCAAATTCTTAAATCAAAATATTATTTTATAATTTTTTCTTCTTTGTTTTCCAGTTTGTTGGCTGCATATTTGCTTGTTTCTTAGCAAATAATATTCGCAACTACAGACGTCGTTCGTCTTATTAATGAACCACCTAAATGTTGATTGGGTAGCTTGTGCAACAACCACAGAATCTCAAAAAATATTTCGCAAATCTGTTTTTATGTATCATATGTTTAACATAAATAAATAATAGTTTATAAATTGAAAACAATTTAAGACATTGGAACCATCGAATTCTGCAACAAATGTACAACAAATAAAACTCGAAAATCCCAACATACAGTTGTGTACATAAATATGTATTTAATAATTTTAAGTAAACAAATAATGTACCTACAATAATTCACAAACAAAATTTATATTTAAAATCATTTGATATTGAGACAATTTAATAAATAAAATTTTTGTATATATCAATTTTGTTTTTATAAATTTTTCATCTTATTTTATACTACGGGTTTTTGTATATCTCGACTCCAGCGCCACCTAGCCGGTTTCTTTAGTTTTTGATTACATACCAAACATACGCGCTCAAAACGAACAAAATCGTATCAAAAATGTAAATTTTACAAATATAGCTCATCAAGCGCCATCTAGCGACAAAGAAAAAGGTTATGTCGAGAGGGTTTATTCAAGGTATAAACGTTTAAACCAAAATCTGTGGAGAGTGTTTTTTGTCGCTCCCCAAAACAAAGTTTATAGCAGCAAAACAGTGATTTTAGAGGTAAGGTAAGGAAACCCCTTAAAGTATGGAGATGAAGAAGAATTTTTCGTTATTCTCGATCAACAACAGAATGCCAGTTTTTTGAAATTCAACATTGAACAATTGACCCGGAAGGTGAGTCAAAAAAAGTGGTTCCACTTGTGACGTGAAACAGACAGTGGAATACTTCCCTGTACTTACATATCTGATCAATTCAAGGTTATATTTTAAAGGGTTTGTGTAGAAGACCCCTCATTAAAAATCCCCTTTGCTTTCTCTGAAATAATACATACCCAGCAAACACAGTCTCTAACGTTAGGGAAATTTTCATTGATACATTGTATAACTAGTGTAATTCTCGAGTCGAGAAAGATGCAACTACACTATAAAACACACTATAAACCGACTCGGGAAGGATTAGAGAAATAATGCAAATTTAATTCACATTATAATCCCATTAGCGAACGACCCTAGAACTCGATTGGAGAAGTTTGATTTTCTCGATTTGAGAATTATGCCCATTTTTTAAAGAACACTATAGTTCTCATGATTTTTTCGAGTCGTCCTCTAACGTTAGAGATTAAAGAATGGGGCTAGTTATTTAATCTACCTCTAATCGATATCTAACTTCAGTATTTGTTGGGTAGGTAACAGGTGTTACGTATTCGTATCTCTCTTTGCCCAAACTACCACTTATCAGTTCATTGGAAATCGAAATTTAGGGCCGTTTACTCATATAGATTTCAATTTTAAAAGTCCCCTTTGAGTTTACTGGCCACTTAATTACAAAGTCCATAAATTTTTCCAACTTAATCTCGAATACTCAAAAGTACTAAGTAAGTTCCATGAATAACTTATCTATGACCTAGCGAGTCGAAATGGGAAGGGAAGAAGTTAATGTATGTCCGACGTTCCAGGGTGATAAAATTGCCTTGACGATCGATTCCGAGAAGCATGCATAGCTCGAACCTAATAGCTTTGAAACGTGAGTTAAACACACCTTTCGATTGACATCTGAGCTGCACTTAACTAAAGATTAAAAAGAGAATTTGTTTTTATCAATGTCAAGATGAGTGACTTCACGTACAAGCTTTTGTTCTTTTATTGTTTTTATATGTCCCTACTTGGCTCACAAAAGTCTGTAATGCTCGCAAGCCCAGATATTACGCGATGAGTAGGTGAAGGTGCTGAAATAGCAGTAAAAAATGTACCTAGATTGAATGATTCATGAAATGATGATTTTGAGTTACGTTATCGTGTCTGTCAGCAAATTTGGACACAAGTTTCACATTTGATTGTATTCTTCCTAATCAGTAGATATGAAAGTGTAAGTACTATTATCGTTATTTAACACTTATTTACGTTACTGACAGCTGATGAAGTACATTAGAGAGGAGAGAGAAGATTTGGTGCTCACATTTTTTTTACTCTTTTACAAGGGGTGGGAGGCGTATAAGACGACTATAAAAACACAGATCCGGAATCCGCTATACCGAAAGTACCTTCTTCGAATGTGACCTAGTCTAGACTCTAGAAGTATGTTTTCAAAGTATTCCAGATTTACCAAGTTAGTGGAGACAACGGTGATTAACTTAGGTTATCGCTCGGAAGGAAAAAAATAAAAAAAAATATATAAAATAAAAAAAATTGAAAATTTTACTACATACACGGTTAAAAAAATGAGCCTAAATTTTAAACCCGTCTAAAGTTTAAGCGATTCTTTTAACTTTTTCTGGAATATTTTAAACCTTCTAAAAACCTACAAAGATTTTAAATTTTTTTTTGGTTTCGATTTAAGATCTAAATGAAAAAGCAGTCAACAACTTTTTTTTTTTGGTTTTTTTGAAAGTCATTGCATTTTGCGCACAAAAACTTCATGTGCGGCATAGCTCAGCGGTAGAAAAGTCGGCTGTGACTCCAGAGCGCTTTCGTTCGAGTCCTGCCAAGTGCTACATTTTTTTAATTTAATTTAATTTTTACAACTTTTCGGTTTAAAATTTAGTTTTGAAAGCTTATTTACACATTTATGTTCGCGATGTAGCTCAGTGGTAGATCAGACGGGCATGATGCGGGAAGTCTTGGTTCGAATCCCAGCCAACCGAAAAAAAATTATTTTTTCTTTAAAAAATTGTTAAAACATTTTTTTTAGTTTAAAATTGAAACCCCATTCATTTAGCCAATTTTCTTGAAAACTGGTCTAGATTAAATTTAAGATTAACAAGTAAGGAAGTCTAAGTTCGGGTGAAACCAAACATTACATACCCAGCTGTGCACATAAAGTGGGCGTGATCGTTCACCGATTTTTCTTATTTTCTGTGGTAGTACTCTACATAAACATAACATGCCTGGTACCTAGTTTCGTAAATCTATCTCACACCGTTCTGAAGTTGTTAGCAGTCGAATTTAAAAATTGCTTGACTCATAAGTGGGCGGTGCCACGCCCACTTTCCAAAATTTTGAAAAAATTATGTAAAGAATATGAAAGTTGATGTATGTACCAAATTATATTATTATAGCGAAATCAGGTAATTAGATATGGACTTTTCATTATTTCCACCTCCTTTCAATATAACTTTTATGAAAAAGTAGGCGTGGTCGCGAAGCGATTTCGTTTATTTTCTATAGCTGAATTTACCACAACAATAGTATGTCCTCTACGAAATTTCGTTATACTAGCATAAACTGTTCTGAAGTTATTAAGAGTCAAAATTTTAAAATTTCTTCAAATATACGTGGGCGGTACCACGCCCCCTTTTCAAAAATTTTTATAAAATCGGCCTTAGAACATCTAAATCAATACATATTGCAAATTTTATCATTGTAGCTGCTTCTAATATTGAATTAACCCATTTTATACGTTTTTCGAAATTTTCGATATCGAAAAAGGGGCGTGGTTATGGTCCGATTTTACCCATTTTCAATAGCAATCTATTCTGAACCCAAATAAGTACGCATGCCAAATTTGGTGAAGATATCTCATTATTTGCTCAAGTTATCGTGTTAACGGACAGACGGACGGACGGACGGACGGACGGACGGACGGACGGACGGACGGACAGACGGACGGACATGGCTCAATCAAATTTTTTTTCGATCCTGATCATATTGATATATGGAAGTCTATATCTATCTCGATTCCTTTATACCTGTACAACCAACCGTTATCCTAACAAAGTTATAATACCCTGTGTACAAGTACATCTGGGTATAAAAAAGTTAAAAATTTAGGTCGCAACTAGTCCCTTACCAGTAGGGCTAAAACATAAAACTTCGATTACTAAAAGTCGGAGTCAGAAGTCTAAAGCAAGCGAAAGCAGAAGCTCCGCAACATCCCCAACTTCGAAAACGGTATCTTTTATCATATGCAAAAATATTATTAATCTCTTAGTCATATTCCAAGATGGGACACAACTTGAAAAAATTTAAATTAAGATTATTCTTAGAAGCCAAGTGCTTATATAAATATACATAAATGTATACTTTGTATCTTGGTCCATAAAATACTGATAAATAAGGTGGTAGTTGCGCAGCGTATTGAGATAACAATATTTGAATTGCGTTTACTTCAGATAATGTGGAAGAGAATCACACTTATCAGTTACCTCATTTCACACCTCGTCAATGCTCCACCTGGAAACCTGTGCGCACTCCATTGTACAAAAAAAAAAAATAATTGCAGATTGTAGTTAGTTGACATTTAAAAGCTTTTGTCGCAAATATTGCGTGATTAATTCTACACGAGGACTCGACGGGTTTAAACGTTACAACGAACGGAAGCACGTGGCGAACAAAATTTGTGAAACGAAAAGAAAACTTTTTACGGAAAAGTTATAGTTTGAAAAGTTTCAAATAAAGAAAAAAAAACGACATAAGATATTTCAAAATGAATTGCTTCGAATCTTTGGTTAAATATGCGGTGTACATTGTTAATGTGGTCTTTGTGGTGAGTTAAAAAAAAAAACATCGCCCGTTTTGTGAATATGTTTTGAAAAAAAGTAATATAGCTGACGGAGAAACCAGTTTTTTAAACTTCTAATATACCTTAAAAATTATGCTTAGACTATTCATACAAACTCGTAAATACCTTGTTTTTAAAATGCTTTGAATTTGTGTTTTTTTGAAACATGTTTCAATCGAATAATCAAATACCCTTATCCATACCGTATTAGGATTTTATAATTAGTAGATAACTTGTATTTTTTAATAAAATTTATGTTGACTAACTAAATATTACTCATACGCCGTGTATGAACCATAAAAAGTGCACTCTATATAATTGCAAAATTTATAACACAGTGCTACAACAAAAATTAAATACACTTTTAAAGCGACCTAGTAGAGATTGTTCATCTGGTTGAGTTTTCTAAAACCCCAAAATTCTGGTTTTAAGGCCAAAAAACCGTTTTTCAAAGTTTTCGTGAAAAAAAAAAATCATTAAAAATCAAATTTTAAACCGTTTTTGAAATTCTTAACGGTTTTGGATAGAGAATTGTTGACACTTTCGAAATATATATAGAGTTTTGTTCATTTGAAAAGGTTATGACATGTTTTTCTCGCGAGAAGTTGAATTTTTTTAAATTTTTTTTGTTTTTTCCGGTTTTGACGATATTTTTTTGCCACTAATGGACGATGAATGAAGCTGAGAAGTTTGAAATCGGTTGAAAATTGGCTTTTTAATGAATTTTTTTTTCTACGAAGAAACTGAAAAAGCGGTTTTTTGGCCTTAAAACCAGATTTTGGGGGTGTTACAAATATTTTAAAGGGCTTTTCGTGTATAATTCGACCAGATGAACAATCTCTGCTAGGTCGCTTCAAAAGTGTAAAATGGCTGTAGCACACTGTTATTATTGCTAGAACATGTAGATTTGTCCAGACCAAACGGTTAGCCACTAAACTTTTCTATAATAATGTGATGTGTCCATCTGCCCTATTAGCCATAAAAAAAGGGTGATTTCTGAAACGTGGCTGCTGGTGTGCTATGAGCTAGACTGATTTGAAAATGCCAAATTAAGTTCGTGTTATTCATATGCGTGTGAGTCATTCAGAAAAGTTCAGCATAAAAGTGATTTTTATCTAATAAAAAAATTGCGGTTAGAATTTCCGCCTCTATCACACTATTGTAAATAGTACAATATAATTATTTTGTGAAATGCAATTGATCGGATATATCTATACATACATATATAGATAGGTAACTTAATACAGTCATTGAAGGGCGTAGCGAGCTTTTTGCAGATAAGGAAGAAGGGTGGGGGATGAAATTTCGCTGGAATTTGTATTTTATATACAGCGTAATCTTGACACTTTATTAAAATGTAACCGGCCAACAATTGCAAATACATCAAAGATATTACAACAAAAAAAATTAAATGTGACAGTGTTTGTACGCGTATCACTCGAAATTGGCCAGACAAAATTTAGTCATGTTTTCACCTATGTATTGTTAGTGGTCCTTTTTGAAATATGGTAATACATATGGGGTGAAGTTCCTCAAGCGGACCACCAAAAAATTCGATTTGAATGAAATTTGGTGAAAGTGATCACTATGTGAGTATCACCAAAGGTCGTGTATAAATATTGGATGGTTACCGAGATATACGGCTTTGAATTCGCAATTTTTTTTGTGTATGCCTTTTTCTTTAGAATATAAATTAAAAAAAAAAATTGTATTGAAAAATTTTTGTAAAAATTGTATCAATTTTTTTCAAATTTGAACATTTTTAATATTTTTTTAATTTTAATTTCAAGCTTGAAATTTTTCCTTTAAAATGATACTTTTTTTGTAATGGACCTCGAAAATTTCTTTAATGAATTGTTAGCCTAAGCGTGTTACCTAACCCCATTTTATTTATTTTTCCTTATATTTCGGGAACTGCTTGTATAACATTTGGTATATAGATAGCATGAATCATTCTAAGATTATGTACATGGGTTTTGCCAATTCGGGTGGTTCACAGGGTTGCCAGCTATCTCAATTTTTTTACATTGAGCAAGATATGTCAATATGAGTATCAAATGAAAGGCATTCTTTGCCGTATTCCAAATATGTAAATTTTAAGCCGGGCTGCCATCCAGGGTTGCTACCCAAACGCTATTTGCTTTTTATTCTTTCGTATATCAATCACTATTTCAGTTGTATATTGACCGATTTGGTTGCAATTTTGGTACAGGGATAGTATGCTTCATTTCCACCATGGTTTTTCCGCTTGGGGTATCTTACCGGGTTGCCACCTACTTGTTTTTTTTTTAAATCTATTTTCGAAAGCTTTTACTGTTCGTAAGATGTGGTGACAAATTCGAGGAATAGCGAGCAAACTTGACGCACCCACGTACTAAATAATTAAGTTGCCCGCGACTTTGTCTGCGAAAGTTTGAATACCGAAATCTCGACTCCACCGCTGCATATCGGTTTATTTTTTTGCAACAGGGTTATTGATTATATATAAAGCCTACGTGGCAAATTTGAAAAAATTGGGGTGAATATATAGGCCAGCGCCATCTAGTGGAAAAAATATTTCCTATGTTGAGAGGACTTATCCAAAGAATAAACTGTCAAAATTTGGTGAAAATCGGTTCAGTAGTTTTTAAAAACCCCCTATAATTTTTCCTATATATATATTAATAACGGAAACCCTGATACCCATTCGGTTGAAGTCATGCTTAAAATATAGTAGAAGACATAGTTTTGTATGTAATGGAGTGTGGTTGCTAAGTGACCTTGCTCAATCCCGACTCTTGCGTCCTCGTTCGTGCACTCTGGGCAACGGGAGCTACCTAGGCTCGCGGCAGAAAGAGAGGGAGCCCCGGTGGGGCCACTCTGACATACTTGGTTTAAGGGCTCACCGAGGTTTTTGCGCAACGTCTGTTCACCATGAGGTGCGGCTGCAAGCGGGCGTCTGTCTTGAAGCAAGCGGCTCGCTATATAAATGTGTAAATATTTTCCAAAAACCCCGAAACGGGTTGTGCGCTGGGTTTGGGACCCGCCACGTAAAAAATTTAGTCCATTGAAAAATAAATTAAAGCCTCGGATGAGAACCCCCTTTAATGTTGACGACCCGGCAAAACGAATAAGGCATAATGATTTGGATATTAGGGCATGTACCGGGAATGTCCGGACCCTTTCAAGGGACGGTACCGCTGCCCGACTGGTTGATGTCCTCGTTAACGCAAAGGCTGACATCACCGCCCTGCAGGAAATGCGATGGACGGGACAAGGAAAGACGACCATCGGACCTTGTGACGTATACTACAGTGGCCAGACACGCGGCAAAGCGCGTGGTGTAGGATTCGTGGTGGGAAAGAGACTTCGCCGCCAAGTACTAGCGTTCACCCCCGTGGACGAGCGTCTCGCTGCGATCCGCATCAAAGCGAAATTTTTCAACATAACATTTATCTGCGCCTATGCGCCGACTGAGGAGACGGACGACGCAGAGAAGGACTCCTTCTACGATAAACTTGAACAGACTTATGATCGCTGCCCCCAACATGATATCAAAATCGTGCTCGGCGACTTTAATGCGAAGGTGGGCAAGGAAGGAGTCTTTGGTCCAACAGTTGCAAAATTTAGTCTCCATGATATAACATCCCCCAACGGCACTAGGTTGATTGATTTCGCTGCTGCTCGCAATATGGTCATCAGTAGTACCAGGTTCCAGCATAAACGAATACACCAAGCCACATGGCTGTCTCCTGATCAAAGAACAAGAAACCAGATTGATCATGTCATGATCGACGGCAGACATAGCTCCACCGTTCTGGACGTGCGTACCCTTCGTGGTCCCAATATCGACTCGGACCATTATCTTGTTGCAGCCAAGATACGCACACGCCTCTGTGTAGCAAAGAAAGTGCGCACAGTAACGGAAGGAAAGTTTGACGTCGAGAAGCTGCGCACGACACAGACAGCTGACAATTTCTCCACTCGACTCTCACACCTGCTATCGGAGAGCAATCCTCGACCTAACGATGCAACCGAACAATGGAAGCATATCTCTCACTCATTACGTACCGCCGCTGAGGCCACTATAGGGTTCCAGCGAGCCCGCAAAAACAACTGGTACGATGAGGAATGCAGCACTGCCTCGGACAAAAAGGACGCTGCCTACAGGGAGACGTTGCGAACGGGCGCAACCCGCAGTGTATGGCAACGCTATCGTGAGGCAAAGAAGGAAGAGAGACGCCTTTTCAGAAAAAAGAAACGTGAGGCCGAAAGGCGTGAGTGTGAGGAGCTTGAGATGCTGGCTGACAGGAATGATGCCCGAAAATTCTATGAAAAGATCCGGCGGATGACGGAAGGTTTTAAGACCGGGGCAAGTTCCTGTAAGGACAATAATGGCGACCTGGTAACCGACGTACAGAGTGTACTTAAATTATGAAGGGAGCACTTCTCCTCACTGCTAAATTGCGAGGGAGACGTCGAACCCGATACCCCAATCCCTGACGATGGAAAAGTCGTCCCACCACCTGACTATGATGAAGTGAGGATAGCTATATCCCGGCTGAAAAACAACAAAGCGCCTGGAAAAGACGGACTGCCCGCCGAGCTGTTCAAACACGGAGGCGAAGAGCTGGTAAAAAGCATGCATCAGCTCTTATGCAGAATATGGTCAGATGAGTGCATGCCTCCAGATTGGAATTTAAGTGTGCTCTGCCCAATCCACAAGAAAGGCGATCCCGCTAACCGCACCAACTACCGCGGAATCAGCCTTCTTAATATCGCGTATAAGGTTCTTTCTAGCGTATTGTGTGAAAGACTGAAGCCCATCGTAGACAAGCTGATTGGACCTTATCAGTGTGGCTTTAGACCTGGTAAGTCTACCATCGACCAGATTTTCACGATACGCCAAATCCTGGAGAAGACCCATGATAAAAGAATCGACACACACCATCTCTTTGTCGATTTCAAAGCCGCTTTTGACAGCGCAAAAAGGAGTTGCCTGTATGCCGCCATGTCTGAATTTGACTTCCCTGCAAAGCTTATACGGCTTTGCCAAATGACGTTGAGCAATACTAACAGCTCCGTCAGAGTCGGGAAGGACCTCTCTGAGCCATTTGAAACCAAACGAGGCTTCAGACAGGGCGACTCCCTTTCTTGCGATTTCTTCAACCTGATGCTGGAGAAGATAATTCGAGCAGCAGAGCTAAACCGCAATGGTACAATCTTTTACAAGAGCGTGCAATTGCTGGCGTATGCCGATGATATTGATATCATTGGCCTTAACAACCGCGCCGTAAGCGCTGCCTTCTCTGGACTGGATAAAGAAGCGAAAAAAGTGGGTCTTGCGGTCAACGAGGACAAGACGAAGTATTTGCTGTCATCAAAGAAAGAATCGGCGCACCTGCGCCTTGGCAGCCACGTCACTGTTGATAGTTACAAATTTGAAACTGTGAGGGACTTCGTCTATTTGGGAACCAGCATTAACACCGAAAATAATATCAGTCTAGAAATCCAACGGAGAATCACTCTTGCGAACAAGTGCTACTTTGGACTGAGTAGGCAATTGAGAAGTAAAGTCCTCTCTCGAAGAACAAAGATCGCGCTCTATAAGTCTCTCATCATACCTGTCCTGATGTATGGCTCAGACTCATGGACAATGTCAAGAGAAGATGAGATGGCCCTTGGAGTATTTGAGAGAAAAGTTCTCCGGAAGATTTATGGTCCTTCCCGTGATGCCGACGGCGAGTATCGAAGGAGATTTAACGATGAGCTGTACGAGCTTTACGCAGATCTGACCATAGTCCAGCGAATTAAAGCCCAAAGGCTCCGCTGGCTGGGTCACGTCATGCGAATGGACAAAGAAGCTCCAGCCCAGAAGGTTTTCCAATCGTCACCCGAATTCGGCAGCAGAGGAAGGGGGAGGCCTCGACTGAGATGGAAACAACAGGTGGAGGATGACTTGAACTCCCTTGGGGTTTCCAATTGGCGTCAGTTATCGCTAAAAAGGAATGACTGGCGTGCTTTGATAGGCGACGGCCAAAATCGCTTAGGCGGTTAAGCGCCAATAAATGATGATGATGATGATAGTTTTGTATACATTATTATTATTTCCAACATATTTATGTATACTTATTTATATATTTTTTCTTCCTCCTATAGCTTATCGGCATACTCATTATTGTCTTGGGTTCGGTGATGATTGGCAACCTTGAAGATTTTTCATCAGTGGAAGATGTTGTGGACGTCAAACTATTACCGATTCTAATTATTGTGCTGGGCTGTATAGTATTTTTGATATCCTTCTTAGGTTGCTGTGGAGCTATACGGGAAAGTTCTTTTTGCATGACAGCGGTAAGTAACTACCGGTAGATAAATACAATTGATCTGCAAGATCCTTCAAAAAAAATACATCCTCCTTAATAAAAGCTATATTTTTTTTACAATTCTTTTTTTAATTTTCTTTTAGTATGCCATTTGTATGTTCGTTTTGGTTTGTCTACAAGTTGCATTGGTCGTATGGGCATTCGTTAAATATTCAGATGTTTTGAAAACTATGGAAGAATTTGTCGATACAGTTTGGAAACAAAATGATGCATTTAGAGGCAATCCAATGGACGCATTACAAGTTAGCGTAAGTATAGCACACGCAATTTTATACAACTTAACACTTTCAATTGTTTTTTTTTTTGTCTTTTTCAAATAGTTCAACTGTTGTGGAAAAACAAGCTATGAGGATTACGATAATGCCAATATGTTTGTTCCTTCATCCTGCTGCGGCACGCTTGATAACAAAACATGTCCCGAAAATATTTATAAAACAAAACCAGGTTGCACTGCGGTATTTGTTGATTTTTGGTCGACCAATATGAATATCATTCGTTACGCGGGTCTGGTTGTTGCCGCCATAGAATTTGGTATATTCATAGTGGCTTGCTGTTTAGCGAGTAGCATGCGCAAGTCGCGTCGATAGGCGCGTTTTATTCTAAACCAGCAGAAAACGCTTAACAATACTTAATTCAAACTCGATATGGGGAACTTAATATTACGATTACATTTCAATTATGTACTATAATTGTAATGGAGTAAATTTGAGGATAACACTATCACTAATCATAATCATACAAATTTTGAATTAAGATCACAATAATCTTTTTAATAGCAAGTTCCCTAGGTCTAACTCAAAGTACTCTCATTTCAATGTTTTCTGATTTGTGGAAAATACACAAAGAGTTAATTTTAAATTGTGTGCTAACTAATTTTAATAGCTTTTTAAGTTAAGTGAAGCTTTAGTAATTTTTTACTGTTAAAGAATCAATGTTCAATTCTTTTGTTCGATAACTTTTATTTATTATAAATACATAATCTTATAACTTTAAACGAGCTAAACTTGTATATTTGTTTGTTTGTACATTTGTATATGTATTTGTATATCCAAACTATCTCGGGAACCGCTTGACCGATTTGGATGAAATTTTGAATATAGATAGTATGGTTGACTCTAAGACTGTCGTCTTGGGGATTGCCACTTGGGGTGGGTTACAGGGTTGCCATCTATCTCAATCTTTTTTTAATTTTGTAGGAAAATATGCCAATATCTGTATCAAATGAAAGGTATTTTCAGCGACATGCCAACTAAAATATTTTCAAGTAGGGTTGCCACCTTACCGCAGTATATTTGTATATCCAGACTATCTCGGAAATCGGTCAGGCTGAAATTTGGCATATAGATAGAATGATTGATTCTAAGGCTATCCACTTGGTGGTTGCCACTTGGGGGGTGTACAGGGTTGCCACATATCCAAATATTTTTAAATTACGGAGTTACATATGCCAATATGGGTATCAAATGAAAGGAATTTTCGCCGACATACCAACTAAAATATTTTCAAGTAGGGTTGCAACCTAGGGTTGTCGCCTTATCGCAGTACATCCCGTACTATCTCGAGAATCTCCAGTATGCGATTTCAAAGACTTTCCACTTTGGTGTTGCCACTTGGGGCGGTTTACAGGGCTGCCACATATCTCAATTTTTTTAAATAATGTAGAAAGACATGCCAATATGGGTATCAAATGAAAGATATTTTCGGCGGCATACCAACTAAAATATTTTCAAATAGGGTTGCCGAACAGGGTTACCAGTTTACCGAATTTTATTTGTATATTTTGGGATTATATTTGGATTATTTTGGGATCATTTTTGGATCATTTAGGAGTAATTTTGGGATAGTTTTATGGCTATTTTGGGATTATTTTGAGTTAAATTTTTTATCATTTTGGGATAATTTTAGGGTAATTATCGGGTCATTTTGAGATCATTTAAGAGTCTTTTTGGGGTCATTCAGGAATCATTTTGGGATCCCGTTAGGGTCATTTTAAGGTAATTTTCGGATAATTTGGGATCCTTTTGGGATCATTTATGGTCACGTTGGGATATTCTTGAAGGTCATTTTGGGCCATGTTGAGGTGATTTTTGGGTCATTTTGGCATCATTCTGGGGTCATTTCGGGATCATTTTGTGATCATTTTGGGATCATTTTGGGATAATTTTGTTGTCATTTTGGGATCGTTTTTGGGATCTTTAGGTTCGGTTTGGGCTCATTTTGGACTGCTTGACCGATTTCGATGAAATTTGGCATACCCAGCAAACATTTAGGCTTGAGTTACGTTAGATCTCAAGTTGAGAACTAAGGGGCTTCTCAAACTTCAAGCGTTGTTTCTCAACAGGAAAACCATTTCAGAACGATGGCGTTCTCAAGCAAAAGGGCATTTTTTATATGAAAAAAACGCGGTTTCTAAAGTTGAGAAAAGGATAGTTCTCAACTTGTACTCCAATGGAATTCTCTAATTGGACTCAAGAGTATGAATGAATGAAAATACATAAATTTTAATCTAAGCAATAAAATATCTCTAAGGTTGGATAATACCTGGAGAATGATGTTGGATATCAGCTTGAGAACTACCCAGTGGGAAAGTAGGTAATGCATTACCTTTTTCATCCATGAAAAGAAGCATGAGCAAAGTAACGCATGAAAATATATTTGAAAAATCTTCCCATGTAATGTATTTCGTAAGGTTTTATTTTTTAAAAACATTACTTTTCCTATGACATTGCTGTAGAAAAAGTAATGCATGAATTCCATTATACATAAAAATTTTTATAGGGGATATACATTACTTTATACATTACCAAACATTACCTTTTCCCACTGGGTACAATGTTATCTAAGGTTGGAGAAAAATTGGAGAATTGTCTAGGATATCAACTTGAAAACTATACAGTTTTTAAAGGTTGGAGAAAAAGTTGAGCCATGTTTGCTGGGTAGAGATAGTATGCTTGATTTTAAGATTGTCCAATTGGGTGTTGCCGCTTAGGGCGGTGAACAGGGTTGAGGCCTATCTAATTTTTTTTCGAAATATTGGGCAAGGTATGCCAATATGGGTATCAAATCAAAGGTACCTTCATCCGCATACCAACCGTGATTTCTTAAAAATGTGTTGGATAGTAGATATACTTCATTCTAAGATTGCCTTCTTGGATTTGCTACTTTAGTCGGTTTATAAAATAATTACCTATTTGATATTTTTTCGGAAATTCGTTTTGAAAAGTTTATGTTGGTAAGTAAGAATATTGGAAAAAATATTGGAAAAAATGTAAAAAGCAAGCTCCGTCACACAGGTACTTTCTTTTAATAATTATACCCATATGTTGTGGGAGTACCCAACAAAAAAAATTGCAAGCACTCATGAGGAATCAGGAACACAGCGACAAATAAAACCAGAAAGAAGATAATTAAGTAT
Organism: Campiglossa producta; assembly: GCA_964058755.1. Classification (NCBI taxonomy): domain Eukaryota; kingdom Metazoa; phylum Arthropoda; class Insecta; order Diptera; family Tephritidae; genus Campiglossa; species Campiglossa producta. The sequence goes on along the minus strand of CAXKVI010000004.1, from coordinate 105,140,036 downwards.
AACCCATACTTTTGCCACAGAAGCCATCCAGCCTATCTCCTTTTGACGCTGTTCTAATTCTCAGTCATACATCAGCACAGGTATGATAATAGGCTTATAGAACGTGATCCTTTTTCATCAAGAGAGGACTTTACTTTTCATTTGCCTGCTCAATCTATGGCAGTAGTTACAAGCTGGCTAACGCATATACGTAGTCTGACACAGTTCCAAATTTGTATCTGGCTTGGCAGCAATTACTTAGTCTTGTTGCCTTATTTTTGAGGCCCAAAGCTTTGTAAGGTACACATCTTTTTGGGGGTATATTTATATATGTACATATCTATTGTATAGTCGTACTGTAGATATAACTTTATCTAGTCAATTAATATACTATATATGCGTAAAAAAGATATAAAGGCTATGATTTATTAGAGTAACAGGATTTTGTGATACGATAAATAAAATAAATTACAGTAAAAAAATAAAGTTTTTGGCAGTGATTTTAGTCATTTGAATACGCCTGAAGCGCCCGTTACGAAATCGGTGCTAAAAATTTTAGACAAAATTGACGACAACAACTAAACCGAGTATTAAAAATAAAAATAATAATTTAATTAAAAATTCAAAAATATTTCATGAAAATAAATAAAAAATGGATTGCTGTGAATTTTTTGTAAAATATATACTTTACTTCGTTAACTTGCTAACAGTGGTAAGTTGAGGTTCTAAGCACGTAATAGAGCCGAATAACTCATTTTAGACTCAAAAGGATTTTGCATTTCAAAACTAAAGAAAATCGTTTTGACATTCAGAAAATTTTCATACAGTAAAAAAATACGGACCTACGGACCCTTCCGTAGACAGGGGGACAAGAAATCAAAAAGGGTATAATCCCCCCACAGCGATAATACTCACCTAGATTAGCCGATTTCAGAACTGAAATGACGGTATCAATAGTCTGACTAGCTGATACAGTATTTTTTTGTTATTCGAATATTGATTAAAGTGCATAGTTTTATCAGTAGCTGATGTGGGCTACAGTATTGATAAAGATGTCTTTTCTAGTGTAAAGTTTCTGGTAGTCTATATCAGTGGTCGGCACGGTGAGATGGCTCAATATGTGAAGACATTACTTTCTTCTCCTCAGGGTAGCGATTCGCCTCTACTGTCATTCGACAGGTCGTGCCTGTACGCCTTAATGAAAAATGTCTCTCCATTTTCAGTTGTACATACATAATTAGAAAAAACCTATTGAAAATATGCGAAATCGATCCTCAACCACGAATATATGCAACTGTAGGGTAGGTTATAGACTTGGAGACCCCACACTTGCAATTTTCCTTTCTTCCTTTTCTTAGGTTAGGTTAGGGTAGGTTGCAAGGGAAGGACAGAGTACCCGGACTCTGTCTGACACCTAGGCCATTAAAATAGGCCCACTGTGATACCCTATACGGTCTCTACCCACCTCCATGCCGCGAAAACGTGAGCAAGCCCTCCCCAAACGCTGACAGCAACACAACCATGCAAATCAGCCGATCCGACAACCTTAAAGAGATCAAAGCACTCGATGTGGTGCTATAATATAGCACCACTAATTGAGTTCAATGATCTCCAGAAGGTTGTACAGGACCAGCCGACTAGCCTTTCCCTAACATCCATCGAAGTTTTCGAAATGTACAATGAGATAATTCTTTGACTGATGCAGCTAAAAAGTTAAAAATTGCTCACCCTATTAAAGATTTTGTAAAATTTTGGGAAGTGGGTGTAAGTGAACTAATTTTCATATTTCGACTTCTGCACCTTACAACTACAACTCTGAAGCCATTATTTGTCTAAGACTCACCCTGTTTTTTGGAGTTGAAAACACTTGCAAACGCACCCATATACTGAAAATTTCTACATACATACATTAGAAATTCAATAGATAGAAATACCCATAGACTTATTTGTTTTAAAATAAATTGCAGTTATCAGTAGATAAGAATTTATTGTATACTATATAATTGTATATACTCATGTAGTTCTACTTGACTCATCGTTCGCCAATTTTAAACATAAAATAATCTTGTTTTAGGAGAAGTGATTCATTAAATATTTAGGGAATACTAGAGGAGCCGCCAGCCGTGGTGTTCTAAATTAGATTAATATATGTAGGTACCTAAGTGTTTCTCAGCAAGGTTTTTCCATATATCACTCTAAACTTCTCAGTCGATTGAGAGGAGAAAGCGTGATGTCGAGAGAGGATAGGCAAACATGATTTACTGCGAAATTTCTCTACCCTCACTATTGTCATTGTAAGCGCTTCTTTCCAAATACTTATATAAACAAGGTCCTTCCCAGCTTCAAATTTGTTTCTGGTAATTGTTTGGCGACGATATTTATTTGTTGTCCTCTTTCATTGCAAGTCTAACGCCTACCTAGCTTCGTTTGCACTGTTAGACCATGAAAACTGAATTGTTCGACTGTAGGACCGAACAATTTTTCTTCGCTAACCCTAACGCTAAAGTTAGGTTGATTATAAGCATTTACCTCCATTCATTGTATATCTTGTAGAGCTTTGATGTCAGTCTTTGCATTGACGAAGATATCAACCAGTCGTTCAGTGCTCATCATCATCGTCATTATTTTCCTTAACTCCTATTGGAACATAGGGCGTCATCGGCATGAATCGTATTCTATTTGGTGCTATTCTCATGACACCATTCCACGTGTATCCTGTGTCTCCAAGTTCTTTATCAACAGTTTAGTTACTGACGGTCTTCTGAGCGAGTGGCCGATACTTTGGAAATTTTGGAACAGCTCTACCTTTCCAGCCAGATGCCAGCTACCAGCCCTAAGCCCGTGTTCTTAAAAACGTCGAATTGTTGTCTTCAGAAAAGAGAGCTCTAATTTGAAGCCCGAACCACAAAACGAGTACTGCATAAGAGATAGATAAAGAGTTCGATATATGAAAGTTCTTAGGTTGAAAAAAAAAATTTCATTAAGGCATGTCCGTCCGTTTTTCCGTGTACACGATAACTTGAGTAAAAATTGAGATATTTGCATGAAATTTTGTATACAGTTTACTTTCTGGCCAAGGTAGGTTGCTATTGAAAATGGGCGAAATCGGATGATAACCACGCCCCTTTTTTCGATATCGAAAATTTCGAAAATCACATAAATTGACATATCTCGGTAGCTGAAATGGCTAAAATGATATAGTTTTATAGGTGAATCCCCCTGGTCATTCTCTTATGATTTTTTTATAAATTTTTTAAAGTGGGCGTGGCACCGCCCACTTTTAAGGCTTTTAAGGAAGGCTTTTTAGAAAATTCGAATAGTCGTAACTTTTAAACTGATGAAATTGGATAAAATCGCGCTCCAACCATGCCCACTTTTCATATCGAAAATTTCGAAGTTTACCTAAATTGACATAATTTGGTAACGGAAAGGGCTTAAATGATATAATTTTATAGGTGAATCTCCTGGCCATTATATAATGATTTTTTGATCAATTTTTTTAAGTGGGCGTGGCATTTTTGAAAATTCGACTTGTTCTTACTTTTAAACTGAATACGATAGAACGATGAAATTTGGCACAAAGCATACTCTATCGTTGGGAGTATACTTGATGAAATTAGATAAAATCGCCCTCCAACCACGCCCACTTTCGATATCGAAAACTTCGAAAATCATCTAAATTGACATACTTCGGTAAGGGATATGGCTAAAATGATATAGTTTGGTAGGATATTTGAAAATTTCACGGGTCATAACTTTTAAACTGATTGCGGTAGAACGATGGAATTTGGTACAAGCTATACTAACATAATAGGGAGTATACCTGATGTAATTGGAAAGTTTCGAAAAATCATATGAAAACTACCGCTTGGTATTTAATGTTCGGTTTATCCGAACTTAGACCTCCTTACTTGTTTTTCTAATTTTTTTTTGTTATATTTCAAATTTAATTTTAATATTTGATCATTTTAATTTTAACTAATTTCAGCTAGTTGGCATCTTACTCATAATACTTGGTAGTGTTATTTTGGCTGGAATGGGCGATTTGAAATCGCTGGATAATGCCGTAAATGTCAATACTATACCGATAGTTGTTATAGTTTTGGGCGCTATAATATTTATTGTATCATTCTTTGGCTGTTGTGGGGCGATTAAGGAGATAAATTGGTGCATATTGTTGGTAAGTGAAGCAGTGGTTTCGTGCAACTGGCATGTTTTAATCCTAACCTTATTTTATATTTAGTACTCAATATGCGTTTTCATTTTGATGTGTCTACAAATCGCACTTGTTGTTTGGGTGTTTGTGCGAGAGGATCAATTTTTAAACTCGATGACTTCAATTGTTAAAAATGCTTATGAAAATGAAAACGAACAAGTAGATAATCCAATGAATATTATTCAAATTACGGTAAGTGACATAATAATATATTTTTATGATGACATTTTTAACGGGATTTTTTTTTTAATGTAATAATTTCGAGGGAGCTCACGTTGGAAAAACGTTATCATTGATTTCGTCGGGAGCGGGAAACTTGAAGGAAATGATCGAAACTATCTATAGAAATTAGCGACATTATCTACCGAATTCAGATTAATTCGTGATTGACGATAAAACTTTTTATTTTTCATTTTCAGTTCAAATGTTGCGGCTATAATGGTTATACGGATTATAGTAACACTGGCGTGCCCGCATCTTGTTGTGGTTACACTGATCAGAATACATCATGTCTGTCGTCGATCTATACTACGAGGCCAGGATGTAAAACGGCATTTTATGACTTTTGGGATGACAATCTGGGCTATGTACGCTATGGTGGTATTATAATGATCATTGTCGAATTTTTAGCTTTCATGGCGGCATGCGCTTTATCTGGATGTATACGAAATACTAGATTTAGAGAAATGATTATTGTCAAAAATGTTTAAGCAACGATTCGAATTTGTGGTTGAAATAAATGCAATCAGTATTAATCACGACTTCTTAACACTGTTTGTTTTATTTTGGTGGGACGATGTTAACCGGGCACATCCTGTTTTGGAAGTGATTGACTAGAATAACAATTATCCCACATTTTACGAAAGTATAAAGCAGATGACGAAGGGTATAAAGAGCGCCAAATACAATAATACCGACCCGATAACAGACGTATAACGTACTTCAGTCGAGGAATGAATAATTATTCTTATTGCAAAGGAGATGATAAACCCAGCACGAGGTAGGTATGCCGGTCGTAAGAGGCGACTAAAATCCACTTCGACACCGACTACGGTATCAACGAAATCGTTCCCAAATCAGTTGGGCTAGTACCACAAGGCACTATTCGCCGGAACGTCCCGGATTCATGTCCGCAAAATACTATAGTATATATCAACATTGGTTGTAACTGTCTGCTCCGTCACGTAACTTTATATAAATGGATCTCCCGACTAGGCAGGGCGAAGTAAGGCTACAACAACAACAACAATCTATTATTCCAATCCCTAATGATAAAAACATGTACCACCACTCGACTATGACAGCAATCTATTCGGCCTCTATCAATGCGGTTTCAGACTTAGTAAGTCTAAAATCGACCATATCTTTATGATACAGCAAAGACTCTTTGTCGATTTTAAAGCCACTTCGATCTCTGAATTGGAGCAGGGCGACCTGCTTCAGACGAAACGATTCCCTCACTGTGTGATTTTTTTTAACTTGATGTTCTACACAATAATTGGTACAATCTTTTACAAAAGCCTGAAATTTTTGTTTATTTTTCGTTGTACTTAACAGAAAGAGATAGTGGGTCTTGTAGTCTTCCTGTTTCGACAAATCAAATTCACACTTTAAAGTATTTGTGAGAAAAGGTCTCCGGAAGATTTATCGTTCATCCTGCGATGCTAACTTCGACTATCGAAGGAAATTTACCAAGTAGCAAATTAGAGCCCAAAATCTTCGCTGGATGAGCCATATTATGGGAACGAAAAAGGGACGTCGGCCCATTAGGGTCTCGGATCGCCACCCGAATTCGATAAAAGATTCATGGTTCTTCCTGCGATGCTAACTTCGAGTATTGAAGGAAATTTACCAAATAGCAAATTAGAGCCCAAAATCTTCGCTGGCTGAGCCATATTATGGGAACGAAAAAGTGACGTCGGCCCATTAGGGTCTCGGATCGCCACCCGAATTCGGTAAAAGATTCATGGAAATTTACCAAGTAGCAAATTAGAGCCCAAAATCTTCGCTGGCTGAGCCATTAGGGTCTCCGATCGCCACCCAAATTAGGTAGCAGGGAAAATCGACCATGGAAATAATTTTCCTCCTGAAATTATGCAAATATATTCGTTTCATAAAATGTTTAACTGGAAAGTGTTCAACTGCATTTCTAGTGCGATAAGATTATTTTGGCATGAAGGGCTGTGCGCTCCAAACCTCAGCTATCTACTACCATATAAAAATGTTTAACTCTTGACTGACAGTATTGCTTGTGAGCTCTTAGTGAAAGCATTTATTGCAAATCGTAGCCGGCAAAATATATATTTTGAGGAAATAAAGCGTAAAAAGTAGTCAAAATTTTTGAAGATGGATTGTGGTGGAGTTTTTGTGAAATATGTGCTTTTCATATTCAATATTTTGTTTGTAGTAAGTAAAAGCAAAAAAAAAAAAAGTGAATGGTAGAAATGCTCAAATGTATAGGATTGTTTGTATATGTATAATTATTTAGGAGATAAGGTGCTAAGCTCTCATAATTGCTTTTTTAATATGTAGTAGTGATGTTACGGAAGTAAGCTTTTTTCATGTAAATAGAATAGGTTGACTCAAATTTGTTTTATACAATCGAAAGCTAGTGGCCCTTAAGTTTTTCATGAAGGTTACGAATTTTGAGCTATTTAATTAATTTTATAGTCTGTGAGACTTTGCTATAACTCCACTTTGAATTAATGGTGTATCGGAGTCAGACATTTATATCAATCGGAACTACCGGCCTTTCGGAGTCGTAGCTCCGTAGCAGCGCTAATATCCACGCATAGTTGCTATGTATCATTTAGAAATAAGTTAACTAAGAGAACAATTGTGATTGCGAAAATTATGACTCATAAAGTAATCATAAGTATGTACATTTTCATTATTTATAAAGTTTCCAAACCTCCAAAATTTGCACACTTAAGACAACCACTGCCGATAATATCTATAAAGCTTGATGCGTTTGTCTCAAAAATATATAACAAATAGTATTAAAATCTAATCTTATCTTCATAAAATAAATATACCTATGTTATTGATGGCAGGGCGCTTACATATATAGAATTCAATAAAAATTTAGTGAGATATGGCCCCGAACAGATTGAGGCCAAGCTTTTCTTCCAATTAGCGACGGGCTGCTTTTAAATTTTTATGAAACTGAAGTCGGGTCACTGCCTGGGGGGTGTACCAGATTCGAAAACTTTTTGTTAGAATTTTTGGATATCACTTGATACACCATCTGAACGTGGAACCTTCCACATGGCAGGCCAGCATACTAGCAACTCTTCCGGCTTATCTTAATTATAAGTACATTTCGTTGTTTATTTTCTTTTTCGATTGTTTGTGTAGTAAAAGTAAATACAATTGTAGATAATGTATAAGAAAACATGTAAGGAAAGCTGTCTTCGGCTGTGCCGAAAGCTATATAACTTTCATGATTAAGCATGATAATTTTCGCCGTTCGATTCTCAGTATGGCCAGTGCAAATTTAATGTTCTTCTGCTTATACGAAGTTATCGGAACAATCGATTATATGTTATATTGGTCCGATCTTACTGACTTAAACTGTACACATTACTTATGTAGTAAGTGAAAGTCTTTGAGAATTTTACAGTCCTCACTATTGATTTGAAGGAGTTATACCCCAAAGCTATATGTTATATAGGTCCAATATCATTGATTTTTAACATCGACATTTCACATGCTAGAAGAGCACGCGTTACCGGCTCCTACCAGTTTAATTCCAGAAGTTATAGCTCAAAATCCGTTTATCGGAACAATTGATTGTATGGTAATGTAATATCGGCCCGATCTGGCTGGTTCCGACAAATGATTTCTATATTAAAAAACAGTCAACACATATTAAATATCAGCCAAATATCTTAAAAACTGAGGACTAGTTTGCGTTCAAACAGACAGACAGACAGAAGGACATCACTAAATCAACTCAGCTCATCATTTCGGTATACTTATTGATGGGTCCATCTCTTCTTTTTCTCATACTTACAAATATCGGACCATGCGGTGCAAAAAAAGTAACTTAGGTTATGGCTCGTTATCATTTGCTTAGGGAAAGTACATATATGTAAGAACTTTCCGAAAATACCTTAAATATTCCACTTCTGAATTGATCAGTAAATTGACTTCTTAATAACTAACTCCAATTATAAACAGATAAACTCCTTCGTTCATAGTCAACGCCAACATTCCAGTAGACTCTTTTTCTCGTGCTCATTTTTCATTTTCATAAACGAATAGATAACTACGCTGTGCCGAAATTTTATTAGTTCCTTTGATTGAGGTGCTTCATTCTGCGCATAAATTTGGACCATTCGGGCCGCCCTCTTTACTTTTTACGAAAGTTCTGCATCTTCGGCTAGGCTTACCTTAAATATTTCGTTCATTTGGTTCGTTTGATCTGTCCTACCAGCTATGTTACTATAACGATATTGTTTTAGGGCAGAAGTTTTTTAGGAATCGGACAACTGTTGGGGCAGGAAAGACACTGCGGTTATCCTCTATGTTTGGTTGCTGATCGGCTGCAGTTAATTATCATACTCCTTATTTTTTGGCGCCTAACCCCCTAGACGATTTTGACCGCTTTGTATGAAAGAACTTCAGTAGTACCGTTTTTAAGATTACCTGTTTTTCTCGCCATCTTTGTTTATCGAGGGAGTACTTCACTTTTTAACTGCCTACTCAGTCTTAAGTACCACTTTTCGTTATTCTCCGTGGAATTACTCGGTTGATATTAGTTATATATTGGAGGATTGTACTGCGACCAATGGTCTTTTGTGCCTTCATCTAATTCAAATAAAATGTTATTATTGTAATTCAACAGGTATGTGGCATACTCATAATCGTGTTCGGCTCAATATTGGTGTCACGCATCTCAGATGTTGGAAATGCAGTAGAAACCTTCGAATCAAATAGTGTACCTATAGCCATTCTTATATTGGGATGTGTGATCTTCGTTATATCCTTTTTGGGCTGCTGTGGCGCTATACGCGAGGATACATGCTGTACAATGACGGTAATTAGAAATAACTTAAATTAATTGTAGTTAAATATAATGAAAAAATCTTAAAACTGTTATTGCAGTATTCGATTTTTGTGTTGGTTCTTTTCGTAGCGCAAATGGCATTGATCATACTCGTGTGGACACAACGTTCTCAATTCCTCAATTATGCGGATAAAATAGTTGCCAAAGTATGGCAGGAACATAAAAAGGATCAAGAAGTAATGGATGGTTTGCAAATTACGGTAGGTTTGAAGTGACTTTCTTTTAATTTATATTACAATGTAATTAATTTATTTATACAGTTCAATTGTTGTGGTCAAAATGGCTCCACTGATTACACATTCAATTTGGAAGCGATTCCCAATTCGTGTTGTGGTGCAGGTGCAACATCTTGTAATATGGTGGAAGCAATGAAGAAACCCGGCTGTGCGCAAGCATTCAATTCATTTTGGACTAGTAGTATAAATATAATTATCTATGCAGGATTGGGCGTTGCCGCCGTTGAGGTAATACATTCATATTTCCATATTTAAATGTTTTAACTACTCACGCAACTTTTTGTATTTCTCTTTTAACATTTTTTAGTTGGTTGCCTTCATCTTTGCTTGCTGTTTAGCTAATCAAGTGCGCAACACAATGAGAAGAGCTCACTACTAGGAAAATAGGGCGCAAATAATACAAAATGTTTTACGTGTGATGTTTATATTTTTCAATCAATTTTACTTAATTCATAATTAATTAGCTGAGGCTTATGATTTAAATTTGTAATCAAACACAATATACGAAAACCACTTTGACCGCGCGGATGCGGAAATAAATCTAGCTCACTCAAATGCGTTCCACACCTGTGTTTAATGGCAGCACTGGTGAAATCCTGCTCTGGAAGCACTTGTATTTCCTGCCGGTGCTGCCAGCCTATAGCATTTGACATTCAGTTATACCCCTTTAACATTATTCAAGTCTTGAATTCAATTCTGCCGCGACATAGGCGAAGGGGGTGAGAAGCGAGGGGAAGAGTACACTTGAAAGCGTACCGTCAACTCGTTTCAAGTTTTTCTTGCTATCTCTTTCACTCCTCCTTGTACCTCCATATTTTGTTTCATAATTGCTTTCAAGAAAAATTGACAAGTGTAGACACGAATAGAAAACACAAAAGAGAACGCCAGCAGAGTTGGAAGCAATACTTGACAAATGTAAAACCGGAGTTACCTCAAGAAGGTGGCGGATGCTTGGCAGTGCATATTTCGAATTTTCAGCTATTTTTTAATGCAGATCTTTTGAAGGTTGTTGTTGTTGTTGTAGCGAGGCGTAGCCCTGCCCAAATGTCAGACAGGGTCACCCGAGTGTATTGCTCTTGGCCGGGTGGATATAAGAAAACGGCCCGGGTCGTTTCGGCACGATGGGTACAGCACAAGTACTGGTACCGTTCTCGTAGAACCGGCAATACAAGAAACTAGCCGTGTAGGCCATGTAGGTCATTTAGCGTTACCCAGAGTGCACCAACGGGGAGGCGACCTACTCGTTTGTAGGTCTTTGATAGTTCATTCATTTCGTTGGATAGTTATAAAAATTGAAATTCCTCCAAACAGCCACGTGTGGCATCACTGACTTCCGCCACTTTAAAACCGGTTTTAGTTAGGCAGCACTGTTTATGGTTTGTATTTGTTTTGCATCAGCTGTTTGCGTGGCAGCACAGTTTCATTCAAAATTCGAAAGCAATTCGTGTCGGTTGACTTTTATTGTGCTTCGTGGAAATAATTTTCGTGCGCTATTGTTGTGAGTTCTGCTGAGAAAACTACACAAAAAACTTGAAGGCGAGAAAAGAATTGTTGTTTAAACAAGGTATAATTCATTAAGCTAATTGTCAAAACAGTGAATTAATTATAAAAATATTTATATGAATTGAATTCCTTTTTGCAATTTTGCGAAAGTAGTGTACAGTGGCCGCGCTGTTATTTGCGTAAAGTGCTGTTAACTATAGAGATTTGCTGCAGAAGGTCATATTGGGGCAAGAAGGCTGGTGGTGGTGGTTTGTTCAATGGTGGTGGGTGATTAATTAAATATGGCATTCGGGATGCTGCCTGTGCTTCTGTGTTTATAGGGAAAATGCGACGCAATTTCTTAGCAGCTGAAGGATACCATCTGTGTATATGTGTACAAACATACAAATGCTTGGGGATTATTTATCTATAAGATTTTTTAATTGTTTCAAAGGTTGAACTATTAAGGCGCATGGATTATGAATTTAGCAACCAATAAAGCATGCATGTATTAAAGTACTTTGCAAATAAGCAGAAAAAACGTGCCCAAATTGATGCTTGGAAATGGCCAAAAGAAAAAAACTGAAATAAAAATGTAGAAGAATGCGGCAGGTGGCAATGTATCAGTTGTGAGCTGTGCACTTACCTCGTATCCGAATTTTGCTAGACTTTTTTATATTGTTGCGGAATAAAAGAATTCACAGATACTCGTATGACAAAGACCAGAACGCTGCTTATTTTCTTACAAGTGTCAATGAACGTATGATGAGATGTAGTGCATCTGTGAGTTCACTTTGATTACATAGAAGTGGCGATGACGCATGCAAATAAAAAGAAGAAAACATATCTAGAATGATATAAGCTTTGTAGATATGTATATTGAAGAAAGGGCATGTATCATTCAAGTTGTAAGGCTACAACAATGCCAATATCTCGATAAGAAGCCTTTTTGATGCTCCTCTGGAATTTCTTATAGATGGTGCCGCTTTACACTTACGGTCCAAGATATAACTCTAGGAAAACTTTTAATTTTTTCGATTCTACTGTAAATAGGCACAGCTTGGCTAAGCCCTGTCGGGTTAGGGGTTTTAGAATATACCCGAGGTAGTCATACCGGTCGTAAGAGGCGACTAATATGCCCATAGGTAATGACGTGCTTACTGGATCTACGGATCGAGGGATGACATGATCTAGAAGGTCTGGTCATATTAAATCGCTCCCGAGAGACGACCTCGGGTATCGCCCAAAAAGGTCGGGAGGGGTATCAAAAGGCGCGTTTTGACCTAAGTAGTCCGAAAGCGAAAATTTGTTTTTTTCTGTCCAGAGATATTTAACCCAGTAAGGGATATGGGATCGGTATCTACATCGGCCTGAGTAGGTAATTAAGAAGTAAAATCTTCTGGGTACCAAAAAAGATCACACTCTTTAAGACTTTCATCTTACCAGGTCTGATGTACTGCTCGGAACCATGATCTAAGTCAAGAGAATATGAGTTGGCCTTTAGGTTTTAGGGCAGATTCACGGTCTTTTTTCGTGATGCCAACGATGTGTATCGAAGGATATCTACCGAACGAACGAACTTTACACGCAGAACTAATCATAGTGCAGACAATCAGAGCCCAAAGGCTACGATGGCTGGATTGTACTATTCGAATGAGCAAGCAAGCTCCAGCCCAGAAGGCTTTCCTATCGAAACACGAAGTCCACAGCAGCGGAAGGGGAAGGATGACTTGAACGATGACTTGAAATGCCTTAGTGTTTCCATTCGACGTGATTTGATAGGGAATCGTCAGGAAAATGCTCGTCTTTACGTTTGATAACTAGGGTAATTCTCGAACTATTCTCTATTCGAAGGCAACAGTAGAGAACTACACTAGAACTCTATTCGAGATAGTTTAGAGAACTAGCCAAAAGGCGAGCATTTTACACCATTTGCAAATTCACATTAGAATCCCATTAGAATTCCAATAGAAAACTATAGTTTTCTCGATTTGAGAATTATGTCCCATTTTCTTAGAGAACGCTGTGACTCACGAGTGTTTTTCGAGTCGTCCTCTAACGTTAGAGATTGGAGAATGGGGCTACTTCTCGAATGTACCTCGAATCGAAATCTAGCTTCATGGTTTGTTGGGTTGTTCACCAATGAAAAGTTGAAAGAAATCATTGAGACTTCTTGGAAACTGCACAAAGGCGTATTTCTTCAGTGATATGCACAATCAACACGAGATTAGGTCATAGACGATATCAAAGCAGCTAATATTTTTTTTTTTTGTTCAAATTTTTAGGAAATTGATAATAATGTTGAGGTCAAAAGAAGGCAGGACGGAAATTATTTTTTTTTTGTTGTGGCATGAGCAGCCTTGAAATTTTTAAGAATTCTATTTATACTTATATCCAACTGATAAGAGTTGCAGGAATCTACGTCTCATTTTTGACTTTTACTTGTGATGTTTTAAATTGTTTTTTTTTTTTTTTTTTTCTGACCGTTAGTGTAGGTGGACGCACTGTCTCAGCTACTTTGCTGTTCTAACAATGACAGCTTAACGTCTCAAGTATGTCTCTTCAAACTTACAGGAGCTAGCCAACTATTCACAATCAAACATGCAAGAGGTCTAAATATTTTATTTTAAAAAGAGATGAATAAAATTTGTTGCATAGTATTGAGAGGAGTGCATGAGCTACTCGTATTATATTGAAGGTCACAATTAAATTATTTTTTGCTTTATAAATAAAAAAGTAAATACAAACATATGATATTAAGGTTTTTTGCAAAACCATACATCTCCGTGACACATCAAAACCAAGCAAGTCTCAGTTATTTTCCCCAACTACTTACTTGGTTTTGTTGTGTCACGGGAGATCTACACATAACCACATAGAGGTTTTGTTTGTCTTCAAAAATCTGTAGCAATAGCTGGTTTTACCGGTTTTAAGCGAAAATGAAACCAAGTGAAGCAGTGATAAGCTTTGTCTATAGCTTCCATGTTTGTGCCCAGACAGCAAGCAAAAGGTGTTTTGCAACCTACCTACATGCATACATCACAAGTATTTTTCAAACTCGTATCCATGCATGTGTCGTTATTTATCCCATATGTATGTATGTACATTTGTTTAAATTATGCGATTGTGATGTAATATTATACACAATGAGGCGTAGCGCCAAGTCTACAAGGGAATAATAAATTAGGTCTCTATACCTTTTTTTTTTTATTAATTTTTATACTTCTGCAATTCGCTTTAACGAGTTGGCTCATAGGGAAGCTATTGTAACTTGAGCTTTTCTTTCGTTCGTAGTTAACAGTTAAACCTGTCGACAAATACCGATTGTTAAATACACACCGTTACAACAACAACAACAACCAATTGTTGAATTCCAATCACAATGAAAAACATATGTAAATATCTTTCTCAATACGTCACTCAACTGTTGAAGTCTATCAAGACTATCTGCCAAGACTGGAGCGAATCCGGAGTTACACGCTAGACTTTTTTATATTGTTGCGGAATAAGAGAATTCACAGATACTCGTAAGACAAAGACCAGAACGCTGCTTATTTTCTTACAAGTGTCAATGAACGTATGATGAGATGTAGTGCATCTGTGAGTTCACTTTGATTACATAGAAGTAGCGATGACGCATGCAAATAAATAGAAGAAAACATATCTAGAATGATATAAGCTTTGTAGATATGTATATTGAAGAAAGGGCATGTATCATTCAAGTTGTAAGGCTACAACAAAACCAAAATCTCGATAAGAAGCCTTTTTGATGCTCCTCTGGAATTTCTTATAGATGGTGCCGCTTTACACTTACGGTCCAAGATATAACTCTAGGAAAACTTTTCATTTTTTCGATTCTACTGTAAATAGGCACAGCTTGGCTAAGCCCTGTCGGGTTAGGGGTTTAGAATATACCCGAGGTAGTCATACCGGTCGTAAGAGGCGACTAATATGCCCATAGGTAATGACGTGCTAACTGGATCTACGGATCGAGGGATGACATGATATAGAAGGTCTGGTCATATTAAATCGCTCCCGAGAGACGACCTCGGGTATCGCCCAAAAAGGTCGGGAGGGGTATCAAAAGGCGCGTTTTGACCTAAGTAGTCCGAAAGCGAAAGCTTGTTTTTTTCTGTCCAGAGATATTTAACCCAGTAAGGGATATGGGATCGGTATCTACATCGGACTGAGAAGGTAATTAAGAAGTAAAATCTTCTGGGTACCAAAAAAGATCACACTCTTTAAGACTATCATCTTACCAGGTCTAATGTACTGCTCGGAACCATGATCTAAGTCAAGAGAATATGAGTTGGCCTTTAGGGTGTTTGAACAATAAAATTTTAGGGCAGATTCACGGTCTTTTTTCGTGATGCCAACGATGTGTATCGAAGGATATCTAACGAACGAACGAACTTTACACGCAGAACTAATCATAGTGGGCAAGCAAGCTCCAGGCCAGAAGGCTTTCCTATCGAAACACGTAGTCCACAGCAGCGGAAGGGGAAGGATGACTTGAACGATGACTTGAAATGCCTTAGTGTTTGCATTCGACGTGATTTGATAGGGAATCGTCAGGAAAATGCTCGTCTTTACGTTTGATAACTAGGGTAATTCTCGAACTATTCTCTATTCGAAGGCAACAGTAGAGAACTACACTAGAACTCTATTCGAGATAGGTTAGAGAACTAGCCAAAAGGCTAGCATTTGCAAATTCACATTAGAATCGCATTAGAGAATGACATTAGAATTCGACTCGAAAACTATAGTTTTCTCGATTTGAGAATTATGTCCCATTTTATTGGAGAACGCTGTGACTCACGAGTGTTTTTCGAGTCGTCCTCTAACGTTAGAGATTGGAGAATGGGGCTAGTTCTCGAATGTACCTCGAATCGAAATCTAGCTTCATGGTTTGTTGGGTTGTTCACCAATGAAAAGTTGAAAGAAATCATTGATACTTCTTGGAAACTGCACAAAGGCGTATTTCTTCAGTGATATGCACAATCAACACGAGATGAGGTCATAGACGATATCAAAGCATCTAATATTTTTTTTTTGTTTAAATTTTTAGGAAATTGATAATAATGTTGAGGTCAAAAGAAGGCAGGACGGAAATTATTTTTTTTTGTTGTGGCATGAGCAGCCTTGAAATTTTTAAGAATTATATTTATACTTATATCCAACTGATAAGAGTTGCAGGAATCTACGTCTCATTATTGACTTTTACTTGTGATGTTAAAATCGTTTCTTTTTTTTCTGACCGTTAGTGTAGGTGGACGCAGTGTCTCAGCTACTTTGCTGTTCTAACAATGACAGCTTAAGGTCTCAAGTATGTCTCTTCAAACTCACAGGAGCTAGCCAACTATTCACAATCAAACATGCATGAGGTCTAAATATTTTATTTTAAAAAGAGATGAATAAAATTTGTTGCATAGTATTGAGAGGAGTGCATGAGCTACTCGTATTATATTGAAGGTCACAATTAAATTATTTTTTGCTTTATAAATAAAAAAAGTAAATACAAACATATGATATTAAGGTTTTTTGCAAAACCATACATCTCTGTGACACATCAAAACCAAGCAAGTCTCAGTTATTTTCCCCAACTACTTACTTGGTTTTGTTGTGTCACGCGAGATCCACACATAACCACATAGAGGTTTTGTTTGTCTTCAAAAATCTGTAGCAATAGCTGGTTTAACCGGTTTTAAGCGAAAATGAAACCAAGTGAAGCAGTGATAAGCTTTGTCTATAGCTTCCATGTTTGTGCCCAGACAGCAAGCAAAAGGTGTTTTGCAACCTACCTACATGCATACATCACAAGTATTTTTCAAACTCGTATCCATGCATGTGTCGTTATTTATCCCATATGTATGTACATATGTTTAAATTATGCGATTGTTATGTAATATTATACACAATGAGGCGTAGCGCCAAGTCTACAAGGGAATAATAAATTAGGTCTCTATACCTTTTTTTTTTTTATTAATTTTTACACTTCTGCGATTCGCTTTAACGAGTTGGCTCATAGGGAAGCTATTGTAACTTGAGCTTTTCTTTCGTTCGTAGTTAACAGTTAAACCTGTCGACAAATACCGATTGTTAAATACACACCGTTACAACAACAACAACAACCGATTGTTGAATTCCAATCACAATGAAAAACACATGTAAATATCTTTCTCAATACGTCACTCAACTGTTGAAGTCTATCTAGACTATCTGCCAAGACTGGAGCGAATCCGGAGTTACACGACAACACCACAATGGGGTCTATCAGCTATTCCAGCGTTGCTTTCGGCGGAGTAATTGTAATAGAGTTTATACAGATCACATCGATTTCATCGAAATTTACTGCGAAATTCCTATTGAATCGATTGAATTCTCTAATGATCCGTCGGAAGCTCCGTCGTAAAAGCTGCTGGACCCCAAAGTAACACTTCTTAAGCCGCATGGAAAAGGGGCGTGCCGCTTTCAGCAATAATTGAAGGCAATCAGAAGTTCAAGTCATTCTCATGTTGTTTTAATCTTAGTCTGGGCCTCCTTCCTCTGCGCCGCATTAGGATGTCGCTAGGAAAACCTTCTGGACTGGTGCTGCTTTGTCGATTGGCATAACATGATGCAGCCAACGAACGGAGTATTTATGCTGTGATTAGCTGCGCTATGGTCAAATCTGCTTAAATCTCGTATAGTTCATCGTTGAACTTCCTTTGATACTCGCCATTGTTATTACAGGAATGGCCAAACATCTCCGGATAACTTTTCACTCAAATAATCCAAGGGCTATCTCATCTTCTCTTGACACTGTCCATGATTCCGAGTCCTACATCAGGACGAGAGACTTATAGAGCGTGATCTTTGCTCGCGGAGATTAATGTAAACTTTTAATTATTTCTTAAAAAAAAAAAATTGAATATGGACAAAAAATTTCAATTATTATATCATCATTGAAGATCAAATGATCATAATTTCGGAATGTATTTGTACTTTCTCCCTAAAATTTTCGGACTATTTTCGGAATTTTTCTGGGACCATTTCATTATTGTTTTTTGGGCTGATTTCCAAAATTGACTAGGATACTTTACAAGACTTTGTGGCATATTTTCTGTTATTCTTCTAGGACCGTTCCAAGATTTTTTTCCAGAAATTTTGGGAACTTTTTCGGGAATATCTGATCCATAAACGCAAATATTCGTACATACCTGTGAATTGTTTCATTCCGAAAATAATAAAAAAAAATCTCCAAATGGGAATGACCTAAAAAATCAGAAATGATTTCGAAAAATTCCAGAAATGATGCCACAAAAGTTCCATAGATCAAAAAAACAAATTCCCAGCAAAAACCTGTTCTGTAAAGCGAAGATCCTGAACTAGTCCTATAAAATACGAATCAAATCAGATTATAGAGCTAGTTCGAGTTATATTATTCAGTTATTGTAAATTATTATTCAGTGGTGATAGTATTTAGGAGAGAGAAAGAACGCTATCTGAGATATAGTCTCGAGATACATAGGTTCATCTTGCGCAATAGATGTTGATTTGGCTCAAAAACCAGCATTTATCGAACAGCAGGGTTAAGACAAAGGGACAGTTTTCTGACCAAACTAGGTTACATATCGACAGCTACACTGCAAAACCCTGAACGTTCAAAACCAAAAAGTTTTCAGGGGAGAGAAAAAACTATGATAATTTGATCGTATGAATTAATTTTATCATACGAATATTATTACATTTCACCACTGAAAAGAGAAACGGAAAGTTGTAACCCGATTTTGGCTGCATTTTAATGCGCGCCAGTCCACGATCTATGGGAAAGGCTCAAAACCTAATTTTTTGGAAAAATAGTGACTTACAGAGTTTTGCAGTGGGGCTGTCGATATATTGTTTTCCAACGAAATTTTTTGTTTACATTGCAATTTAAATAAGCAATATCAAAACAATAAAATGTATACAATTTCTACTCGTAAATACCTAACGATGTATGCAAATTTTATGTTTTTCTTTGGTAAACTTTTCGAATGTAGATCAACTTTCTGTTTGGATTGAATTCAAGACCATAAATAAATGACTAAATAAACAAATCGCATCAACATATATCGAAATTGGTGATTTCCCTTTTTTTTTGAATTGTAAATATATTAGGGCGGGAACGCTTTCGTTCGAATATATGTACGTTTGAATATATGTTTTTTCTTATAAATGAACCTTTTCTTTCTAAATGATCCTAATGCAATATCTTTTTAATAATTTTTTTTTTTGCAGATTACCGGTCGTTCGATTCTCCGAAAATAAAAAAATAAAACCACAACAATGGATTGTGGAACATCGATGGCGAAATATTTGCTCTTTGCATTTAACACCGTAGTATGCGTAAGTACATTTGAAATGCTATGCTATAAACTCCTTGCATTAAGATCATTTTCACTTAAATTTCTATGCTGTAGTCTGTAATTCCCAACTGGTTTATAACTACTTAAAAACACATTACAAAGTTCACCAAAGCTGATTTTAACATTAAAGCTAATTCTTATAGGATTTTCACAGTTCGATCTGGAAAGTTGTTGTTTGGAACAGTGAAGCAATCAAGGGCTTACGCAGCGGGAAGGGAGTCCGTTGCCTCAACATTATAAATTATAGTTACTTAGCAAATATATAAATCTCTAACACCTCGAGAAAAAGGAGTGGAAGAGAGGAAGGAAGGAATATCTCGAGAAATATTTCTTGGTAGAGATCGGTATAGCGGTAAGGATAGGGTTAGTGATATGGATAAGGATAGGGATGGGAATAGAGATAAGGATATGAGTAAGGAGGGGGTAAGTGAAAAAGCGTAAAAAATAGTCTGTACTCTCCACTTTTTCCGTAGCTTTATTGAAAAATATTTTGGAACAATGTAATCTTCCTCTCAGCAGTCTACATATGACCATCAATGTTTGCTTTTCATGGCGTCGTACATCGTTAAATTCAAATAAAATATTTGGTCATTGTTTGTATGTTTTTTATTTTATGCCGCTTATATATTGTTTATTGTCGGAATTTGGCTCGTTGAGAATTGTTTGTGTCTGCATTCACGATTTGCTAAAGACAAAGATACATTAGCCATCCGAAAATTGCTGAAAGCCGGCTTTTTGCGTTTACTCTGTTTTTCGTTTCTTTAAATGCTTTACCTACTACGCACGAACTGAGATTAGAGGCTAAATATGAATGTAAATATTGTATTTCTACACTGAAAGAAATCATTGCGCTGATGTGTTCAGAGAGAGACAGAGAGAGAGAGAGAAAGTTGACACATAAAACGGGGGCAGCAACCCAAACAATAACCATTGTGTATCAATAACAAGTGTGAACTCTTCTTTCGACAACACACATTAAAATGTCGGTTTGTTTACATCCTGCACATATTAAAATGTCGCCAGCACCGAATAACAGAAAAGCAATGGCGTTGTTTAACATCCTGCACACATCAACATGGCGGTCTCCTATCTTTTACCTAATGGTAGAAAGAGATGGGAAGATGGAAAGAAGTGAGACAAAAAAGGAAATTAAAAACAGGTGACTAAACTCACTTTGAAATTTTCACGCCTATGCCTATGATATCACATTTGTTATTAACCACAATCTCAAACAGGTGTTAAACTCATTTTGGAATTTTGACGTCTATGCAGAAGAGTTTACACTTTGTATTGATACACAATGACAATAACTTTAAGGGGCAAGTGCATACTGCAGGCGCTTTGGAAGTGTTAGGAAGATAATGAGATTTGGCACACCTGTTGAAAGAATTTTCGGTGGACAGAGAAATAAATTTCCCTCAGTGTATATCACTTCATAATCAAATTTCGTTAATGTTTTCTCTGCTAAGAAAAAAAAACATACTCACCAGTCTCGATTTCGTCAAAGTCAGAAGTGAGTCTGTCTCCAAAAAAGCCTTGCACACATAGGTAGACGATTTCTTTTGCTTCCATAGTTATGCTTTCGAGATGACATCATCAAATTGGATTGACTTCAAATCAACTAAACTTCATTTCATTTGAAGTGTGTGTGTGTGTAAATAAAACGAAGATAAATTGATGATGATGATGCCGATTCGATGCTGAAATCAGCAAAGAAAATATAATTACGCGGTTAAAAATTTGAACCTAAATTTTAAACTTTTTTTAAACTACATATATGACCAAACCAAATTTGGTTTCAAATACAAACTAGACCAGTAGCCCGTTTCTGTATAAAAATCGTCAGAATTCTCGAATTTAATGTCGTCACAACCGACTCGATTCAAAATTGAAAAAAAAAAACAAATTTTTGTCACCACCTCAAAAGCAAGTGAGAAATTTTATTTTTTTACGGAAACAAAAAAAAAAAAATTAATTGACCTCATTATGACGTCAAATCGACTATTTCAGTCGAGACGGTCGATCGAATAGAGTTACAGAAACGCAGTACAGTTTTCAGAAAAAATTGGTTAAACGAAACGGGTTTCAATTTTAAACCACAAATGTTTGAACAAAACTCTCCCCGTCTGCTCTACCTCTGAGCTACATCACACACATAAATGTTGTTGGAAAAATTTAATCTTGAGTAAGCTTTCAAAAATAAATGAAAACAAAAATTTTAGACCGAAATGGTTTTAATTTTAAAACGAAAAGTTTTAATTTTAAACCAAAAAGTTTAAAAAATAAAATAAAAATTAAAAAAATGTGGCACTTCAGGCAGGATTCGAACGAAAGCGATCAGGAGTCACAGCCGACTGCTCTACCGCTGAGCTATGTGCGGACATAAAGTTTTTGTGGGCAAAATTGAATTACATTCAAACAAACCAAAAAAAATTAAGGGCCTCATTATGTATGACGAACGATAGCTCAGACGAACGATTCGTCTGCTCACAAAATCACCTAGCCATCGCATTATCTATCATTTTCGTCCGCTCAATCGATTTTTTTTTAATATTTTCGACTTTTCTTTGACATAAAAAACAAGGAAAATGCGATGGGTAGGCGATATTGTGAGCAAACGAATCGTTCGTCTGAGCTATCGTTCGTCATATATAATGAGGCCCTAAGATTTTAAATCGAAACCAAAAGTAATTGAAATTCTTTTTAAACTTTTGGGAGGTTTAAAATAATTTAAAAAAAAGTTTAAAAAATCGCTTAAACTTAAGACGGGTTTAAAATTTAGGCTAATTTGTTTTAGCCGTGTACAAAGACGTTTTCCTTACTTACTTAAAGTAGTCATCTAACCGCTTAAGCCATTTTAGTCGTCCAAGAAATATATAGCTGCTCTCAAAGTTATGATTACCTAGAATTCGCATACAATTTGTAGAAAAACAGTATAACCATTGAGAGAACAGTTTTTTTTCGCTCACTCAGTTATAATTGAACTTAATTGAGCTGACTGGATATGGTCATTGTGATTATAATAATAAACAAATTATTTCAAATGCAATTTAAATTACTTTTGAGTGACCGACGAAGGTTATTAATGCCGGTTGCATTGGTGGAGCATTGCATATGTAGCTCGCATAAAACCACTTTCGGGATTCCAAAAATCAGTGCCAGGATGTAGTACAGCAGGTACGAGCTAGATCAGCCTCACGTAATAACCAGACTGTTTGGTGAAGGATTTGATTTGATATTGTTGAACCTTGTACGGAAACCATGATATTGCAAGGGCTACCCACGTCTCATCATATCCCTAGATAAGCCATTAAGAACATCCATTCTCAAAAGTCGGTTACAGCTGTCTTCTCTTCAGCCGTCTTACATTTTCGACTTACTTATTATACCCAGCGTACTAGTACTAGCACAAGGGTATTTTAATTTTGTTCACATAACGGTACACGAGCATGAACACGATAACTTGATGTTGCTTTTTGGCCAAGGTAGGTTGCTATTGAAAATGGGCGAAATCGGATGATAACCACGCCCCCTTTTTGATATCGAAAATTTCGAAAATCACATAAGTTGACATATCTCGTTAGCGGAAATATATATACCTTTATAGGTGAATCCCCCTGGCCATTCGTTTATGATTTTTGATACCTTTCATGAAGAAACGATATTACATATAGCTCCCATACAATCGATTGTTCCCAAAAACGGATTTTGGGTTATAACTCCTGTAATTAAACAGGTAGGAATGTGAAATTTTGTAAGGTTCGCTATTTTTATATGTTGACGTAGAAAATCATTCAGATGGGATAAATATTTCACATAGCCCCCATACAATCGATTGTTCAGATAAACGGAGTTTGGTAGATAACTTCTGTAATTAGATAGGTAGGATCGTGAAATTTCGTAACTATTGCTCTGTTAGAATGTGGAATGTGGATGTTTAAATCAAAGAGATTGAACCAATATAACACAACGCCCCCATATAATCGATAGTTCCGATAATTTCGGTATGAGCTAAAGTTAAACTCACACAGGCTGTACTGGGGATCGAACAGTGAAAATCGTGACGCTTATTCATGAAAGGTATATAGCCGAAGACAGTTTTCCTTACTTGTTTTTATTTTGTTTTAAAACTTTGTTAGAAAACTGGTCTTGTTTAAATGTAAAACCAAATTTGATTTGGTCCTATGTGTAGTCCAAAAAGTTGAAAATTTAAACTAAAATTTTCAACTGTGAAGTCATGAAGTCTAAGCTTAAGCTAAGCATGTCTTTGTGGAACAATCCTAAAACCTACCCTAATGTACATATTTAAGTACATCATATATTTAAGTAGCAATTGTCATATGTGAAGAAATGAGTCTTGCCACATGGCGTGTGAATTTATTGCGATGTTTTATTGCAATTGCTCGACAAATTTCGCACTTGTTTTGAGCAGTGATTGTGATAACTAAAGTCCGACAAGTGCAACGTTTTAAGAAAAAATTTAGGAAGTTTCTTTTCTTGATAGGCTACTTTGAACTTTAAAAAATTAAAAATGTGGGGAGTAGGAGCTCTTTCTTTTTTACGCCTTTGATTTTACCGAACCTATTCAATGTTAAGTTCCATCAGGCTCAATACTTATAGCATACAATAGTGATGAAATACTCTACCATGAAATATGTTTTATACTTCCAAACTGAGCTATTCCTTGAAATAAGTCAGTCAGCAACAACACAATTACGATAAGAAGTTATGCGCGTTTCAGAAAACATCATAAGCTTCGATAAGAGCATCAACCGCTCGCTAATTATATATTTTTAAAATCGGCTTATCTGCTGAGTTAATTAAATAAATTATCACAAATATAAAAAAAAACATAGTGACTGGTTTTAAAATATAAGTAATCACATACATACGTAGATATGTACTTATAAGTACATCATATATCGACGTGCCATACGAAAACTAACACTTTTAACATTTGTTACGAAAACTAACACTTTTCAAATTCTGTAAGAAGACTAACACTTTTATTTTGTGTCTGACGAAAAATAACACTTTTAACTTGTGTCTGACGAAAACTAACACTTTTATTTTCTGTCTGACGAAAACTAACACTTTTGGCTAGTACATTTTCTTCAGAGAAAACCTGAAAGTGTTACTTTTCGTCAGACACAAAATAAAAGTGTTAGTTTTCATCAGACACAAATTGAAAGTGTTAGTTTTCTTCAGACACAAAATTTTTGGTGTTAGTTTTCGTATGGCACGGCGATATATGGTTACTATATGGGGGACTAACTACAGAACACACTATATAAGTATTTTATTATTTGTATATACTAAAATTTCGCACTCTAATGCTAATAACGAATAAATAAATGCATGACGAATAAGCATAACAACAAATAAAACGTCGTTAACCACATTTGTCAGGTAAATAAATAAATAAAAGAGTTGGGGAGAAACCTAGTCAATAGAAAATAACATGGATGACTGTATGTAATGATATGTATATTTGTGCATTATAGTACTTACATGTACGTAAGTATTTCCACACGAGAGATGCCCATTTCAGGGGCATAATATATGTACCCATGTGCTCAACACAATAAACGTCGAATAGCACGTTCAGAACCTAACCAACAAGTAACAAAACATATCTACATCCGTCACGCTGATCACAGTCGGTCAGTAAATTAATTTTTGTATGTAGTCATTTTATTGGCATAGTCTTGGTGATATGTACATATATTTATACTGGGTGTACCAAAACAGAAAGGGAAAACTTATGTATGTGCCTTCATTGAATAAAGCGGGTAATAGACCGAAGAAGATGGTGGAATTTAAGTTCATCCACCCGACTATGACGAGACGCGTGCATTGACGATTTAGGTACTTGAAAAATAAATAAATATAAATATAAAAAGCATCTGCGAATTCCAGCAAAAAGCGAAGCTGAAGGAAAATTCAAAAGACGCAAGAAAAATCTTCACATATTTTTTCAACAACGACCTATTTCGTAACTTCATTTAAAAACACTTTATCTCAGCTGTAAATGAAATGAATTTTCGTACAGATAGGCCATTTTTGAACCCACTCGTAGGCAGTTCTTCAGCCAAATTTTTATATAGGGTGTTAGTTATTGAAAAAAAAAACCAGATTTTGAGCTACGGCGTTCTTCAAATAAATTCCATGACTCATTTCTGTTAGTTACATGCATTTGCGTATTTTATGAGAACAAAGTTGTTTTGTTATGTAATTATTTACTGTAAATTCAACAATGTTTTTATTACCGGCTTCCTACGGCCATTTGTTTATTATTCCCATATAGACGACTTGAGACTTGTGCTTTCGTTGCTACATTGCGGTTTTATTATTACTTGAATTCCTCAATTTCCCTCTAGCATTGTGCAATTCATCTATTTACTTTTTAATATCATATTATATACCCAATTTCATTAGTATTTTTCGATTTTTGGCACGTATACTTACAATTTAGGTATTTGCATATACATATAGTAAATTCTTTAAGCAATTAGCGTTGAGTCAGAGTTTGTTGGCATCTGCTATTGTTCTCGAGTTCTAGTTTTTGTATTCAATTTATTGGTGTTTCATCTTTTGTTTAATTTTTCGCGTTTTCAGTTCACACGAGATATTTTAGAATGACCCAAAAATTATTACAAAAGTAAGCAAAATGATCCCAAAAATTGATCCCAAAAAAATCTCAAAACGCCCCAAAATGATCCCAAAACAACTGAAAAAGGATCACAAAATGATCTCAAAATGACCTCAAAATGATCATAAAATGACCCCAAAATGACCCCAAAATGATCACAAAATGATCACAAAATGACCCCAAAGTGATCCTAAAATGATCGCAAAATGACCCAAAAATGATCTCCAAATGACACCAAAAATAATCCAAAAACGACCCCAAAATAACCCCAAAATAATACCAAAATGATCACAAAATGACCCCAAAATGACCCAAAAATGATATGCAAACGACCCCAAAATAATTGCAAAATGACCCCAAAATTATCCTAAAAAGATCCCAAAAGTGATCTCAAAACGACGCCAAAATGATCCCAAATTACCCCAGAATGATACAAAAATGATCACAAAATGATCCCAAAAAGACCCAAAATTGAGCCTAAAAATTACCACAAAATGATCCCAAAAAGACCCAAAATTGAGATTAAAAATTTCTCAAATGACCCCAAGATGATTGGCGCGACGGAGATTTGCAGTGGACTTTGATTTCTATTAAAGTTGAAAAATAACAACTTTTGAATTCATACATTGTCAATTCCTACAAATGCTTAATATTTTCATTATTCACCCCTTCATTCCTGCTTAGTGAAAATCATAAACTGCTTGTTTTCTAAAAAATTGTTGCAAACAGGTTTGTTTGTTGCTTCTCGTTAGTGCCCGAAACTGCTCCTTTTGCGTTTCCCTAACAACAACTTTTCAGAAACGTGTGACCTTTGACGACTATGGCCCCCTTCCTACACCTTAAGTAACCCTCAATAATGTCTACAATCTTCAATATTGTTTGAAAATTCTATGATAATACTGAAAGTCAAAAATTTATGAAACGAACCGCACGCCTGGAGAGAAAACATCGCTTTCTCAGCATCAAATAACTTATACTATATCCACATGATAAATCATTAAAAATATTTTTCTTTGTTTTTGCTATCAGTCTTGGCGTCAGTTAGAGATTGCCAAACAAAAGCGCAAAAAAAGCGAGACTTCAAAAACAAACAAGCAAAAAAACTCACAAAAATACAAAATTTCACATGGTTTTTGTTTTCGGCTTCTAACCAACCAACCAACCACTTTGAACGCGATGGCGTCATGTGAATCCCGCTATGTATTCCCATAAAAACTAAAAGAAATTGGTGAACAACAAAAATGTAAACAATGTTTTTGGTATGCATAGAATGGGTGGAGGAATAAAAAAATGTTGTAAACTATTGGCATGAGCATAACCAAATATGTAGCTTATGAAGTTATGGTTAGCCAAAGCTTTTGTTGGTGCGCTGATGTCAGAATTTGGCGCCAAAAAAACCTTAAAGGACGACGCCAGAGGACTTGCTAATGAACGTGTACTATTTTGCATGCTTTTGTAAGGGGTGGGGGGGGGGGGGTTTAACGAAAGTTCGCTTAGCTCATTCGGGACAAAATTTCATGGAAACGTTCTCTCTAATCTTCTACCTTCCCAGCAAACACAGTTGAGTCGTAAAATACTAGATAACTACACTAGAAATTGACTCGAGAACGATTCGAGAATTAATGAAAATTTTATTCACATTCGAATCCCATTATCCAGCAAACACAGAATCTAACGTTAGAGACATTTTGGTTTTGTACCTATATTAGAAACTAGTGTAGTTCTCGAGAAAAAATCTGGAAAACTACACTAGAAATCGACTCGAGCACCATTAGAGAACTAACGTAAATTCGAGAATATTTGAATCACATTGGAGAAATACATTATAATTCGATTAGTTATCTAACCTTTTTCTCGATATCGAGAACTAAGTCCCCTTTGTGTCGATAATGCTATAGTTCTCGACAGTTTCTCAAATCGTTCCCTAACTTTCTACCCTAGAGAAAGTCATTAGAATTCGAATTGTCTTCTAATCGTTCTCGAACCTTAATGTTTGTTGGGTAGAGAATGACATTAACCTAACCTAATGAGCTTCTCATCAGGGTTAGACTCTTTAACTGTTCAATTGAACCTACTCTTCTAACCCCTCTGTCTCTCTGGTCCAACCCTTTCGAAACTGCACGTTTCCTTGGACTCCCGTTAGAAGAGCTTTATGAAGATCTTCGGAATGATCAGACACTCTAGGCAGGGCGAAGCATTGTTAACAACAACAACAACAACAGATTCTCATCATACCCTTCTCGGATACTTTTGTTAGTCCCCCCATAACGAAGCTAGTACAGCCGGCCAATAACAAACTCAGTGGGAGAAGTAGGCGTCAGTGAATAGATATGTATTTGCTTTTATACTACGCATTTAAGTTTGTTTTGGCTTATGCTTTTGTGGCCTATGTTTTAGTCCTTATTGTTTCTACTACAATTAAATATAATTTATAAACATTAAGAGCATGCGATAAATTCCACCCAAAACGTGCTGAATAAAGCTTAGTGTATTGAAATGATCGTTCCATGCTTACAATGAGAGATTCCCCTAAACGGCTACTAAATAGTTTCGCGAAATTTCCATAGATTTTTGTAGAGGGGGTAGTATATTTTACGGATTAATAGCATTTTTGAATGTCTGATGAGCCTTAAGATGAGTTTTTTGAAATCAAAATTGGGTCAAACATGATGCTGTGATGATCACTGCTGTAATAGTGTGTGAGACCTTAAGATTCACTCTTTCCTATTAGTTCTACTTTGGACTGAGTAGACAATTGAGAAGTAAAACGTGCTTTCGAAGAACGAAGCTCATACTCTGAAAGTCTCTTATCGAACCTGTTCTAATGTATGGGTCGGAATCATGTGTCAAAATAATATGAGATGGCTCTTGAAGTATTCGAGAGAAAACTTCTCACCGGGTTCTGAAAAATGTGTCAAGTTTAAAGTCTCTAGCTTACCCTATGTTTTGTAGATATACATATTATCAATTATATCGACCAGCGCGCCGCCTATCGGAACTTTGATTCCTGCAAATTGTGTTGTCGTCGTGTTCTCAATTATATTCCAAGTTTGAAATCCCCTCGGTTGCCAGAAAGTTGATTAAAAGTCGATCGCAAGATTCCTGATTTCAAACGAATTTTCGAAATAACTTCATCCGTGCGCCATCTACCGGAGTTGTTTGATGATGAAATGCATTGTCTCCGCGTTCTCAAATAAATGTGTAAAGTTCGAAGCTATAGCTTACCGGGAAGTAACTCAAAGATCGATTGCAAATTCCGTCCTTTTCAGAAATTTTAAATTATCTCGATCAGTGCGCCATCTAGCCGAATTTTGTTTACAGCAAATTGTATCGTCTTCATTTGCTTACAGGGTCGCAAAATTTTAATTTTCAAATGAATTTATCGTATGTATATCTCGATCCGTGCGCTACCTAGAGGATATTTTTTAAATCTATGTTCCAGATTTCAAGTGTCTAGCTCAACTAGAAGTAGCATAAAAATATGTACTTCGCAAGATTCCGATTTCGTATGGAAACGATTGTGCAAACCAGAAAGCGACTTAAAATAAAGGTAGTAATAAAAAATAATGTTAAAAACGGGAGTTGTAATCATTTGAAATCAAAAGGGGCGGGGGGCTAGGGGGAGTTCCAAAGAATATTTATTTCTATGAGTAAATTTTACATGAAAAAGCATAAGCAGAAAACTTCAACATCAAACTTTGATACCTGAAGTTTTTATATTTCTCAACTCAAGACCATTTTAAAAGTACTATTTATTTGCGTGTTATGCGTGTAGACAGCTCTCAACAATCGTGCATAACTCTTTGAAGTTAATGAACTTTGGGCATGCAAAGGTAGAAAACAATAAGGCTCTTAATATGCTAACACTGAAGGCATAAGTATGACAATAAAATTCTATAATGACCCAGCAGTAAAGCATTTGAAATTCGTACATATATACCTAAGTACACGGCTAAAAATTTGAAATCATTTATACAATTTTTTCATTTTCAAGTCGTCGAATTTTTCTCTCGCCCTTTCTAAGAAATAATTCGATTTAATATAACTTTATTTTGAGTTAACACGACCCTCTGTTAAATTAACATGACTTGTGTTAAATTAACACGACTCCCTGTTATATTAATATGACTTTGTGTTAAATTAACACGACCCTCTGTTAAATTAAAATGACTTGTGTTAAATTAACACGACTCCTTGTTATATTAATATGACTTTGTGTTGAATTAACATGACTTTCTGTCAAACCAACACTAACTGTCGCGATAAGATAACATTATCTCATAATAATTTAACATGTTCTAAAAAAAAACCTGTGAAACTCTTGTCATCACGCTCTATTTATCAACAACTGGAAAAGTTTTAATTTTAAACAAAAATTTGATTTTGTCTTATATATGTACAGTCCAAAGAATGTTAAATATAAATCCAAATTTTCAAACATGTAACATGTACCCGCATTGTATTCTTAAGTTTCAACCAGCCAGATAAGCATGCAAATAGAGGTAGCGCGCAACAAGTTCTCATTTACAAAACTTACATTTCATCGACTTTGATTACTCACCGAAATGATGGAGGTGGCGCAACGAAAATTGTACCACTAAAAAAAGTGTTATAATTTACTTAGCAACTTCAACGCCTATTCGGTGGCCGTACAGAACATAGCTAACCAAAATTAATGAGGTCAACCAAACAAAAGTGTCAGCAGCTTGCAGTTCATAACAAGTTTGAAAAAAAAAAAAATTTCTTTAAATTAAAAAGAGGAAAATATATACCAAAGAGAGTAGTAAAATCAACAAGCAATCTAACGAACCAAGTATAGGCGTAATTAATTATGCTAATTAGCCAGCCAAACTGAATATACCTATGTGTGTATGAACTCTTACTAGCGAATTTTCAAAAACTGACCCATTCAGAAAAGCATTTCATCTCATTTCGAAATATTAAAAATTTCCCTATCTCAGTGTTAGTTTGAATCTTCTTATTTAAAAATGTACCGAAACAACGTAGGATAACTCTTGCAAACAAATGCTACTTTGGGCTGAGTAGGCAATTGAGAAGTAAAGTTCTCTCTCGACGAACAGAAACAACACTCAATAAGTAACTTATCGTACCTGTCCTGCCATATGGTGCAGAAGAATGGACACTGACAGCATATGGCGAGGCCGCTTTGGGAGTATTCGAGAAACAAATTCTTCGAAAGCTTTATGGAACCCTAAAAGTTGGCGACGGCGAGTACCGAAGAAGATATAATGATGAGCTGTATGAGCTTTACGCAGGTGTCGACATAGCTCGGCAAATTAAAACCCAGTGGCTTCTCTGAAATGTTCTATCTTAGAACATTCCTTTCAAACACTATAATGGCAACCCTGGTCAGAAACTCTACTTGAAATTATTTTAGTTGGTTTGTCGCCGAAAATACCTTTCATTTGATTCTCAATATATTTATTGGCATATCTTCCTTAAAAAAATTGAGTTAGATGGCAACCCTGTCAACCGCCCCAAGTGGCGACACCCAAGTAAAAAGTCTTAGAACCAACCATACTATCCCTTTTTGCCAAATTTCATCGAAATCGATCAAACGGTTCTCGAGATAGTACCGGACATATGTACAAATATAATGCGCTTAGGTGGCAACCCTACTTGAAAATATTTCAGTTGGTATGTCACCGAAAATACCTTTCATTTGATTCTCAATATATTTATTGGCATATCTTCCTTAAAAAAATTAGATAGATGGCAACCCTGTCAACCGCCCCAAGTGACGACACCCAAGTAAAAAGTCTTAGAACCAACCATACTATCCCTTTTTGCCAAATTTTATCGAAATCGATCAAACGGTTCTCGAGATAGTACCGGACATATGTACAAATATAATGCGCTTAGGTGGCAACCCTACTTGAAAATATTTCAGTTGGTATGTCCAAGAAAATACCTTTCATTTGATTCTCAATATATTTATTGGCATATCCTCCTTAAAAAAAATTATATAGATGGCAACCCTGTCAACCGCCCCAAGTGACGACACCCAAGTAAAAAGTCTTAGAACCAACCATACTATCCCTTTTTGCCAAATTTCATCGAAATCGATCAAACGGTTCTCGAGATAGTACCGGACATACAAATATAATGCGGTTAAGTGGCAACCCTAGGTGGCAACCTTCTTGAAAATAATTCATTTGGTGTGACGCCGAAAATCCTTTTATTTAATACACATATGTATTGGCATATTTTGCTCAATATTTGAAAAAAATTTAGATAGATGGCAACCTTGTAAACCACATCAAGTGGCAACACCCAAGTGCGAAGTCTTAGAATCTATGCCAAATTTCATCGAAATCAAAGAAACATACTATTTTCCAACGAAATGGGACATAATCCTAGAAATGGGACATAATTCAAAGATCGAATAGGAAATCTAATCGTGTGTAGTAGCCTTTAGGGGCTGTATTCGCGTAGTTAACGTGAAGTTAACGAAAGTTTGGGCTTTGACGAATATTTCTCACTGGGTACTTGCATTTTTTTACATACAAAAATGTTGACATAATTTTAGTGCCCCCTTAGGCCGAAAACATACCACCTCAGTGTCGTTCGATGCTGCTTTTACGACCGTAACAAAGCTCAACTCTAGGTATGCTCGTTTCTCTCTCTATGGAATGCCTTGAAAAAAAGTAGTAGAAGTAGTGCGCTGAATTAATTTTTTTGAGCACGCGTTTATTTAATTACAGCAAGTGAAAAGTTTAAGTGAACTCAGCAACACCATCTTTCACAATTAGATGACAAAACATATTTATAACTGTACATTAGACTGTCCCAAAATTGTATGGGAAAAAAAATGAAGATTCGAAATTTGATATGCATACCCCCATATCGGTGCGTTTTGACCTGTGTGCGATAACGGCAACCAGTACCGTTAATTTGTTTGCTAGCAGCATATATTAGTTCGCAAAAAAGTCGTTAAGGCTTCGAAAATTATATAATTTTATTATTTGGCTCCTATTTAAAAGACTGCTTAACCAGGAACAGGTAAATTGTATTCATTTTTTTGGTCGATATCTATATACATATGTACTACTTTCAGGCCCGCATGAACACCTTTCATTTGATACACATACCTATTGTCTATACAGTCGAACTTCTTCATATCGAACTTCCATACAACGGAGCTCTCCTTATAATGAGTTTATAGTTTTAGCTCGGGAGTTACGGGATCGGACCCACTACATTCTAATTTTTTTGAGGAATTTAAAGATAACTATTACTTAGGGTGTTTTTGAAAAATATTTTGAAATAGTGTGCAGTTCTACTTAGTCGTCGATATTCTTTTGAAAGTCAGTTGACAACCCCATCTTTCACATTTGGATACCTTTCACTTATGCTATACAATGTTGGTTTCACCCCTATATTTATCAGAGATGCATGTGACATAAATCACCCTCGATGTATGGCACATTATAGTTTTTATACCCAGCGTACTAGTACAAGGGTATTATAACGGTATTACGTAACGGCACAAAATAATCCAGATGGATATAGAGTTCCATATATGAAAGTTCTTAGGTTGAAAAGATGAGGCATGTCCGTCCGTCTGTCTGCCCGTGAACATGATAACTTGAGTAAAAATTGAGATATTTGCATGAAATTTTGTATACAGGTTACTTTCTGGCCAAGGTAGGTTGCTATTGAAAATGTGTGTAATCGGATGATAACAACGCCCCTTTTTCGATATCGAAAATTTCGAAAATCACATAAATTGACATATCTCGGTAGCTGAAATGGCTAAAATGATTGGGATTTTTTGATAAATTTCACCGCCCACTTTTAAGGGAGGCATTTTTGAAAATTCGACTGGTCGTAACTTTTAAGCTGATTGCGGTATTATTATCAAATTTGACGCAAGGTATACTTGTATTATAAGGAGTATTGCTGATGTTTGATTCTGCTAAAATTTTAAAAGTGGGCGTGGCACTGCGTATTTTTAAGGAGGGCATTTTTGAAAATTCGACTGGTCATAACATGAAAACTGATTATAGTAGAATAATGAAATTTGGCGCCGCTGGGTTTTTAATGTTCGGTTTATCCAAGGTTAGACTTGCTTACTTGTTTATTTGTAAAACGCCAACAAACTTTATTCAACTCGTTCACTGCTGTCGTTGTTAACATGTTAAAAAAATGCAAATAAGAGCTTTGAGAATAATTAAGGAAATGATAATAGGTGTCTCTTAATTGTCGTACAAACAGACAGTACATACCTCGCAAATTGTCGTTTAGCACCCAAACCCAATGAGGTTAATCATACAAGATAAAGTTGTGGTATTTGGTGCGAAATTTAAGTAAACTCACAAAGTGATATTTAACTTATGTGCAAAGATTGGTGTGGGTTGCATGAAATCTTAAATTTATGTCACACCTTTATCTGTTTTTTTTTTGTGAAAAAAACCTTCAAGGCCACTTGAGAAAACTTAATAGTTGATTTCTCCATATTATTGGAACGATTATTCGTCATCCCTTGTCAATTTTGGTTTTGTAACAACCTGGTTTCGGTGATCCGCCATCTTCAGTGTTTGATTTCTCGTTCTCGAGACTGAAGATGGCGGATCGCCGAAACTGGTTTGTTACAAAACCAAAATTGACAAGGGATGACGAAAAATCGTTCCTGTCGGAAAAACACAAAACCAAATTAACTGAGTTAATTTCTCCTTGACTTATATGATGTGATATCTCGTAGAGTTTTGACAAAGAGTTCATGATCTCTAAAGATACTTCGTCTTAGCTTCGCCACAGTTTGACTAGAGCCAATTTTTTACTTAGAATAATCTAAAGGAAGATGTTTACTTCTTGCTGACACCAATGCTTATATGTTGTGGCGTTCTCACTTGTTTAAGAGAAATAGCATCACAACAACAACAAAACACTTAAGTATCTCCATACAAGTGTATCAACAAAAGCGTTAATATGAAGCTCCTAGCTACCGCCTATCAAAAACTAGGTCGACATTACTTGTCTTGACACTAGAACACATCACACAAACACACATGAATGAATGTATGGAAGGAAATAAGTAGCAACATCCTTCCTTTTGCTTCTACAAAACAGTTTCTTTGTTAGCACACGGTAGCTTATAGCTTCGTTGAATAAAACAAAATAAAAAACCGGTGTCCTTTTTCTCTTCAATGAATAATAAGAATGTAGATTGCAGCGACATCTATCTTTATTGCTGCTACCTAGTACTAAGATACCGACTATTAAAGTGTAGAGTATTGGCTTGCGGCATGATAAAACGTTGAGTGACAGTTGCAGTCACGTCATCACCTCAATATGTAGTTATGTGACAACAGACATAGACGTGGAGAACACAAAAAAAGTCATAAAAAAAGTGAAAGGGTTCTGTGAGCTCATTTTATGAGAAATTAAAGTTTACATGCTGTGATAAAAATGTCTCCCTTTTTTTGTTGAATTTTGTAGTCCTATGGGTAGGAGTTTACAGTTTTATATTAATCTACGAAGTAATTTATTTCAATGTCTCAAAAATCCATCTTAACAGCTTGAGGTCTGAAGAAAACTTTTATGGAAGTCCGCGACTTTCATAATTTGTGTCCAAAAAATCCGAAAGTTTTTTACTGAGCTGAAATCGACATTATTTGTAAAAAAAAAAATAGAAATTCGGTTGGTCTCTAGTAAAAAAGGACAGCCTTTCAGTATTGCTCTGCACAGGATGCTGACATTTGACGTTAATGTTGATTCAAGTGGGAATAAAATGTGTCTATATGTAGATATTTATGTTTCTAAAAGCAAATAGAAGGTTATGTCATGACATGGATATTAACAAGTTTGATGGATGGTTATCAAATGGTATGACACACATATCATATGTCATCATGCTCTCATATGCTCAATACTAAGGACAAACAGTAACAGTGATGTGAATATATACATAAATCCTGACAGCCCAGTAAATTTGTGTTTAGATAAGTATCCAACCACCTGCTGCATGCATACATCGACTTGGTGGCGCCTTCTCGAAACATTTGAGGCACACAAGGACGTTTGAGTCACTTGGTTTAGGAGTTATTTCATGAAAAAGAATTTAAAGCTCACGTTATGTTTAAATGAAATATATTAACAAAGAGTGAGAGATCACCCTATTTCAAAATATTTTTAAAAACGCCATAGGTATCTCAGAATTTGTCTAAAAAAAAACACCCTATCTCAGAATGAGTTTTAAAACGGTTAAATTCAACCAATTTTATCCAATTTTTTGTTTTTGAAATAGTTCCTTGATTAAAAAATTACCTGGGTGACCGAGCTTGCCAAAATGATACCAAAATGACCATAAAATAATTCCAAAATAATCCTAAAATGATCCCAAAAATTATTCCAAAGTGATCCCTAAATGATATCTAAATGATCCTAAAATAGTCCAAGTATGATCCCAAAAATATGAAATACAAATACAATTCGGCAAAATGGTAACCTTGGTGGCAACCCTACTTGAAAATATTTTAGTTGGTATGTCGGCAAAATACCTTTCATTTGATACCCATATTGGCATATCTAGCTCCATAATTTAAAAAAATTGAGATAGGTGGCAACCCTGCACACTCCCCCTAGTAGCAACCCCCAAGTGGATAGTCTTAGAATCAATCAGATTATCTATATGCCAAATTTCATCCAAATCGGTCAAGCGGTATGTCGGAAACCGGATATATGTACAAAAATACTGCGGTAAGGTGGAAACCCTACTTGAAAATATTTTTGTTGGAATGTCGCTGAAAATACCTTTCATTTTATACCCATATTGGCATATTTTGCTACAAAATTAAAAAAAAAATTAGATAGGTGGCAACCCTGTAAACCGTCCCAGGTGGCAACCCCCAAGTGGATTGTCTTAGAATAAATCATACTATCTACATACATATATTAAAAATTTTATCCAAATCGGTTAAGCGGTTCCCGAGATAGTTCGGATATACAAATATACAAGTTTAGCTCGTTTAAAGTTGTAAGATTTAAAAAATCACGTTGAAGTTTGTAATTAAATAGCTTGACCTTGATTTTGAGATAAAGTCTAGACGTATTCCTTTGATATCGGTATCCACTTTTCATGTACCTTTATTGTTTTTCGTACTCGTATTATTTTTCACATACATTAATTTTTTTTTGCGCCAGTTCATTAAATTCCAAAGTGTTTTGCTAAGTCAGTGAAGCTGTTCTACCTTTATCAGTTTATGATTGAAAGCACGTTTTCTATTAAATTTTATTGAGTATATATGACGCCTGTTGCATTTGTAGCTCTAATGACTAATATATTTACAAAGAAAAAGCTGTTATTTTTGATTCATATTATATAGGCATAATGACTCAGGATGAAAGAACTTGAGATATGTGCTTATCGTAAAATCCTTAAATACTATTGCATTCTCAAGTATTTTTTGAGTTTTTTTGGGAATGGAAAGTTTTCCCTTTTCTGCATATGCTGCTTTATAGCTTAAATTGTTTTATCTTGTCCTATTTGCATTGTATGTGAATTGATATGATGTGACCGAACACGTGGCTCTACCTTTCGTTTTTTTTTTTCATATAACCACTCTTATAGCCTGTTTGTAGTAAATATTTACATTAAATATTTATAGGTATTGGTAAACTATTGTAGGTCAATTGGTCAAGTGTTGTCTATTTTCATTTCCATATAACTTTCATACACATACAAATAAGGATGTATCAGAAATAAAAGCTTAAAATGTTACCTGCTGGTTTCAACACTTTACTTGCAGCGATTTTCAATATTGAAAAAATGTAATTTCTCGACACCCTGTAGTACAACGAAATTAAGATTTATTTTATGACTTCTATATTTGAAATTGAAATAGTCGATTTCTTTTGAAAGTTGTGATGTTTTAAAGAAAGCAGAAAAGATTAACCTTCACCTTAACTCATTGCTTGTAAAGATTTCAATATTCGAAAAATTAACTTGCTCGACACCCTGTAATACAGAAGAATAATAGGTTAATCTCTAATTTCTATACTAAAAAGCTAATCGTTTTTGTTCGAGTGTTGTGATATTGTAAAGGAAGCAGAAAAGATTAATCTAAGTTGTCAAAAGTTGATTATTATTAATTTTTGTATTAAAAAAACACCCTGTGCTTAAACGTGCTTTAATAATATAATAAGATACGTGAAAAGTAAAACATACATTTAATTTGTAAAAAAAATATAGTCGTAAGGCGACTTCGGTAATTTCGATTGTTATAGAGAATTTTTAGAGACAAGGCAGTTTAGTTGTTTTACAGGGTGGTAGCAATTTTGTATCCCTATTTTGTAACCGAATTTTTATATATTTAATAAAAGTGACAATATTTTGAAGTTTTATTTGTTCATTATTAGAGTTGACAAAATAGCGATGAAAGGATATAGATATTATCGATATATCTGACTCTATCGATGCTATTACTGTGGATAAACCCTGTAACGATTATTCAAGATTGACTTATGTAGTGTTCATGCTGAGTTTTAAATGCTGCTTTTACAATTTTCGGACATACATTTCGAAAATAAGTTCATGCTGCCACATTTCTAATGCATATAGCTGACGGTTGCAATTAGTTTAGGTTATGAGCATGTTTACATAAAGTCGACCTTTTTTTTATACATTTGGTGTATTTATATTGTTTCACAAGCATCACTTTAACTGTAGTTTCCCTTTTGTTAATTTTATGTGAACACACGCGGGCGAATTTGCTAGTTTTTCAACATAATAAATTTTTCAATTGTTAACGAATGGCAGAGAATGGAAGAATGTCAAGAAAAAGCCACTAGTGATGGAACTTTTTCAAGTTCGAAACCATTATTTCGTAGCAGAATACAGGGTGTGCATGTGCATTAATCATGCTACTGCAAAAATTTTGTAGCATTTAGTTGCTTTTGGTATCAGAATTTGTATAGAAAATAAATGATGCTAAAATGCAAAATGCTGGCTCAGCATGAACGGGCTATTAAGCGCTTTAGAAATCGGTCTTATCATGATTGTCTAGCGTCAATCAAAGTACCTGACGATCTTTTTGTCGTCTTTTAGCTATTCAAGTTTAAAGGGTCATTGTATTCTAAAGATAGATTTACAGTTAAAACCTGAACCCAAAAACTTTATATATCGATAAATCGGATTGAGCGAGCAAACTATCGCTAGGTATCGATAATAACGATTGTCGATAGATGCAAACTCTACTTGTGTCTCTTCACTCAGCTATTCGTAGGAAGTTATAAATCAAAATCGCAGGTGTTTAAAATCATTTACTATAATTGTGAAATGTGCATGATTTTCTAATAAGGCGACTACTGCAAAAAGTTCAATAAAATATTTATATTAAACACTTTTGTGTTAATATACATTTACATTGTTTTGTCTAATTTTGCATTCACTTCTCGAGCAGTTATCAACTTTTTTTTCAGATCGATATATGCGATTTGCATATTTGATTAGTTTACTTTTGGAAGAAGGTTATAAATAAATGTATACAAGGGGGGTACTAACTAATGTTCGTTTGAATGGTTATTTTTAAATATTTTTATGGAAAACAAAGTTAAATAAAAGAGTCGTCGTTTATAGAGAGCGGTAAAATAATATGATTGGGGATTCTAACATGAGTCGCTAG
Organism: Campiglossa producta; assembly: GCA_964058755.1. Classification (NCBI taxonomy): domain Eukaryota; kingdom Metazoa; phylum Arthropoda; class Insecta; order Diptera; family Tephritidae; genus Campiglossa; species Campiglossa producta. The sequence continues at coordinate 105,100,367 of CAXKVI010000004.1, read as the reverse complement.
AACTTACTTCCCAAAAATTTGAGATTCTCAAATCTTCTTATATCCCAAGAAATGTAGTTTTCTGTAGACATTTGACATGTGCTTGTCATTAGAAGTCCACCAGTCTTTTTAGAACTACTGGCGGTACATGGTTTTTGCGGAGACCACTTGGATCGAGATTTTGGAACCGGGAATTCACTACTGTAGTTTGTATGGAATCCTGTAGACCCACCTGAAGACTTTGGAACCGGGAACTCACCAATGTCCGTATGGTACCTGTAGACCCACTTGGGGACTTTGAACCCAGGAGTTTACCAGTGCTTGTATAGCTTCTGTCGACCCATGAAAGGCAATGCCAGAGAGTAGACGCCTCCTTGACAGTTTCATACAGTAATTCACTGGTGACTTAGGGTATTTTACTGAAAGGCCGTGTCTCGAGAAATAAATTTATTCACTTTTCTGCAAACTTTTGTTAGTTCTTTGTTACTTTACTTACTTAAATATGTACATATATGACATTTTGGGGTATATTTTCTCCTCACATAGACTGTCATTGATTTTATTAACGCACAAATTGAGCTTCACCTTGACCTCATATATATTTCCCGATAATTAGTGTTATTAAAATGTTTTTTTTTTTGGTTACTAAGAAGCTTTTTTATTTAACATTCATAAAACATTGTAGGAATCAATTTTATTGGGCATATTATGTTCAAACACAAACAAGCTTGTGAGCTATAGTTTTTCTCTTTTGAAGTTTGTCCTTTGTAAAATTCTGAATTAAAAACATTTCTGAGGTCGCTACAGGGTTAAGCCTTGTAGAAAGTTATTTGAGTGAAGACTTTACTTGGTGTCTTTTGGAAAAAATAGAAGCAGTAGACATTAAGAACTCATTTTCAACAAAAAACTACATCGATAAGGTTGAACACACACTAATGACGAATTTTACACCACAAATCGGAGCCTATGTGAAAGATTACCTTATTTCAACATATTTCTTCAAAAACGCTCTGTTTCAAATTGATTGAAAAATGCGTTTTTCAAACTCATTTTGATATAGGGCGTTCCAGAACGAAGTCTTCAACCTAATTTGGGGCTGGCGACTTGTTCAAACAAATTCTGTGATAGATGCTTTCAAAAAAATATCAATTTTGAAATATTGTGATCTTCCACTCAGCAAGGTTTTCCTGTTTAATAAGAACCGAATACCTGGTAAACAAGTACCGCACACTGAAATTCGTCTGTACCTTTTTCGATTAGATAAATTTATTTAGATGTTCGTCTTCGGTGAATACGATAAACTAAAGTCTATAGTATCTATAACGATGGTCCCATGAGGGACCAGCACATTTAACTTAAACTTAACTTTGCCAAATTGGGTTTTGGAAACATTCCACACTATCGAGACAATTAAAACATTCATTATCTCCGTTAATACTATTACTAATCTCAAACTTGTCTCCATTTGCTCTTCATTTACAGATTATTGGTATTTTGGGCGTAGTTTTTGGCGTCCTCATACTCAACAGTATTGGCACGATTGAAGTTGATGGCCAAGTTGGCTTTCCACCACAAGCCATTGTACCAATTTTACTCATAACGATTGGTTCAATTGTTGTATTCATTTCATTCTTGGGTTGTTGTGGCGCCATACGTGAATCCGTATGCATGACAATGACTTATGCTGTCTTCCTGCTCGTCCTACTCATACTACAGTTGACAATTGTTGTTCTTCTATGGACCAATAAGGATAAATTTACAGCCGCTATGGGTGAGGTCATCGATAAGGCATGGGAAAAGGAAACAAGACAATCTGGCGTATTTGATGCCATTCAACGTTCGGTGAGTAGGAAATTGTGAGAGCGCGAGTGTAAATAATTGAAAATTTTCTTTTTTCTTTCTTTTTACAGTTGAAATGTTGCGGCAAGAGCGGTTTCACCGACTACGTCATCTTGTTACAGAGCCCACCACCAAGCTGTTGTGAAAATGATAATTGCGCCAATCCATTGAATTATTATGGTGGTTGTCGTAGCAAATTCCAGGAGTTCATGTCGTTCAGCACTGAGACTGCCAAATATGTTGGTTTAGGTTTGATTGCTGTTGAGGTGAGTCTGAAATTGGATGATGTGGTATAATAGCGGACAGGTTTTAGAATATCTCAACTCTAGCGCCACCTAGCGGGCTTCCCTTTGTAACAAAGATTTTGATTACATATCAAACATATAACCTGAAAACGAATAGAGTGGGATCATAATTCGGATTTTAGCAAATATAGCGACTGTAGCGCCATCTAGCAGAGAAAAGTATAGCCTATGGCGAGGGGATTTATTTAAAGAAAACATTTTCAAAATTGCCAAAGATACTTTCCATAGTTTTTGCGCCATTTTTAGAATTTATTTATATAGAGAAGCTGGTATATAGTTGGGATCGTCTGATATCGAGAGAAGAGGTCGTGGCACCTCTCATATCTCGCATATCTTTGGAAGTTAGAATATTGAAAGTTTTTAAAAAGTTATATGAGGTCAATCTCCACCAATCGCAGAAATTATGGCTAGTTTTGAAAGGCCCGTTGTGATACCACCAACACTGGGAAAGTCAGTCCCGGGACCCGGCCATATGGAAAATCCCTGAGTTGTTGGGATTTTCCACATAGCAGAATCCCGGGACTGACACTCTTACACCGACACCGTTACTCCTCCTCAAACCACTTAAATGACTTTATGAAGGCCATCAAGTCCTCTATGTTCAGTTCCGCGATCTGGCTTAGGCTATCTAGGAAGAGAACTGCCAAAAAGCGCGTTCTCGCACCGCTTAAAGCCGGGCAGTTGCAGATGAGGGGCTTCACCGTTTCAGATAAAGGGTTAGACCAAGAGATATTTATATGTATAGGCACAGGCATAGAGATAGGGGTAGAGGAAGGGATATGTGATCGCGATTGGGATAGGTATAGGAATAGGGATATAGAGATAGAAATAGGGATAGGGATATAGAGATAGAAATAGGGGATAGGGATAGGGAGAGGGATAGGGATAGGGACATGGATAGGGTAATGATAGTGACAGGAATAGGGAAAGAAAATAAAGGCGATATGAAAGAGGAGGAGGGAGTTAGGCAGGGTCACTTGTAGGAGGGAGCAGAGTATACTCGAGGTGGGAAACAGACGATTTTTGTCTAGATGCATGGGTGTATATATTTGGACAGAACAACCTCTGACGGATCCCCTAGCATCTATCTGAATCTTTTTAAGTCAAAAACTAAGTTTTTTCTTTTTATTATTTACAGCTTATTGGCTTCATTTTCGCCTGCTGCTTGGCCAATAATGTACGCAACTATAAGCGACGAAACGCTTACTAAGGAGCAAAACAAAAAAGAAGTTACCCAAACAACGTCCATGTTCCACTACTTCTAAATAAACAAAACATTCTCATTTTCTTGGTGTCGTCTACTGAAACGCACATTTAATACTAAAACAGCAACAACAAGAAACAATTCAAGTGTAAAGCATTGATTTTTACACTAAATACAGACTCTTTTCCTATGAAATATGCTTTAAAAAGAAAGCAAATAAAATGAAAAGAAAGAAAAAATGAACAAAAAATATTTATGTTAACTTTGCGTAAAACCTAATTGAAATGTGAAAAGTAGAAAAAGAAAGCATTTCAAATTCCAAGAATGAATCTTAAGATTTAATTATACAATAAGCTCATTATAAAACTATTTACAAACAAGAAAATGTTAAAATGCCTAACGAAATAATGCGAGTAGGTACTGTTAAAAATATACATACATGTGTATATACTGCAAACTACGAAAAAAAAAAAAAACAGCAAAGAAACAAAATTGAAATGAATAAGTTTTTAAGCTGTTAACGAATAAAAAGCGCATAAGTAAGCTAAAGCGATATAAATAAATAATCTCAAGTGAATTTAATGAAAACGTTCTTTTTTGCTCTAAGTAAATACACATTTTTGTATATGTATGTTTGTGTCTGTATATTTAACAATAATGTTAACGATCTTAAATTATAAATTTCATGCGAAGATATACATAAATTACATTCAAATTTTAAAAACATGTACATTTTTATATGTACATATATGTCCTTTATTCGATATTAATGTTTGTATATGTAAATGTTAGTCTGCTTAGTGACAAGACAAGTTGTGTTGAATTACTATATATAAATGTATATGTATATTGTTTTTTTTCTTCTTATTTTATCTACATACTTGCTAAAAGTAAAATCAGAAGCGTAATAAGTTATAATAACTTATGTTAAATATAACTTTTATGTATATTCGTATGTATATTATTGTAGTATTTATGAAAATGAAGAAACTAAAATACTTGCAATTTTATATGCGAACGTTATTTTGTTCGTCCGTGTTCTGCATTCAATCATCTTTTTTATACCATTTTTTGGAGCTACACTTACCACACAAATTATATATAAATTTTTTTTTTTGAACTTGAATTTCATATAAAACACGTTTATAAAATTGAATATTAATAAAAAAAAAAACAATGAAACAAGTTTTTTTTGTGTATTTTATGAGGTTATTTGAAGGTGAATAACATTAATTTGGATTTTTTGTGTTGCATACGAAAGTAAGTCACAGGCTTCTGTTGAAAATTTTTGTTCAAGAAATTACGGATATGTAAATTGAAATACAGATTTGTTCTATATACATTACAACAAAAATTTCCGAATTTTTTTTTTTCAAAAACGCTTTATCTAAGATTTTTTGTTTGTTTTAAAAGCCCAATTGCGATTTTTTGTTCCAAAAATACCCTGTCTCAAAATCAGTTTCAAAAACGCCATATCTAAGCGGAAACTTGATACATTTTAGCTGAGAGAGAGCGTTTTTGAATACATTTTCAGAATATGGGATAGGGCGTTCTTTAGCTACATAAGTTTAAAAAAGGCTTTTTTCGGAAAAGGGCGTTATTTAAGCAGTTTTAGGAATAGTAAATTCGTCTGCTCACAATGAGGCCCTGAAAGTGCTTTTTCTAAAAAGCCCTATGTAAGAAATTTTTTTATGAAACCTATAACAAAATTGTTTTTTTTCCAAGAATGTTCTGTCTCCAAATTAATTTCAAAAACTCCCTATCTCAGTGAAAACTCGAAATATTTCAGTTGAGATAGGCCGTTTTTGAGATAAATACGACGTAGTTGAAACATATTCTGAAATAGGGAGTTCTTTAACTAAGTAAAAAAAAGGGTATTTTTGGAAAAAATTTCAAAAATATTTTGAAATTACCATATTATGTTTTGAAAAAAAGCTTTTTTAGAAAAAAAATTCTGAGATTCTGCGTTTTTCACAAATATTTTCGACTCGCCCTGTTTGAATTTTTTTTTCTAAAACACCCTTTTGGAAGATTTCTTTTAAAAGCACTTTTGCAAAATTTGTTTAAAGAATGGTCCGTCCCAAAATGAGTTTCAAAAACGCCCTATCTGAACGAAGATTAATTATATTTTTAGCTGAGAAAGAGCGTTTTTGAATACATTTTGAGAATATAGGACGTTATTGAAATATATTCTGGTATAGGACATTCTTTAGATAAATATGTTTTAAAAAATACCTTTTTGGAAAAGGGCGTTATTTAAACATTTTTAGGAATAGTATAATAATATAGATTTTTTTTTATGAAATCTATAGCAAAATTTTTTTTCCAACTCCCTGCCTTAGTGAAAACTCCAAACATTTCAGTTGAGTAGGCCGTTTTTGAATACAATTTAGAGATAAATAGGACGTAGTTGAAACATATTCTGAGTTAGGGTGTTCTTTAACTAAGTTGAAAAGAGTATTTTTGGAGAAAATTTTAAAAATATTTTTAAATCCCCATATTATGTTTTGAAAAATAGCTTTTTTAGAAAAAATTCTGAGATTGGGCGTTTTTCAAAAATATTTTCGACTCGCCCTGTTTGAATTTGGTTTTCTAAAACACCCTATTTAAGATTATTTTTAAAAAGCCCTTTTGCAAAATTTGTTTAAAGAATGGCCCGTGACCAAAATGAGTTTCAAAAACGCCCTATCTGAGCGAAATATCCAATATATTTTTAGCCGGGAAAGGCCGTTTTCGAATACAATTTTCAGATATATAGGACGTAGTTGAAATATATTCTGCAATGGGGCATTCTTTAACTAAGTTTTCAAAGGGGATTTTTGAAAAAATTAAAATTTTTTTTTTGAAATCACCCTACTCAACTCTCTTGAACAACGCCTTTTCTCAGAAATTTTTTCGAAAAAAACCATACTCCGTAATTTGTTTTAAAAACACTCCACCTCAAAATGAGTTACAAAACACCCTACCAAAGCGAAAATTTAATAAAATTGAGCTGGGGTAAGGGTTTTTCAATATAATTTTGAGATATCTAGGACGTTGTTGAAATAAATTTTGGAAAAGTGCACTGTTCAAAAATATTTTGTAATAGAGTGATCTCTCACACGGCCGTCGAAATGTGCAATACTGCAGTCATCAGCAAGAGTCGTGTAATCCTCGGAAGATTTCCGGCCGATCGTATAGGAGAAAGTGATGAAATAGACGATTCGAATTTCTGTACGGTGAACGGCGACGTCCCCATAAAACAAGCTGTAAATTGTCGCAGTTCGCAAGATATCAAAATCGCCAGCGCAGGTCTAAAACACTGCATTGAATTCCGACCGATGCTTACTCCAGCGTTAGATCATTTACCCATGACAATGGCGCTTCATCACTTCTCTCAACACTTCGTTTGACGTACACGGAGAGGAACGAGCGTTTCGCAAAGTCGTTGCTTCGGGCCAGGCTCGCTACATCTCGTCTCGTTCCATCCCGGTAGGTAGAACCAAGGAAATTCTCCAGAATCTTCGCGCTGAACAACGGCTCTAGCCAGTTATCATGTGAGATATTTCGACCCTGGAGACTTCAATATTTGGGATCTTTACACGTAATGTGCTAAAACCTCTCTGCTGGTGTTGCAAAAATATGTTCCACGTTGAAACCTTTGTCAAATCCGACAAAACCGAACTACCAACCCTCGTTCCGTCAGTAGTGAAGATATAAGAGACAGTCCTACTTCCACACTAACCGACCAATCTGCGGCATCATTACCGGGATGCAGTCCCCTTGCGACACGCCTTAGGCGTTTCCAATCCGGACCAGATTTTGCATGTGATATCTCCGACCATAGTGCTACCGATTTCGAGTATTAGATAAAAAGAAAAATCACTTATTTTTTGAGTATACATAGAGCAATCTGAACCCCCTGCGATACGCCTAAACCATCTCCAATTGGGATAAAAATTTTTGTGTGATATCTTCGGCTATATTACTTTCGATTTAGGGTTTGAGCCTTTGGAAATCTGATGATAAAATTGTCTCCATACAAATAGCACCACTCTAGTGACGTGAAAGCTTAAAGTTCCGACTTTCGAAGAGCTTTAACATTTTTTGAGATTGGAAGTTGTTCTTTTTTCATGAGAGAAATGTTTACGAATCGACTGGCAAGACAGGATGATCTTCCGACTACATCAGATAGTTTTAACTTTTCGGTAATAAAAATAATAAACACATTTTAGCCAACTCAGGATATGACAGGCTAGTGTCATTCGATAGGAAAGCGTCTAACGAAAGTTTACCTGCCATTAATTAATAACTGTCCCAATTGCAAGCCCCTATATATTTTACAATTTCCTCACTCCGCCTTCAACTTATTTTATTACCCAAATATGCATACTTAGTACATATCAATCCCTACAGACTAGCACAGTTGCATATTTAGTTCAACCCACACCAATTATCCTGTCGTTAAAAAGGAAAAAAGTGAAATCATTTACAAAAACATTTGCATTTCACTAATCCATCCACATTCACTCGACTAGTCAGGCAGTTTATATTTTTTGTGGGGCAATTTTACAATGTAAGTAATCCTTGCAGCTAGGTGGATATCAACCCTCATTCGTACAATAAAAACTGACCGACTGACTGCTTGCATTAATTAGGACATTGCCTTGGTGATGGGCCAAACATTTGAATCGATTGTCCTTATTTTGGATTTTAAATTGCATTGTTGTTAAATTTTTTTTGTTGTGTTGTAAATGACTATGGGAACAATAATGACAACCTAGTTACCCAAGAGCTGAAATAGGGTCTTGTTGCCAGAGAGGAATGTTATCCTCTTGTCGGCACATGCCTCTGGCAGGTCGTAAATCAAGGATAATTTTATACAACGGGTATTCTGGAACGACTCGAACCAGATGGGGTCTATCTGCTATTACGGCGAAGCTCCTGGCTGGAATAAATCGGGAGATTAGAAATCGATGATATAGCTGATAGAACCCTACATTTTTCGTACCGAGGGGGAGTCAATTCACCTTATCCAACTGTGAGGCCAAATATTCTATCAAAACATTCCCCGAAGCTTTTGGGGAGTGCTGTTGGAAGTGACAGTCCTTTGCCGGATATGAACCCGGAAACTCCGGTACTTCATTGCGTTACCTCCCCGCCGACTGTCCAGGGAGCCATTTGATATGAATTGCTAAGGAGTGGTGATAGGCATTCATACTTTACCCTTTGTGACTTATAGTCACCACTTACGACAGGCAGCTTTATCCTGGAAAACTTGAATTATTCAGTAAAATGGTGTGAAATATATATTTCAGGAAACAATTATGAATATGTTAATAACTTTCTTCTTTGAAAACACATAAGCCCACCCATTGTGAATACCCCCATTAAAAAAAATCAGTTTATTATTTAAAAATAGAGCTTTTTGCGGCAAAAAGCTTTCGGAGTAACATACAACAACAAGATAAAATTTTCGTCGAAAAGGCGCAATTTTAAATTTATTATGCACTTTTTGCTTAAGCACACACCGGAGCCGTCCGCACGAACTAGGCTTTGGGGGGTTACTATAAACAATTTTTAGTACAAGTGAAAACAATAAAAGATAATAAAAATGCCAACATTTTTTGATGATTTTTTCCTTCGTGTAATTTTTGTTAAATATTGAAAACATTAACGAATTTTAAGAAATTTTTACCACAGCTTTTTGAAGTGATTGAAAGATACCTCTTCTCTAGAAACTTAGGTTTTTTATTTCTCAGAGCTTGTCATATAATTCGAAGAGCCATACCTCAGCGGTGTCCTAAGACAACAATTTAATCAACTACAGTTTCTCCTTAGGCCCACTTGCACGACGCCGAGATATCTGTTTTAACTCAGAGTTAAAAGTATAAATTTTCGTTTTACAAATGAGCCTTATAAAACTAATAATGATAAAACATTATGGTGATCATGTCTCAGAACCCCTTGAAGTGTAAAAAAATAAAAATGTATCTCTTTGTGGGAATGAATTTACAGAGACGAGGTGTCTGAAAGATTTCGAGCACGCATTTAGGGGCTTACTTTTAAATCGAAACCAGTTTGTTTAATTTTCATGTAACTATTTTTTTCTCAGAACCACTACCATATCTACGGCTGATTCAAAATATTATTATTAAAAAATACTTGTCAAAAACCCCTTAAATTGAGGAAAAAAGTCTTTAAATTAAGGAATCCATGTCTTTGGAGCCAAATAAGGGAATTTCACGGCTATGTCAAGACAAGAAATTTTGTATGGATTTTGACAGCTGTACCTAGCATTACAAGAGAAAAATATTTTACTGTCAATCACGTTTTATTGAATATGTATATTTTGGCCCTATCTGAGAATTTGACTCTCCCATTTGAAAACTCAGCAAACATTTAGACTTGAGTTACGTTAGATCTCAAGTTGAGAACTAAGGGGCTTCTCAAACTTCAAGCGTTGTTTCTCAACACGAAAACAACTTGAGAATGATAGCGTTCTCAACAAAAAGGACATTTTTTAGAAAGGGATAGTTCTCAACTTGTTCTCAAATGGCATTCTATAATTGGACTCAAAAAACAGAATGCGACTCTCAAAATATATACCGAAAAAAATAAACTATGATTTTTATAATTTAAAACGCCATGATTTTACATAAATTTTATTATAAACTCTTCAAATTTAATTCGAAAATTTAAGTCTGGAGATTGGAGAATATGTTGGGTATCAACTTGAAAACTATAAAGTTATCAGAATATCTCAAAGATTAGAGAATACTTGCACAATGATGTTGGTTATCAACTTGAGAACTATTAAATTGTCAAAATATCTCAGAGCTAGAGAATATTTGAGGATTGGATATCAACTTGAAAACTACAAAGTTATCAAAATATCTCTAAGGTGGGAGAAAAATTGGTGAATTGTGTTGGACATCAACTTGAGAGCTATACAGTTTTCAAAGGTTTAAGAAAAAGTTGAGCCATGTTTGCTGGGAATGTATTGAATTTCTATAGGGCGTTTTTGAAACCCACTCTGAGGTAGGGCGTTCTTGAATCAAATTTTGAAAGGGTTTTTTTTTTTTTCAAAGAAATGATATTTATTGAGTACTAGTATACGCGGCAGATGTTTTCCCGCCCAAAGCTAGTCCTACGCGAAACTCCGACCCTTATGTTTTCCATCTCACATTTTAGAAGATATCTCCGAAACCAGCTGAGTTATTTAAATTAACCACATTGCTTATGATAGCACTCGTTAGCACCTTCCGTTTGATACCCATATTATGCTAACACTTTTTTGGCCAAACACTGGTCTATAGATATGTAAATATAAACTTTCATACAAGTGCAAAGTTTCATAAAAGTACAAACTTTCAAATAAGTGCAAAGTTTCAAATTAGTAATAGGTTGCATATATGCAGGTACTAAAGTTCATATCTATACACACGGTTAAAAATTTGAACCTAAATTTTAAACTTTTTTGGTTACATATATGACCAAACAAAATTTGGGTTCAAATTCAATCTAGACCAGTTTTCATGAAAATTGTCTAAATTAATCGGGTTTCAATTATAAACAAGAAATGTTTTAACATTTTCTAAATATAACATAAATTTTTTGTCCGTTGGCGGGAATTCGAACCAAGACTCCAAGCATCATGCCCGTCTGCTCTACCACTGAGCTACATCGCACACATAAATGTTGTTGGCAAAATTCAATCTTGAATAAGCTTTCCAAAATAAATTTGAATTTTCAAACCCAAAAGTTTGAATTTTAGACCGAAAGCTTTTAACTTACAAACCAAAAAGTTTTAATTTTAACCCGAAAAGTTTTAAGAATAAAATAAAACTAAAAAAATATGGCAGCTGGTAGGATTCGAACGAAAACGCTCAGGAGTCACAGCCGACTGCTCTACCGCTGAGCTATGAAGCACATGAAGTTTTTGTGGGAAAAATTCAATTATGTACATTCAAACAAACCAAAAATAAAAAATGTAGACTGCTTTTTCATTTAGATTTTAAATCGAAACCAAAAGAAATTGAACATCTTTGTAGGTATTTGGACGGTTTGAAATATTGTACAAAGAAGTTTGAAAAATTCATTAAACTTTATACGGGTTTAAAATTTAGGTTAATATTTTTAGCCGTTTAACTAGGGTAATTCTCTAACTATTCTCTATTCGAAGGCAACAGTAGAGAACTACACTAGAACTCGATTCGAGATAGGTTGGAGAACTAGCCAAAAGGCTAGCATTTGCAAATTCACATTAGAATCGCATTAGAGAATGACATTAGAATTCGACTCGAAAACTATAGTTTTCTCGATTTGAGAATTATGTCCCATTTTATTGGAGAACGCTGTGATTCTCGAGTGCTGCTCGAGTCGTCCTCCAACGTTAGAGATTGGAGAATGGGATTAGTTCTCGAATGTACCTCAAATCGAAATCTAGCATCATGGTTTGTTGGGTAAGAGGTAGGCCAAAGGGGGTTTGAGCTCACCTAGAAACTCACTTGTATGCACCCGTGGCACACACACACAGATACAACACACATGCGCACAAAACTGGTTGTGGCTTCTGCCTTCTGAGGTAAACACAAAAATGCTGAGAGATAAAAAATGTGAAAACATGCGGCTCGTTTTAGTACACTTTGAGGCGCACAACTTGACGGTATTCGATTGAAATTTAAGCGGATAAAGCGGGAAAATATTTCTCTCAATGATATCGTTGTCACTGAAAACAAATAGCTGAAGTACATAAATTTGAATTAATATATACATTTGTGTAAAATAAAAAAAAATTAAGAAAAATTTGGGGAATTTATTTATACATATTTCACTTAAAAATATAAAAATATGTAAATAAATAGTGAGTGAGTAACCGGTGAGCTCACGAAATTCTACAACACCGACACATGCACATACATAGATACATGTGTAAAAATACAAATTCATTTGTGACGTTTTCATCTCCCCCTCTCGAATAAAATAAAAAAACAAGTGATCTAATGAAAGCAACATTTTAAATTGTTTTTTTTTTTTTTGTGAATTACTATTTTTAACGTTGTACACATTCACACACACCTGAATTTGTACGAAAACATAAAAAATTATAAGAACCACGAAATTTTATCAGAGCACATGTTGCCGGTAGAAAGTGAAGAAATTTTGTATTTATTGCACCCAAAAATTGCAGAAAAAAAAATAAAGCACAATAATTAAGTAGTTAATTAAAATTGAAGAGATTGAAACTTGAACCAAAAAAAATTATTTTACAAAAAAAAAAAAAAATTTTTTTTCTAAAAAAAAATTTTGTTTAAAAAAAAATTTCCAAAAAAAATTATTATTAAAAGTTGAACTTCTAAAAAGAGTATTTTTATCAAAGACAACACAACGGTGTGCTAGTTCACAATAGACCAATGACCACCCTGCAGCGAAACCTCAAACTAGTTAGAAAAATAGTAGTATACAACTATAATTTTCTGGCAGAACTCAGACTAGTCAGGAAATATCCATATCATACTAGTATACAACTAGATTTTACTGGATGAAATCATACCAGTTAAAAAATACAAAATTCATTCGCTTCGTTTGCTTCTTTTTTCTCCTAAAATTCACACATGCTTTTTCGTGATAGGGTAAATACAAATATTCGCTGCTTTCTTAAGAATAAAAATGAAAATAAAGGCAAATGATTCAATAAAGGGTAAGTCATGAAAATTCTGGTTGAAATCATACTAGTAAAAGTTCATTGCATTTTGGACTAGTATGGGACTAGTATGGGTACTAGTTCATTTTATGGAAATCATACTAGTCCAGATAGAAATAGTATGGGACTGGTATTTTACAACTAGTATAATTCTAGTATATCACGACTAGTAGATGACTGGTGCGTTCTGGTCGAAATCTGACAATTGACATTTCGTAGGACATCAACACGTAAAAAATACCTCTTGCTTATATGGCCGCCGTGGTGTAGCGGTTAAGTGTTCGGCCTGCTACACCAAGTCGTGGCGGTTCGATGCCCGACAAAAAAATTATTTAGAAAAAGAATTTTTCTAAACGGGGTCGCCCCTCGGCAGTAGTTTGGCAAACTCTCCGGGTGTATTTCTGCCATGAGAAGCTTCTCAGCAAAAAATTAATTTGCTTTGCAAGTGCCGTTCGGAGTCGGCAAAAAACTGTAGGTCCCGCCAACTTGTAGGAAAAACTCAAAAGCAACACACCACAAGTTGGAAAGAGAAGCTCGGCTAAAAATCTCGTTAGAGGTTATGATGACCTGTTGGTATATCGCCGCCATTAGTTTTTTTTTTTTTTTTTTATGGGAAAAAAAGACAGAACACTGACTAGTTGGGCCCGGTGCACCAACTAGTAGTAAAGTAGTTTTCAACTAGTAGCTTTCGCTGCAGGGCAGCTATTTTGGACAATGTTGCCATCTGACTATAGTACAGGGAATTTAAACCCAAAAGCTCAGCTGGCTGAGTCATATTATGCGAATGGATAATTAAGATCTAGCCCAGAAGGTTTTCCTATCGACCTCCGAATTGGGCAGCAAAAAAAAAAAGGGAGGTATCGGATGACAGCTACATCCAAGCCTAGACGTGATAGACAGGCGGTGCCACAGGGTGGTGTCCTAACCCCGACACTGTTTAACTTCTATCTATGAAGACTGTACAATAATGGCGACGGCGAAGGGTCCCCATAGAGATGAACTCTGTGCGAAAATCAACAGTTATCTCTGTGACCTTTCCAGGGTTTTCAGCGAGCGAGATCTGACAATATCTCCGACTAAATCTACGGCGACACCCTTTACCGTATGGACGTACCAAGTGAGAAATGAATTAGACATCTACGTTGATGGCACTAAGCTACCAACTGTCAGCCACCCAATGTTATTGGGGGTGACATTGGATAATAGTTTCTTATTTGCTGGTCATGTGTCTGCAATGGTCTTAAAGGTACGAAGTCGCAACAAGATCCTCAAGTCACTTGCCGGCACTACTTGAGGAAAAGATAAAGAAACGTTGCTGATTACATATAAGGGCATTGGCCGACCAGTCTTTGACTATGCTACACCCATATGGTCGCCTAACGTGCATAACACCAACTGGACGAAGTTACAAGTCTGCGAAAATACTGCTATCAGAACTGCTACGGGATGTCTTATCATGTCTTCTGAGTCTCACCTCCCTCAAGAGGTAAAACTGCTCAATGTAAGAGAGCACGCGGAAGTGCTTAGCAGGCAATTCCTTCTGAACTGCCACAAGCCAGGACATCCAAACCGTCATCTTTTGGACACAGACCCGCCCCCAAGAAACATAAAAAGACATCTCCGTAAGCATTATGACGAGATCCGGCATCATATTACCTTGCCGCTTGATCTGCGGAATCATAAGCGGGCTCTAACTGACATCCATACTGAGTCGGTTGATACCTTTGTCAGATCTCGGCCTGTGCAGTCTTCCACCCGATACTGCCGAAGAAGAACGCACCTTACCAAAGGAGACTAGAGTCACTATGGCACAGTTTCGGTCTGGATACTGTAACAGCTTAAACTCTTACTTATCCAGACTAAATGACACCATTTCAAACACATGAACTGTCTGTGGTATGTCCCCCATGACACTTTACATCTCTTTTAACTGTTCAATTGAACCTACTCTTTAAACCCCACTGTCTTTCTGGTCCAACCCTTTTGAAACTGCACGTTTCCTTGGACTCCCATTAGAAGAGCTTGATGAAGATCTTCGAAATGATCATACCCTCTAGGCAGGGTAATGCATTGTTAACAACAACAACAACACAGGTCTCGGATGAGTTGGAAATAACAGGTGGGGGATGACTTGAACTACCTTGGTGATCCTAATTTAAGTCAGTTGTCACTAAAAAGAAATAACTGACGCACGTTGATACTCAATGGCTAAATTGCTTAGACCTGGGGTCCTTAACATGCGGATATCGCGAGTTACACCCGATGCACTTAGAGTCTCTCTCGTGGGAGTAATTAGACGAGGGACTTATTTGAGGCAATGCACCAATCAAATAGGTAGATTGGTTGAAGTTGGAGGTGGGGACTGAACAGTAAGTCTTCTCTAATTAGCTTAATCAAAGTCAAGATTTCGGGACTCTAGCTTAATCTTGAAAACCTAAAACGATCCTTTTGGCGCAGAGTGGCTTGCAACCGTTCTCCGAAGCTCATACGGTTCACTAAGGCGTATTCAGAACCAAAGTATCTATCGTGAGAGTAATTAGCCACGAGACTCATTTGAGGCAGTGGACCAATCAACAGGTTCATGAATGGATCAAGCCTTGAAGGGAGGGTTCAACAGTAAGTTTTATTGAGACGCATTAAGGATCAACATACTTAAAGTATCCCACGTGGGAGTGAGATGAGGGACTCATTTAAGGCAATGGACCAATCAAAAGGTTCATGGATATATCGAAGATGGAAGGGAAGGTCGAAAAATGAGTTTCTCTCCGAAGCTCGATTTAAGCTATAATTTTCAGATTTCCAGGGAAAGGAAAGGAAACTTCACGAGTAGGTAGTTGGTACTCCAAGGACCTTTTTATTGTTCAAGTGAACCTCACCTCAACCTAACCTAATTTTTTTCCTACAATTTCGCTTGAAATTTCTTTTCGATATTCTGCTCTTAGTATATCCAGTGATGTCAGATGTGCTATTCGCTAAACACAGCGATGACATACATATTTTCTCAATAATGTTAGTGATGAATAAATAAATACTAAAAGATTGAATATACAATAAGACAACAAAAACAAAATATAGTTAAATCATGCATCAAAACACACCCAAAGCTCGTAATTGGTTGAAAAGAAAATTAATTTAAAAAATCAGACTCAGCAAAAAAAAAAAAACTACTACAAAACATATCTAATAATAAATGAAATGAACAGACTGCAGTAAAATTTTTAAGCAAAACCATGTTTAAAAATACGCGAATGCGGCAAAATTAGAAAATTTAATGCTTGAAAAAATTAAAAAAAAAAAAAAATGCCCGAAGCGTCGATTAATTCAAGTTTAATTGCCGTTAAAGCATGTGTGTGTATGCTATGAAAACAGTCTCATATTCCCGCTCAAATTGTTCTGCAAAAAATAATTCTTGCTCATTTGAACAAGTATCTACATATCTGTGTGTGTACGAAAACTTGTTGATCTCAGCGCGTCGTTTAAAAAAATATATAAGGCTTGTCTTAAATGACTGCAAAAGAGATAAAAAGAGAGTGCGAGAAGGGAAGCGAATGAAGAGCGCGAGTGAGAGAGGGAGATATGAGAAAAGCTCAAATGGCGCGCATGCTCAACGAATGCGCAAGTGACTACAGTCAAACCCGTTTCAAAGTAACCTAACTTATTAGCTTCGAGATCTGGATAAAAAGAACCAAACAATTATTTTTAAATGTACCTACCCTTCTGCACATCTATAAGTAGGTTGAGCCCTTCTTTTGACAACTCAATGTTGAAGGCCTAGCAAACTATACAGGAAAATTATTTTTAAACAGATGGCAACCCTTAACCGCTCTTCATATATACAGGCTGAGCCCTTTTATTTAGCACCTACTTAAACTGTAAAAATCAAATAAACAGGACAAATTTATTTGTAAGCAGCTGACAACCCCTTTTCATAACAAGTAAGGAAGTCTACGTTCGGCTGAACCGAACATTAAATACCCTGCGGTAATTTTCAGAACGAGATAACAATGATATAGGCCCTAGGAGGATTTACCTAAAGTTTTTACTATCTTAGCTATTTACCTTACCGAATTATGTCAATTTATGTCATTTTCGAAATGTTCCAAATAGAAAGTGGGCGTGGTCGGAAAGCGATTTCGTCCGATTACATCAGGTATGCTCCCTATTATGCTAGTATACCTTGTAACAATTTCATCGTTCCACCGTAATCAGTTTAAAAGTTATGACCCATGAAATTTTCAAATATGCCTCCCTGAAAAGTGGGCGGTGCCACGCCTACTTTTAAAAATTTATCAAAAAATGTTAATAGAATGACTAGGGCATTCATCCTACCAAACTATATCATTTTAGCCATTTCCGATACCTAATTATATCAATTTAGGTGATTTTCGAAGCTTTCGATATCGAAGCGTGGTTGGAGAGTGATTTTATCCAATTTCATCAGGTATACTCCCAAGGATACTAGTATGCTTCGTGCCAAATTTCATCCTTCTACCCTGATTTTAAAGTTTGAAAGTTACGACCAGTTGAATTTTCAAAAATGCCTCCCTTAGAAGTGGGCGGTGCCACGCCCACTATAAAAAATTTATGGAAAAATCATAAGAGAATGACCAGGGGGGTTCATCTATAAAATTATATCATTTCAGCTGCCGAGATATGTCAATTTGTGTGGTTTTCGATATCGACAAACCACGCCCCCGGTTATCATCCGATTTCGCCCATTTTCAATAGCAACCTACCTTGGCCAGAAAGTAACCTGTATATAAAGTTTCATGCAAATATCTCAATTTTTACTCAAGTTATCGTGTACACAGGGCGGCCGCCGTGGTGTAGCGGTTAAGTGTTCGGCCTTCTACACCAAGTCGTGACGGTTCGATGCCCGGCAAAAGTAACATCACAAAATTATTTAGAAAAACAATTTTTCTAAACGGGGTCACCCCTCGGCAGTAGTTTGGCAAACTCTCCGGGTGTATTTCTGCCATGAGAAGCTTCTCAGCAAAAAATTCATTTGCTTTGCAAGTGCCGTTCGGAGTCGGCAAAAAACTGTAGGTCCCGCCAACTTGTAGGAAAACTCAAAAGCAACACACCACAAGTTGGAAAGAGAAGCTCGGCTAAAAATCTCGTTAGAGGTTATGATAACCTGTTGGTATATCGCCGCCATTAGTTTTTTTTTTATCGTGTACACAGACGGACTGACATGCCTTAATGAACTTCTCTTTTCAACCTAAGAACTTTCATATATGGAACTCTATATCTATCTCGATTATTTTGTGCCGTTACATACTACCGTTATGTGAACAAAATTAATATACCCTTGTACTAGTACTAGTATGCTGGGTATAAAAATTATATGCACTTTTCTGCACATCTACAGGTTGAGCTCTTTTATTTGATACCCCATTTTCGAGAACCGTACTAACGTTACAAATCTAAAGCTCGGCACAAAAATTATTTTCAGATGCCAGCGACTTTGTTTGAAAACCTCAAAAACGGACGTAAAATGCGGTTTTTAAAATATCTTGACTCCAGCGCCACCTAGCGGTCTTTTGTAAAAGATGTTTTGATTGCATATCAAGCATACGTACCTACGGATTTTGCAAATATAGCGACTACAGCGCCATCTAGCGGTAAAAATATATCCTATGTCGAGCGGACTTATCACGACTTATGACGAAAATTCGTTCTATTAAAAATTTGCATCTTTATCTACCTATATATAGACAAACAGATGCCCGCTAATTTGTTTGCAAAACTTACAAAAACGGAACAAAAATACAACATTTTTTCTTTATCGCGACTTCTGACCTAGAAGGCTCCACTGGTCATACCAAATCACTCCCGAAATAGGTGGACAGTACCGCAAGGGAGTACCGGAGCGTACCGGGCGCATATCCGGTCAAGGACTGTCAATTTCGACATCACTCCCCAGTATTTTTTTTGTTAACAACAACAACAACAACAACAACAACAGGATAACACCAGATATAGTTGAATGGGCATCATACCTGTCGATCAACCATCGAGTTAAGGTTTAGTGGACCTGATTTGGTCTCTCCGCTGATAATACCTTGCCAAAATCAACAGAGAAGTTCTAGGAACTTGGGTGCTTTTTCCATTGGTATATTTCGGATGATATATCTGTTTGTCTGTTTTCCGCGTTAATATTCTTAATTTTTGGATATAAAAAATCAAAATATTTGGCAGAGAAATTGGTTCCATATTCCACCCATCAAGCTACAACTAGTCTACAATGGGTCAGCATCAGTTAGGCTAGGCTTCTCATAGGTACACATCGAACCTTTTTTTCAGTATCGAAGTTGGGAAAGTTTTTAATATTTTTTTATTGAAAAAGGGTTTCTTTAGCCGGGTCTGACTGTCGCTGTATGAAGCATGTAACATTGTAAGGCACACAATTTAATTACCACTTAGCTCGATGTTTTCATTTCACATAAAGCATTAATTTAAATGTTAATAATTTGCTCATTTTATATATCTAATTAATTATATTGTATGCCCAACACTGTCTTTGTGATGTATCTACTTGAACGTTTTAACGCGCTTACTAATTAAATGTTTACTCTTAATGTGATTGCGTGCCACTTCAAAAAGTAGGAGAACTTTAAAAAAATAAAATAATTAATTGAAACCGTTAATACAAACAGTTAACAACAAAAACAAGAACAGAGCTCAAAAATGACTTCAACGTCAACAATCAAAAAGTTCACATTCGTATTCGATGTGCTGTGTGTGGTAAGTAAAATGTTTCTAATTTTTTTTTTTCATTTATTTTACATAAGTTTTAATACATACTTTTATTGAAAGTTATCAAGCAAAAAAGTTCAAAATTTTTTTTCTTAGGTATGGTTCGTGTAAAATTCTTGAAAGACATTTTAAACTTGACTTGAAAAAACGCATTTAGACCAATTATGATCTTTTCGGAACTGTTTCGGGTTCAGAAAATTTTTTGGTACCAATTCGGAAAATGATCCTGAAATTATTCCAAAAAAAGTCTAAAATAATCCCGGAAACGATTCTGAAAATGTACAGTAATGAACCCGAAAAGGCCGAAAACCATAAAGAAATGCTGTCGAAAAAAATTAAAACAAGTTCTGGAATAAAACTACGTAATCCCGACAAAAGAGCATTTTGGGTTCATATTCCGAACGCTATACCTGCAACCCTTTAATATTTACCACTCCGAATATAATATTTCACGTAACATAATATGTCATATCATGAATTCAATTATAAAGATTAACTACAGGAAGAAAGAAATCTCTATTTTTTATACGGTCTAATGCATACGAACAAGGGCGGCTCGATTTGTATGGGTACAAAAACTTCAGATAGGTACATGACGATTATAACACGGCTAAAAGTTTGTGCCTAATTTTCAAACTTTTTTGGGCTACATATGGGTCATTCCATGCCAAATCGAGAAATTTTTTACCTGACCGCCTTCGATTTCTTTTTCTACCCCCCAAAAGAATTTTTTCAGAATTTTTAAAAAATTGTTTCCATAAATCCAAAAAAGTTATGAACTTTTAAAAAAAAGTTTTTTTTTTTAAATGCTGTTACTTTTTCAAAAATCAACCGTTTGGAATCTTTAAATGTAGTTTTCGGGAAAAAATTTTTAAAAGCCAAGATATATAAATTATTTTTTTTTTTTTTTAAAAGTCCGGCCCTTTTTTTTTTATTTTTACTTTTTTTTTTAAAACTCCAACTAATTCTGCAATAAGCCCCGCTAATAACAAGAAGTGCCGACAATCGCTTCTATTTTTTTTTGATTGAAAAAAAAAGAAAATTTTCAGCTTTGGCTCATTTTATATACAAAACTTTTTAATGGAATTTTTTTCCTATAAAAAAAAAAAAAAATAGATGCGATTGTCGGCACATAGTTGAAGTTTAAAAAAAAAATAAAAATAAAAAAGGGTCGGACTTTTTTGGGCTTTTAAAAATTTTTTAATTTTTTTTTCCAAAAACTACATTTAAAAACAAAAATTAAAAAAAAAAATTGTTGACCGAAAAGGTTTTAATTTTAAACCGAAAAGCTTTAATTTTTAACAGAAAAGTTTTAATTTTAAACCGAAAAGTTTTAATTCTAAGCCGAAAAGTTTAAGTTTTAAGCCGGAAAGTTTTAAAAATAAAATAAAAAAATTATGTCAGTTGGCAGGACTCGAGCCGAGGTGCTCCGAGTAACAGCCGACTGCTCTAACAAAACTACTAGTTGACCCCGCAAACGTTGTATCTCCATCTCGATCCCTATCGCTATCTACATACAGTGGAATCTGGATATAGTGAACCCCCACTATAATGAAAACCTGGATATAGGGAACACCGAAATTTTTACATGGAGTACTCTAAATAGTGAACAAAATTGTACACGCAATGGCAAGAGTAAATTGAAGAAAAACAAACAAAATAAACCAGAAAAAAAGTCGGGCATTCTCCGAAATAGGAAAAACTGCTGCTGTTTGATGTTAAGCTCGGTAATAAGTTCGCTTTTCACGTGAAATGTCTGTCAAAATCCATAAAAGTTTTCTTGTCGGGAAATTTCGCATAAACTGAGTATACTGTTCACGCCGTGAATATATTGCACAATATGATATCAGCAACTTGTAGGAAAAAAATCAAAAGCAGCATACCACAAGTTGAAATGGAAGCTTGACAAAAATCTCTTTAGAGGTTATGATAACCTGTTGGTAGGTATATTGCCATTCGTTTTTTTATATGATATCAGCAACATTTTTTCACTACTGCATGCTGCTGGCGACAGTTTACGACAACGAACTTACCTAAAATCATAATTGATTTCGCCTATGACTACGGGACAAAAAGTTTTTGAATAACAAAGTCCACCTTAGTATAGTAACCAACCTGGATACTATGAACAGGCCTTGCAAAAATTAGTTCACTATATCCAGATTCTACTGTATATCTATATCCCTACCCAAGAATTTTTTTAAATACTTTGCTGCTTAAATAAATGTGCTGTTAGTGTTCTTCTAAAGACAATTTATTGTTTTTTTTTTGTTGTTCTTTTCTAGGCTTTGATAAATTTGGTTCGCGTCTGCACTAGAAACAAAATTAAACGTTGGCAATGTGCTGTTCATGCTGAGCCTGCATTTTGCATTTTAGCATTTAGCCCAACATGCAGCATTTTTTCCGCACAATTTGGAAAGACATACGCAACTAAATGCTACTTTATTTCTGCATTAGCTTTAGCATCTTCGAAGATACAGTATAAACAGAAAATTCCTTGTATGAAGAAAAAGTGAAAAAAATGTTGCATACTTTTTGGCGAACCGCTTTTTATATTAGGATATCTTCTCACTAAGCAAAGCAACGTACTTATGCAATAATTTTTCCTGTTAAAAGTTGCAATTTTCGAGGTAAAGTGTTTGCAAGTTTGTTTAGAAAATCGGTTTCTTTACCCACGAACTCACTTTTATAAAAAAATGGAGTTTATCTGAAAATGCACGCATACTTCCACTTGCGATGTAGGAACGCACCTTAAGCATTCGAAAATTAGCTAAATGCGCATTTTCAAAATACGGCAACATGAATGCATCTCCGAAATGTACATTTAAAACTCAGCATGAACACTACATAAGTCATTTTCCAGTCAAAATGTCTATTATGAAAAAAAAAAAATGTGTATTGTCGATATAAAATACAAAGTTAGCAAAGCAAGCCACTCTGGCTCAACTTTAAGTTAAAGTAAAGACTAAGCCTAAACATACTGTATGCGAATCGATTCATCGATTTAGCAAAACAAGCTTTTAGAAGAGCAACTTCATTATAAGGAACACCGTTGAAACTACCAGTATGAGATTAGAAGTACATATACACGTTAAGATTCGATTCACATTCCGAACACTGTTATTGAAGTGTAAACATCTTAGCGCTGGGGGGTCATCCAAGAAAGTTACGCACGCAGTGTAGGCATTGTAGGTGGTGTAGGCAGGGTATATTGCAGTTGTAGGCATGGTATATTGTAGTTGTAGGTTGTATACATACGTAGGGTACATTGTAGTTGTAGTCATAAATGACTCGTGAATGAGTCATAAATGACTCATTGATGAATCAAAAATGGCTCATTGATGAGTCAAAAATGATTCATTTATTGAATGAAGTTTCAAGCAGAATACACATGTTTACACATCAAACCTCACGAGTACGTGGTACTCACGCCTTTTTGTTTATTTTTATCACCGGCTTTTTTTATTATTCTAATTTTTTGTTGATCCAATTTGTCTAATTTTTTATAATTCAACTTTTATTTATTTTGGTCCTTCCATATTGATGATGTGTGTTCCTTTTCTATACTTTCATGCATACTGAAACTGGAATTTGAATTTGTTGAACACATGCACTCAATTCATCGACAATTGATCATACATTATTTGGTTTATTGCATTGCGATAAATATTTAAACACAAATTTGAATTTTTTGCTGGAATTGCAATGACCGCGTATATATTTGTTGTGATGTTGTTCTTATTAGAGTGCACAAATTGTGCGTCTGGGAACATGTGGTTTGAGTTATTGAAACGTGGGAAGTGTGAAATGATTTTTCTAAAATTGAAAACATAATAAATTACAAAACTTATCTGAAAAGTAAATTCATCTTTGTAATTGAATTAGCAAAAACCTAATTATTTATTTAAAAATAATTTTTTTTTTTTGTGATTGATTCAGTGGTTATAAATTAAGCTTTCATAGTTACAGAGTACGATTTATAAGATTAGTGCAATTTTGGAATTTTATTTTTATTTTTTTCTATTCGTTTGTCCAGTTTGAAACGAAAAAAGTGTAAAAAAAAATTCCACCCACATTATAAATCATTTAACTGCATTAGTTTTGCATTAATTGTGTATGCTGTTCAAACACTTGAAAGTATGTTAGATACAAAAGCTTATCCCTGTAGGAAAAATTTGAAAACTTTTCCAAGTTGACAGTTAAAATAAATACATATTGTTG
The DNA here is from genome assembly GCA_964058755.1 of Campiglossa producta. NCBI lineage: Eukaryota > Metazoa > Arthropoda > Insecta > Diptera > Tephritidae > Campiglossa > Campiglossa producta. The sequence goes on along the minus strand of CAXKVI010000004.1, from coordinate 105,076,375 downwards.
TCTTCAAACCATACCCAAATTCTACATCTAGTATTATCCCAATCCGTTTTTCTAAAACACTAACATTTTATACACAACTATCAAACCCAGCAGACGTTATCCCACCGAAAGGTAGAACGCATCTATTTATCTATCCTTCTCCATTTCCCTCTCATAGAAGATATCTCCGAAACAAGTTGAGATATTGCAATTATTCACAACGCCCTCATTTGTACCTTTAATTTGATACCCATATTAGACCACCCCGGATATCTTTTGATGTAGACCCCGCAAAAAAAGAACGAGGCAATGTCTACTAAAAGGTTATTTTTTACAAAGAAGATGGTCCTATTTACATGACGATGTCCTAGGGGAGGGCCATCTAGCAGTACGCCAATTTCTTTGCTTCTGCGTATTCCATGGAAGAACTACTGGAGGAAACTTTCCAAAAAATTACTTCATGGAGTACCTACTCATGTCCAAAGCTAGTGAGGTAGCAGGTGTTCCTTTGTTGGTGAGTACCTACTTCATGGAGGTTTTTTTTTTTTTGGAATTTCATATAAAATACTTTTCTGTAGGTGTTCCATGGAAATCGTATTTGAAAGTTTATTTCTCTCGCAAAATTTTAAATTTTAGTTTTTGACATAAATATGTTTTTTCAGGTTATATTCTCATTGTAATATTTCCACTGATATAGTTTTCACGTTAATATTCCTTAAATTCCTCGAGCTCGCACATTCATCTTTTAATTAATTACCAAACATTTTTTTTTTAATTTTCATTGTGCCAGAAACATAAATGTGTACCACATGGATTTCATATCTCAAAAGTTAGCACATTCATGTTTCTGGCACAACGAAAATGTCTAAAAACTGAATTTTTAAATGAATGTGTTGCACTCAACAAGAGACACCATGGCGTATACGTAACAATTTTGCTACACATTCATGTTTCAAGCAAAACGGAAATTTTAAAAAGTTCAAAATACAGAAACATGAATATGTAGCACATTTGTTTTTCTGACACAATTTTCCGAGATTGAACTATACATTCATGAAAATGGCATTGCAAATTTCTGGGGGTTCCTTGTATTTTGGAAACCCAGAATTTTCGTGAATCGTAGAGAAATGAGGGGTGAGCTTATTAACTCAAATCTGAAAAATTGGCAAAAGCATGCCTCTGGAAAGCGAGCGACGTTATGTATTCTCAAAAATACTTTTGAAATATGTTTTTGTACAAACAAACAGAGTTGATCCTACGAATGGACACTGATCGGCAGCCTCCCGATAGTATATCTGTCATCGGGAAATATTAAAAGAAACAATTAACAAATGTAAAAAAAGCTCGGCCCTAATCTTCTAGCAGGTATAACGCTTCAAACTACCGCTACAATCTAATCTTAAACATATCTATGTATTTAGAAAAAAATAAAATAAAATTAATGTCGAAACCATTTCTTCTTAAGATCTCATTCGATAAGCTAGTACCTACGTGCATACATTTCTTCCAATAAGTAGTATGAAAAAATGGACACATGTATTAAACGATGAATGCCAAATAAATAAATTCACCGTAATATTTGCATGACATCATGCTTTCAGAATTAATAAAGACTTATCTTTTCCGTACATCAGGTGAGCTTACTTTGGGTTATAAAATCCATGGCTGAGTGGAAGATGGCACTTTTTTAGAATAGGTATTGGTTAAAAAACACCCCATCTCAGAATTCGTTTGAAGAACTCCCTTTCTCAGAATTAGACTCAGGAACACTCGATCTCAAAATAATTTTCTAAAACATTCTATTTCAACGAAAACTCAAAACTTTTTCAGGTAAAATAGGGAATTTTTGAAAAAAAAAAACTCTGTTCTTCTTCCCAGAGGGTTTTCGAAAAAAAGTGAAATCTTCCACACCTCATTTTAAAACCTTTCTAATACCAAAGAGAATATATCAACAAGAGCCGTCACTCGTTATAAATGCAAGGAAAAAGATGGATGCCGTTTTCTTTCAGGGTTTCGGTAATTTTGTTTTCCTCAGTTTTGTAAATTCGACAGCTGTTAAATTTTTGTTTCGACTCTTGTGTTATTTCAGTTCTCGTCTATTTTCTTTAACATATTTTGTTCTGATTAGACAATAACATATTTATATCGAAATTACCGAAACCCTGAAAGAAAACGGCATCCATCTTGTTCGTTGCTTTTATAACGAGTGGTGGCTCTTGTTGATATATTCTCTTTGCTAATACATAGTTTTTAGTTGTTGATAGTTGCTCTTGAACTCTTCATATCAAAACTTTTCAAAACTGTTGAGATAAGATCTGGGTTTAGGAATTATCTACATCTCTACCATAACGGTACAGTTTAATCACTCAATATGTTCCTCAATAGCGGGATAAAGTTCAAGTTCACCCAAAAGCTTTGGGTTTGGCGCATTACTCATAGCCATTATAATATTTATTGTTGTGCTAATTATATGGCAGCTATCGTATTTGTGTTATCAAATGGTATTCACATGAGCTATTGTGTCGTATACATAAATATACATTAGACTGGCCCAATATATATGTATATAATTTTTAAACTATATTGATATTATCTGTCAGAATGCTAAAAAAAAATACTGTAAAAGTAAGTTCTGTTTTATTAAAAAAACAAGTAAGGAAGTCTAAGTTCAGGTTAATCGAACATTAAATACCCAGCGGTAGTTTTCATATGATTTTTCGAAATTTTCCATTTCGGAAGTGGGCGTGGTTGGGAAGCGATTTCAGTTTTATCGTTCTACCGTAATCAATTTAAAAATTATGACCCGTGAAATTTTCAAATATGCCTCCCTGAAAAGTGGGAGGTGCCACGACTAGGGGATTCATCCTACCAAACTATATCATGTTAGCCATTTATGGAAAAGTCATAATATGAATGACCAGGGGGATTCACCTATAAAATTGTACCATTTTAGCCATTTCCGTTACCGAATTATCTCAATTTACGTGATTTTAGAAATTTTCGATATCGAAAGTGGGCATGGTTGGGGGGCGATTTTATCCCAACGATACTAGCATCTATCATCATCATTCTATCGTAATCTGTGTAAAAGTTACGACCAGTCGAATTTTCAAAAATGCCTTCCTTAAAAGTGGGCGGTGCCATGCCCACTTTAAAAAATTTATGAAAAAAATCATAAGAGGATGCCCAGGGAGATTCACCTATTGAATTATATCATCGTATCAAGGCACGCCAGCCATTCCTGTTTAGTGATAACTGACGCCAATTGGAAACCCCAAAGGAGTTTAAGTCATCTTCCACTTGTTGTTTCCATCTCAGTCGAGGCCTACCCCTTTCTCTGCTGCCGAATTCGAGTGTGGATAGAAAAACCTTCTCTGCTGGAGCTTCTTTGTCCATTTGCATAACATGACCCAGCCAGCGGAGCCTTTGGGCTTTAATTCGCTGAATTATGGTCAGGTCTGCAGTAAGCTCGTACAGCTCATCGTTAAATTTCCTTCGATACTCGCCGTTGGCATCACGGGAAATACCATAAATCTTCCGGAGAACTTTCCTCTCAAATATGCCCAGGGCCATCTCATCTTCTCTTGACACTGTCCATGATTCCGAGCCGCACATCAGGACTGGTATGATGAGAGACTTATAGAGCGCGATCTTTGTTTGTCGAGAGAGGACTTTACTTCTCAATTGCTTACTTAGTCCAAAGTAACACTTGTTGGCAAGAGTGATTCTCCGGTCGATGGTAGACTTACCAGGTCTAAAGCCACACTGATAAGGTCCAATCAGTGTGTCTACGATGGGCTTCAGTCTTTCACACAATACGCTAGAAAGAACCTTATATGCGATATTAAGAAGATTGATTCCGCGGTAGTTGGTGCGGTTAGCAGGATCGCCTTTCTTGTGGATTGGGCAGAGCACACTTAAATTCCAATCTGGAGGCATGTACTCGTCTGACCATATTCTGCATAAGAGCTGATGCATGCTTTTTACCAGCTCTTCGCCACCGTGTTTGACCAGCTCGGCGGGTAGTCCGTCTATTCCAGGAGCTTTGTTGTTTTTGAGCCGGGATATAGCTATCCTCACTTCTTCATAGTCAGGTGGTGGGACGACCTTTCCATCGCCAGGGATTGGGGTATCGGGTTCAACGTCTCCCTCGCAATTTAGCAGTGACGAGAAGTGCTCCCTCCATAATTTAAGTACATTCTGTACATCAGTTACCAGGTCGCCATTATTGTCCTTACAGGAACTTGCCCCGGTCTTTAAACGTTCCGTCATCCGACGGATCTTTTTATAGAATTTTCGGGCATCGTTGCTGTCAGCCAGCATCTAAAGCTCCTCACACTCACGCCTTTCGGTCTCACATTTATTTTTTCTGAAAAGGCGTCTCTCTTCCTTCTTCGCCTCACGTTAGCGTTGTCATACACTGCGGGTTGCGCCAGTTCGCAACGTCTCCATGTATGCAGCGTCCTCTTTGTCCGAGGCTGTGCTGCATTCCTCATCGTACCAGTTGTTCTTGCGGGTTCGCTGAAACCCTATAGTGGCCTCAGCGGCGGTACGTTATGAGTGAGAGATATGCTTCCATTGCTCGGTAGCAGGCGTAAGAGTCGATTGGAGAAATTATCAGCTGTCTGTGTCGCGCGCAGCTTCTTGACGTCAAACTTTCCTTCCGTTACTGTGCGCACTTTTTTCGCTGCACAGAGGCGTGTGCGTATCTTGGCTGCAACAAGATAATGGTCCGAAACGATTTTGGGACCGCGTAGGGTACGTACGTCTAGAACTGTGGAGCTGTGTCTGCTGTCGTTCATGACATGATCAATCTGGTTTCTTGTTCTTCGATCAGGGGACAGCTAGGTGGCTTTGAACCTAAAAACTTTCATATATGGAACTCTATATCTATCGCGATGATTTTGACCACTGTAATGTTATGGTTTGGAGTTATTTCATTATTTTTTGGACCGGTCTTAATTTTGCTCTTAAATTGCCAGCCAAAAAACGCCATTGACATACAATAATTTAATTTGGTAGGTTCGTAACGAAGATCGATCGAAAGTGGTTCGTGGATAGTAGAACTCCAGAAGCGCTTAGCAAACTCTTAAAAATAGGTAGATTACCTCTACTAGTAATTTTTCCAAAGAGCTCAGAGATTAACTTAAACAAAAAAAGTAAATGAAATTATATTCGATCCCTGTGAAAAATGAATGTTTCTCACTAACAAATATTTTAACTTAATAATCGAGTGTTATCGGGTGTCGGCATCAAATGTTAGTAAGGCAACAAATACATTTAATTTTTAAATTAGACAATTACACCTAGATTACTTTACATATGTATGTATGTAGATACTTGAGAGCTTTTGTGAGAAATAGTCTAACTAGTTACACTCGGTTGACAATTGAACTCCCATATGACATGACAAAATTAATATTTATGTGCGCATGTATTATCATATAGCATAAACTCAAGTGAATAATAACATAATTAAAGCAATTTGTTATAATAACAATTACTAAACAAAGGCAGCCAAAAGATCAAGAAGCAAACAACAAGTTAAAGGCACTTGCGAAATTTTCAACTACTTTTCAAAGAAATTTTAAAATTTCCAAATAATACAGTGATTGTTTATCTGGTCGAGTTATACACGAAAAACCCTTCAAAAGATTTGTAACACCCACAAAATCTGGTTTTAACACCAAAAAACGTTTTTTTCATAGTTTTCATTGAAACAAAAAAATCATTAAAAATCAAATTTTCAACCGATTTTAAAACTCTCAACAGTTTTGGGTAGAGAATTGTTGAAACTTTTCATTAAAAAAAGGGTATGACATGTTTTTCACGCGAGAAATTGAATTCTGGAAATTTTTTCGGTTTTTCCGGTTTCGACGTCATTTTTTTGCCACTAATTGACAATGAACGAACCTTATTGGGCACGCATCATCCAGAGGCACTCATTACTTAATTATACCAGTTTTATTTTCTTGGAAAGGACTTCAAGCTTTCAAGATATGCAGCACAATCCAAAATAAATTTTTTGGTTGCCAGCGCCCTGCAGGGGTATTATGTGTATGAGGGCGGGTCGATTTGAAAATCATCTAAGTGACAAGGAAAAGCGTAAGATACTTTGCCAAAGGAAGCATACCTCTAAAACCAATTCTGATGAACCGACCTTGTACTTTTGGCTTTGAGCGCCAAAGTTTGAAAAATCCTAAGTTGACCCATTTAGAGTGCCCCAATCGTGTTGAAATGTATGACCGACCCCCACTAACTTTGTAGGGCCGACCCAACCATGCCAGTGACACACCCCCTAAGACCCCACCTGTGGGGGTCCCCAAACAAACATTAAAAAAAATCACCATTTTTGGCACTTTACGTGAAAAAAAAACAGCTAAATGACTATCTTTTTTTCTTTTTGGAGTTTATTTTTCTCTTAAGAACTTAAAAAAAAACATATCACTGATTCTTTCATGAAAAGTGCTAAAAATGGTTATTTTTTTAATGTTTGTATTAGGGGGTTCCCCCCATGCCGTTTTAGGGGGTGTGCCACTGGCATGGGTGGGTCGGCTTTTCAAAGTTACTGGGGGTCAGTCATACATTTGGACACGATTGGCGCACTCTAAATGGGTCAATTTAGGATTTTTCAAACTTTGGCGCTCAAAGTCAAAAGTCGGGACATCAGAATTGGTTTGAGAGGTATGCTTACTTCGGTAAAAGTATCTCATTTGATCCCTAAAATACGGGGTTCCTTCTCACTTGGGCGATTTTTAAATCGACCCGCCGAATTACAAAAAAGGCTCCTCGCTGAACAAAATTATCCACCTTTCTACTCAGCTTTTTGGGAAACGCGACCTGGTAATTTCCCAGGAAATTATCGGGAGATGGTTAGCAGGGTAGGGGGGTACTAGGTCGCTTCAAAAGTGTAAAATGGCTGTAGCACTGTGTTATTTATTTCTCTATTTCTACACATTTGTTCAGAAAAAATGTTACGTATACGTCATGTCACTTTTATGAAATTTTCAAGTCATTTTTAGTCATCAAGGGAACATATCGCACACTAAATCAAAAAGAGTCACAATTCAAAATCAGAGTAACTTTCAATTAATTGCGTCTGGATCGCACAAAAGTCATTTGATTTTTAAAAGCATGGCATCACTGTGCTCTTTGAAGAGTAACGATAATACTCAAAAAGAAAAAAAAAAATTTATGTTCCGACGGTTTTTGATTTAGGGTGCGATATGTGGGCAAAAACTTTTTATGCAATCTTGAGAAAATATTCCAAACTTTCATCTTATTACAGTTAGAAGGTGTAGCACGCTGTAGCATACAAACTTTTTGTCTATGCAAAGTAGAAAAGGTAGCATTAATGAAGTATAATTTCTACTGGCATATATTTGTTTTAATATTTTGTCGACTGCAAAACTTCACATTTTTTCACAACCCAAACACTCGTCCTTGAATGTTGTCTAAGTATAAACTCGAACTTATTTCTCCTCTGTTTTATTAAATGTAAGCGTAGTAATTTAGTCCTCTTAAATGGCCGACCTTGAGTAAAAGCATTATTGTGATAACCTTACTTGCCCATTAAATCTCCACACGCACTTAACATTACATTACCTATCAGCCATAGCCATGAAGTTATTGTCGCCATGTGATAAAACCCGAGACACGCCATCAGTGTCGCTCGCTACCAGCTCGTTTTGCATTTCATTGGAGCCATTTTGGCGGCAATCTAAATGACGAAATACGAATCAACAATGTGTGTTGGTACCATATAAGACACTCAGAAAATTAGGTCAATATACTGCATATGGATGTGTGTATGAACTAATGAAGAAATGGAAAATCTGTTGTGTTTGGTTTAACAGTAAGTCAATACTCTTTCGGGGCTTTGCTTACCAACTTTCATTCATTACTTCGTTTTGTAATGTTAAAGCAATCGCAATATTTTAATTTATATGGAAATTCAGTAACAATATTTGTTTTGTACATATGGCACATGAATAGTAGCATTATTTCTGTATCCATGACGCCACTTTGTCCGCTTTGTTTGGCGCCTTGGCAGCCAATGCCCTCCATTGCGAATATTATTTTGTCTGTTACTTTTCCTCTCATTGCTGTTCTTGCTTATTGATATCGTTTGTTTTTAGAGAGTAAACGAGTTTCAAACATCAATGCTCCCAATTGTCTGAGATGCTGAGTCTCATAGTATTTGGCTTTTCTCTATGACATCATCTAAGTTTTCAAGGTTGCCTATTATCCATAACTTACATATACATTTCCTAGTAATTTGTTTAACTTGTGGTAGGTTATTGCTCGTATTCGAGTTCGTCAAGGCAATTAAGGCTGAGGCACTACAAAGAGACCACATGTTTCCTAGGGTATACTCGATGAATCATATTCCTTGAGTACATTTATAGCATACATCGTGTGCATATCTGGACCCGAAATGATGCACGGGAGAAAGTCGTAACGGGCTGTAGGAACATCTTTGTTGTTTGTACCGAAAAAAAAACCCTCCTGCGCGCTTAACACTTTCCAGCACTAACCGGAATTCCCTGTCTAACCTCCGGGTATATTCTATGCTTTTGAAGCGGCTGCGAGTGGGAGCTTCGGAATGCCGCTATTCAGTTGCATTTCTTGGAAAGGCGGTCCCCGGGTCAGCTAAGCAAACGGGAAAGGATGAGAGAGAAAAGTTCTGGGAAAAATGTATGATCACTCCCTTGATGCAAACGACGAGTACCGATGTGCTGCACAAGCAAACCATGAAAATAGAAAAGCTCCAACCTAGAATGTTTTTCTATCATCACCCGAATTTGACAGCAGCGGAAGGGGAGGCTTGAAGTGAGTGCGCCTGCGGTTTACGGGTTTATAATATGCCCGAGTCGTAAGAGGCGACTAATATGCACATAAGTAATGACGTGCTAACTCGATGGTTGATCTAGGGATATGATGCCTCTCATTACCCATCATCTTCTTCCTTACAGATGGAGGGATGACATGGCCTAGGAGGTTCTACTGGCCATACCTTATCGCTCCCGAGACAGTCGAGAAGTACCGCAGGGTACCGTGCTCATATCCGGTCTCGGACTGTCAATCTCGACATCAATCCCCAAAATCTGCGTGGAGTATTTTTGTCGCTAATAACAACAACATCAGGCTTGAAATGAGGAGCAAAAAACGGGTACAGAATAACTTTGTCTCCCTCTCTCAAGCGGAAGTTTTTTCAAAACGTGTAACAAGATACAAGGTGTAAGATGGGGCGTAGCCTGGTATCAAAAGGTTCGTGGTCATATCAAACTATTCACAATACAGTGGAGCGTACTGAAATATGGGTGGTGACGTTGGAAAACATTCTGTATTTTGCAAGTTATGTGTATCAAAGGTACAAGGTCGCAATAAGATCATTAACCCACTTGCCTGGGAAAATATAAATTATTATATCTCCATGTTAGAGAGCACGCAAAAGTGCAGCTCCTTCTGAACTGTCACATGCCCGGATACCCAAACCGTCAAATCTTTTAGACACAGATCCTTACCTAGGGATATAAGGATACATCTGCGCTAGCACTATGGCGAGATCCGGCATCATACAACTTTACTGTTTGATCTGCGGAACAATAAGCGGTATTTTACCAACATCCACACTAAGTAGGTCGACACCCGTTCTAAACTACCGACCACCCGAAGTGACTGAAGAAGAAAGTCCCTTACCAAGGGAGACTCGAGTCATTCTAGCTCAAGTTCGATCTCGATATTGTAACCCTTACTTATCCAGACTCAACAACACCATTTAAAACATATCGAACCCTTATCGCAGAGTTATCGTAACGGTAATTTTTTCGAAATTTAATTTTTGATGCAAATTTGTTTTACATCCCTCAGGGTATCATCTGAAAGGGGGCGATATACCTAGCATGTGGTATGTCCCTTAATGAATAAAAGATTTAAGTCCGAAACTTTGAGTTATCATTTTTTTTAAATAGTTAGGAAAGTGAATTGTGGCTAGTATTTTGATAATAACTTTTTTCATGGACACTATCTAACCTCTTACTTTTGTGATTTTCCATCCCTACATGACCCTTAATTTCCAAAGTTAATTTTTCTGAGTTAAGGTTAATATTTTAACTCTGTTTTTTTTGTATACAATTTTTTTTTATCCCCTTTCAGCTACTCGCACTGGTCCTTATTGCTTTCGGCATTTACGTTTTATGTTCATACAATGTCAATGATGTGGGTGCCATGGCTTCCTATGCCTACATAGGGCTTGGCGCAGCAACAATTGTGGTATTCCTGCTGGGTCTCTTAGGTGCGGTACGTGAAAGTGTTGGCTGTACAGTAACGGTAAGCGAAATAACTTAAAAAGAAATATAAAAAATTTAACAAAAGAATAAATAAATTAGAATAAGTATATATAAGTAAATATTTATGCATATTTAAAATACTTTGTAAATATATTTTGTTCAACAATGAAAATTCAAGTGAAATACTTATTGTTGATTTGAGTCATCACTGATGTATTCGTTAATGTTTGCATATGAATTAATCATAATAGATCTTTTTGTCGAATGCGCAAAGAAAAACAACTATTTTCACATTATCTTTTCTTCTTTATTCACAGTTCATAGCCTTACTGTGGATTGTGATAATAGCACAAATTATTGTCGGTTTCCTATTGCTTAAAGGCGAAAGTTCAGTAGCATCGCATCTGTCAGGTACCGTTGACACAGCATGGGAGGAAGAACTGTCAAGTCCAGGTGCAATGTCTTTATATGAGACATGGGTAAGTTTATAAATTAACACATATGTATGTATGATCACTTACTAACCCACCAGATGCTGTCATAACAGGAACTTTATATTCTGACTTTGTCCTCTCTATTACAATTTATGTTCATAAATTTATCAAATAACGTTTCTTTATAAGTGTACACGCGAACGGCAACGTAAAAAAAATATTGCATTCGCATTCACGAGCTTGAACGTAAAAAAAATCATTCGTATTTTCCCCATGAGTTCGCGAATGAATTTACCTCGATACCTTGGAGAACGTTCTTTTTGTCATTCATCTTCAGAAATGTTTCGTAGAATATTCACGAGCCGAATTAATAAGTGTTATCAGGGATATATGTTCCCTGCAAATTTTCGGCATAATTTTATGATTGTTTTTTTTTTTGGGACCATTTCCAAATTTTTTTGTGATCATTTTGGTTGCTTTTCCGGACATTTTCGGGATAATTGGAAGATAGAACACTCCCCAGAGATTTCAAATCGTTCTCCTCTTGGTTCTTCCAAATTAGTGGGACCTCTTTTTTCCCCTCTTCGATCGGTCGGTGCTGACAAGAATGCCTTCTCGACTAGAGTCTCTCCATTCCCCTAGTTAGACACGGGGATTTAATTTGATGAACTATATCGAAGTCTGGGTAAAGCTCTTTAGTAAATTTTTGCCTATATTTGCGAAGGAAACTATTTTTTGAATAGGTAATTGCAGAGTCCTCTCATCAGAGGCGGTTGTTGTTGTTGTTAGCGACAAAAATACTTTCCATGTCTGGATATGAACCCGGTACGCTCCGGTACTCCCTTGCGTACTGCCCGAGTATCTCGAGAGCGATTTGGTATGACCAGTGGAACTTGTCATAGGAACCATGTCATGTGCATATTAGTCGCCTCTTAGGACCGGTATGCCTACATCAGGCATATTCTAAGCCCCTGACCCGCATAGTCAGATGCTGTCAACGACTAAGCTTCTGCATCCTAAAGTAGGGCAATAATTGTCTTATACACTCAGATACAAATTTCCTTATTTGGCTCCAAAGACATGGTTTCCTTAAATTAAGTAAAATATTCCTTAATTTAAAGACTTGTTTCCTCAAGTCTTCCTTAAATTGAGGAAAAAGACTACTTCAGTTTTCAACCACATTAATATCTATGATAAAATGGGTGCCACATGGCGGTATTCTATCCACGTTACAGTTTAATTTTAAAATATCCAAACTCTGTTTCCCATCGGAAGAAGCTTCGATTGTTTCCAAAGCAGGTGACTTTACATTAATGGCCACAGGGAAAAGAAATTAATATTTCCCGTAGTTCGCATGTGACAGCCGCCATACAACAAAATCAACGATAGGTGGTGTTGCAGAGGAGCGCGACCTTCAAAGGGAGAAGCAAGTCACTTCGCTGCGACTTCGGACTCGATACCGTAAAAGGTTAAACTCTTTCCTATCCCGCTCTAACAGTGACCTCACTAAAGTCCAAAAAAATGTACCTCTCTCAGTACCGACCCCTGATGTTAACCTATCGAAATTTGTTGTTTTCAAGACCTCCCCTGGAAACATGCCGTTTGGTAGGAGCAAGTACATCTACCACAATGAAAACATTAGTGAAGATCTGATCGATAGTACATCTGCCAGGTCTGAAGCCCAACTCCTCGCTGCCGTACTTGAAGACGTCTGCAGTTGATGTATTGTTGAACCATGCTTATCTTGTCTTTTAAACGGGATAGGGGCAACGTTTACCTTATCACTTACGTTTGTGGATGGAAAAAATATATAATTCTTTATAAGCATAGAGCATAGAATGATCTCGGCACATCGATGCCTTTCCCTATACCCCAACCTCTTTGTACTCGCCTCAGCTTTTTTGCTTTTTAATTTTTTTCGTTTGGAAAATTCTACTCGCTAATGAGGTCTACTCACAGCGGCGAGCCGTTGATCTTCGATTTCTCTCTAACTAACAGTATAGATCTTTATTCGATCACTACTCTCTTGAATAGTTCCACTAGTAAAAAATATAGGTTTACATTTTTATACCCAGCGTACTAGTACTAGTACAAGGGTATTATAATTTTGTCCACATAACGGTACTACTTAACGGAACAAAATAATCGAGATAGATATAGAGTTCCATATATGAAAGTTCTTAGGTTGAAAAAAAAAGTTCATTAAGGCATGGGCGTCCGTCTGTCTGTCCGTCTGTTCGTCCGTCCGTCTGTCCGTGTACACGATAAATTGAGTAAAAATTGAGATATGTATTTGCATAAAATTTTGTATACAGGTTACCTTCTGGCTAAGGTAGGTTTCTATTAAAAATAGGCGAAATCGGATGATAAAAACGCCCCCTTTTTCGATATCGAAAATTTCGAAAATCACACAAATTGACAAATCTCGGTAGCTGAAATGGCTAAAATGATATAATTGTATAGGTGAATCCCCTTTGCCATTCTTTTATGATTTTTCCATACATTTTTTAAAGTGGGCGTAACACTGCCCACTTTTAAGGGAGGCATTTTTGAAAATTGGACTGTTCGTCACTTTTAAACTTCTTACGATAGAACGATGAAATTTGGCACAAAGCATACTAGTATCGTTGGGAGTATACCTGATGAAATTGGATAAAATGGCCCTCCAACCATGCCCACTTTCGATATCGAAAATTTCGAAGATCACCTAAATTGACATAATTCGGTAACGGAAATGGCTGAAAAGATACAGTTTGGTGGAATTAACCCCCTAGTCATTCTATTAGGCGTGGTACCGCCCACTTTTCAGGGAGGCATATTTGAAAATTTCACGGGTCATAACTTTTAAACTGATTACGGTAGAACCATGAAATTTGGTACAAGGTATACTAGCATAATAGGGAGTATACCTGATGTAATTGGACGAAATCGCTTCCCAACCACGCCCACTTCCGAAATGGAAATCATATGAAAACTACTGCTAGGTATTTAATGTGCGGTGTACCCGAAATTAGACTTCCTTACTGCTTTCTTTTTTTAATTTTTCTAATAAATATTTTTTTTTTTCTTAATAGCTTGATTGCTGCGGACGCGCAAGTCCCCACGATTACATCGTAAACGATCGTTTGCCGCCTGCGACATGCTTCAAGAATGGCGATAGCACGAAAAGTGAAAATCTAATTGCCACTGGCTGTCGCATACAATTTGAGAACTACTGGCTAAATTTATTGCGTGCATTTAATATTATTGCTTGGGTGATGATTGGCTTGGAGGTGGGTAAAATGATTTATTTAGACTGGAAATGTTTGTTTAATTTTACAAAATAAATGTAAATTTGAATTCTTTGCAGCTCATCGGCAGCATAGTTTCGTGCTGTTTTTGCAATAGCATACGTAACGATCATCGGCGTTCTTATTATTAAATTGAGTGATTTTAGCGCTCTTGACACCAATATATGCATATAAGTTTATACATTAATGTATGTTTGTATGAAGATTTTTATATAGCTTTTATGAAATCTTTTCTGTGCAGCTAAAAAACAGAGGCAATTTATGACATGACTAGCAGTTAATACTATTTATGAGAATTAAGTATTTTTTTTTATTTTTTTTTATTTTATATCTATATATCTAATAACTAGATAAGTTAAAAAAATATAGTAGTATATACATACATATATTTTTAAAATTGGTTAATAATACAGGCGTAACTTGTGAATAAATAAATACTTTTTAAAAAGTAAATTAAATTTTACTCAATTTTTATTTAAAAATTTGAAGATTTTTTTAATTAGATTAAAAGATTAAGACTCGGCTGTTTCCAGTTCGCTACAAGATTTTGTTAAATTTTCGAAAAAAAAACTGTCACGAATTTGATGTTTTATCGATTTTTTTTTTTCTACTAAGAACAACAAATTAATATTATGAAAAAAAAACTTTTTTTTAATTTTAGTCGTGACTTTGATAATTTATTCGAATCAATTTAACTTTAATAACTTACTTAAGATCGTAGAAACTTCATTCAAAAATATCGTTTACTCAATTATCGATTTATTTTGTTAAGAGATAAATCGATTTTTGTTTACACTTCGGTTTTGCTTATCGAAAAATTTAATGAATGATTAATTCAAGAGAAAAAGAAATACACATCGTCGTTCGCTTGCCAGAGGCATGAATGTGCCGAAATCAAAATGTTGGGAAATCAAGTTTAAAACTTGACTGTTTTGGAACACTCAATACATTTTTCGACATTCCTGTTTTTTTTTGTTTGCATTTTATTCAAAACTAGCTAGGACCCTGCCCGCTACGCTGGGCGTGAGCTTTTCGCTATTTTACCATTAGACCGCATGCTTGCTAAAATTAAAGATATAGCTATGGTCAGCGTACTTTCCCACAGTAAACAAAAATACTCAGCAAATTACACTGTACAACAAAATTGAAGTTTTAAAAATTCCGCCTGGTTTCTCAACGTTTTCTGAAGCTTTTGGATGTTCTCAAACCGAGTCTGAGGTCAAATTTTTCGGGTCATCTTCGGTTTCCTATCCAGAGAGTGGTTTGTAAAGAGATGGACAGTTGTAAAAAAAATATCTAATAATATAACAATTTTTCTGGGTTCAAGGAACCATAATTTAATTTTGCTTTTTATATTTGGCGGCATATAGTACATAGATGTTCCATAATGCAAGAGCATAGTTGCTCAGAACTCAAACGCAAATGAACGACTACTAATGAAAACTGTAACAATTTTTCAGTACACTGAAAAAAAAAAATGTTTTCCAAAATAAAATATGAAACCGATTTCCAAAATTTGTATAACGTTAGAAAGGTATTAAAATCACCTTTTGAAAACATACACTGTAACATTTCTATATTACACTGAAAAAATTAATTTCAAAATATAAGAAAGTAACCAAGAGTTGCATTTACTTAAAAAAATTTAAAAAGCCATTTTAGTTTTCAGATATGTTATAAATATTAAATAGACCTTTCTAAAAAAAATTTTCTTTTGGAAAACTTTTTCCAAACTTTTTAGCCTACTAAAAAATTTGTACAGTGTATTTTTTTGAAAGCTAATTTCAATACCTTCCTAATGGTATGAAGATCTTTGAAATCGGTAAAGCCATTCCGTAGTAATCACACTTTTAAAGTACATATTATCGTTATTTTTCGAACATTTCGATACCTTGCCACACCCACAATTTTTTCGAAAATGCAATTTCTAAAAATGAGGTTGTGTTTGGGTAGGTAGATATGCCTCTATGCAAAATTTTATCACATTCTGAGGGGTCGGATTCAAAATGTACGTTTGTTTTCAGTCTTTGATATGAAATTCGTCATATGTACATTAGGGTGGTGCAGAATCGTATGGAAAAACCCCAAAAAGAAATGTAAAGGCCAATTATTTTATGTTTGATAAAAGAAGTGGGGAGCAAAAATTTCAAGGTCTTAGGCCACTTGGAAGGCGGCGCTCAATGTTGTTCAAAAAATGAATACGGGATTTTTTTTACAAGTTCTAAAAAAATTACGAAGACGTGTTAGGGGCAAAACCCGTAATTTATTTGGATATTTGAAATACGTAACCATTTTACGAGCACTCATTTTGATTGAAGTATCTGTTATACCAGAAAGTCTTGAAAAAAACAGAAAATAGCTAATATTTGAGATTTTATAATTAATTTACGTTTCAGTAATCTGAACATGCTTAACATGTTTAATATCAAATGTATTGAAGAAAACACATTTTTTTAAATCTGAATCCTTAAAAAAATACAATTAAAAAATTTCCAAAATTTACTACTTCATAGAAATTTATGAGAATTAAACCTCGTTGAGCACCGCCTTCCATATGTTCCACATTGCTAAAATTTTGCTTTGATTATTCCTTTGCTAGATGTAAAAAAATTTGAGGGTTCCCAGGTCTCTAAGAAAAACTTTAGTTTTTGAACCACCCTAATGTAGCTATTAGAGAAAAATTTTGAGCAAATGAACAATAGAAAAATAGATGTTGTGCAGATGCACAAAAACGTAATAAAAAGAACACTTACTTTGATACAACACAGACGCAAAGAGGCAATACAGGGCGCTCTTCTCTTTTAAATGTGTGAGTTATTAGATAGTTAACATAACACGAACGAAGGTATATTTAAGCATCATCGGGAATAACGTTCATAATGCCAATTTTTTTAAAACCGGGGTTTTTTTTGCATATTGCTCTCTTGCATTGTCCAGACAAAAAATTTTCTAAAATTTTGGCTTGCAAAAATGTAATTAGAAATAATAGAGTAATGTAAAGTGACATACATTATTTTGCATGGAAGCATCGAAAGTGATTCGAAAGAGCACTAGACTTAATGAAAGTGAAAAACTGATAATATGAAAGATATGAAAGAAAAAATGAGGGAGACAGTTGAAAGAAGTAAATTAAAGAACTATGATTTTAGCGTTTTTTGCTCTCCTGACAAATTATGATCTTGTCACTTAGAACGTTCTTCCCAATGATGCTTCAATGGTCTATTGTCACACTCTCTTATTGGCACTTCTCTTATTTTATTAGGATTTTGGTCGATATCTCAAAAACCAATCCCTTTCCCACTCACCTTTGTAAACAACATCCTCGACATTTGTAATACGAATATTTTAAAACAAAAATCATTAAAATCGGTTAGGTATTTACTTAGCTCGAGGGATACGAAGAAAAATCCAACTATAATTTATATAGATTTTATTAGATATACCTAGCATGGGTCGTTCAATTCTCAATCCCGTCCAATGTTTAACTCAAAATCGATAAAATAGCATATTCATGCTTCTGGAAAGCGAGCGACTATATATGTGTGATTAATTGATTTATTAGCAATTCATATTAATCGATATTGATTAATTTTTGACTCATTGATTTATTGTCAATTTCGATTAATTTTTATGACAGTTTTATAAAATTACATAAGATAGTAATGAAATATAATTTTTTATTAAAGTAAGACAATATCCTTAATCAAATTTATATAGATCTAGACCTTACTAAACTGTATTTACTACTGTACACGAACGAAGGTATTTATTTATGTATAAGATTATATAAAACTTTTACACACACATATACGAATTTCAAACATGTGTTTAACTTTAATATGTATAATATAATTGCCAGAAAAATTATTAAAATTTTTAAAAATGTTTTTATAAGAAAAACTGAGCACAAACATAATACCGGTTTAAAACTGGAACATAAGGCATCGCCAGGCGGTATACGGAGCTTACAAAGCCACCCGATAATGACCAATGTTGTCACAATTAGCTGCCAGTTGTACCTAAACATTTTTTACTCAAATTAGCTTTAGCAGCGTCTATTGTGCCTACAACGATAACTAAAATAATTTAATGAAAATATAATATAATCTTATCATTATAGAAATTTATAGTATACACGTACCAGGGACTGCCATCATTTTCTAAAAAACATTGTGATCGTTATTTTAAGATTGCACAATGGCCGAATAAATATTTTTCGGCATAAATTCTAGATTCTATCTGCAAAAAAGTATGAATATATATTCCCCATAAATTTTAATATTTGTGTCCGCATGGACACCTTTCATATTATACCCATATTGTAAAATCAATTTCTGGGGTATGTCCTGCCCATCTCCTGTACATCCTTAAATATTTGTATACACATTTTCAGAACTCTTATAACAATACAATTTTTTAAAACACATAGAGTTTTGGAAAAATTGAAGGATAATAATTTTAAAGGACATTATTTCCATGTCCTTGAAGGATAATAAAAAAAGTTATATTTAGCCTATATTTCAATTATCCTTTAAATTAGTAACCACATATCCACATTTTGTTGAAATTTTTCGGGAGGCCCTACAATCTTTGATCCCTTAAATGATATTCTGAGCATCTGGTAGAGAAAAAAATACCGATTTACGAATTACGTAGTCCTTAAAGGGCAACAATACAGCAATATGAGAAAAGCGAGCACATAAATCATTAAATTAGCGAAACGCAGTGGAAGTTGTAGTACGATTTTACTGATAACTTCAACTCCAACTCGGCACGGGTTACCGTCGGACGAATTGCATAAAACTTTGTCAGAACACTTTTTGATGCATAATTTTCAAAATTAGGGGGTATGCGTTTGGTGTAGGTAAATCAATTAGGGCATTATTTGCAATTTTTAATAGTGGAAATCAAAATTAAATAAAATACCTTTGAAATTTTAGGGCAGCTAGTATATACTTTAGTAAAATAAAGCGATTCAAGGAAAATATCGGCTCTGTGCCAAAAAAAAAAAAACAGTAAGCAAAGCTGTCTTGGGCTGTACCGAAGGCTATATACCTTTCATGAATAAGCGTCACGATTTTCACTGTTCGATCCCCAGTACCAGGCTGTAGAATTGTCAATTTAACTTTAGCTCATACCGAAATTATCGGAACTATCGGTTATATGGGGGCGATGGGTTATATTGTTCCAATCGCATTGATTTTCGACATCGACATTCCACATTCTACACGAGCAATAGTTACAAAATTTCACGTTTCTACCTATCTAATTACAGGAGTTATCGACCAAAATCCGTTTATCGGAACTATCGACTGTATGGGGGCTATGTGAAAAATTTATCTCATCTCAATAATTTTCAAAATCGATATTTCACACATAAAAATAGCATTATTTATAAACTTTCACGTTTCTAGCTGATTAATTGCAGGAGTTATAGCCCAAAATCCGTTTATCGGAACAATCGATTGTATGGGAGCTATGGGTGGTTCGATTTTGCTGGTTCCGACCAATGATTATTCTCATATAAAATTACGCCTCCATACCAAATTTCATCGAGATATCTCTAAAATTGAGGGACTAGTTTGCGTACAAACAGACGGGCAGACGGACGGACATGGCTAAATGGAATCAGCTCATCGTCCTGATCATAACGGTATACTTATTAGTTGGTCTATCTCTTCTTATCATACTTACAAACATCGGACCAAGGTTATAATACCATTTCATGTTCATGAAAGGTATAATAAATTTCGGCCATTGTGGATTGTAATAAAAGATTCTCATAGAATTTATCTCTGGTTTATTCAAAATTTCTAAGATATTCCACACAAATTAATAACTAAGTATGTATATAGATTTTCTAGAAACCACTGCATTTAAAAATGCCACCGTTTTATAGCTTGAAGCCTTTACACAATGTGGCTACTTTTCGAAACAAAGTAATTAAACTATTAAAAATTAAAAACTAAAATATTATAAAAAAAAAAATTGAAAACACACCCAAGGTCTTACTTGTATTTATGGTAGAGAGCTGAAATAAAATTCGTTCCACTACAAAATATTGTTAACATTTTGAAGATTTTGTATCTGTTAAATTCAATTTAATATTACCAATACTAATACAGCTTACATAATGTTTATGATGAAGATTTTTACTAGGTGAAATAATTTATTTAGATTGCACCACACCCACAAATTTAATAAAAAAAATGTACGAACTAAAACTTATTATTTTTATTGCTTACGGCGAAATGGAAATACGAAGATATTATGACCCTCTGATTGCTCCAGAAAAGTTTTCCGAAAGATTAATGGTCCCTCCAGCGATGAAAACGGTAAGTACTCTGAAGTGAAGTTTTGTGTATATATTCAAACATTTTATTCGATATCGTATTTCTCGTGGTTTTAAGCAATACTTCTACACGTACTTAAGCAAGATTTTCAGATATTAAAGCATTATTGGCCATATCATATTGTAGTAAAAATATAAAGAAAGTCGTTACAGCAACGAGTATCTATAAAATATAAGATGTAGTATACCTCTTTTTTAAAGTTTTCATAGTGACGGGAACTTTTTGCAACTTACTGATGTGATAAAACTCATATGTAATACAGCAATACCACACACAACATTTGCTCTAGTATTTATGGATACTTGCATTGTGAAATGTTCGATCTGCAAAAAAGGAGGTTATGGAAAATATTCATCACATATGTAGGTACAATTGTTGCAATCTATCAAAGCTAACCGTGTCTTCCAGTGCCGCGTTCTTAGCCTTTATTTCATCCATTAATATCGCTGTATTAGTTTTCTAAAAAAAGAAACAACAATCAATATACATAGGTAACATAAAATACCTTTTGTTTTATACTCAATGGGTACACGGTTAAAAATGTGACCCTAATTTTAAAGTTTTTTTGGTCTACATATATGACCAAACCAGATTTGCTTTCAAATTTAAACAAGACCAGTTTTCAGAAAAATTGGTTAAATGAAACGGGGTTAAATTTTAAACCACAAATGTTTAAACAATTTTCTAAAGAAAAAATAATATTTTGTCTGTCGGCTGGTACCCGAACCAAGACTTCCCGCATCATACCCGTCTGTTCTACCACTGAGCTACATCGCACTCATAACTGTTGTTGGTGGCAAAATTCAATCAAGTAAGGAAGTCTAAGTTCGGGCAAACCGAACATTAAATACCCAGCGGTAGTTTTCATATAATTTTCGAAATATTCCATTTCGGAAGTGGGCGTGGTTGAGAAGCGATTTCATCCAATTACATCAGGTATACTCCCTATTATGCTAGTATTCCTTGTACCAATTTCATCGTTCCACCGTAATCAGTTTAAAAGTTATGACCCGTGAAATTTTCAAATTGGGCGAGGCCAAGCCTACCATTGAAAATTTAGCAAAAAATCACAATAGAATGACTAGGGGGTTCATCCTACCAAACTATATAATTTTAGCAATTTCCGTTACGGAATTATATCAATTTAGGTGATTTTCGAAGCTTTTGATATCGAAAGTGGGCGTGGTTGGAGCGCGATTTCATCCAATTTCTTCAGGTATACTCCCAACAATACTAGTATGCTTTGTGCCAAAGTTCATCGTTCTACCGTAATAATTTTAAAAGTTACGACCAGTCGAATTTTCAAAAATGTCTCCCTTAAAAGTGGGCGGTTCCACGCCTACTAGAAAAAAAGTGTAACCACAAGAATATATATATATCGAAACCACATTTTGCACCTTGCTCTGTATATACCTATATTAAGTTGTTGCCGAAAATGGGCGAAATCGCTCAATAACCACGCCAACTTTTTATATATAGAAATTTTTGAAAAGTCTGTTTTTTTTTAAATTTGAGTATCTTATTACTTTTACGAGCTCTCTCAATCCGTTCGTAATATGGAATAAAAAACCTGAGGAGATGCTCAAATTTATAAAGAGCCTCCGCATACAGCAATAAGCTGAAAGGTCACACAATAGATCCTATAAATGGTCGCGGTGTAATAAGGCCTTATAATAATAATATCTCGGGAACCGCTTGACCGATTTGGATAAAATTTTGAATATAGATAGTATGGTTAATTCTAAGACTATCCACTTGGGGTTTGCCACTTGGCGGGTGTACAGGGTTGCCACCTATTTAAAATTTTTTAAAATAATGAAGCCGTATATGCCAATATGTGTATCAAATGAAAGGTATGTTCGCCGATATACCAACTAAAATGGTTTAAAGTAGGGTTGCCGCCCAGGGTTACCATTTTACCGTATCTATTGTATTTGTATTGTAGGTATATTTTTGGGATCATATTTGGATTATTTTTGGATCATCTAGCGGTCATTTTGGGATAATTTTCGGGCTATTTTTAAATCATTTTGGGTTCAATTTTGGATTAATTTGGGACAATTTTAGGGTAATTTTCCGATTATTTTGGAGTCATTTTGGGATAATTTTTGGGTAATTTTAGGAATATTTGACGTGCTTTTGGGGTCTTTTGGGAATCATTTTTGGATCATTTTGGCTTGAACATAAAATGCTGATTTATTTTTACACACATCTGCATTTCGCTATTCGCTAGCTGTATCGGCCATGCGAAAAAATTATTGATATACCTGAGTTGTAGACTTTCCCAAAAATGGAAAAAACTGAAGGTATATGACATGCATACCCTCTATATCGGTGCGTTTGAACCTAAATAACATGTGTGCGAAGTTTTATTGTTATAGGATAACGGCAACCCGTGCCGATTTTGAGTTAAAGTTCTTCCTAGCAGCTTACACGAAGTTTGCAAAATAGTCCAATAAGGCTTCGAAAATTATATAATTTCAATATTTGCCTCATATTTAAAAGACTGTGCTACAAATCTCCACCCTTGAACTTTTAAAAGGATTTAAGGATTCTTTGCAAGGATATTGAAAAAACGTATTCACGAGAAAGGGACATTGGAATTTCAAAAGTGTTTTAGTACATTGCGTAACAATATGTTTTCTATTAAAAATATTTGGGCACATCTTGAAACTTTGCAATTATAGTGCACGTTTTATAGGTCCTACACGGCGTATGAGTAACATTTACCTGTTATTTTCATACTTGTACATGAAAGGAACAAGTAAATTGTATTAATTAAATTGGTCGATATCACCCAAAAGGATTGAGATATAGGAATAAAACTTTTTTCGGAAAAGTTAAAGGATAATAATTTTAAAGGATATTACTTCCATATAATATAATTAAAAAAAAAAAGTTATATTTAGCCTATATTTCAATTATCGTTTAAGTAAGTAACCATATATCCACATTTTGTTGAAACTTTTCGGGAGGCCCTGCAATCTTTGATCCTTTAAAGAATATTCTGAGCAACTGGTAGGGGAAAAAAATACCGATTTACTAATTACGAAGTCCTTAAAGGGTAACGATACAACAATATGAGAAAAACGAGCGCATAAATCATTTAATTAGGGAAACGCGTTGGAATGTAGTACGATTTTACTGATAACTTCAACTGCCGTCGTACGAATTGCATACAACTTTGTCAGGATACTTTTTGGTGAATAATGGTCAAAATTAGGGGGTATGCGTTTAAATAAAATAACTTTGAAATTTTGGGACAGTCTACTGAGTAGTTGTCCTTTATCTAACGAAATACTCAAGCAAAATAAAGAAAATTTTACTCAGTCCTACTTTGATGTTTCTAGATTTACTTCATAGAATGTGCTTCATTTGTCCCAATGCCTAAACCGACTTTTGGCCACTATTTTCAAAATCCAGCCCAATGTGCAGTAGTTTGACGCCCATTGAGAAGCATGAAATTCATTTATGCTTACCTGTTCTTCAACCTCGGAATTATAATAGAGTATGAGACATATTTTGGCTAAATGCATGCACATCCAAACTATCGAAAACGTAACCCATACAAGTTTTGAATTATTTGTATCATTCAATTGTTTATATAGTAAGAAAGCATTTCCTGACAAATTAATTACGGATCCACAAAATACCAATACCACCGGGAATCCATATAAATTATTTACTTCTTTTGCAGATTCTAGTAGTGACGATAATAAAAGACGAATACGCTGCAGTTTTTCCACTAAAATTGTTGAACTTGCTTTTTGCGAAAACTCTACGACTAGAACCTTATTGAGATGTTTAATACGTTGATTGATCATATTTAAAAATATATAATATTGAATCAACGAAAAACATATTATAAGATTTGCCATCATATAAGCGACCAAGCTGCGTATGTAAGGAATAATTAAACCTTTCGTACCGAAATAGTTGACAATGAGGCTAAGAACGAAATATAACAGTAACAAGTACATATGAAATCGTATAAAGCGTTGCAACTTTTTGTAATTATGTTTGCTGCCAAAACTATTTGAAAGTGTTTCATCAAATTCGGCGATGGTACGAATTAAACGACGTATCCTGTGCTGACACTTATAACTAGTGACAAAAATACACAATGTATGCAGCAAAGCGATGAAATATTCACAAATATAAACTGGTTTTAGCACAGTGGGCAAATTGTTATTCGATCGCGTATATTCGTAGAACATTCCGACAATTAGAGTGGCAAAAATGACTATAGACCAAATCAGTTGACATAGAAGCAATAGCTGATCACAACGACTGTTGCTTGGTATAGGCTGATGTGCTCCATATGGTCGACATGCAAACATTTCAGAGATTATTAGAAATTGATGCATCCATCTATATAAATATGCTTCATATTTATCGGCGCTAAGCGGCTCAGTTGAACGATTTAGCGCTAATTTTTGCAGTGATTTTTCATTATATGAATTTCTATTTGTATGCACAATAGCCGGTAACATTTTATTGGTAGCGATTGAATTTACAAACTGAATGGATGACCTGTGTTTCTTTAACGGTATAGCAAATATTTTAAACGGTTGACGTTTGGTCAACGTATGTTTCGGCTACTGAATGCTAACCCATGTAATTGTTTTTTTTTTTTTTTGAAGTTAACTTCTTATGCGGCGATATGAAGTTTTGATTGAGAGTAAAATTTGAGAAAATGGATGACGATGAAACGGAAGTTATGGCACGGAAATATAAATTGTGGCGTTTTTCTTATATCTCGGCAACCGCTCAACCGATTTGGATAAAATTTGGATTTATAGTATGATTCATTCTAAGATTATATGCGTGGGTGTTGCCACTTGGGGCGGTTCACAGGGTTACCACCTATCTCAATTTTTTTTAAATATTTAGCAAGATATGCCAAAATTGGTACCAAATGAAAGGTTTTTTCGACCGTATTCCAAATATGTAAATCTCAAGCAGGATTGCCACCTAGGGTTGCCACCTAACCGCATTTTATATACTTTTCTCTATATATCAGGAACCGCTCGACCGATTTAGATAATGTTTGGCTTTATATGTAGTATGATTCATTCTAAGATTATGTGCGTGGGTGTTGCCACTTGGGGCGGTTCACAGGGTTACCACCTATCTCAATTTTTTTTTAATATTGAGCAAGATATGCCAATATGGGTATCAAATAAAAGGTATTTTCCGCCGTATTCCAAATATGTAAAACTGAAGCAGGGTTACCAGCTAGGGTTGCCACCTAACCGCATTTTATTTATTTTTATTGATATCTCGGGAACCGCTTGACCGATGTGGATAAAATTTGGCATTATAGATAGTATTATTCATTCTAAGATTATATGCGTGGGTGTTGCCACTTGGGGCGGTTCACAGGGTTTCCAAATGTCTAAATTTTTTAAAAATATTGAGCAAGATATGCCAATATGGGTATCAAATGAAAGGTATTTTCGACCGTATTCCAAATATGTAAATCTCAAGTAGGGTTGCCACCTAACCGTATTTTATTAATTTATTTTTGATATCTCGAGAACCGCTTGACCGATGTGGATAAAATTTGCCATTATAGATAGTATGATTCATTCTAAGATTATACGCGTGGGTGTTGCCACTTGGGGCGGTTCACAGGGTTGCCAAATGTTTAAATTTTTTTTTAATATTGAGCAAGATAGGCCTATATGGGTATCAAGTGAAAGATATTTGCGACCGTGTTCCAAATATTTAAATTTCAAGCTTGCCACCTAGTCTTCCTATCTCCCTCCCTTTTGCTCTTCATTGCCCTCTTTCCTTCTATCACGCCCCTCTTCCTCCATATCCGATTCGTATTGGCCCCTGTTAATTTGGGCCTAATTCTACCCATGTACCAAATTTTAAGGAAAACGCACCATCGTTATTTCTGAACTTAAGAAGTAAACTTCTTTCACTGGCTACACGCGATTTTTTTTTAAAGTTTGAGACGGTTCCCCCCACGAATAAAGAAAACAAAAATTCAGAAATATTGTTATCCAGAAAACTTTAGACAGAAACAATTTTTTCAGAAAACCAAAATTCAGAATCAAAAATTCAAAAATGGCTTTCTGAATTTTTAATTCTGAGTTTTGACTTTCTGCGCAAAAACGTCGACGTTTTGCTCACTTTTCCAAAATCCATTTTTAGGACTATACATTTGAATTTTTGAATTTTGTGTTCTGCCAAAAAAAATGCTTTCCCCTCCTCAAACTATGAATTATATACGTTCATTAGGCCGCCTCGCGGAAAAAAAATGTTACAGTGTTTCCAACGTAATTTCAAAATTTACTCTTTTCTAAGGACTCTCCCAAAATATTTCGAAAAAATATTAAGATTTACTGGAGCTAAAACGCGTTAAAAACGCTAAAAATATCATTTTTTACGTATAAAAGGAGTATGGAAAAATATTTTTTAACAAAAGTCACCTGAGATGATGAAGCAGCTGGAGTACAAGAGGTAAGCATGAAAAAGTTTGAAAAATGTATCAACGGAATCCAAATAATGAGATGTATGATGCTGTTTTTGGAGAGGTAGGTTTGTGGAAAACTTCAATAAATCAGTCAATAATTGACGGATTTGGACATGCAAATTCACCCATATACATGAATATCTTGGAATTTTTTTTATTTTCAAATTAATAATTTGTAAACTAGTGTAATGATCTTTGTAAATGTCATACACGGCGTATGAGTAATTAGTTGTTCAAGTAAGAAAGGTTCAAATAAATTGTAGGTATTCTTCATTGAACTTCGCGATTTCGAATCCTTTTTGATTTCAAAGCCATCATCAACATCATCAGTACCTGGGTGATCGAGCTTGCTTGGTGCTATCAATTTAGCACTAACTTTACTTACCCAAAATGATCCCAAAATGACTAAAAAATAATCCCAAAATAATCCTAAAATGATCCCAAAAAGGCCCTTAAATGTTAACAAAATGATACGAAATTGAACCTAAAACTACCCAAAAATTATCCGAAATCGATCCCAAAATGACCCTAAAATGATCCCAAAATGATCCAAAAATGATTCCCAAATGACCCCAAAAACTCACTTAAATGTAGCCAAAAATGATCCAAAAATGGTCCAAAAATGTTCTCAAAACGACCCCAAAAAGACCCTCAAATTACACCGAAATTGTCCCAAATTAATCCAAAATTGAACACAAAATGATCTCAAAATAGTCCCAAAATTATTCCAAAGAGACCCCTACATGATCTAAAAACGATCCTAAAATAAATCCAAATATGATTCCAAAAATATACAATACAAATACAATACGGTAAAATGGAAATACCTTTCATTTGATACCCATATTGGCATATTTTGCTACAAAATTAAACAAAAATTGAGATAGGTGGCAACCATGTCAACAGCCCCAGGTGGCAACCCCCAAGTGGATAGTCTTAGAATCAACCATACTATCTATATTTAAAATTTCATTCAAATCGGTCAAGCGGTGCCCGAGATAGTCTGGATATACAAATGTACAAATATACAAAAAATGTGTTTTCTGTAATATCATATTTTTTGAGTTATGACGATGTTGTAGCAAATGAGCGATATAGATTTAAAGGAAATTTAATAAATTCCAATACGTCAGTGAGATGTAGTAGATTTCTAAAGCTTTAACCCTGGGTATGGTAGGTAGGCGTTTATAAAATTTATGGAAGCACAGATGATATCATTCTTGGCACTTTAACCATTTACCAACATTTGGCTGTATTATTTTGTTAATATTTTTTTTTAAATGACATCTATAAATACATATTTATTAACTAAACACATTACATATACACTCCTTATCATAATTGTAGGACACCTCGTACTGACATATTCTAAGCCCTTATGTCATTTTTTTTTAATTTTCATTTTTGCCTGGTTAAGAAATTTTGACGTTTACGGAATTTTCCATTTTATTGCAAGTTTCTATTATAAAAATGTATAAAACATGTGTAGCGAAATATATAATCATCTTTGCTGTGAATCTGCTCGTTTATCGTTTGCCAACCATCGAAAATTTTAGTATTTTTTCTTATGAGCTGATGCCCGCAAAAAATTTTTTTAACAATTAAAGGAGATTTTTGAGATACTTAAAACTTGCACTTGGTAGACTAAAATTGAATGGGCTACAAAATGGCATTTTCAGTTTTTTGATTCAAAATTTTGAACTTTTACCAAACCGCTTTTTAACTTTAAAAAATCAGAGTAAACGCGTAGAGCGAAGACTTCTACTGTTTTCCATTTAGAAAGCTACACGGCTAAAAATATGAACCTAAATTTTATTATTTTTGGTTTGTTTGAATGTAATTGAATTTTGCCCACAAAAACTGAGCATTTTCGTTCGTATCCTGCCAGCTGCCACATTTTTTTAGTTTTATTTTATTCTTAAAACTTTTCGGTTTAAAATTAAAACTTTTTGGTTTGAAAGTTAAAACCTTTCGGTCTAAAATTCAAACTTTTGGGTTTGAAAATTCAAATTTATTTTTGAAAGCTTATTCAAGATTGAATTTTGCCAACAACATTTATGTGTGCGATGTAGCTCAGTGGTAGAGCAGACGGGCATGATGCTTGGAGTCTTGGTTCGAATTCCCGCCAACGGACAAAAAATTTATTTTATCTTTAAAAAATTGTTTAAACATTTCTTGTTTATAATTGAAACCCGATTCATTAAGACAATTTTCATGAAAACTGGTCTAGATTGAATTTGATTTCAAATTTTGTTTCGTCATACATACATATATGTAGTCCAAAAAAGTTTAAAATTTTGTATTAGCAAAAAATGAAAATTAAAATAAAATTGCATTAGGGCTTAGAACATGTCAGAACGAGGTGTCCTATAATTATGATAAGAAGTGTATTAACTTTACATTAAGACTATAGCATACGAACGCTAAGGATGGCGAGGTCGAAGGTGGTAGTTTGCATTTGTTTTTTAAAAGATGCAACGCATTGATTTGATTCATTTAAAAAATATTTCTGATTAGTTGAAATTCCATTTTAAATGCTGCCCTGCTAGACAGTGTTTTGACATTCATTCAGCTTTGTAATGTTGCCTTTGAAAACGTGATAGAAAATCGTGATGTAAATATAAAACAGCTGATATTTACATCACGATTTTCTATCACGTTTCCAAAAGCAACATTACAAAGCTGATTGAATGTCAAAAGACTGTCTAGCAGGGTGGCGTGATATGACGTATCAGCCACAAAAAAAAAATGTATCACAATGTATCCAAAAATATGTAAATCTATCTAAAATTACCCCGAACCGGCCACAAAATTACCCCCAATTGATCCATAAATCTATCTAAAATTACCCTGAAATGGCCAAAAAAATACCCCCAATTAATTTTAAAAATGAATCAAAAATTACCCCGAAACAGTGCAAAAATTACGCCGACTTGATTCCAAAATTACCCCGAAATGGCCCCAAAATTACTCCCAAATAGAAAGAGAATAGAATAGAAGAGCAAACCTTCCTGTGATTAAATCATGGGGAAAACGCCTATCGTTGATTAGTTGTTGTCGCTAAATAAACGGCAAACATTTTGAAATTTTCAGATGAATTAGATGAGGCTACCTTCATCTATTTTAACTTAATTAAAATGTTTCCTAGTTGGCAGTGTTAAAACTAAGTTAAAGCTAATAAACCGGTTTAATAATAAGTTAATGAATTCCATCACTGAAGTAAAACGCTATTTCAAAACGTAGTAAATTTTAAAATATTTCGAAAGGAAAACGTACCAAATCTACTACGAACGTAGGAAAGTTCAAAACTTGGCCTTGGATTCTCTAACAGTGAGTTTAGAAATTTTCACTTTTTCACCATTTTAAATATATGAGAAAAAAGTGTACCTACATTTCAAGTTAGAGAATCCAGGGCCTGGATGTGTTGTGATACACCTTCCGTTTCTTGATAAAAGTTATGGAAGCAAAGATGCTATCATCCTTGCCACTTTAACAGTTGATATAGGTACTTTCTGATAATTATATGTTTACACATATTAACTTTACATTAAATAAAAATGATCCTAGCCATGACGATTAAAAGAGTACTAGTCTCTAATTTCGGTATGGTAACACACGTTGATTTGAATAATTTTAAAATTACTTTTAATAAGTTGTAATATCAACATAAATGTGTATTTAGAAGTTAATGGTTCGCGTTTGCAACGCAGGACATGAACAAGTCATCTAAGTCAGAGATTTTAAAAAACATATAGGTACCTACCAGTGTTTTAGTCTGAACCTCTGAAACTAGATCGTATTATTTTAGTTTGATTGGAAACATCCCGTGCACAGTACTAACAGTAAGAAATAAAATCTTTTAATTTTTTTTTTCGAATAAAATAGAAGCACAGTGAAACAGTGAGCCAGATACTGACAACATGGTCATTTGACATTTTGTGTGTGAATTAAATTGAATGTGTTAAGGCTTGGTTTCCTCGATATTACATTACGGTGAACTTCACCGTCTTCTTAGTTTACGTACTTCACCGTCACCGTTATATAGCGCTCGTTGCATAGCGGTGAAGTACCTACTTTGTCAAAAATTCTGTAAAAGTAATTGGGTGTAAACTAAAAAGACGGTGAAGTTCGCCGTAATGTAATATAGCGGCAAGCATTCAAACATAGCGGCAAGGCGAATTCATTTACATGGTGCCCGCAAGTGAACAGCTGATTGCTTGTTCTTCTTGTTTTCGCATACAGCAATTGTCATTAAAAGGAAATCGGAAACACGTTTATTTACGTTATTATTTACACAAAACATAATAAAACTCACGAAATGTGCGCGATGACCACGGTTTAAGTAAATGGTATATATTTAATAGCATTTATTGCCGAAACACGCAATAAATTTACTTTTCTAACAGCAATTGTTTGTAATTGAAAAGAAAACACGTGATTGTTGATATTTTGTATCCTCTTTCACTTTGACATTTTATGTACGGCGAACTGAAGCGAATATTGCCCAATTCGCCGTGCTACCACCATGTATGAATTCGCCTTGCATAGCGGCCGTCATGACGATGGCAACGTTTCTTCCCACCATGGTATAAGTACTATAGGTAAAACCGTTCTCTCTTTTGATTTTGTTTTGACGTTTTTAATCAATATAAAATGTGTCAGTATATAAGTCAAATAGAAAAAAAATATTAAACAAATTTTAAATAAGAAAAATTTGAAAAAAAAATAAAAAATATTTTCCAATTTACATTGCACGTTTAGGGGGACGCTTGGACACTATAAAGTGGCAGGAAGTGAGATGGTAGATTAGCCTGCTAGAGGGGCACATGTCCTCCGCTTTTACAGTCCTTATTTTTAACAATTCTAGCAATAGTTCTAATCACAAATGAAGAAAAATGAAAATAAATTATTTTGATTTGTAATTTATTTGATTGAAAAAACCAAACAGAAAAGTCGTGGCAAAAAATAAATGAGTATGAGAATTGCAAGGCGAATAAATTTACAGGTGACTTTTTCCCACCATATGACTTCTTCTTCTTCCTTGAAAATCCAATCGTAGCTGTCAAATTTCTTATGTTGTTGCTTTGTCTGACATTTTTAGGCACAAGGAGTGTGTGCGTGCGTGTAGATCTGAATTCGCTCGAACACACCTGTAATGAATTCGCCTTGGAGAATTGCTTAAAAATGTCATTAGTGTCATTAACGGTTTTACCTGTAGTATTTATACCATGCTTCCCACCGTCATTGTCATAGCGGTGTCAATTCAATAAAATTCTTCAAATTCATTTACAAAAACAACAGTTAATTGTTTTCAAAACAAATATTCTAAAAATATAGAAGAGAATAAAAAGAAAAGTGGACGCAAATTTGCAATTTCAAATGGATTGAAGTCACCGCTACTTGCATATAAGTTTACAGAATAGTCGAGGAAACCAAGACTTTAGTAGGTAGTTTGTTTTTATTAATCCTCGAAAAATAAATGCGACAAAAGTCGAAAATCACTTAAATTGACATATCACGGTAGCTGGAATGGCTAAAATGATATAATTTTACAGGTGAATCCCCTGGTCATTATATAATGATTTTTTGATAAATTTTTTAAAGTAGGCGTGGCCCACTTTTAAGGGAGGCATTTTTGAAAATTCGACTTGTCGTACATTAGCAACATTTTGCTAGCGTAATTTCACGGCTTTTTCACGACATGGAAATTTGTATGGATTTTTACAGTAATTTCACGTGAAACTCGAATGTAGTACCTAGGTTTAGGCAGAAAAATAAAGACTGCCCAAAAATAATTAAGTACTGATTTTATTATTGAACCCAAAGTCTCCTCCTCGCATTGCTAAAAAAACTTTTAAAATTTAATTTAAATTTCCACAGCAACCGAATAAGAACCACGGCATGAACTCAACACCATTTCATCGACTAGAACGCATTGTCATCTCAATCTGTCAATTATTCTGCGTATTGCCAACTGCGAGTAACAGCCTCAACATATGCAAACATCGTTTCATACGGCATCTACATTATACTATCGCCATTTTCATATTTTTGTATGGTTTCATCGAGAGTTTTTTAATAATTTTTAATGAAAAGAATAATGATGCGAATTATGAGAAATTTTTTTTTTTGGCTGAAAGCGTAATTTACAATATTATACATGCAGTAATTATATTTAATGTGCATTACTATGATAGGGACTATGGTGATATTTCAAACAAGCTTCTGAAAATTTTAGCGGAGATGCACAACTTTGAAGCTCAACAGCAAAGGCGACGATCGATTGATCAGATTTGTGATTGGAATTTATTAACTGTACTCTACAAAGAGTTAGCCTTTTACTCTGCTGGAGTTTTGATATATGCAACGACCAGCGTTCTTTCTTTTTATTATACTATTATTTATATGAAAGACGATGGTTTTCTTTTGATGTCGCAAATTCTATCCGCATTATACTTTCCACGTGTTATTTTAGTTCTCTATTTGACTTCATATTGGTTATCTTTACGTTTTGCTTGTTTGCTTTATAAACGTTTTAATGAAACGCTTAAGCGTTGCATAAATCATTTTGATCTGAGTAGCGCAAACCCTTGGCCGGATGAAAATATTGCGATGCCTTCGATTTATACGACATGTCTTGATGCTAATGACCAATTGTTATGGTACAAACGTGAGTTCTACAACCCAAAACGCGACGAAAGGAGTTTCGACGGTAACGCGGAGATTGTAGAATTTATAAATCGCCTGTATAACGATGTGAATAAGCTAATGTCGCAGGTGGCTAATGTATATGGCTTGGTTTTATTGCTACACATTTTGGGCTCAATTGCAGCTCTGTCAGTATTTGTATTTTGTTTATTTCAAAAAGACAGTTATGCCGAACCCGGACCAATATTTTGGTTTTTACAGTATGTTGGACTAATATTACTGGTTTTAAGGCCAAATAATGCAATAGTGGAAGAGGTAAGTTGCTACTAAAAGGGGTTAAAAGGTCGGCATTTGTTTCCTTTGGCACCCAACTGCTAAAAAATTAGCTAAAATTGTGGAAGAAAGCTCAAAAACTGTGTTGTTTCTGTGGAAAGTTATGGTCAAAAAACCGAAAAATGACCCGGGTCGGATACCAAAATTGGGGCGAGATCCATGGTATTTATGTGCATAACATCTTTTTGAGTTGGCTACCGCCACGGCGTACACTTTTTACACGTTTTTAGGGACAGCCTAATGTAATTACAACAACCACACGAAAACTCGTAACTTTGATTGAAAATATCTCTTTTGAGTCCTCTTTCATAGTTGAAGCTACTTTTAAGCAATTGGGTGCTAAAGGAAACAATTACCAAAAGTTCAAATATTAGATCTTTATAGACTAATTCGATTGATAACAAAGTGGTACAATATTGGGGTTCATCTATCCGTAATTCGAGAAATCACGACATAAATAAAGATTTAATCAAGGACTGATACCGAAAACGTAACCGTAATCGATTAAAACCGATTCATTTTTCGAAAACGAAACCGCAACCAAAATGTATTCAACAAAGTGTGATTGACAGTTAAATATTTTCTCTTGCAAGGGGCTATAATGTCAAACGAATGTAAACAAATAAATTAAACCTTTATGGTGCACCGCATGTAAATTGGGTATCATTTTCTCTTCATTAATATTAGCAATAATTTACCCTTATATCATCCGCGATTTTTGTAAAAAATGTTTGGTTACAGTTTTCTTACCTTAGCTTATAAAACAGTTGAGTTCCAACCGTTCTTCACTGGCACCGAAGTTTTTTTCACTACCAATAAAATACTTCTAAATTTGCTACCGAATATTCTTTCGTATTGCTTATTTGAATTAAAGGTAAAATATAAATATTGAAAATTTAAAACAAAAGTTAATTTACAAATTTTCCTAAAAGTTTATAAACGGAAAAAATTGTTTTCAAGTGGGTTAAAATATTTTTTCTGTTTGACATTATACCCTGGTTCCGATTGAGAGCAACTTCAAATTCAAGCACACTTTGTTGAATTCATTTTGACCGTAACCGTAATTTTGATCTGAAAAAGTACGAAACCGAAACCTTTTCAAAACCCGGAACCGGTTCCAAACGGTTTTGAATTTTTGGATGGCTGTTTTCTTTTTGTGGGAACATATTTTCTTTTACCAAAAGGTACCCTGATTAACTCTCATGGAAGATTGTCGAGCAATGTTACAAATGACACATTTTGACCTCAGTCTCAAATTCCGAAAGAGAAAATTTAGCTATAGCTGAATGATGGCATCAAAAAAAATTACGAGAGGAAAAAGTGTTTAGTGGCCCGTATCAGATATTTTGACGATTTATTTCGTTTCGTTTCCGTTCTAATATTTTTCTATTAGAAAAAGTAGTCAATTTTTTTAAATTTATTTTGCAGAAATTTCATTCATATATACACGGTTAAAAATTTGAACCTAAATTTTAAACTTTTTTGGACTACATATATTGCCAAACCAAATTTGGTTTCAAATTAAATCTAGACCAGTTTTCAAGAAAATTGGCTAAATGAATGGGGTTTCAATTTTGAAACAGAAATGTTTTAACAATTCTTTAAAGAAAAAATAATTTTTTTTTGTCGGTTGGCTAGGATTTCAATCAAGACTCCCCGCATCATGCCCGTCTGCTCTACCACTGAGCTACACCGCATACAAATTTCAATTATAAATAAGCTTTCAAAAATAAATGAAAACAACACAAAAATTGTAGACCGAAAAGGTTTTAATTTTAAACGAAAAGTTTTAATTTTAAACCGAAAAGTTTTGAAGTTTTTGTGGGAAAAATGCAATGCCTTTCAAAAAAACAAAAAAAAATTAGACTGCTTTTTCATTTAGATCTTAAATAGAAACCAAAAAAAAAAAAAAAAATCTTTGTAGGCCTTTAGAAGGTTTAAAATATTAAAAAAAAAAGTTTAAGAAATCGCTTAAACTTTAGGCGGGTTTAAAATTTAGGCTCATTTTTAACCGTGTAGCGTTAATAATGTTTATTACAATATACAGCAGTGGGCTGGGTATTAACCAAGCCAACTTTTTAAAGAGATTAGGGCATAAGTAAAAAAAATAGCGTTTCCCGTTTTTCGAAGTTAGCCTCCAAAACTAAGTTACGAGCTTTCGAAGTTCGAAGTTGGACTCTTCAAAAATTTCATTTTCTAATTGTTTTGTTTAAGAAATTAAAAAAAATACACTTTCAAATAAAAATAAAGTGCACCAATCAAGTAAGAGGAGCTAGAGGGCCACGCCCACATTTAACCTTTTTAAATTTATTAAACATAAAAATTAGAAAACAAAATTTTCGAATTGTTCAACTTCGAAAGCCCATAACTATGTTTCGGAGGCTAACTTCGAAAATCATGGATGGCCATTTTTTTACTTATCTCATTTCATCAAAAAAATGCGCATTTTTGTTACACTCTTCAATTTTCCGTTTTTGCTTGCAAAATGAAGGTAAAACGTCAAACAGAATATAATTTCGTTTCCTAAAAATGTACACTTCATTGGTGTAAAAAAATCACACTTTTTACCTTCTGAAGCTTTGATAGGGTGCTGGTTGCACTGAAAATCGGCTGACGAAAATTTTATTTGACAGATAAATTTGGTGAAAAAAATTGAATTTTGAAATAACAATTAAATATGGGTGATAAGCGAAGCCTAATTATCCATACACATAGCGTAGCAAACGTGGCAAAGTTAAATCGGTCCGCTCACGGGAGGTTCCTAAAGTTTTTCATGAAAATACAAACTTACTGTAAAAAACAAATGAAAATGTTTGTATTTTTTATTTTTTTTGGCACTCGGACTCTATTTAATGTGAACATTTTTTGTTTACATTTTTATGTTGAAAGCTTTGTGTGCGAATTTATATGATACCCGCTTTGTTTGTGAATAAAATAAATCAAATGGACATTTAAACATTTTTCTGCTTCATTTTCGTGTGTTTCTGGTGAAAAAAAAGAGGCCAGAAAAAATAAACAATTTTCATGTAAAAAAAAAAAAAACATGCCAAACGGACTCTTTGTGCGCATGCGTGCATTCTTAGCGTCTCTTCTTCCTAGACAAAAAAATGGAGGAAGTAACTCTTGAAAATAATATTCATAATACGTAGTGTCATACCTATAGCTATCAGGGAGCCTTTTTAATATACGTACATACATATGTATATTTTTTTCATAATCTACTGTTTCTTGATTTATTTTGGTCACACAGAAACTTCGTACTCCGTTTGTTCTTAATGGAATGTTTATTACATCGCAAAAAATGGAACAAGCAATCAATCGCTTTCTGCTGCAATTAATTAAACGAGGTCCTGCTCAAAATGCCTGTAAGATTGTTGTACTGGATTTATTGCTGATGACTGGGGTAAATAACGCGCATGTGTTGTAAACCTATGCCTCGGAAATGAGCTAACGATTTTTTTTTTTTTTTAATTTAACAGATCATTGGCGCAATAAGCACTTTTGTTATATTTCTGATTCAAATTGATTTGGACGTTAAATCGAAAGAATATGGTGGCAGTAATTAATGAATTATTGTTGATGTTAAAATAAATTAATGAATGCAATAGTTTATATGTATATCAATAAAACATGCGAATCAAACAAAGAAATTTGATCAAACCGATTTGTAGACGATTCTTTTTCGCCAATCTAGCAGTTCCGCCAAAAAAGTTCAGGCAAACATGATTGCGGTATTCACACACATTGTCATATCAACCAAAATATGAATTGGTTCTTATATTGACTTCACCTAGAATGGATCTCAGGTCGTCGCTCCAAACGAAGACTAGCACAGTTCATTCTTTGCGTGGAAAACTAACACGCTTCAGTTCTCTGCGTGGAAAACTAGCATAGTTCGCATAGAACTGAAGCGTGTTAGTCTTCCACGCAGAGAACGAAGTGAACGAAGAGAACGTATACTTACAACGTATAATTACACCAAACGCTCTCACATTGCCTCACCACACTTGCCATATTGCCTTCGCCGCGAATCGAACTAGGAATTATTTGACTGCTGAACGAAGGTGTCTACCATCTTGCCATCGTGTACTTATGCTTGTCCGCGTCTAACTATAGCTTTGTTCTATGACAGTAATGACCGTACCTTCGCTGTTGGATTAACTGCAAATTCTGCCAGTTTTACCAAATTTTGTTAAGTAATTAAAGTTGACAGCTCTATGGCAGTAGGAGATTGTTGATTTAACCAGTACCATATTTTTTTTTTGTTCAAACATGGAGGCGAAAAGCTGGTAAAAAGCATGCATCTGCACTTATGCAGAATATGGTCAGACGAGTGCATGCCTCCGGATTGGAATTTAAGTGTGCTCTACCCAATCCACAAGAAAGGCGATCCCGCTCATCAGTCTTCTTAATATCGCATATAAGGTTCTTTCTAGCGTCTTGTGTGAAAGACTCAAGTCCATCGTAGAGAAACTGATTGGACCTTATCAGTGTGGCTTTAGACCTGGTAAGTCCTACATAGACCAGATTTTCACGATACGCCAAATCCTGGAGAAGACCCATGATAAAGAATCGACACACACCATCTCTTTGTCGATTTTAAAGCCGCAAAAGGAATTGCCTATATGCCGCCATGTCTGAATATGACGTTGAGTAATACCAACAGCTCTGTCACAATCGGGAAGGACCTCTCTTAGCCATTTGAAACCAAACGAGGCTTCAGACTCCCTTTCGTGCGATTTCTTCAAACTGATGCTGGAGAAGATAATTCGAGCAGCAGAACTAAACCGCCATGGTACAATCTTTTACAAGAGCGTGCAATTGCTGGCGCATGCGGATGATAATGGTATCATTGGCCTCAACAACCGCGCCGTAAGCGTTGCCTTCTCTGAACTGGATAAGGAAGCGAAAAAGTGGGTCTTGCGGTCAACGAGGACAAGACGAAGTATCTGCTGTCATCAAATAAACCTCGCCAGTGTTGCGTATCAAAAAACCCAACAAGCACGAACAAGCCAAAAAAACTAATATTTTATTTCGTGATTTCAATTTATTTTGAATTTTTAAATTATAATATTTGTAAAAAATGTAATCTCAAATTTATATTAGATTTGTTTACTGACCAAAAAAAAGTTCAGAGCAGGTTAGAGCAGAGCAGAGCAGGGCAGCTGTCAAAATAGAAATAGAGCAACTTAGAGGAACTCAGAGCAGAAATGCCATGAAACACTTGAATCTCGATAGTTTCTTTTTATTTGGTTTTTTTATTTATATATTCAAAATTAATGCAAATTCACTTTTACAAACACATTGATTTTCTTGCAAGCTAATTTTTTTGAAGTTTTCAAAAATTTACTTTTTCCTGACTGACAATTGCTTCTCTGCTCTAACTTACTCCATAAAAAAAGCTAGAGCAGAAATTTGTGATCTGGATTACTCTAGTTTTGTTTTGAGCGTACTCATGAAACAAAAGATAGAGCAACCTAGAGCAAGAAAAGTGTTCGTTAAACACAATTTTGTGAAATATCTCAATCTGGCTTAAGCTAGAGCAGCCCAATAAACAAACCTATTAAGTGTTTGAAACGTAATTTAACTTGTTTTTGTATGTTATAAGTGAGTTTGGTAAATTTTGTGCAAGTGTCACTGCAGGGAACTGCCAGGTAAGTTTCGCTGCACATGTGTTTACAAATCATTCAAGCAGCAGTGAAAATAGAATAGTTACAGGCAAAATCACTGCACATGTATTCCAGACATAAAACTAAAACTTTTAGGTTCAAAATTAAAACTTTTTGGTTTGAAAATTAAAACTTTTCGGTTTAAAATTTTGGTTTTGTTTTTATTTATTTTTGAAAGCTTATTCCCCTCAAACATTGTGGGGTGCTCATAATTTAGGAGTCCGATATGAGTCCTAAATATTAGAAAAATATGATCCTCCAAAATAAGATCATATAGGAGTCCTTTATGACTCCGATTTGATGAAAATTATGAGCTGTATGCTGAAAATGTTTATTTAACAAAGCAATTTTGGAACAAATTTTCATATTTTGTTTGGGAAAATTTTTTGATTTCAAGTAAATATTCAATTACATCGCGTGCGGACTGTTCCTGGCAATTTTTCTTGCTATCCTGCCCGTTTCTTACGCTCAGTCGCTCACTTGCAAGCAACGACTCAACAAAATACGCTGTTGCCTCGGTTTTTGCCAGTGAGCGGGGGAGCAAGAACAGATAAAATGCCAAAGGTTCATGCATGCTTCTCCAATTCCAGTCTCCCCTTTTCAATGCCGAAAAGGCGCCATTTAAGAACCCAAAAAAAGCAGTAGGTATAGGCTTTTTAAGAGTCGTAAATGCATCCGAAAAGCTCCATAAAGGAGTCATTTTTGACTCCTATTTAGGCACTATATGAGCCGTTTCTGAGGCAAATAATTGTAAAAAATCTGCTGACGTAATATTTGAACGGCCCCCTTATTCATGGTGAAGACCACTTGTCTATCAGGCCCTGCCGCGTCCCCGACCAGATTGACACTCCAGTCCTGCGTCGGGATGGCAGGAGTCCATGCCCTTGCCCTGGCCAAGCCGGAATGTCCTTCCAGTCGACGACCTCAATTTTTGCTCCTTGGTAGACTTCACCCAGTCTTGCAGCTGCTGCCTTGTACAGTGAAGAATGCTGTTAAGGATCCTGTCTTTGGTTACTTCAGCAAAGCTTGGTTTGCCCATTTCGGGGGTGTTTTAATACCGCTTGGGATGGGGTTTTAATTCCACGTCCTATCTCAGGCGTTTGGAAATCCGGCATCAGGGATTGTGCTAACTCCACTGACTTCCTGGAACTCGGCGACAGCGTTTCCAGCGGAACTCCCTCATATTTCTTTAGGATCCTTGCGGCCAATCGTTTTTTCAAGTACGCAGAGCGGCTGGGAGACGTTTCTTGGGAGACCGGACCCGTAGTTGCCATCGCGGTCGCCCCTTTTGCTGAAAGCCCACTTACTGCTTCTCTTTTCTTTAGATCTCTGAGGCCAGGTCGTGAGACCATTGCCATATACGTTGAGAGACTACCAGCGCACTGCCCATCAAGTTATCGCTGAAACTCCCCCGGTTGATTTTGAAGGTTGTCCTCCGACGTTGTGTTTTCGCTCAGCTGAGGAGTGAACAAAGTTATTGATTGTT
Source organism: Campiglossa producta (assembly GCA_964058755.1). Taxonomy (NCBI): domain Eukaryota; kingdom Metazoa; phylum Arthropoda; class Insecta; order Diptera; family Tephritidae; genus Campiglossa; species Campiglossa producta. The sequence goes on along the minus strand of CAXKVI010000004.1, from coordinate 105,035,404 downwards.
TTAAGTTTTGTTTTATGTTTTTCATCTTGTTCGTACGACGAAGGAAAGAGTGAGGGGAAAGTTTGTCATCCGCCGCGGCAGAGCCCCGGACCGCGGTAAGACCATAACTTTTCTCTGAGGCGGCCCGGTATCAGAGAGGCTCCATTCGACTCCAGCCACGATTTGCCTCCCGGCTGCAAACAT